>PVNU02003924.1:1204748-1807122 GCA_003013855.2 Liriodendron chinense | reverse complement strand
ATTTTAGAAGCATGAAACACATCGTCATATGAGGTGAGTGATTCATCTCACTAACTTTCTTCGTTAATTTTTCTTTAGTGTTCTCCTCTGTTTACGTTCAATTTATAAAGTCGCATTCTCTAGTTAGGATTTTAGGCATGCTTTTATGTTTTTCTTCCGTATCATGGAATCCTAGGTAAGGGATCCATCCATCTCCTATCTCTGTATCCTTGAAAGCTCTTATGCCAATTATCCTTTTCTTATTGAGATAATTTTCTCAAGTTTTCCTTTTTAATGCACGTGTCTTAATGCACGTGTCAGAATGCTACGACAATTCGATTTAGGATTTCTTACATATGATGTCATCAACATTCAACCCTAAATACACGTGGTATTCTCAAGATTCCACGTGACATTATTCTTAAATTTACTAATCGACAACAACTTAGGCTTAAATAATATGCAATACATAGCTCTTAGAACAACCTTAGCTAAGCGTCAACGTATTAAACCTTACACGATGATCTTTTCAAATCCCTCGATCAACGATAACTAAAATTTGATAAAGAATTAACTATCTGAATGAAAATAACATATGCATGTGTGATTGGGATTGAGTTGATATGCATTGTATGCTTGAAGAGTGCTTCCATAACTCATGACATACATACATTTATACACTGCGACAGAACAGGAGCATGGTTGATTTGACTCCTGGCGTGCATGGTTGATTTGCCGCCTTGCTGTACCGGTTAGGTGAGTATGGTTGATTTGCGACAAGTTCCTAATGTTCAGTGGCAGCGAGTTCTGGTCGTTTCACTTATTGAGCATAGTTGATTTGCTCGGTTGGATCAGTGGTGCATGGTTGATTTGCTCACTGGCGTGCATGGTTGATTTGCCGCATCGCTGTACCGTTAGGTGAGCATGGTTGATTTGCGACAGGTTCCTAATGTTCAGTGGCAGCGAGTTCCTAGACGTTTATTGCTCTTACACGTATCATGACATACATGACATCATGATAATCATGTTTCATTTATAATAAATCATAAAGTGTATCAATTATAACCTTATCCTCGTATATTTCATACAATTCTATCCGTTGATGATTCACATCCTGTCTCTTATTAACTGGAATATTACATGTGATGGAAATGACCCGCTGGGCTTTTAGCTCACCAAAATCACCACAGTTCTTGCAGGTTTTCAGGAAGGAAAAGACGTAGACGGAGCAGAGTATTTAGATGGTCACGTGTTACTCAAACGCCAATTGTAGTTGATTTATTTTATCTTGTAAAATTCAATGTAATAAGATATTAGTGGAAAAGAAACTTTATATTTGGGATTTATTTTAGTTATGCGATGTGTGGAATGGAATCTCATGAAATCTATGCTCAAATTTTCAATTCACACCCTCGAACTCAGGCTTTGGGTTGTTATACTTAAGTCCCGAATTTCGGGGCGTGACACTCTTCCCGTGGAGAATTGAGTGTAGAGTTTGATTGTAAACTCGATAAGTTCGGTTGTAGGACCTACGCCCGATTGTAGGGCCGAATTCAGTCTCCAAGTGGGGAGCCTTTAGCGGGAGTAAACGCTAGGTTCAATTATAGGACATTGGCTTGGTTTGTAGAGCCTAAAACCATTGAGATTCAGTTGTAGGACCTTGACTCATTATAAGTAAAGTCTAAATTCAGGTTCGGTTGTACTACCTTGGCTCATTTGTTGGGCCTAAACAAATCTCCAAGGGGGAGCCACCAACACGGGTGTGAACGTATAGGTTAGAAAGAACATGTAAACTCTCCAGTAAGGTGTATCCAAGTTAAAACACTTAGGTTGAGAGGAACCTGATTTAAACTCCCTAATGAATGTCGATGTGCTCAAGGGGTGAGTACTTGAACTAATAGTGGAGTAGACCCAAAGTCGAACCACTATACATCGTTGTGTTTGGGATTTTAGTTGAGCACATTTCTTATTATGCATTGTAGTTTGATTATTTATTGATGAATGCTTAATTGGAATATATGTTAGGCACTTGTTGTTTAATTCTCACACACAAGATGTACTTTCACTTCTAGACTAGTTGTTAAATTGTTTAATCATTTGTAGTTTAGACCTTGTACTTAAATTAGTTGCTCGATTAATTAAATCTTTTATAATCTATGTGCTTAGACTAGTTAACTTAAATGCTTATCATGTGCGAGTCTTGTAATTGGACCCATTTAGGCTTAAAAGACAAAGTGTTTTTGCTTGCTTAGTTTAAATTGTCAAATATCATAAGTATGCAAAAAGAATTTAAAAAATGTCCTAACCACCCCCCCCCCCCCCCCAAGGACTTAGCCATAATTCTAGTTGCTCCGCACTATTGCTTTCGCACGCGCAAGCACCTTTTACAAGTGTGTTAAACAAAAAATGACGTGGACCAATAAAAAAGCTGCAAATAGGGAATTCCTGTTTACAGGAAACAGAGGATCTGGACTCATATGCTTCCTACAATTGAGGTCCACCATTTGCTTATTCAAACCATTGATTTAATGGGTCCCACCATGGATGGACCATGACCTGAAAATCTTTTATTGGTCAAATGGTTCATACAACGTTGAGCAATGCAATAAAGATCTGTAGAAAATATTTTGAGACATGATCCATCCATTCGTTCTCTTAGATTTGGAGATCTGAGGTATAGATTCTAGCAAAATATGTGATTGATTACTATAATAAATTTAAAAATTAATTTATTAACTAAATTAGTAACAACTTTAAATTCAAATCATAAATAGAAAATCTTAAAACAACTCATGCTCTTATTTAGAATTGAATAAAACATGAGTACCTTTTGAAAACGGTATAATAGATTAAAAATAACAACTTTATATCTTAACATTTGTCCAAATAAAGCCTAACACTTAGGTAAAATGGAGAAAGAAAGATAGAGAGATGTTATTATTTTATATGTCATATAGATGCATGGAGGATCCGTTCCATAAAACTAAAAGTTACCTTGAAAGTTGAGTTCACATAAAACTAAAAAAAATTATTTCATCCTAAACTAAGATTGTTAATGTTCATGCATTTGTTGGAATTGGAAGGCTCTGTCTATTATTCTAATTAGTCAACATACAATGTTCATTTTCTTAGTTATTAACTTAGATAATTAGATCGCGCAATCAAACTGACTTGAGAGGGATGCACAACTGAAGGTGGCCCTACAAGATGGACAGTTGATGCAAGCGAACAAACCTTTTCTAGTATAATCACTATGCATCATCCATTTCCTAAGCCATTGATTAGATTATCAAGATCCGATCAATTTGATTTTTGAGAGAGACCGCATTGAAGACAACGGTTAGAATTGGTTTTAATATTACTATATTGGTCATTGGTCATCACTGAAACTGATATGGGCATATACCATGGTATGCCCTAAAGGTCGTTACGGGGTTATAAATGCCGCTAGTAAAGGTAACTGTTACACATTACGGGGTCTTAACGGCCATAATAACAATTATGGAGCAAAATAACTTGTAGCCTTCGTTAACGGCCCGTTATACTCCTTGTAAAGGTTGAAACAGCTCCCTAATAGTTTATTAGGAGGCTGATATAGGATTTTCATTTTTTTTTTTTTCAATGTTACGGGACAAATATAGGCTTCTCAATTTTTTTCAAATAAAAAAGAGGTAGTAATGGTCATTATGAAGGCTATAACCAACTTTCTAACCCGTATTAAAAGTAATAGTGGTGGAGGCTATAACCGACTTTCCAACCCGCATTGTAAAGGTAATAGTGGTGGCTGTTATGGCCGCCGCTATCGTTATGAAATACCTTAAACTTTACATCAACGCCAAGGTGTAGCCCACCCAAGCCGCTAACCCCGATTTCCTATCCAAGCTGCTAACCCCGATTGAAATAACTCATCTTCCTCGTTACATGTGAGATGTGTACGGAAAAACTCTACTCAGGATGCCACTCTTTTTTAGGAGGCCCACTGTTATATCTACTCCAATGTATGTATTGTCCTAAGTCAGGCCCATGGCTAAAAAACCAAGTTGACCCATGATAGCCACATCAAGGAAAACAATTGGTCACCCTTGATATTTACAAAGCCCGCTGTGATGATTATATAAAATCCACTCCCATCATTAAATACCATAACAAAACTCAGGCTTGCGACCCAAACATCAGCCCCCATCTGTTATTCCAATGGGCCATACAAAGAGAAACAATTTGGAGGGTGAACATTGCCTTGTACATTGTTTCCAGTTGTGTGGTCCACTTGAAACACGGATGGAGTTGATCTTTAGTCCCTGGAACTAACATGGGGTGACACACCTAGTAGTCGGGGTGGGATGCAGAATTACATATTGACACTGGTTGTGGTGAGTTGCTACTAGACATGATGTATGTGTTTTATCCACGTCATCCAAATCGAGGTGATTAAATGTCAACCATTAAAAATGTCTTGTGGACTACAAAAGTTTTAGATCAAGTTGATATTTATGTTTTCCCTTCATCTAGGTCTATGTGACCTAATAAACAGGTTGGATGGAAAATAAACATTACCATGGAGGAAGTTTTAATGGTTGTCATTCAATCAACATATTTTCCTGTGGTGTGGTCCACTTTAGATTTGGATTTGCCTTATTTTTGTGCTTATGCCCTAAAATAATGATCCAAAATGGATGGGCGGAATAGATAAGATACATTCACTATTGTGAGGCACACAGATCACCATCCATCTATTGGCAGTGTCAGTATACAATCTATCTGTTAGGAGATTTTGTATAAACGCCATGGTGGAACCCACCCAAGCTGGCAACCACTTCTCTCCTTTCTATTTATTAACATTAATCAACTCATTCTCTCCTTTTTATTTATTAATATAACACCTCGAAGTCCAACCAATTTGAGGAGTGCGACTTGGCTGAGAACCAACAATGTGGATGAGATCCTAACCGTAGGGCCCACTTTGATGTATGTATATTTAGTTTTCTAAAAAAAAAAAAGGGGAGAAAAAGCTTTCTTACTCTTTGCTTGTGGGAAATGTCCCACATTGGAGAGAAATGGGAACCTTTCTCCCTCATTTATAAGTGTTTTAGAACAACTTTTGTTGATCACTTGACTATGCTATATTATGGACCACACATGCACGCATGCACCCGCCGTGTGTGTCGTGCCTGTGCTCGGGCTTTGTCTACATGATGAATTTTGTTTTTCATTTTTTTTTTTTACTGATTCTAGCACTAGCACATTGCATGTCGTCGCAACATTATGGTGGCCATTGTGTAACTACTATAGACGTTGGAAGACACATCAGCACCACATGTCGCCACGCGTTTGTCCTGTCAACCCTATGACTTACTATATATAGTTAGTATTTGGGTCATCCTAGCACCATAAGAGAAAAAATTCAATCTCTCTCCATATTTCTTTTCTGAAAAGAAAATTCCCCATTTTGGCTTTGTTTTTTGTTTGCGATTTTCTTTCTTTGGATATAAGAGCATCAGCCACTTATTGGAGAATTCAGCAAATCCTTGCCGCCCAGTGGTTGTAATCCAAGGGCTATCACTGTTATGAAAGATCCGTTTGAGGATCGGTTTAAGAAGAGCTGTGAATAGTCTTTGGAAAAGCGTCACAGATCTACGTCTCCGCTCATCTTTATTTCGTCTTTCTTTTTTTCCTGAACTTCTTTCAGGTGCATTCAATCCTTTTTTTTTTTTGTTAATCATGTAATGCACCCACCTTGTTAGCTGCGCAATGCACCCACGCACCAATGTGGTTAGTGTCTCGTTAGCATTCGAACCTAAGACCTGTTTGATTGGTGTCTCGTCAGCATTCGAACCTGAGACCTGCAATTGAAACGCCAATGCATCTTCCATCTGGGCTAGCAGGGAAGACAGGTGCATTCAATCATATTTGAACTTGACACACACTGTTGAAATCTTCTCAAGGTCCACCATGATGTTTATTTGTCATCTAACCTATTTATAAGGGCATATAGACCTATAGGAAGGGAAAACACAATATTATCTTGATCCAAAACTTCTGAGGCTCTCAAGAGGCTTTTAACAGTCGGACCTCAAGAATTTTTTAATGGTAGACATTCAATCCCCACCTTGTGGTTCACTTGAGTCTTGGATCTGCTTCATTTTCTAGAGTTCACGCCCTAAGATGATCTGTCAAAATGAATGAAAGGAGTGGATAAAAACCATACATCAAGGTGGCCCCACAGAGCCTTGCTTGTATAGATTATCATCCCGATAGACAATCAGCTTCCCTCATTTTAGGACATGAGCCTGAAATGAAACAGGTCCAAAATGTGGACCATAAAGAGGCCTTGCCATTTCAACAGCGGGTCTCAAGTTCGAATGCTAAGGAGACACACTAACCCCACTGGTGGGTGGGTGGATCGTGTGACTAACCATGTGGGTGTGTTACCCAGCTAACAGGGTGGGTGCGTTGCATGACTAACAAGATCTTCGATATACAATCTTATGTGCACTACTTCTGACTCGGGATTTGTACTTAAAAAACATACCATCGTTTGTTGTCTACAAGGGCGACTTGGCTAGAACTGGAACAAGCAATCTGGGTGAGACCCTGACCGTAGGGGCCTGCCTCGATGTATACATTGTATATCCACACAGTTCATCTGTTTTTCCAGTTTATTTTAGGCCATGGTACCAAAACTGAAGCAGATACAAATTTCAGTGGACCACACTACAAGAAACATTGTTTATAGACCAATAAAAATCAAAGTTTTGGATCAAACCGGTATTTGTTTTTTTTTTTTTTTTTTTCCATTCATCCAGGTCTGTGTGACCTTATCAACGGGTTGGATTGTCAATAAACACTACGGTGGATGCTAGGAAGTTTTTAATGGTGGGTATTCTATTACCATTGTTTCCAGTGGTGTGGTCCACCTGAAATTTGTATCTGCTTCAGTTTTGGGACCATACACTAAAGAGTCTTTCCAGAATGGGACCTAACAGACCAGTCCAGATAGCCGAAAACTCAGCACATCCTCGGATCAAGTATAATGTGCAAGCCCAAGGTTCACGTTCGAGATCAACGTGCATGGATAGGGCTCGAAATTCTCATCTTAAAGTTAAAGCCCAAGGTTCACGGTCCAGCATATCAACTGTCTGGATCAATGAACAACGGCCCTGCTTGTACCAACAATCTGAGGATACCATGTGTAGCCTCCATCGTGGAGGCATATGATCAAAACCCTCTAAAAACATAAGATCCACCTTGAATATCATCTACTATAAAAATAGGCCGACCCATTCATCATCTGGTCAACTTATGATGTAAACTGATGGTTTAAAAATTTATTTCTAGCCATTGATTTTATTGCAATGGCCAGATCTTTTAAGCAAGAAGATATAAACAAAATCCCATAATAAAAGAGAAAGGTAAACTTGCATGGCCATTTTAGGGCGTGTTTGGTGCATGGGAGTAAATGGGATTCAGCGGGATTGGCACCCTCAATCCCGTCTTTATTTCCAGCGGTTGTTTGGTGAAGACAACCCACATCCAGAATTTAAGCCTCGAATCCTGGGTAAGTACCGCAAAAGGATTTTGCAATCCCTCTTAAATTTCAGCCGTACGCATTTCATTGTGGTGGGACCCACCATGATGTATGTGTTATATCAACACCGTCCAACCATTTGGGGAAATCATTTTAGAGCACGATAAAAAAATGGAGGCATATCAAAAGGTTAAACAGACCACAACATAAAAGGCAGTGGGTATAAATTTCCACCGTTGAAACCTTCCTAGGGCCCACCATGATTTTTGTTTGTCATCCAATCTATTCGTAAGGTCACATAGATTTGGATGAACGTAGAAAACAAATGATCCAAAAATATTCCAAACTTTTATGGCCCTCAAAATGTTTTCAATGGTAGACGTTCAAGCCGCACTACTTTCTATGGTGTGATCCACTTGAGATTCAGATCTACCTAATTTTTTATATCATGACCTAAAATGATATTGTAAAATAGATGGACGGTGTGGATATAACACATACATCATGGTGTGGCTCACAAAACTTGGTGAAGTCAACACACATCACAGTGCCATACCATGCAAACGGTTTCCAAACGGGGTTGATTGCAAATGCCACTTTTATTCCGTGGTTAATCCATGGGCTAGGGGACAATCCCACTGACGCTTGCATTAATTGCAATTTTGCAAATTCTATCCAATGTAAATCCCCCTTACTCCCGTGCACCAAACACGCCCTTAGTCATTTTATCTAAAGAAGAAGTTGGACTGGGAGAGGTCTTAATCTCAACATTAGCTCTCTTTCATAGTTCAGGGAAAAAAAAAAAGAAGAGTAGGTAACTGTCAGGTTTTTCAAAAAAGAAAGAAAAGAGGAGAAAGAAAATAAATGAAGAGAGGCTCTCGAGCGCTAGTGCTCCATCCATGGCAAGCTTTAAGAACTATTGCTCTCTTCTGACTAGAAAATGAAAAGATTAATCAATCAATCACGAAAACGTCATTTTATATTAAACAACAATAGCAAGCAGCAACAAAAACATTAAATATCATTGAATCAATAGGTAGGAAGCCTAACACAACATCCTATCCCAAAATCTAGAAAAAAGAAGAAGAAAATGCTATAAAGGAGGTTGGCATAGTGAGTTGGCCACATAGTGCAAACCCCCAAAAGTCAACTAAAACTCGATGTCCATTCGGGTCGAGTTGGCTCAAAGATTCATCGAGTCTTTGGTGGCAAATCAATATTTAACAATTAAATCAAGATATTAGCTGTATTAAAAGAGAATTTTTATAACTAAATAAAATAAAATAGCAACGGCTCATACTACTATTTTCTGCTACATTTCAGGAAAAAAAAAAATAGTAGTAGTTTTCGCAGTAGTGGAAAGCGTTGGTTCTGTTAAAGGACGTTGTTTAGCGTCTGATTATATCCCTCATCACGAGCAGACCAAATTATTGATTCAAATCGACAAGTCTCCCCAAAACTTGGGCTGAGTTAAACTTTAAAACTGAGTTTTCTAACTTAGCACCAAATCTCACCAAGTTGAGTTGATTTGTTGAGTGAATGAGTTTTACAAGTGTGTTTGGCATAATCGATCATAGGCAAGGCTTGAAACAACATAATTTCCATTCAGGATTGTCGTTTTGTTCATTTTGTAGCCAAATGATCCATTGCTGTTCGGCTGCTGATTTCTTGTGCTGTTCTTTGAATTGTAGTACAAATTGGGATACTTCTTTTGTTCTGACAATATTCTTTCTTTCATTTTAGAAAAAAAAAAACTAAAATAAAAAAGTACAAAAAGGGGGGGAAAAAAAAGAAGTCAAATTGTAGAAGAGAAATATTACTTGAGTATGGGCTCAAAATCAAAATTATCAGGGTATGGGTATGGCAAGATTGGTAACTGCTCATAAGTGCAATCTTGTTAAAGTACTTCTTTGATGAGTGACAATACCATTGAATTTCCCACCCAAGTATAAAAATTTACTACAAAATTCTAAATAACTAAGAAATAAGAGTCCATGATCAAGTAGATGTGAATTTCAAGCCTCGTGAATGGGGCTACCTTGTCCATACACTTACCTCCGAGTTCCTGACTCAATAACAGTTCGTAGAGGATCCAAGTATAAGGATTGATATAACAAGGCTAAGGTAATCCCTCTTATTTTGCAAATAACTTCTGAAATTCAATACCCTGGTATGTCTTGAGTTCGAGTGCCGGGATGGGAATGGAGGTGAATGGAGGTGATAAGAAGTAAGCCATGCATCCAAAAGTAAAGACCTACCCAAATGTCCATGTCAGCTAACCTCCCATCTAAAAATATTGCTCCCACACACAGCTACTCGTAAGAGCAAATAATGTAGGAAATGGGAATGTAGAAAGGTTGAGAATATGGAATCATGAAAAACAAAAAATTAATGAATAGTGGAATGTGGATGATCATGACGAGATGAAGACAGATCAAGTACAAGGAAAGCAACAGATAGGTGACAATCAGAAACATATAGTTGCAGGAATAGAGAAAGGGAAATGTGGAATATAAAGTGGAGGATGAACTGTGGGTCTCATCAGCCATCAGCAAATATAGAGTTGCAGATGAAAGATGATTCCACACATTTGGGGCCCATTTATCTGATGGCTTAGTGTGGATTGGGAGTCCCCTAGAAAATCTCCTAGTTTCGAAGATCCTAACCTTTACATATTTAGCCTTTCTTTACTTTTCTTTTCCTTGAATAGCTAGATCATTAGCCTTTTCCTCCATGCAAATGTGAACCCCTGCTGTACTTTTCGTATTAACCATCTATTTCTTAGTCACCATAGAACACTTGAGATTGTCCAATCCAACTTAGCTTGAGAACTGGAGGAAGTTTCTCAATACTTCTCTTTCAGTTGAAATTTAATTAATTTCTTCTTCCTTTCAAGGACAATACAATGCTTAGCTTCCTAGATTGCTCACGCTAGAAAACATGTGTCTCAATTCCAGGAGTCAATTTTCGCACCCATGCTGTCAGTACAGTGCGACCAAAATATGCATCGATTAAAAACCTATAAACAGTTCCCTCAATAAGAAAATTAATGGCTGGTTTGGGTGGCACCTAAATTTGAGCTCATTCATATTTTGCTGGATTCCCCCGCCAAAAACTTCTACTAAAAAAATTACCCTTGCAATTCGTTTTACAGCATAAGCGATATGGGAAGACATTTAAAAAAGGGTATTTTATTAATTTGGAGGCCTGGTGCTTCGCAACATGCGGCTCAAGATTTTACTCACAAAAAGCAGGTGAACGGCTTAGACTTTACCTAGAAAAAGAGAACCTCTCTCCTAGTGTAGCCCAGACAGTGTGTTGGTTTTATAGGACATGTGCTCACATTATCATATTTGAGGTATGGACTAGATTTCACCCCGGATAGCATCTTCAATGATGACATGTACCATTCAAATTCTACATTCTATGCAACAAAGGCCATCCTTAGATTTGTTGAGAGGATGATTGCGTACAAGGATGGATTTGGAACATTGAACATTTAATTTTTAATGGCCCATATTCAAATCCAGAGTCAAAGGTTATGATCATCATTGTGGCATGATTATAATATTAAGCTAAGAGAGTAATGAGGATTTGTAAATGGCTCAGATCATTGTCTAAGATGCACCGGGATAACGCACCCTACACGGTATTATGGCAAGGAGCACCATATCCTATCAAAAGCATGTCTCTCTCTTCTCTCCTCTCTGTGTGTGACTTGCACCCAACTGTCACGCATCCTTTCCCCAATATGATATCTCGCCAATCTCTCTCTCCCCCTCTCTTCACGTGAGTGACATCGAAAGGAACAATCACTTGCTCCCAACTGTCACGCCCCACCAATCTCTCTCTGTGTGGAACATTGAACATTTAATTATAAAATTTATCATCTCATAGCAGGGTTATGGAATATTTGGGCGGAAAGGAACAATCATTGCTTTACAAATCGAAGGGGACGTATTGAAAAGTTTTCAATTGAGCAAACTAGATGTTATGGAATGGACACAAGCAGCTAAAATAATAGGTATTGATCAATTTCCTGCTAGTTGGCCTCAGCCTTTCTCTAATAAAGTGATTATCGCTTTTAAAAAAAAACAAAAACAAAAACATCTCATGCACTACACATTAATGTAGAGAACAACACAAGTGGGGAGAAAGCAGGAGAAATAGATATGACTATCAACTGCCCTGGTTTAAGAAGGGACAATGTCTGTTCAAGTCCAGCCGCAAAGTGAAACCAGTGCCCAGCCTGGGCTGTGATGAACCAAAAGAAATAGGCCTGGCTTGAGCCTAAACACCAACTTTTATGCAAGATCTAGGCTGTTCATTAGGTGTGCCTCACCATGCATGATATATCACAAAAAAATCTATTAAGATAGAGTGGCAGTGGGCCAAGCCCGGCAGCCCAACCCCATAGGGCCATGGCTTGGGCTCCTCAACTTGGCCCGAGGCAGTGGCTCGGGCTTAAAATCTAGGCCCAATGTCCGAGCCAGGAAGGGCTAAGCCCAATGCCAGTTCAACCCGATCCAATAATCAAGTGGGGTCACAAATATGCAAAAGGATGTTTAGAATCTGAAGACACCAGTGAGGTCCATTCAAATTTCATGTGTATAAAGGTCCATTTTAGATTCGGGTTCATGTAATTGGATCCACCGGAGATGAAGGGATACTGCGAGAGAGAGAGAGAGAGAGAGAGAGAGAGAGAGAGAGAGAGAGACTATTTCAAACATTTGATCATGTCACTCTTTTCTTTATGGGGCAAACCCTAACCAGGGCAGCCATAGGGCCAGGGTTAGGACCGAGGTCTTTTAGCCCAATTTAGGGTAGGACTAAGGGGACTAGGCTTGGATCAGGCCAACTGGCTGTTAAACATCGCCTAAGTCCTAATGGATTTGGAAACGAGCTTAAAATTTTGCCCTAGCCCTGGCTGAGGCCTAGACAAGACATGGTCGAATCCTCTCTCGGGTTCTTGAAGGAGAGCAAGATGTCCCACGCAACAGTCAATTGCAACGAGATGTTGAGGGGATCGATAGTGGCAGAGGAGACAGAGAATGCAAGTAGAAAATTGACCGTGTTGCCAACAATGCAATGACCCCAGTCAGGACAAAGGCCATGAGTATAGCCAAGAAGAGATGGATTGCGACTATGCAGGCAATTAATGCGCAACGGTAGGAGCAGGTACAGGATTGGTCAGCGGCTGGGATGAGGTTATTGGCGCTAGGTTGCATCGAAGGGCGTGGAGTGATGAGTTATTTAATGTGCTGAGGAAGAAGGTTAGGGTTGGAGTTATAGTTGCTAAGTTGCACTAATAGATATAGAGTACTGACTAGGTTCTGAGGCTGAGTATGGGATGTGGTAGCGCTATTTTGCGTCGGAGGGGTGCAAGGAACGATAGGATTCCATAGTTGGGATTCGGCGGGTATTCTTGTACGAAATGAATGTACCTATGGGAGAGACGAAAAAAAGTCGCGACGGAATTCTATAGATTTCTTGCAATCCCTTATTGCAGAGAACCTGTGTAACAAAAAATTATGCGAGGCCCACCAAGATATCTCTGTGACATCCACTCTATCCATCCACTAGGACTTGTTAGGTGGTGAGTCGGGGGAAAAAAAAAAAAAAAAAAGGCAAATGCAACTGAAGTCGGACACACCATAAGAAATAGTGGGAATGAAGAGCTTGTATTTGGAATGTATTGGATTCGAAATCATATATCAAAGTGGTTCTGAACCCTCAGTTGTGCTTGGAAGCTTGCATTCAGAATGCACTAGAGTCCAAAAATAGCAATGCATTGAATTCTGCAATATATTTACATGAATTTGAATTTGATTACTAAATCAACTTTAATATCTTTAATTAGTGTACAGATGTGATATTTAATAGAATTATTGTAATAAGCCCATTGAAATATATACTCTCTTTTTTTTAATATATACATTGGATTCCGAATGCACTCAAATACATTCTAATGACTATCATTCATTAGTATATGTGCATGCTAGTGCCCCCATCCATGGCAAGATTTAACAAGTAGCTGCTCCATTCTGACTAAAAAAAGATAAGATTATTCAATCAATCATGTAACTGTCGTCATTTTGTATTAAACAACAATAACAATAAATATCATTTGAATCAATAGGTAGGAATCCTAACACAACATCCTCGCCCAAAATCTAGAAAGCAGGGAAAAAAAAATGCTACAAGGAGATGGGCATAGAGAGTTGCCCACATGGTTCATGCTAAACGGCTACATGGTGCTAATCTTCAGAACCTTATGATTGTGCTCTCTTGGCCCATGAATGCGTAGATTCCAAATTTATGGAAGGTTTGAAAGGTGTGATGTGTAAGTTGGATACTGAAAAAGGCCTACAACCATCTCGATTGGATCTTTATGGACTACATATTGGGAAGAATTGGGTGTCGTGAGAAATGGAGGAAGTGGATGAGGGAATGTGTTCAAACTGCAAGATTCTCTATTCTTATCAATGGATCGCCTAAAGGCTTTTTCAGAAGTTTGAGAGGAGTGAGGTAGGGGAACCCCTTATCCCCATTTTTATTCTTGGTAGTAACAGAAGCTTTGGGCAGAACATTGATGAAAGGGCAACAATTGAGCATTCTCAGTGGATTCAAGGTTGATAGGAATAGTCCCCCAATTTCTCATCTCTAGTTCGCAGGTGATGCTATATTTTTCTGTGACCTAAAACCAAATATGGTGCATGGGCTCCGTATAGTGATCACTTGCTATGAAGCGATTTCGAGGTCCAAGTAAACTTGTCTAAGAGTGAATTGTTGGGGATTAGAATAGAGGAGGGGGAGATGAATATTCTCACAAGAGTTTTTGCATGTGGGGTGAGATTGTTCCCCTCTATGTACCTAGGTTTGCCATTGCATATTGGGAAACCTCCGAAGCATTTATGGGACAAAGCAGTGGAAAGGGTGGAGAGGAAGCTATCCCGCTCAAAAGGTAGATATTTATTTTGGGGGTTACAATAATACTTATCAAGGCAACCCTATCCAATATGCCTCTCTGCTTTATGTCCCTTTTCAAATGTCCAAATCAGTATTTAACAGCCTGGAAAAACTCAGGAGGGACTTTTTAAGGCAAGGGTCCGAAGACAAGAATAAGTTTCACCTTTTTGTCTTGGGAGGGGTTGTACAAGCCATACGATAAATGGGGAGCTAACATATGAGTTTTGGAGACTATGAATCTTGTGCTATTAAGGAAGGGGTGGTGGTGGTTTGGGAAGGAGAAAAATTCTCTCTATAGAAAATCGGTTGCTTCCAAGTATGGTTGTGAGGATTGGGGATGTTGGACAAGAGATGCTTCCCCATATAGAGGGTCTGTCTTTAGTGTAAAAGCAAAGTTTAAGGAGGAGATTGGTTTCTCGATTGCTGATGGAGAGAAAATCAGATTCTGAAAGGATGTGTGGGCGATGGACTCCTCTTTAATGAACGAGTTTTTGAGTTTGGCCAGGTCACCAACAACCATCAATATATCAGTTGCAAATTGTTGGTCGATTAGTGGATCCTCCGTGGTATGGTCACCCCCGAGTTGGAATCTACCGATGAAAGAATAGAAGATTTTATCCTACCCCTCCAAAGAATTCACTTGTTAAGTCCATCCGCAGTGGAGCACGACAGCTTGGTGTGGCGAAAGGAAAGCTCGTGTTGTTACTCGGTTAGCTATTTCTATGTGATGATGTGCGTCCGCTCGGTTGTGGGTTGGGCCCTGATGACCATGTTATGGTGTTATGATGCTTCTCCGAACGTTGTCACTTATACATGGCTGGTTGGTAGGAAGAAGTTATTCACCATTGATAACCTCGCATAAGAGGTGAAGTAATCCTGAATATTTGCGCCTCGTGTATGGGCAGTGATGAGACGATCAATAATTTGTCCATCCATAGTCCTTTCACTCATGGTATTTGGGATGCGGTATTCAAGGTGGAGTGATCCATGAATGCCTCGGTTGGGATAGTTTTCTAGAGGCAGGTCATGGAGTCAAATGTCCTCAAAAGCATGCTCGGGCGGAGTGGCACTTGGGGATCTTAGCAGCTCTATTGTCAGTGTGGGGGCAGTCAAATGGGAGATGATTTAAAAATGTGGAGAATGATGTTTGTTTTGTCATCCCTAGGTTGAAATCTTTTGTAACCGATTGGGCTTCTTGTTGCTTTTTAGGGCTGTGAGCTTTTTTGGTGTCATCTTGGTGCCTTCTTAATATAAGTTACTTATATTAAAAAATAAAAATAAAAAAGCAATTTCTAGGTTAAAAAAAATAATCAAGAAAAAGAAGGAGAGGCGTACATGCATTGGGGTCTCAGGTCTCATCCACCAAGTGATTGCACTTCCGAGGTGGGCCCAACAAGACGCCCGGCCCTAAGTCATCCGAAGCCGGGAATCCAACCGTCACGTTCTCGCAGGAAACCCTGACCACCCACTTCTCAAAAAACAGTCGGACATACCGAGCAACCAACCTGAATCGGAAATCAACGGCCCCGTGTAATGCAAGGTCCCTAACCATGGACTCGGCGGCACCCACATCCACGAGTGCCGAGTGGGCCATGAGCCGTGCGTGGACAGTCTTAGTACCAAACAAGTGCAAGAAGAAGGAAGGGATGGTGACCTCTGATAGGAGGTGGGGTCCGTAGTATATGGATGCCTGGATATGGTCATAGTTCACTCCTATCTTCTGGTGAAGGTTCTCGACGTAGAGAGAGATGTCCCAGGCGGCGGTCAATCGTGAGGAAGAGATGTTGAACGGATGGACTGTGGCTGAGGAGACGGTGTACGCAGATAAGTCATTAATCGAGGGGGCAATCCACATGACGAAGCACCACAGTAAAGCGAACGACAACATATATCCCAAGAATGCCAACGCAAACTCCCAGCTGAAGAACGAGAAGCTTTGGGAGCGGGTACCGGATTGGTCGGTGGTTGGGGTGGGGTTGTTGGTGCTAGATTGCGCCGGGGCGTGCGGGGCGATGAGGGGTACTTTCATGTGCTGATGAAGACGGTTAGCTTTCTGACGCTGAGGAAGACGTTTAGGTTTCTGACGCTGAGGATGGGATTTGGTGACATCTTGCGCCGGAGGGCCGCTGAGGACGGGATTCCGAGGTTGGGATTCGGTGGGCCTTGCGGTAGAACGTTCCTGCAGGAGAGGCGAAATGAAGTCGTGAGGAAGGGGGGGGACAGATTAGGGACGCGGTTTGGGACTCGGATTCGGTACTGACCCCTTCAGTACTGGTGAAATCTGCGTGGGCCCCGCCATGATCCAAATCATCTTATGGCATGAGGGGCGCGGATTGGGTACTACCCCTCCAGAACGCAGATAGATACGGAGGGTCATGTAAGGGGCCCTGTGGAGCCCACCATCATGTGACCAGATTGCAATGAGGTGTGGACCAGGTTGCATTGAGGATGTGACAGGGTTACATACCTATGTGATGATGTGGACCAATGAAAAGGCTCTAAGCAGGAATTTTCTGCTTGTAAGCCAATCCACACTCTTCATATATAATGAAATATCATTTTAAGGCATGATGATAAAAATTAGGACTATCAAAGGCTTAAGTGGACCACATCACATGAAGCAGTGGGGATTGAGCTCTTACCATTGGAAACATCTGAGGGCCCACCGTGATGTTTATTGGCTATCCAAGCTATTCATAAGGTCACATAGATGTGTACGAAGGGAAAACATAAATATCATATTGATCCAAAACTTCTATAGTCCGCAAGAGCTTTTCAACGGTAAGCTTTAAATCCCCTATGCTTCATGCGGTGTGGTCCACTTGAGCCTTCAATCTGTTTCTTTTTTATTTCATAATCTAAAATGATCTTTTATTATAGATGGACGGTGTAGATAAAACATACATATCAAGGTGGGCCCCACAGAGCCCCTGACATAACCGTCCGTCTCTATCTGCGTTCTGTAATGGGTAGTACCCAATCCGCGCCCTGGCATGAGCTGAGAGTGATGCAGATCCAAATCTCAAATAAACCACACCGTAAGAAACCGCGATGATTCAACATCCACCATTAAAACCTTTTTGGGTGGCCACAAAAGTTTTGAACGAAGGTGTACCTTTGTTTTCCCTTCATCGAGGTCTGTGTAACTTAATTAACGGGTTGGATGGAAAATAAATGTTATAGTGGGCCCTAGCTAGTTTTTAATGGTAGGCATTCAATCATCATTGTTTCCTATGCTACAAAACACTTCAGATTTGTACCAATTTTATTTATGGGCTCACGTCCTAAAATGATCTAAAAAAATGGATGGACGGCATGGATAAAATGCATATATCATGATAGGACCCACGTAGCACCCACCATTAGCCTTGTACTCACGCAAGATGCATTAGGAAATTGTAATATATTTTTCGTTCATTTTATAGAATTACAGCTCATTAACAAATCCCGTGAAAGTTTCCTACGCATCATCATTAATTAGGTGGCATTTTAGTCATTTGGAAGAATTATGATGGGAGTTAAGCATAAATTAATGAAAGATGGCCCTTTGAGAATAACTCAATTAGTTAGGTATCTCGACGAAAAGGTTGTTTAAAAAGGTACTTGTGTATTTAAATATGGTATTAATGAGGTACTGTTATGTAAAATCTCCTTTATTTTATGACATTATTCGACATAGTTAAAGGTAAACCTACAAATTGCTCATAAAGTATGAGCCTTGCAGCCATACTAAGGTGTATCTTCTGTTGCCAACGTTAATAATGTTGAAACATGGAAAGAATTCAATAATAGAAGCGAATTGTTTCTTCAGACTAGTCTTTCAATGGTATGATGCAAATACAATATCTTGCAGTATAAGTTTCTTTAGTTTCTTTTTGTCATTTGAGGCTCTTTCGGTTATTACATGTTCAAAATCCTCTCCTGACTTTTTTTTTCATCCTAAGAAGAATTGATTCTTCTCTTTCTTTCCTAGGAAATAGATGGAACGACGGTTCCAGTTTCTTAGGGAATGCCGAGTACCATTAATGAAAGGTTGGGAAGTTGGTTGCCATCCAAATCAGCATACAAAGCTGCCGTGGATGACCAATGTATCTCTAGAAAAACAGACAGGCCTAACATGAACACTATCATAAGGACTAACATGAACACTATCATAAGGATACTTCAAAAGCTGGCGAGTGAACCATACTCGAGAGGGCCATTATGAGTGTTCCAAGTGCATGGTGGAAGACCAGGAAAGGAAGAAAAGATAGAAGAGGAGAATCAATCTCTCTCTCTCTCTCTCTCTCTCTCTCTCTCTCTCGTGTGTCTGATAGTTGCTTATAGATCATTTGTTGCAGTTGACAAGTTTAAAAGAAGAGAAATGAAAACAGACCATAAAGATTGCATATATAATAATTCAAGAGTATAGTGCACCACAGGACAACTAAATATGTGTATACTCTCGTACTTGAATATACTGTAACTCAGATATATCGAAGACGGCAAGCTAACATACACACTGATCTATAGCTCAAGTGGTAGGCTGAGTGAAGATAGCATTGTTTAATATGTAAAAAAGCACTAAATTTGACGGTCCACACAGTTGAAGAAAATCATTGTAACATTGCCCATTGAAATCTAAATTCAACGGTGTATCAGTCGGCCAATATTCGACGGTCATTAACAGTCGAACCATTTCGACAGTCCATACCCGTCGATGATTTTAGGATCTCATCCTCAAGGACCGTTGGGTTCTTATAAATATCAATGGCAATCGAAAAATATTTTTCGACTGTCCATCCCCACCGTTTTTATCAGAATATTCGTCAGCTGTGAACCGTAAAAAAATGAATGCGACGGTCCAAATCCGCCAATATGGCTAAAATTATAGAATTTTTCGACTGCTAAAAGCCATCGAAAATAATTCAACGGTCCTTACCCGCCGTTTTGGGTAAAAATTATGAAAAATTTCGACGGTCGTGGACAATCGAGAAATAAATACAATGTTCCGGAACCGCCAAATTTCTGTTTGCACAAGAAAAAAAATAACCTGTATTTTGTGGGGGTTGTGCCCCAATATATCATATAAACTTATAAATTCATAAATAATTTGGAAAACTGCAACATTTACCAACAAGACCATCGCAGCAACTCATTAAAACTCTTGTGAGACCACTGATATCTACTATTCATTCTCAACAACTCAACTGTCATTGACAATTTAATATCATCTACTTGACACGATGGATACAAGGGTAATATAGCATCTTCCATCAACTTTTTATACTGAATATCACACGTTGAATTGTCCGAAGCGTAGGAATGGTATGTAGTTTTTGTTGCAGACTCTTCTTCATTGTGACACTCATTTCCATCAAAACATACAAGTGCTTCATTGACCATTTCAGTCATCCTTAGGGCTGCACATCGATTCGATCAATTCAATTTTGGATAAAATTGAAATTGAATTGATCCTAAATTTTCAAAATTGAAATTGAAATTGAATTGATCTTCTTTTTTAAATTTCGAATTGAAATTGAATTGACCCCAATTTTTTTGGAATTGATATAAGATTGAATTGATGGATTTTTCGATTCGATTTTTCACACATCAAACATTGAATCCCCATTTTTTCCTGTGTTGTGGTCCACCTGAGATTTAGATGTCTCATTTTCGAGCTCATGCCTTAAAATCATATGGCAAAATAGATGGACGTAGTGGATAAATATATAAATTATGGTGGACCCCACATAGTTTACTCAGTACACAATCCACTTCTGGAATTTAAATGGGCGAAAATTTCCTACAAAAGAAGTTCATATGTTGGAAACCTACACTCTTTCCAATTATGTGGTTTGCCTTAATCACGGCCCATCGTGATGTTTGTGAGAAATCCAATATGTCTATTCATTTTCTGAGATCATTTTAGGATGTTCCACCAAATACGAGACAAATCAAAGACTCAAGTGGGTTAAAAATGTGAGTATTGAATGTCCACAGTTGAAATATCCGTGGTGCCACAAAAGTTTTGGATCGAGCTAGTATTTGTGTTTCCAGTTCATCCTTGTAGGAATGACATTATGAATGGTATGGATAGCATATAAGCAACACTGTGGACCCAGTCGGTTTCAACGGTATGAATTTCCCTAGCGTAAAAAACATCACTGTGGAAATCATTCATTGGTAACTTGAACCATATCCGAAGCTTAAGTGGACCATGCCACATGAAACAGTGGGAATAATGATTTCCACTATTAAAACCTTCCTAGGGCCCACAGTGACATTTATTTGTCATCCAACCTGTTCATAAGATCAAGTAGACATGTATCAATGGAAAACACAAATATTAGCTTGATTCAAAACTTTTGTGGCCTACAGCAATTTTTCAATAGTAGAGTTTCAATTTACATTGTATATGCTTTAATTTTGGGCTCGAGCCATAACATTATCTTTTAAAATAGAATAATGGATGAATAGAGTGGATGAAACGAATAAATCATCGTGGGCCCCACAAAGTTTATTCTGTACACTAAGCGCATTAAGTTACTAAGTACGCTACGGTTCGTCTTGGACTCTTAGGTGGGCGTGGATATGCAGAATGTTGGTTTCAAAGCACTATGGGCCCCACCATAATGTATGTGTTTTATCTAGGCCGTCCATCCATTTTCCATATGATTCTAAGACATTATCCAAAAAATAAGACATTCAAATCTCAAGTGGATCACATCACAGGAAAACAGTGGGGGATTGACGCTTATTGTTGAAAGCTTTTGGGGGCTTTAGAAGTTTGGTATCAAGCTTATATTTGTTTTTTCCCTCTCTCTAAGTCTATATGACATTATCAACAAGTTGGATGGCAAAGAAACATCACAATGGGCCCCAGGAAGAATTTAATGGTGGACGTTCAATCCCCACTGTTTTGCTATGAGGAAGAATTTAGGAAGAAAAATATATATACATACTCAATTCAATTCAATTAGATACAGATCGATTTGATTTTTTATTCGATTCGATGCGATCGATTGGAAACAAAAATTGAAATTGATTAAAAAAAATGTTTTGATTGATCTTGGGGAACTATTCGATTCGATTCAATTTGTTCGATTCGATTTGATCGATAAATTGATCATAAATTGAATTGTGTGCAGCCCTAGCCATCCTTGGAAGGGAATCTCCAATACGATCAGTAGCAGACGAACTAGCCCGAACAGTTCCATAACTTTGACCCCATTGTTTACTGTGGTATATCCATGTCGTGTAATACATATCAATACCTTTACAAGTTAAATGTTCTGAAATTATGCCTATTCTTTTCTCGGTGCATGAACATTACAATATTCCGTACAAGGACAATAAAAATAGTTGTCATCCCCTAAAATCTTAGAATTTATTTTCAAATATCTAATGAATGACAATACACCTAATAAGTATTCTGCTGATAAGCCCAATTTGAGTCAAATCCTCTGTGCAACAGTGTATTAGCCCCACCTCAACGGCACTAATATTATCTGCTTTGGTTGAAGCCTCACGGTTTTGGTCTTAGGTTTCCCCTAGAAGGCCTCTTTACCGTTAAGGGTGGAATCCCTACTTATAGCCAGGACAAAGCCCTTTCCGATGTGGGACTAAGTCCAAGGCCCAACCTACTGCCCCAACCGACAAGCCCGACTGATCCAAAGGATCCGGATAACAAGCCAGGATGAATAACTCGGATAACTCAGGGACCTAGTCGCTGCAGACCTGTCCAGTATAGATTTGGGTTATCTGGGTTGTTCACCCGGGCTTGTCATCCAGGTCCTTTGGATCGGTCGGGCTTGTCAGTCGGGGCAGCAAGTCGGGCCTTGGACTTAGCCCCACATCGAAAAGGAAGTGACTTTCGGTCCTGACTATAAATGAGGGTTCCACCCTTAATAGTAAGGAGGCCTTTTGGAAAAATTCCGAGACCAAAATATTGAGGCTTCAGCCAAAGTGAATAATATCTGTGCCATTGAGGTAGGGCTGTTACATTGTTGCACATTTGCAAGTCCTTGATTATCAAGGATAATAATAATAATAAATAATAATAATAAAGCTCATTGGCGGAAGAGCTCTAACCTCTGCAAATCATTGGTTAAAACTAGTGAAAGTTGTTAGCTAACTAAGTGGTAGTCGATCGACCAAGCGCAAGTCTATCTTTATGTCAAGGGTCAACGGTGATCATAGTTTGGACTGGACCTAATCAATCCTGGCATGCCCGCACAGCAAAAGCAAATGCGCGCACTGCATGGCCCGAAACCACACCAGCAACATTGGAATAGTCTATTCAAGTAACCCTTGGCTGAGTAGATGCGGCAGGAATAGTTTATTCGAATAAGCAGACGGGGCAGTTTTCTCTTGCAATTTGTAGGGATGTCAATGGGCTGGGTTGGCCCGCGGACTTTTAGGCCTGGCCCACCTCATATGGGTTGGTTGTAGTACAAGCCCATTAATTGGGCTCAGGTTTAAATTTCAAGCTCCTTAATAAATATACTGGGCTAAGCCTAGAAAGTTCAAAATCCCGTTGCCTGGCAGCCGCCGTTAGGGTTTAACATGACATTTCCAGATTCCAATAATGGGGATTGGGTGTCCACTTTGATTATGTGTTCTATATCTATGCCATCCATCCTTTTCGCTAGCTCTTTTCAGGACCTGATCCCAAAATTAAAGCAGATCTAATTCTCAAGCGGACCACACCAGAGGAACATAATGCTGATTGAACGCACACCATTAAAAACATTCCAGGCCCACTGTAATGTTTTCTTGTCATCTTGATAAGGTCACACAAACCTGGATGAAGGGAAAGCAAAAATAGCAACTTGATCCTAAACTTTTGTGGCCCCTAAGAAGATTAATTTAATGATGGGATTCAATCCCTATTATGTGGTCCACTAAAATTTGGATTCACCTCACGCAAAACAGATGGACAGCGTGGATATGGGCGCGAGTTAGGGGTTACCATGGAACAGCTTAGTGGGTGTTAGCCTAACCGTGTGGGGCCTTCTTGATGTATTTTTTACATATAGACGCCGTTCATCTGTTTTTTTCATATCATTCTAGGATGTGATCCAAAACCCTAAGAAAATCCAAATCTCAGGTGGACCATACCACTAGAAACAGCCATGAATAACCATTAAAAACGTTTTGTGGGCCACACAAAAATTTGATTAATCTGATATTTATATTTTACCTTCATCAAGATCTTATTGACATTATCAAGAGCTTGGATTGAAAATAAACATTACTAAAACCATACGGTGGGCTCTTTGAAATTTTTAATTGTGGAACACTCAATCACACTGTTTCTAGTGGCATGGTCCACTTGAGATTTTTTTGGAACCTCATTCTAAAATGGGCTGTAGAAAGGATGGACCGTATGGATATACAAATTATCATCCATGTGGCCATACGGTAGGGGCAACACCCACCATGCTGTCATCTCCTACCTCGCCTAATCCCCCCGCCATTCGAGCGCAGCGACGTGGCTACTGGATGGTGAACCCCACAAGAGTTAAAAGCGGCAACTAAATCCTATCCCAAAAAAATGCTAGGGCCCACTATATTTCGTTTTATGCCATCTAATTGGTTAATTAGATAATTTGAACCTGAATTAAGGGCTTATTATAATTCTTTTTTGCTATTTATTGTGTTTGGCCCCAAAAAGTTATCAATGGCAGGCGTTCAATCCCTTTTATTTCCTAAGGTGCGGTCAACTTGAGATTTGAATATGCCTCACATTTGATCTTTCTCCTAAAATAACCTCGCAAAATGGATGGACGGAGTTGATGTACCATGGTGGGGGCACAACTTTTGAAACTCTCATAAAAAGGTAGCCCTGGAGGAGTCCCGGAGCTAGAGAGCTGATTAGGTGAGACCTATGGTGCGGCCCTCACCTTGGGGGCCATGTTCATATATGTAATCTGTATCCACACCCTTTTCCTATTTTGGTAAATCATTTTAGGGCAACTTTTCCAGAAACGAAGCAAATTCAATTACAGGTAGACCATAGCATAGGAAATAGTGGTGACTGAACGCTTGGTGGTGATAGAAGTTTTGTATCAGGATGATATTTGTTCCTATAGTTTATCTGAGTGGTAATAATTCTATGAACGGTTTGGATGGCATATAAATGTTATGATCAACTCTAGGAAGGTTTCAATGGTGGACGTTGTTGTTCCTACTATTTTGTTGTATGGCCCACCTAATGGATCTGCCTGACTTTTAGAATATTGTCCTATTGTTGTATTTCAAAACAGATAGACAGAGTGGATTTGTCACGCACATCTATGTGAGCCCCCACACAGCCCTAGTCATCTCTAAGCATGGGTCACAGGCAATCCGCGCTCCCTAGCTGGCAGCGTCACTAGCCAAAATGGGGAAGCCGATTGCGTACTGAGTAAACTCCACAGGGCCCATCGTGATTTATGTATATTATCCACTCCGTCCATCCATTTTAACATGTAAATTTAGGGCTTGGTCCTAAAAATGAAGTATATCCAAAACTCAAGTGAGCCACATCACAGTAAGCACTGTGAATTGGTCATCCACCATTGAAAAATTATTGGAGGCCACGAAAGTTTTGGATCAAGCTGATATTTTTGTTTTCCCTTCATCCATGTCCTTATGACCGTATGAGCAGGTTGGATGGAAAATAAACATCAGTGTAGGCCCTACTAAGGTTTCAGTGGTGGAAATCATTATTCCCACTGTTTGTTTCTGTGGTGTGGTCCCCTTAAGCTTTGGGTATACTTCAATTTTGTCTCAAAAAATAAAATGATCTGGAAAAATGTATGGACAGCCTGGATAGACGACATACATTGACAGTGGGTCCAACAGAGTTTACTTGGTACGATTAAAGCCCGCTTAGTAAGCAATCCTATTTTCCAAAACGCCTACTTCGGGATCGGATTAGGCGAGACCCCGGATCCAGCGAGGTGGGTGGGACCCTGACTGTGGGGCTCACGTTTATGCATGTGCCTTAAATCCACACCGTCCAACCATTTTGAAAGCTCATTTTAAAGCATGATCACAAAAATAAAGCTGACCCAAATCTTAGTTGGACCACACCATGCAAACAACAGTGATTGAATCCCCACCAATAAAAACTTCATAGATTCCACTGGAATGTTTATCTGCCATCCAACCTATTGATAAGTTCAAAAACACCTAGATGAGGAGACCACACAAATATCATCTTATCCAAAGCTTTTGTGGCCCACAAGAATCTTTTAATGGTCAATCACTATTGTTTCCTGTACTATGGTCCAACTGAGGTTTGGAACTGTTTCATTTTTTGGATCATGCCCTAAAGGGAGCTTTAAATATGGATGTACGGCGTGGATGTAGTCACATACATCACAATGGCCCCACAGTGAGGGTCCCACCCACCTTGGAGGATTTGGGGTTTCACCTTATCCACCCCCCATAGATTTCTTAGAGTTCTTGGTCAGGGAAGTTAGGTGGGGCCTACCATGATCTTTGTGAGAAATCTACTCCATTCATACATTTTGTGAGTTTATTTTAGGATATAAGAAAAAAAAAAAAAAAAAAAGCCAGATCCAAGACTAAGGTGGGCCACATGAGATGAAATGGCAGGGATTAAACGAACACCATTGAAATATATGGCTACAAATGTTTTGTATCAAGATAAAGTTTTTGGCATTTTCAGCTCATCTCTTTTTAAACAGTTTGGATGGCATATAAATATAAAGGTGGATCCTAGAAAGGTTTCAAAGGTAGGCATTTCTTTTCTTAGTTTTCCCACTCCTGTAGCCCACTTAAGTCTTGAATCCAGCTCATGGTTGGTCGTATGACCTAAAGTGAGCTTGCAAAATGGATGGATGGGGAGGATTATTCACAGAAATCACTGCCCCAGAAGAGATGGAGTGAGATGACTTATAGTAGGGTTGCAACTTGCAAGCTTTGTATGATGGGGGAGAGGGGTTTTTTTTTTTTTTTTTTTTTCATTTTAAAGGATAAAATGTCTTTTAAAAAATTTAGTATGCATAAGAAGGTAGGCCTTCTTTTGGCTAACGGTGGAAACCTTAGGGAGATTTTAGAAAAGAGTTTAAAAGTAAGTTGTTTTTTAAAATTCAGCCAAAACATAGGCGTCATACAGCATTGTCTAAAAAAAAAAATCATATATCATGGCCCACAGTGCACCTTAAAGTAGCCAGTCGTTATGCGTCAGTTAGCAATCGCGTCTGCCTTGGCTTACAACCTGAAACCAGCGCTGTGGGTGGGCCCCACGTCAATGTATGCATTGTATATCCATGCTGTCCATCTGTTTTGACAGCTTATTTTAGGACATGTTGTAAAAAAATAAAGCATATACTAATTTCAGGTGCATCACACCAACCACGATGGCCATTGAACACCCAATATTAAAAACTTCCTACAGTCCAACGTTATGTTTATTGACCATACAACGTATTGAAAAGGTAACGCAGATCTGGATAGAGGGAGGAAAAAGAAAAAATAAATATCAACTTTGATCCAAAACTTTTGTGTCCCACAAAAGATTTCTACTGGTAAATCACCCATTGTTTCCTGTGTTGTGGTCCACCTGAAATTTATATATGCTTCATTCTCAGGACCATGGGCTAAAAACAAATATCAGCTTGATCTAAAACTTTTGTGGCTCACAAATGGTTTTTAATGGTCAATAATTACAACCGTCTTCTAGAGCGTGGTCCACCTAAAATTTGTATGTGATTTATTTTTATGACCATGTGCTAAAATAAGCTGGAGAAACAGATGGGCAATGACATACAATACATATATCAAAGTGGGGGGGCGCCCTAAGGCCAGGGTATCATCCACATTATTGGTTCTAGATTGCAGTGAGATCAGGTAATAGTTAATATGAATAAATAAAAAGGAGAGAAAGAGTTACTTAAGGAGAAAGGAGAGAAGGGGTTGCCGGCTTAGGTGGGTCCACCATTGCATTTATATGAAATCCATCCGGACGGACGCGGATTGCATGCTAACACTGCCAGTAGAAACCTTGCTATTCAAGGTGTTCTGTGGGCCTCACAATGGTGTATGTATCTTAACCATGCCGCCCATCCATTTTAGATCATTATTTTAGGGCATGAGCCCAAAAATAAGGCAGGTCCAAATCTTAAGTGGACCAAACCATAGGAAAACATGGTGATTGAATGACATCCATTAAAAACTTCCTCCAAAGTAATGTTTATTTCCATCCAACCTGTTAATTAGGTCAGATAGTCCGGAGGAAACATAAATATCAACTTGATCTAAAACTTTTGTAGCCCCCAAGAAGGTTTTAATGGTGGATGTTTAATCACTATAGTTTGGACGGGTGGATAGAACACATACACCATGGTGTGGCCCACAAAGCATTGTCCAGTAGCAGTGTCAATATGCAATTTGCATTCCACCCCAAAGACTAGGCGTGTCAGCCCATGTCAGGCCCATGGACCAAAGATCAGCTCCATCCGTATTTCAAGTGGACCACATGATTGAAAACAATATAAATTAAGGCAATGTCCACCCTTCAAACTGCTCTTTGCATGACCCATCAGGATAACGTATGGATGGGGTTGATGTTTGGGCACAAGCCTAAGTTTTGGTATGTTATCTAATGATTAATTAGAGTGGATTTTATACAACCATCACAGCGAGCTTGCAAATATAAAGGGTGGACGTCTCTTCCAAGTGTTTTCCTTGGTGTAGCCCACTTGAATCATGGGTCAACTTGGTTTTTTAGCCACATGCCTACCTTAGAATAACACTTTAGAGTAGATATCACGACACGCCTCCTAAAAAAGAGTGGCATCCCAAGGAGATTTTCCATGCACATCTCACACATAATGAGGAAGAGGAGTTATTTCAGTCCGAGGTTATTGACTTGGGTGGGCTACACCTTGGTGTTGACGTAAAATTCACCTTGACCATCAGGTGTCTCACACCATTAGGGCTCTCAATGGGTCGGATCTGGATCTGATCTGATCCAATTGGATATAGCTCCAAGTCCGAAAATCTATAGATGGATTTGGATCGAATTCGGATCCAACTTGGATCCAAAAGGTAATATCCATATTTGATCCATTTATAAATAGTCAGATCCATTTTCAATTCAAAATCCATATAATCATCAGATTCAAGTCAGATCTAGGTCTGAATCCACCACATCACAAATATAAAAAATATATAATATAATATATTTAATTTAGTAGCAAAATGATGCAAATCCCACTATTTACTATAATATAGTCGACTCGAGACTGGCATATGGCTGAATTCTGAGACGTGGCCTAAAATAATTTGAAAAAGGATGGCCGGCATGGATATAACATATACATTAAGGTGACAATGAGTTAGATCCGGATACGATTCACTTAGATCCGACTCCAAGTCTGAAAATCTATAGAATTGAACTTATTTTAAGATCCAAATACACATAAATTCAGAGTGAATCGGATCTCGGATTTGACCGGCTCCATTGAGAGCCGTACACACCATGCTAGGTAGAGTTATTTCAGCCTTTTGGAAAAGAGGTCGGCGACTTGGGTAGGCTCCACCTTGGCATTGATGTAAAATCCACCAATCCACCAGGTGTTTCACACCATGCTAGGTCAATGGCCCAAAAATCAGCTCCATTCCTAATTCAAGTGGACCACACGATTCAAAATAATATACCAGGCAAAGCTCAGCCTCCAAACTATTTTCCTTGTTGTGCCCCACCTCAATCACAAATGGGCCTGATTTTTGGGCCCATGCCTAAATATTGGCATGACATCTAATTGTTGGAGTGGATTTTATAAAATCATCATGGTGAGCCTGTAATAACCAAGGGTGGATGTCTATTATGCAACTATTTTCTTTATTGTAGCCCCACCCTAATCATATCTAAGCCTTATTTTTTGGCCCATGGCCTAACAAGAGATTACACATCTAATGATGGGAGTAGATCACACATATATGAGATTACACATCTAATGACTGGAGTAGATTGCACATACATACCACGGCGAGCCTCTTAAAAAATCATGGGTGGGCGTCCCTAATTTTTTCAAAATTTCACTTGCTTACGGCCCGGCTGGACATGGCCGGACTTAGCCTGGATTTTTTTTTATCCTGTCATGGCTCACTCCCGTTCCTAAGAGCCTACTGACAACGAGCTATACTTTCTATAAGGAATACTTAGGTTCAGTCAGCTTCTTAAGGAAATGTTTTTTATACACTTGAGATCTCCCTTGCTAAGGTTCGGCCAGTCAATCACCGGGAGGCTATTCCCTCAACCTGCGGGCCTCACATGCCTCCGGGGAGTAGGGCTTGTACAGAGCTTAGAGCTTAGCCCGGACGTAGCTGGCTGTTGACACCCCATGACAATTTGAAGCAAAGGCCTTCTAATTTCACGTGCATGTGGGAGAACGCCCTTCCACATGCACACATATATGCTAGTACCCCAAACGTGTGTTTGAGACCTGAGCTCTCTCCATCAGGTGAGTTACACTGTTGGATCTTCGGGGCTAAAAATTAGATAATTTCAGAACTTAGGTGGGCTACAGCATATGAAAAAATGGATGGCCAGAAATTTGATTCAACCATAAGTTTACTTTGTAGATATGTGGCCATTTTGAGAAGCGATATGGCCTGAATTGGAGGCATAAGATCTATGCATTTGCTACGACAAGATGGGGAGCTCAGATCTGATCAACATGCTTCAGATTGGTCCATGTGGCTTGGGCGAATAGGAACACTTCAAGCGCGCATGGAACTACCAAATCTGTACGGACATCATGCTAGGATAAAACCTTTTACATTAGCGTAGTGAGATGGGGGATACGCATGCGCCCGAAACTCACTTAGAAAATGCATCCTTCCATCAAAATCGAACTGTTCAAAAATATGGATCACGCTTTAAATTTATCGTGAAATAAAAAGTATGGTTATTCGATTATTCGACTATTAGATTGATGGACATTCATTGGACGGTTAAAAATGAAAAAATCCAATGCTCCTATTTCTAGAAATGTGCGTCCACAAATCAGAGGTCAGGACTGTTCAAACAATCTAATTTTCGTACTGTGACCTAATGATAGTGGGTTACACAATTTAATCGGTTTAACTAGAGCTAACATGCACTACGTATACAATTTATGAGTGCCTAAGTATCAAGTGCTATGGCTACTTAGAACCATCATACCCTCGCCAGGCGTCATATGGTGGTGGTGGATTAGGTGCGACCCCGGAAGCAGTTATGTGGGTGCGACCCTGGCTGTAAGGCCCACCTCAATGTATGAATTGGATATCAATGCGGTACATTAGTTTCTCAAGGTTACTTTACACCTTTATCCCATAATTAAAGTAGACCACAGTACAAGAAACATATTTCATTAAACGTCCACTATTAAAAACTTACGAGGGTTTACTATAATGTTTATTGACTATCCAAGATGTCAATTATGTCAAATAAAAATGGATGAAATGAAAAAAATAAATATTAGATTGATTCAAAATTGTATAACCCACAAAAGGATTTTAATGGTTAATAACTACTATTACCTGTGGTGTGGTTAATATGAAAATTTCATCTGCTCATTTTTAAGGACAACCATCTAAAATAATCTTTGAAAACTAATAGACGGTGTGGATATATCATTCGTACATTGAGGTGGTCTTTACGGTCAGGGTCGTACCATACTCTGGTTCGGATAAGCAGCAAATCGAGGTTGTTATACAGTGTGTGAGCGAATTAGGTGCGGCCCTAGCCACACCCGAGACGATGTAGTCCTTACTGTGGAGCCTACCTTGATGCATTTATTATATATCGACGCCGTCCTTACGTCTTTACATATCATTTTATTGCGTGATAGAGAAAATGAAGAAGAATAAAAATCTCGATTAGACCATACTATAAGAAATATTGGTGATTGAACGTCCCACCATTAAAATTTTTGAAGGCACGCTGTGATTTTTCTGTAATGTTTATTTGACATCCACTTATTGATAAGGTAAAAAAAAAAACGTGCATTAAGGGAAGAAAAAAATGTCATCTTGATCCAATACTTTTGTGGCCGATGAGAAGTTTGTAATAGTCCATTACCACTGTTTCCTATTATATGGTCTACCTGAGATTTTTATCTGCTTCATTTTCAAGTTTATGCCCGAAAATGATATGAAAAAGAATATGAACAGTGCGGATATAAAATACATACATTAAGGTGGGCCAAGAGTAAGTGACGCACGGTACGATGTAACCCGGAGGCCACACCTAATCACTCCATTTGCTTGCTCGGACGTCTACTGCAAGAAAGAGAACTGTGAGAAACAAAGCTAGCGAGTGAGAGAGTGAGAGAGCTTCCCTTGCATTTTCTTCTCTTCTTGCATTTTCATCCATGGCAGCATCCCAAACTACTGGAGATTTATTGGAGCCGTTAACATCAGGATCGAATAACCAGGGTTCACCCAACAACGAAGGTAATATTTTCTTATTCAATTTCATTTGAGCGTATACCTAAGATCACCCAACCAGAGTGATTTCTTGAGAGAGATGTGCAATCAATGGTGGGTCCCAATGATGGATGATCTATACCAATGACCAGTCCATTTGTAATATGATCACAATGGAAGGTCCATATCCCCAAGCATGGATTGAAAGATTAGGATCATCCAACTGAAGTGATTCCTTTGAGAAGAACAAAAATCAAGGGTAAGACACATGATAGATGGTATGGATCAATGATTGGACCAATTGCAATATGATCAATATACCATCCATTTCCATAAACATTGAATGAAGGTTTAGATCATACGACAAAAGTGATTATTTATAGTGATGTGCAATCAAGCATAGGACCACATGATGGATGGTCTAGATTAATGATCAAATCATATGTAGTAATATGGAGTGTCCATTTGACTAACAATTAAATGGACGGTTAGGATATTTATATATAAAAAAAAAAGGATAGTTAGGTTAATTTAGCAAAAGTGGTATTATTTCATAAAATTCAAAAAAAAAATTGTAATTAATGATCTTAAATATGTATTCAATTTGGTTTTGAACATGTATTCGATGGTGTAACGGCCCATTCTTCAATAAGAAATCTATTTGTTGGATAATGTCTACTAAACTTACTGAAAGTCGACCAAATAAGCCATAATCGAACACAAGTCAAGCACGATTTGGGCCCTCTTCATTATTTTCTTAGCATTGAAGTGCGACGCACTTCCAGTGACTTATATCTCACTCAATCCAAGTATGTCTTGGATCTTTTGCGTTGTTCCAAGATGGACGATGCAAAGCCTTTCTGCTCTCCCGTGGTTTCCGGGTCTAAACTCTCCCGCTATGATGGTGATCTTCTTTCAGATCCTCATGAGTTCCGAAGCATTGTGGGAACTTTACAATAAGTTACAATCACTAGACCAGATATTATATTTGCTGTTAATCAGGTGTGTCAGTTTATGCATACGCCTCGCACATCCCACTGGTTGGCAGTTAAATGGATTCTTCGATTTCTTAAAGGCACGGTTGTACATGGGCTACATTTTACAAAAGGATCACTTACTCTTCAGGCTTATTTTGATGCTGACTGGGCTGGGGATCCTAATGATCGCCGATTCAATTTTGGTTTTGCTATTTTTCTTAGTGACAATCTCATACCATGGCAAGTTAAGAAACAACCCACAATTTCACGATCTAGCACGGAATCAGAATATCGTTCACTTGCTCATACTACTGCTGAATTGTTTTGGTTCCGCATGCTTTTGCATGATTTAACTTTATTTCTCAAGGATCCTCTGATCATTTTTTGTGACAATATCAGTGTCATCTCTCTTGCATTAAACCTGGTTTATCATAAATGAACTAAACATGTTGAAGTCGATTACCATTTTATTTGAGAAAAATTTACTTATGGTGATATTACCATTCACTTTGTTCGCTCACTTGATCAGATCGCCGATATTTTCACCAAATGATTAAGTTCTGCACGATTTAAATTATTGAAATTCAAGCTTTATGCTGCTCATTGCCCGTTTAGCTTGTGGGGGTGTTAACACAGCTACTCTTGAATGGCCGAATGGATAAAATGGATAGAGATGATTATAGTTTCACATTGTTTAAAATTCAAGCTCTATCAGATATTGTTGCAACTGTCTATTGTTTATCCTCTTGTATGCATCTATATACTTCAATGAAAACCAGATGGTCAAGCACGGGATCATTTTGTATTCTTTATGATATTCTTCAAAAAGAAATAATAAAAAATGGAAAAAACAAATAAAAGAAGAAGAAGAAGTGATAGTTTGCCCCTTATCATATTTTCCAAAATGATCCACTCCACTTCGGTTCAATAGTAATACATAATTAACCGTTATGAGATGATCATTAACCGTTATGAGATCGTAACGGCCATAACAATTGTTATAGAAGAAAAATTAGTTTCTCAAGGTTACTTTCTATCCCTATCCCAAAATTGAAGTAGAGAAAAATCTCAGATAGACCACAACACAAGAAACATATTTCATTGAATGTGCACCATTAAAAACTAACGAAGGTCTACTATAATGGTTATTGACTATCCAAGATGTCGATAATGTCAAATAGACATGGATGAAATGAAAAAAAAATAAATATTAGATTGATCCAAAAATTGCATAACCCACAAAAGGATTTTAAGGGTTAATAACCACTATTACCTGTGGTGTGGTTAATATGAAAATTTTATCTGCTCATTTTTAAGGAAAACAATCTAAAATAATCTTTGAAAACCAATAGACGGTGTAGATATATCATTCGTACATTGAGGTGGTCTCTACAGTCAGGGTCGCACCATACTCTGGTTCGGAGAAGCAGCAAATCGGGGTCGTTATACGGTGTGTGAGCGAATTATGTGCGACCCCGGCCACACCCGAGACGGTGTAGTCCTTATTGTGGAGCCTACCTTGATGCATTTATTATATATCGACGCCGTCCATACGTCTTTACATATCATTTTATTGCGTGAAAGAGAAAATGAAGAAGAATAAAAATCACGATTAGACCATACTATAGGAAATAATGGTGATTGAACGTTCCACTATTAAAATTTCTGAAGGCACACTGTGATATTTCTGTAATGTTTATTTGACATCCACCCGTTGATAAGGTAAAAAATAAAACGTGTTTTAAGGGAAGAAAACAGTGGCATCTTGATCCAATACTTTTGTGACTCATGAGAAGTTTGTAATAGTCCATTACCATTGTTTCCTATTATATGGTCTACCTGAGATTTTTATCTGCTTCATTTTTGAGTTTATGCCTTAAAATGATATGAAAAGGAATATGAACAGTGCGGATATGAAATACATAAATTAGGTTGGGCCAAGAGTAGGTGACGCACGTTACGGTGTAATCTGGAGGCCACACCTAATCACTCCATTTGCTTGCTCGGACGTCTACTGCAAGAAAGAGAACTGTGAGAAACAGAGCTAGCGAGTGAGAGAGTGAGAGAGCTTCCCTTGCATTTTCTTCTCTTCTTGCATTTTCATCCACGGCAGCATCCCAAACTACTGAAGATTTATTGGAGCCGTTAAAATTAGTATCGAATTACCAGGGTTCACCCAACAACGAAGGTAATGTCTTCTTGTTCAATTTCATTTGAGCGTATACCTAATATCATCCAACCATAGTGATTTCTTGAGAGGGATGTGCAATCAATGGTGGGTCCCAATGATGGATGATCTATACCAATGACCAGTCCATTTGTAATATGATCACAATGGAAGGTCCATATCCCCAAGCATGGATTGAAAGATTAGGATCATCTAACAGAAGTGATTCCTTTGAGAAGAACAAAAATCAAGGGTAGGACACATGATAGATGATATGGATTAATGATTGGACCAATTGCAATATGATTAATGTACCATCCATTTCCATGAACATTGAATGAAAGTTTAGATCATACGACAAAAGTGATTGTTTATAATGATGTGCAATCAAGCATAGGACCACATGATGGATGGTCTAGATTAATGATCAAATCATATGTAGTAATATGGAGTGTCCATTTGACTAGCAATAAAATAGACGGTTAGGATATTTATAAAAAAAAATGATAGTTAGGTTAATTTGGTAAAAGTGATATTATTTCATAAAATTAAAAAAAATTGTAATTAAGGATCTTAAATATGTATTCAATTTGGTTTTGGACATGTATTCGATGGTGTAACGGGCCATTTTCCAATAAAAATGCTATTTGTTGGATAATGTCTACTAAACTTACTGAAAGTCGACCAAATAAGCTATAATCGAACACAAGTCAAGCACGATTTGGGCCCTCTTCATTATTTTCTTAGCATTGAAGTGCGACGCACTTCCAATGACTTGTATCTCACTCAATCCAAGTATGTCTTGGATTTTTTGCGTTGTTCCAAGATGGACGATGTAAAGCCTTTCTGCTCTCCCGTGGTATCCGGGTCTAAACTCTCCCGCTATGATGGTGATCTTCTTTCAAATCCTCATGAGAACCAAAGTATTGTGGGAACTTTACAATATGTCACCATCACCAGACCAGATATTGCATTTGCTGTTAATCAGGTGTGTCAGTTTATGCATGCGCCTCGCACATCCCACTGGTTGGCAGTTAAATGGATTCTTCGATTTCTTAAAGGCACGGTTGTACATGGGCTACATTTTACAAAAGGATCACTTACTCTTCAGGCTTATTTTGATGCTGACTGGGCTGGGGATCCTAATGATCGCCGATTCAATTTTGGTTTTGCTATTTTTCTTAGTGACAATCTCATACCATGGCAAGTTAAGAAACAACCCACAATTTCACGATCTAGCACGGAATCAGAATATCGTTCACTTGCTCATACTACTGCTGAATTGTTTTGGTTCCGCATGCTTTTGCATGATTTAACTTTATTTCTCAAGGATCCTCTGATCATTTTTTGTGACAATATCAGTGTCATCTCTCTTGCATTAAACCTGGTTTATCATAAGTGAACTAAACATGTTGAAGTCGATTACCATTTTATTTGAGAAAAATTTACTTATGGTGATATTACCATTCACTTTGTTCGCTCACTTGATCAGATCGCCGATATTTTCACCAAATGATTAAGTTCTGCACGATTTAAATTATTGAAATTCAAGCTTTATGCTGCTCATTGCCCGTTTAGCTTGTGGGGGTGTTAACACAGCTACTCTTGAATGGCCGAATGGATAAAATGGATAGAGATGATTATAGTTTCACATTGTTTAAAATTCAAGCTCTATCAGATATTGTTGCAACTGTCTATTGTTTATCCTCTTGTATGCATCTATATACTTCAATGAAAACCAGATGGTCAAGCACGGGATCATTTTGTATTCTTTATGATATTCTTCAAAAAGAAATAATAAAAAATGGAAAAAACAAATAAAAGAAGAAGAAAAAGTGATAGTTTGCCCCTTTTCATATTTCCCAAAATGATCCACTCCACTTCCGTTCACTATTAATACATAATTAACCGTTATGAGATGATCATTAACTGTTATGAGATCGTAACGGCCATAACAATTGTTATAGAAGAAAAATTAGTTTCTCAAGATTACTTTATACCTATATCCCAAAATTAAAGTAGAGAAAAATCTCAGATAGACCACAGCACAAGAAACATATTTCAATGAACGTGCACCATTAAAAACTTACGAGGGTCTACTATAATGTTTATTGACTATCCAAGATGTCGATAATGTCAAATAGACATGGATGAAATGAAAAAAATAAATATTAGATTGATCCAAAAATTGCGTAACCCATAAAAGAATTTTAATGGTTAATAACCACTATTACCTGTGGTGTGGATAATATGAAAATTTTATCTGCTCATTTTTAAGGACAACGATCTAAAATAATCTTTAAAAACCAATAGACGGCATGGATATATCATTCGTACGTTGAGGTGGTCTCTACAGTCAGGGTCGCACCATACTCTGGTTCAGATAAGCAGCAAATCGGGATCATTATATAGTGTGTGAGCGAATTAGGTGCGGCCCCGGCCACACCCGAGACGGCGTAGTCCTTACTGTGGAACCTACCTTGATGCATTTATTATATATTGACGCCGTCTATACATCTTTACATATCATTTTATTGCGTGATAGAGAAAATGAAGAAGAATAAAAATCTCGATTAGACCATACTATAGAAAATAATGGTGATTGAACGTTCCACTATTAAAATTTCTGAAGGCACACTGTGATATTTCTGTAATGTTTATTTGACATCCACCCGTTGATAAGGTTAAAAAAAAAAAACGTGTTTTAAGGGAAGAAAACAGTGTCATCTTGATCCAATACTTTTGTGGCCTATGAGAAGTTTGTAATAGTCCATTACCACTGTTTCCTATTATATGGTCTACCTGAGATTTTTATCTGCTTCATTTTTGAGTTTATGCCTTAAAATGATATGAAAAAGAATATGAACAGTGCGATATAAAATACATACATTAGGGTGGGCTAAGAGTAGGTGACGCACGTTACGGTGTAATCTAGAGGCCACACCTAATCACTCCATTTGCTTGCTCGGACGTATACTGCAAGAAAGAGAACTGTGAGAAACAGAGCTAGCGAGTGAGAGAGTGAGAGAGCTTCCCTCGCATTTTCTTCTCTTCTTGCATTTTCATCCACGACAGCATCCCAAACTACTGAAGATTTATTGGAGCCGTTAACATTAGTATCGAATAACCAGGGTTCACCCAACAACGAAGGTAATGTTTTCTTGTTCAATTTCATTTGAGTGTATACCTAAGATCACCCAACCAGAGTGATTTCTTGAGAGGGATGTGCAATCAATGGTGGGTCTCAATGATGGATGATCTATACCAATGACCAGTCCATTTGTAGTATGATCACAATGGAAGGTCCATATCCCCAAGCATGGATTGAAAGATTAGGATCATCCAACCGAAGTGATTCCTTTGAGAAGAACAAAAATCAAGGGTAGGACACATGATAGATGATATGGATTAATAATTGGACCAATTGCAATATGATCAATGTACCATCCATTTCCATGAACATCGAATGAAAGTTTAGATCATACGACAAAAGTGATTGTTTATAATAATGTGCAATCAAGCATAGGACCACATGATGGATGGTCTAGATTAATGATCAAATCATATGTAGTAATATGGAGTGTCCATTTGACTAGCAATAAAATGGACGGTTAGGATATTTATAAACAAATGATAGTTAGGTTAATTTGGTAAAAGTGATATTATTTCATAAAATTAAAAAAAAATTGCAATTAAGGATCTTAAATATGTATTCAATTTGGTTTTGGACATGTATTCGATGGTGTAACGGCCCATTTTCTAATAAGAATGCTATTTGTTGGATAATGTCTACTAAACTTATTGAAAGTCGACCAAATAAGCCATAATCGAACACAAGTCAAGCACGATTTGGGCCCTCTTCCTAATTTTCTTAGCATTGAAGTGCGACGCACTTCCATTGACTTATATCTCACTCAATCCAAGTATGTCTTGGATCTTCTGTGTTGTTCCAAGATGGACGATGCAAAGCCTTTCTGCTCTCTCGTGGTATCTGGGTCTAAACTCTCCCGCTATGATGGTGATCTTCTTTCAGATCCTCCTGAGTACCGAAGCATTGTGGGAACTTTACAATATGTCACCATCACTAGACCAGATATTGCATTTGCTGTTAATCAGGTGTGTCAGTTTATGCATGCGCCTCGCACATCCCACTGGTTGGCAGTTAAATGGATTCTTCGATTTCTTAAAGGCACAGTTATACATGGGCTACATTTTACAAAAGGATCACTTACTCTTCAGGCCTATTTTGATGCTGACTGGGCTGGAGATCCTAATAATCGCCGATTCACTTTTGGTTTTGCTATTTTTCTTGGTGACAATCTCATACCATGACAAGCTAAGAAACAACCCACAATTTCACGATCTAGCACAGAATCTGAATATCGTTCACTTGCTCATACTACTGCTGAATTGTTTTGGTTCCGCATGCTTTTCCATAATTTAACTTTATTTCTCAAGGATCCTCTGATCATTTTTTGTGACAATCTCAGTATAATCTCTCTTGCATCAAACCCGGTTTATCACAAGTGAACTAAACATGTTGAAGTCGATTACCATTTTATTCGAGAAAAAGTTACTTGTGGTGATATTACCATTCACTTTGTTCGCTCAATTGATCAGATCGCCGATATTTTCACCAAAGGATTAAGTTCTGCACAATTTAAATTGTTGAAATCCAAGCTTCACGCTGCTCATTGCCCGTTTAGCTTGTGGGGGTGTTAACACAGCTACACTTGAACGGTCGAATGGATAAAATGGATAGAGATGATTTCAGTTTCACATTGTTTAAAATTCAAACTCCATCAGATATTGTTGCAACTGTCTATTGTTTATCCCGTTGGGCTGAACGCCTCAACTCTTCATGCGTGAAGACGACAGCCGGGCGCCCCACGGTGTTGGTGACCGGGCGCCCCATGACCCGGCCGGGCGCCCGACCATGTTGGTCCGGGCGCCCGAAATTCAGTTTTTCAATAGTTTCTCGCTGGACTATTTTTTGGTTGGCCGGGCGCCCGACGGTCTGGTGACCGGGCGCCCGACCCTGCGCGAACTGCTTGTACGCAGTTTCCTTCTTGGACTTGGTTTCTTGCGCGGTTTTGCGCAAGGAGTTTCTAATTCCGGTTTTCTCCTATTTAAGGAGATGTAATCCGAGATTAGGGTTGCCACTAAGGGCCGCCAATGAGCCGAGGGATTGAGAGGGTTCTAGGGGAGAGAAAGAGCTATGGAGGAAGCTTGGAGTTCTCTAGGTTGAGGGAAAGGGATGGGTTTGTCCTCCTCATGTGAGAATTAGCTTCGGGTGGCTTGGGATTTCTCTTGTGGGCTGTGATCTATGGTTTTCTTCTGTAATCCCTTGTAACTTCTGATTCATAGTGGATTGGTGTCGCTTTGTGCCGTGGTTTTTTACCCATGAGGGGTTTTTCCACGTAAAAATCGGTTTGCCTTCTTGTGTGTGATGATTTGCTTGTTGATTGCCATTGTGGTGTGTTCCTCGCATGCTTTGATTGCTTCCGCTGCGGGGCTCCTAACCCCAACATATCCTCTTATATGCATCTATATATCTCACTGAAAATCGGATGGTCAAGCACGTGATCATTTTGTATTATTTATGATATTCTACAAAAAGAAATAATTAAAAATGGAAAAAACAGATAAAAGAAGAAGAAGAAGTGATAGTTTACCCCTTTTCATATGTCCCAAAATGATCCACTCCACTTCGGTTCAATATTAATACATAATTAACCGTTATGAGATGATCATTAACCGTTATGAGATCGTAATTGCCATAATAATCGTTATGGAAGAAAAATTAGTTTCTCAAGGTTACTTTATAGCTCTATCCCAAACTTGAAGTAGAGAAAAATCTCAGATAGACTACAGCACAAGAAACATATTTCAATGAACGTGCACCATTAAAAACTTACGAGGGTCTACTATAATGCTTATTGACTATCTAAGATGTCGATAATGTCAAATAAACATGGATGAAATGAAAAAAATAAATATTAGATTGATCCAAAAATTGTGTAACCCACAAAAGGATTTTAATGGTTAATAACCACTATTACCTGTGGTGTGGTTAATATGAAAATTTTATCTGCTCATTTTTAAGGACAACGATCTAAAATAATCTTTGAAAACCAATAGACGGTGTGGATATATCATTCGTACATTGAGGTCGTCTCTACAGTCAGGGTCGTACCATACTCTGGTTCGGATAAGCAGCAAATCAGGGTCGTTATACGGTGTGTGAGCAAATTAGGTGCAGCCCCAGCCACACCCGAGATGGTGTAGTCCTGACTGTGGAGCCTACCTTGATGCATTTATTATATATCGACGCCGTCCATATGTCTTTACATATCATTTTATTGCGTGATAGAGAAAATGAAGAAGAATAAAAATCTTGATTAGACCATACTATAGGAAATATTGGTGATTGAACGTCCCACCATTAAAATTTCTGAAGGCACACTGTGATGTTTCTGTAATGTTTATTTGACATCCACTCGTTGATAAGGTAAAAAAAAACGTGTATTAAGGGAAGAAAAAAATGTCATCTTGATCCAATACTTTTGTGGCCCATGAGAAGTTTGTAATAGTCCATTACCACTGTTTCCTATTATATGGTCTACCTGAGAGTTTTATCTACTTCATTTTCGAGTTTATGCCATAAAATGATATAAAAAAGAATATGAACAGTGCGGATATAAAATACATACATTAGGGTGGGCCAAGAGTAAGTGACGCACGGTACGGTGTAATCCGGAGGCCACACCTAATCACTCCATTTGCTTGCTCGGACGTCTACTGCAAGAAAGAGAACTGTGAGAAACAGAGCTAACGAGTTAGAGAGTGAGAGAGCTTCCCTTGCATTTTCTTCTCTTTTTGCATTTTCATCCATGACAGCATCCCAAACTACTGGAGATTTATTGGAGCCGTTAACATTAGGATCAAATAACCAGGGTTCACCCAACAACAAAGGTAATGTTTTCTTGTTCAATTTCATTTGAGCGTATACTTAAGATCACCTAACCAGAGTGATTTCTTGAGAGGGATGTGCAATTAATGGTGGGTCCCAATGATGGATGATCTATACCAATGACCAGTCCATTTGTAGTATGATCACAATGAAAGGTCCATATCCCCAAGCATGGATTGGAAGATTAGGATCATTCAACCGAAGTGATTCCTTTGAGAAGAACAAAAATCAAGGGTAGAACACATGATAGATGGTATGGATCAATAATTGGACCAATTGCAATATGATTAATATACCATCCATTTCCATGAACATTAAATGAAGGTTTAGATCATACGACAAAAGTGATTGTTTATAGTGATGTGCAATCAAGCATAGGACCACATGACAGATGGTCTAGATTAATGATCAAATCATATGTAGTATAGAGTGTCCATTTGATTAACAATTAAATGGACGGTTAGAATATTTATAAAAAAAAAAAAAAAAAAAAAGGATAGTTAGGTTCATTTGGCAAAAGTGATATTATTTCATAAAATTCATAAAATAAATAAAAATTGAAAGGATCCCAAATATGTATTCAACTTAGTTTTGGACATATATTCGATGGTGTAACAGGCCATTCTTCAATAAGAATGCTATTTATTGGATAATGTCTACTAAACTTAATGAAAGTAGACCAAATAAGCCATAATCGAACACAAGTCAAGCACGATTTGGGCCCTCTTCATTATTTTCTTAGCATTGAAGTGCTACGCACTTCCAGTGACTTATATCTCACTCAATCCAAGTATGTCTTGGATCTTTTGCGTTGTTCCAAGATGGACGATACAAAGCCTTTGTGCTCTCCCGTGGTATCGGGGTCTAAACTCTCCCGCTATGATGGTGATCTTCTTTCAGATCCTCATGAGTACCGAAGCATTGTGGGAACTTTACAATATGTCACCATCACTAGACTAGATATTGCATTTGCTGTTAATCAGGTGTGTCAGTTTATGCATGCGCCTCGCACATCCCACTGGTTGGCAGTTAAATGGATTTTTTGATTTCTTAAAGGCACAGTTATACATGGGCTACATTTTACAAAAGGATCACTTACTCTTCAGGCCTATTTTGATGCTGATTGGGCTGAAGATCCTAATGATCGCCGATTTACTTTTAGTTTTGCTATTTTTCTTGGTGACAATCTCATACCATGGCAAGCTAAGAAACAACCCACAATTTCACGATCTAGCAAGCAATCTGAATATCGTTCACTTGCTCATACTACTGCTGAATTGTTTTGGTTCCGTATGCTTTTCCATAATTTAACTTTATTTCTCAAGGATCCTCTGATCATTTTTTGTGACAATATCAGTGTAATCTCTCTTGCAAAAAACCCGTTTTATCACAAGTGAACTAAACATGTTATAGTTGATTACCATTTTATTCGAGAAAAAGTTACTTGCGGTGATATTACCATTCACTTTGTTCGCTCACTTGATCAGATCGCCGATATTTTCACCAAACGATTGAGTTCTGCACGATTTACATTGTTGAAATCCAAGCTTCACGCTGCTCATTGCTCGTTTAGCTTGTGGGGGTGTTAACACAGCTACTCTTGAACTGCCGAATGGATAAAATGGATAGAAATGATTTCAGTTTCACATTATTTAAAATTCAAACTCCATCAGATATTGTTGCAACTGTCTATTGTTTATCCTCTTGTATACATCTATATATCTCAATGAAAATCAGATGGTCAAGCACGGGATCATTTTGTATTCTTTATGACATTCTACAAAAAGAAATAATGAAAAATGGAAAAAACAAATAAAAGAAGAAGAAGAAGTGATAGTTTGCCCCTTTTCATATTTCCCAAAATGATCCACTCCACTTTGGTTCAATATTAATAAATAATTAACCGTTATGAGATGATCATTAACCGTTGTGAGATCGTAACGGCCATAACAATCGTTATAGAAGAAAAATTAGTTTCTCAAGGTTACAAATACCTCTATCCCAAAATTGAAGTAGAGAAAAATCTCAGATAGACCACAGCACAAGAAACATATTTCATTGAACGTCCACCATTAAAAATTACGAGGGTCTACTATAATGTTTATTGATTATCCAACATGTCGATAATGTCAAATAGACATGGATGAAATGAAAAAAATAAATATTAGATTAATCTAAAAATTGCGTAACCCACAAAAGGATTTTAATGGTTAATAACCACAATTATCTATGGTGTGGTTAATATGAAAATTTTATCTACTCATTTATAAGGACAACCATCTAAAATAATCTTTGAAAACCAATAGACGGTGTGGATATATCATTCGTACATTGAGGTGGTCTCTACAGTCAGGGTCGCACCGTACTCCGGTTCGGATAAGCAGCAAATCGGGGTCGTTATACGGTGTGTGAGCGAATTAGGTGCGGCCCCGGCCACACCCGAGACGGTATAGTCCTTACTGTGGAGCCTACCTTGATGCATTTATTATATATCCACGCCGTTCCATACGTCTTTACATATCATTTTATTGCGTGATAGAGAAAATGAAGAAGAATAAAAATCTTGATTACACCATACTATAGGAAATATTGGTGGTTGAACGTCCCACCATTAAAATTTCTGAAGGCACACTGTGATGTTTGTGTAATGTTTATTTGACATCCACCTGTTGATAAGGTTAAAAAAAAACGTGTATTAAGGGAAGAAAAAAATGTCATCTTGATCCAATACTTTTGTGGCCCATGAGAAGTTTGTAATAGTCCATTACCACTGTTTCCTATTATATAGTCTACCTGATATTTTTATCTACTTCATGTTTGAGTTTATGCCGTAAATGATATGAAAAAGAATATCAATAGTGCGGATATAAAATACATACATTAGGGTGGGCCAAGAGTAAGTGACGCACGGTACGGTGTAATCCGGAGGCCACACCTAATCACTCCATTTGCTTGCTCGGACGTCTACTGCAAGAAAGAGAAGTGTAAAAAACAGAGCTAGCGAGTGAGAGAGAGAGCTTCCCTTGCATTTTCTTCTCTTCTTGCATTTTCATCCATGGCAGCATCCCAAACTACTGGAGATTTATTGGAGCCGTTAACATTAGGATCGAATAACCAGGGTTCACCCAACAACGAAGGTAATGTTTTCTTGTTCAATTTCATTTGAGTGTATACCTAAGATCACCCAACCAGAGTGATTTCTTGAGAGGGATGTGCAATCAATGGTGGGTCCTAATGATGAATGATCTATACCAATGACCAGTCCATTTGTAGTATGATCACAATGGAAAGTACATATCCCCAAGCATGGATTGTAAGATTAGGATCATCCAACCGAAGTGATTCCTTTGAGAAGAATAAAAATCAAGGGTAGAACACATGATAGATGGTATGGATCAATGATTTGACCAATTGCAATATGATCAATATACCATCCATTTCCATGAACATTGAATGAAGGTTTAGATCATACGACAAAAGTGATTGTTTATAGTGATGTGCAATCAAGCATAGGACCACATGATGGATGGTCTAGATTAATGATCAAATCATATGTAGTACAGAGTGTCCATTTGACTAACAATTAAATGGACGGTTAGGATATTTATAAATAAAAAAAAGATGATAGTTAGGTTCATTTGGCAAAAGTGATATTATTTTATAAAATTAAAAAAAAAGATATAATTAAGGATCTTAAATATGTATTCAATTTGATTTTGGACATGTATTCGATGGTGTAATAGGCCATTCTTCAATAAGAATGCTATTTGTTGGATAATGTCTACTAAACTTACTGAAAGTCGACCAAATAAGCCATAATCGAACACAAGTCAAGCACGATTTGGGCCCTCTTCATTATTTTCTTAGCATTGAACTTAAGTGGGCCGCAGGACAAGCAAAGGCCGGTTGGAAAACACATACCGTCAAAATCTCCTGGGTATACCTTGATGTTTATATGTCATCCATGCCATTCATAAGGTCAATATTACTGGGATGAACTGAAAATATTGAAGTATTAGCTTGATCCAAAACTTCTATGGTTCCGTAAAAGTTTCAGCGGTGGACATTTAATCTTCAGTGTTTTCTATCAGCGGTCCATTGAGTTTTGGATCTGCCTCATTTCTAGCCCCTGTAATAACGTAATATGAAACATGGTGGATGGTGTGGATTTCTCACAAACATAACGATGGGCCCCACTTAGCTTCCTCTCGTAGAAAGCTCACGCGACAGGCTATCACATGCAATCTGCGTCCGATGGAGCCGATTAGGTCAGACCCGGATCCACCAAGGTGGCCCCTGATTGTAGGGCCTACCATGATGTATATTACTTAAATCCACACTGTCCAACCATTTTGAAAACTCATTTTAAGTCATGATACCAAAAACGAAGCTGACCCAAATCTTAGGTGGACAACATCACAGGAAGCAGTCGTGATTGAATCCTCATCATTAAAAACTTCATGGATTCCACCAGAATGTTTATTTTCCAGCAAACATGTTGATAAGGTTAAAAGACCTAAATGAAGATACCACAAAAATACCATCTTGATCCAAAGATTTTGTGGCCCACAAGAAGTTTTATTTTCCTGTACCATGGTCCATCTAGGACTTGAATCTGCTTTTTTTTTTTTTTTTTTTTTTTTTTGGATATTGCCCTAAAATGAGCTTTCAATACGGATGGCCAGCATGGATACAGTCACCTACATCATGGTGGGCCCCACAGTCAAGGTCCCACCCACCTTGGTAGATCTAGGGACTCACCTAATCCGCTCCCCCGTCTAACTGATGATGCCAGCAATTGCTACTGTTCATGCACTGTGGCCCAATGATGATGTGCTTTATCTACACCATCAATCATTTTTCAAATTTTAGAGTTTGAGCCCAAAACTGAATCAGATTCAAATATACGGTGGACCATGTCATAGGAAATAGTGTTGATTGAACATCCACCATTAAAAACCTTTCTACGACCCACTGTAATGTTTAGCTGCCATCCAACCCGTTGATTAGGTCACATAGACCTCCAAGCAAGGAAAACAAAAATATCAGCTTGATCCAAAGCTTTCGTGGGCCCAGGAAGCTTTCAACGGTTGACACTCCATCCACTGTTTATTGTGGTGTGGTCCACTTGAGATTTGGGTCTGACTCATTTTTTGGCTCATTATAATATGGCAAAATGGATGGACAGGGTGGATAACGCACACACAGCATGGTAGGGCCTATAGAGCACTGATAGGAGCCACTCGCTTCTGGCACAGTCAATAAGGAATCTGCATCCGGTGAGAAGCCTTGGTTTCCTTTTTCAACGAAACTTTTAAATAATAAATATAGTTTTAATATTTAACTAATTAGGCCACGTTATTATTCATGGGTATTTTTGTCATTTAATGAGAAAACACGACGGAAATGTGAGAAACTAGACAGAAGGTGCCCGTTTGATAATTATCTTGATTAATGAGGTAGTTTAATTAAAAATTATTTTCAAAATGCACTAGGATGTAAATACTGTACTAATGAAGTAGCGTTTTGTAAAATTCCCTAACAATGATCGAGAAAAAGGAGAGGCTTACATGCATTGTGGTCTCAACTCTCAAGCGTCATCCACCAAGTGATTGCACTTTCGAAGTGGACCCAACAATACGCCCGGCCCCACGTCATCCAAAACCGGGAATCCAACCGTCACATTCTCGCAGGAAACCTGATCACCCACTTCTCGAAAGGCACTCGAACATACCGAGCAACCAACCCGAATTGGAAATCCACGGCCCCACGTAATGCACGGTCCCTGACCATGGACTTGGCGTGACGAGTGGGCCATGAGCCGGGCGTGGACAGTCTCAGTCCCAAACATGTGCAAGTAGATGGAAGGGATGGAGACCTCTGATAGGAGGTGGGGCCCGTAGTATATGGATGCCTGGGCATGTTCATAGTTGACTGATCTCTTCTGGTGAAGGTTCTCGACGTAGAGCGAGATGTCCCAGGCGGCGATCAATTGCGACAAGAGATGTTGAAGGGATGGACGGTGGCTGAGGAGACTGTGAACGCAGATAAGTCATTAATAGAGGGGAGAATATATCTGAGGAGACTGTGAACGCAGATAAGTCATTAATAGAGGGCGAAACAGACCACGAAAACGATCGAGAATATATATTTCCGAAGATTTTGAAGGCGATTAATGCGTTGCTTTCGGAGCGGGGGTTTCATGAAGCTATCTTGCGCCGGAGGGGGGCGCAGAGGAGGACGGGATTCCGGGGTTGGGAGTTGGGCGGTATCGTGGTAGAACGAACGTAGCTGCAGCCTGCACGAGAGAGGCGAAAGGAAATCTGTGAGGGACTGATGAAATCCCTTGTTGCAAGGGGGAGCGGAATAGGTGTTACCATTACCTTAGGGCCCACCTTGATATATCCACTCCGTCCATCCAGTTTTTACAGCCCATTTTAGCACCCTGTCCAAAAAATTAAGCATATCCAAATCTAAGATGGACTACACCACAAGAAAGAATGGTGATTGATCTCTCACCATTAAAATCTTCCCATGGCCCAGTGTAAGCATATACGCAATGTTTATTTGTAATCCAACCTGTTGATAAGGTAAAAAAGAAAAAAGAGCCTGGATGAAGGGAAAATAAAAAGATTAGCTTGATACAAAACTTTACGGCCTGCAAAATACTTTTAATGGTCATTCACCACATTTTCTAGTGGTGTGGTCCACCAGAGATTTGGATATTCTTTAAGTTTTGGGATAACATACTTAAATGAGCTGTAAAAACGGATGGGCAGCGTGGATATGAATCAAACTCAAGGTGGCCCCACGCGCTAAGGGAATCACCCACTAAGGTAACAGCTAATCCGCTACCCACCGGATGCCGATTGCCTACTAAAGGCGAATTTCCTGCTAAAAAAAGCTAGGCAGGGGCCAGTTAAGTGCATGCAAGTGAGAAATTTGGGAGCGGATTAGGTGTTACCAGGTAACAGCTAAGTGGATGTTACACCTACCGTAGGGCTTACCTTGGTGATTTATTGTATATCCACGCCGTCCATCAGTTTCTCCAGTCCATTTTATGACAGGTTACCAAAAATTATATAAATCCAAATCTCAGGTGGATCACACCACAGGAAACAGTGGTGATTGAGTGCGCCATTGTTAAAAATTACCAAGGAACAATCGTAAGGTTTTTGTAGGTTTATTTACAATCCCACCGTTTGATAATGTCAAGAATATCAGGATAAGGGGAAATTAAAAATATCATATCAATCCAAAACTTTCGTGGCCATAAAAAGTTTTGTATATCTAAAATAAAAAATTGTATGTCGTCACATACATCACAGTGGACCCCACAGTGAGGGGTCCACCCACCTCGGTGGATCCGACTTTGATGCCACCCGGAGCCAGCTATGCGGGTGAGACCCTGGCTGTAGAAGCCTACCTAGATGTATGCAATATGCTTGTTTATCCACGCCGTTTATCTGTTTTTCCAACTTATTTTAGATCATAGTCTCAAAACTGAAGTAGATACGAATTTTAGGTGGACCACACTACAGGAAACAGTGGTTGTAAACCAATAAAAACCTTTTTGTAGGCCACAAAAGTTTTGGATCAAGCTGATATTTGTTTTTTCCTTTCATCCAGGTCTGTGTGACCTTATCGATAGGTAGGATGGTCAAAAAACATTAAGGTGAATTCTAAGAAGTTTTTAATGATGGGCGTTCTATGACCAATGTTTCACGTGTTGCTGTCCATCTAAAATTTGTATCTGCTTCGTTTCTAGGACCATGCACTAAAATAAACTGGAAAATAGATGGACGGCGTGGATATGCAATGAATACATCTAGGTGGAGGCCAACAGTCAGGTTTCACCCACATAACTGGGTGGCAGCAAGTTGCGCTCGTTGTCTGCACTCTTTGATTCTATGCCTGATGGAATAGTGTCGTAGGTCAACCTGCTGACGAAAAGTCTCCAACCCAAACATCACCCAAGAATCAAACTTACCTCACCCCCGCCTCAAAAAAACACAGTATTCGAAGTCAAATGGGCAACTGCCGCCGCAGCTTTCCAGATCGGGGATGCCCTATAAGGGGAGGAGGGCAGAGTCGGGAATCGGATTGCATGCGGAGTAACTCCGCACGCTCTTATCGTGCGGAGTAAACTCAGTTGGGCCCACCTAGAATGTATGTGCTTTATCTATTCCGTCCATATGTTTTTCCAGCTCATTTTAGTGGTTGACCCCAAAATTTAAGCATATCCAAATCTCAAGTGGACCATGCCACGGGAAACAGTGGGAATAATGATTTCCACCGTTGAAACCTTCCCAGGCCCTACAGTGTTGTTTATTTGTCATCCAACCTGTTCATAAGATCACATGGATATGGATGAAGGGAAAACACAAATATCAGCTTGATCCAAAACTTCTGTGTCCTCCGAGAATTTTTCAATGGTAGACATTCAGTTCACACATTTCTTGTGGTGTGGTCCACTTTAGATTTTGATATGCTTCATTTTTTGGCAACATACCTAAAATTTTCTTTTAAGATGGATGGACGGAGCGGATAAAATAAGTAAATCACTGTGGGCCCCACAGAGTTTACTCCGCACGCTAGCGTGCGGAGTTACTCAGTACGCAATCCGCTTCCGCAGAGTCGACCAACCCAAAGGGGTAGATCCGTATTTGGCATGAATAACAGTCTCCAAAGGCTCGATAAGAGCGCGGGAGGACAGGTGACACCTCATTCGCTCCGCCGCGCCCCAGTATCTCTGGCATATACTCCATTTTCATTGGCGCGGACGCGAAAAAAACTATATCTATTTTAAGAGATAGAGAGAACCGTACACTTTCACTCCGCATGCATAGAGAAGAGGAGTTTATCTTCCATTTGCATTTTTTTTTTCTTCCATTTGCATTTGGATTTGCATTTCTATGCATCATTTAATGGAAGCCATGAAAGCATCTAAAGCTCTTGAATCGGAATGGCACTCGAAGCTCCCGAAGCGGAATGGCAGTGACTGCAAGAGCAAGTTTCAAAAATCATCCAAGGTAAATATCATTGCTCTTGCCGTGCTGCCATTCCTCTTCTGAAAGAGTTTCGATGAGCAAGATTTAAGAATCAGCAAGGTAAAACTCATTGCTATTGACGGATTCCTGTTCTTTTTTGTTTCAGTGTTTATTTCTTCTTCTGGTTATCATATTCTTCCTTTGTTTTTCATCCTCTTGCATTGTTGAGGGTAGCTTAGGTGTGAAACACAGGATATCCCTCCAACAAAAGCCGCACATCTGTTCCTCTTTCTCTTGTGTCCGACCCTCCCGGCGAGATGGCTCGCCGCTATTCATGGCGTGATTCCGCTGCAGTGCCGTACTGCTGGACCGAAATCGACATCCAGAGGTGGTGCTGATGCTGCAACCGCTCTGAAATCATCGACTCTGCTGTACGCTGTCTTGTCTTGCGCAGCAAAGGCACCGTCCGTTTTCTCTCTGCTTACAAGCTAGGCGACTGCACATTCTCTTTTATCCCAAGCTCGTGAGTAGTCTTTTTTTCTTTTGTGCTTTGCACTACTCAAACTCTATTTGCAGCAGGGGTAGTTTGGGAATTTAGTCAGTCTCAGACCCCAAAAATCTCTCCATAAGACGACAGAGGGGTATTTTCTTCCATTTATGAAACAGAAGAAAGTGGTTTGAGCTATCAATCTGTATTTCCATTTCATGTAGAATAGAAACAGTGATTGGGAAGATGGATCCAGAACACCCATATAGAAAATTGTTCATGGGCTTGGGCCGGATGCCCTTGGACTATTTGGCCGGTAACGGGCCTGGGCTGGGTTTGGGCTCAGGTTGAACAATGCGGGCCGGTCTTGGACAGAGCCAGGCCGTTTTCCCTAGGTGTGAACAAGGTAAGATGCAGGGGTCAGCTCCCCTATATTTATATTGCCATTATGGTGGTTGACACAGCCGAGTCAGGGTAATACTGACTGATACTCTCATAGGCTATGGTTTTGTGGGGTCCACTATGATGTTTATCTAATGGCTATTCCGCTCATCAAGTGTGCCCCCAATGTTTGGCCTGATCTAGAACATCAGATCAAAAATAGTTCAGGTGGGCCAAAACATAAGACACCCCACCAAAAAAATAGCAGACTCTGTGTGGGGCTCACCATAGTGTGCGTGTGAATCCAGATCCTCTGCTCATCTGAGCAGAGAACCTCTGCTGATGCCTCTTTCATTGGTCCACATCAGCCTGACTGATGTGGACCAATGAAAGAGGTGAAAAGCAGGATTCCTCTGCTCGGTATGAACAGAGGATCTGGACTCTGTGCGTATGTCATCCAACCCGTTTATAAGTTGTGAACCACCACATGAAATGGTGCCTATTAATTCAGGCCAATCCAAAACCTAGTTAGGTCACACCACTTGGTTTGGAGATTTTGGTCATGTTTTTACATTGTTTCCTCTAGTGTTAGAGACCTGACTTTTGGATCGCTGATTTGTGACACGTCTTACCATCATGGTGAGACACCAAGTGTATAGTTTATGTTCCACACACATCACGCTAGGTCCACAAACTGCCTCAATGGTATGATATGGCCAGTTGCATATCCTGTGAGATACATGAGATGACTCTGTTGAATTGTGGCTTATGGGGAGTCATTTGTTGCTCTTGCAGAGCTTGACGCATAATTAGCAATCAGAAATTGCATTACTCATGCTTAGGCATTCACATTTGTACATGTGCCATGCATTAATTCAAACTGAATTGACCAAATTGTGGAACCTACTGTCGTTGAGTCACAATCCCAAAATCAGATTTGATTGAACAATCCTAAGCTTCTGATTTGAGGGCACTTGTTTGTTGAAATAGGACCATTGGATATTTTTCATCCTTAACTGTCCAATAATGGGTTGGATTTAATTAGGTTAAATAGGATTGATGACATATGGTTTAACTGAGTGTATGGTCCTGACTCCTGATAGAGTACAATGGCGGGAAGAAGATTCTTGTAGCCAACTCCAGCTAGTTGGAATAAGGCTTCGCTGATGATGATGATGATTTAGGAAAAATCGATGGCCAAAATTAAGTGTTATAAATGGTTGGGATTTAATTTATACAAAAGCTGTTTTCTTTAGAGTATTGCTGTGGTTTTAAGTCAATGTGTTGGACGTTGTTTGTGTTATGAAGTAGAAATATTCTGATTTTCTTGGTAGTGATTGTAGAAGTGATTTCTCAAAACCATTAGGTGTGAATATGTGATTCTCAATACAATTTGTTTTTTTGAAAGGTAATGTGAGCTTGAACCCATGATGTCAATGTTGAAACACACTCAGTCTACCACTGAGCCATGTGTTGGAACCCCTCAATACGGTTAGTGTGACATTCATCACATTTGAAGTAAGAAAATAGTCAATTGCTCTTGTTATTTTTCCTATTTGCTGCAAATTTTCAGTTATTTCTCTTCTACATGTTGCATTGGAAACCATGCATAATTTCAGACGAACAAACCTCTGACATACGTACTGACATGCTACAGCCTGTATGATGAAAGATTTACTTACATCAGGCTCCCCTTTTCATTTATTCTTACCTTTCTTTTTCTAGTTTAAAAACCTCCAATGCCTCCTAAAACTCTGCTAGGATTCTGATTGACCTTGATGAGATATTTTGGTCAATTTACTGAAAATTATCATTTTTAGGACATAAATAGCAACCATGCTTTTTCACATGCAAAACGGGTGCCCAACATCTTCCAAATGAAGTCCTAAAGTTGAACCTAATAACAAAAAAAATGACACTCAAATCCGGAAAATCAAATGTGAGCTCTTGATAGCCTACAGGTCAAGTGTCATCGCCTAGCAGGAACCGTACTGAGATTATGTCAACCCTTTGACAGTAGTGGAAGGATGTGACCCTTCAATGGTGGTGGAATGATCTTCATTTGCCCCGTCTGTTGCCCATCTTCTAAAACAGCTTTAAACTAGCCCTCCAATGACCAAGCAAACAACCAACAACAATGATTTCCACTATTTTGATGAAAATGCAAAGATGGTGATTACTTCACTGGCATGAGAAAAAAGGATCCCGACCCTCTTGAAACCATCCCCAAACATGTCGAAGAGCATGCATTTGAAAGAAATAGATTTCACATTATTTAGAAAAAAATATAGAAAATTAATAAAATCTATTTTAACATTCTGGAAGATCTATATTCCAGTAGCCGTTGCATTTTGTGTTTTATGGCGGTTGAATCAGCCTCGCTGAGTTCAAGATCTGAATTTTTAAAATAGAGAATGTGCAAGCTAACTTCAAATTACAGTTTTTAACTACTTAATTTATTTGTATGCTCAGATATTCATTCGATTCAAATAAATAGCTGAACATGTAGGTGAATAAGGATCTTTTTAGGATCTGAAAGAGCAGGGGGTGTTAGCATTCCACATTTTCTGAGTTGTGAGTCTTCTCAAGTATTTTAAGAAGTTGAATACCAATAAAAATTGGAGTGACCTCTTTCGTACGTGGGACACTCACAATGGATGGGCTGGATTTTTCAACCACATCTCAGTCGTTCCTATGAACGATCATAAAAGTTTCAATGGGTGGATATCACTCTTAACTTTTTTCTATGGTGTGGCCCACCAAAGTCATGGATTCGACTGATTTTTAAGCCCATGGCCTATCACGGAATGGTGCATCTGACTGATGGTACGGATGCCCATCACACATCACAGTGGGGCCCACACAACTCGACCTCATGGGAACTTCCCATGAGGTCGACCTCATAGTACCTTTTCCCTATATATATATATATATATATATATATATATATATATATATATATATATATATATATATATATATATATATCAAAGATCGGAAAAGAAAGCTATTTTTTGAGGATTTTTGCTCCTCAAATGGGTAATTTCTCTAACCGATTCATTTCAGTATTGAAATCTCCCTCCCTCTCTCTCTCACGCTGAATGCTGAAACCCTAATTAGGTTTGGACTATTGTGAATGTAGTTGGGGATTTTCGATTCCTTAATCCTTAATTATGGATTTTCAGAGTCGGAATCGTAATGTAATTGGGGGTTTTCAATTTCCTAATCCCTAATTAGGGATTTTCATAGTTGAGATGTTAGAAAAATTTGCATTGTTAGAAATACTTTTGAATTACTCCTAATGTCTTAAATGGTGAAGAATTTGTGTTCTTTTAAAAGAGTGCTTGAATGATTGGATTTCAGGATTGGATTTCAGAATGGAATCCGTATAGGGTCTCTTTTGCAGGAATTTGAGTGATCTCATGTTATGTTACAAATTTCTTGAAATAGCTTATTTTGGTGTGGAATTTGATAAAGTGTCTGTAACTGCAACATATTGGAAAGTATTCCTCTGTCTAATTCATTGATTTCTCTTTGTTGATGGGTTGGAAATGAAAGGCCCTTGTATGACTGTGTCCTTTCGATGAATTGAAGATATTTTATCCTCTAGTCTTTACAATTTCTTGAAAATTGCTTCTTTGGGAGCTGAAAATGGTGTAGAATTTGATATAGGAGGCCCTAGTCCTGAATTTTTAGTACTTGCATTTAAGTCCCTGTGAAATTGTTGATTTTTATCTTCAACTTTGAGCCGCTTTGTGTTGATTTTTTATCTATTGAGCTTGAAATGGAGCGTGTTCATCTGTAATGTTGGAAATTCTTGAAACTGAAAAAAAGGGCAGAGCCTGTTCATCTGTGATGTTTCTACCCACATGTGATCTACCCGATCGCCAGATTTGCCCATTTTAGGGCCACAGGATATGCAGGTGTTGGTGGGGCCCACCAGATGAATCTCCTGGATCTCACACACTTTCAGTGGTAGATTTGGGTGGCTACTCTTGCAAGCAGCGCTTACAATTCTCCCTTTTTATTTATATCAATACTTGGATACTGACTTTCATTGGAATCCTGTAAGTGGATGCCCTGTGGAAAGATATGAAAATTTAACACGATTTGATTTGACAAGTTGATACTTAACCCTACTGAAGCATGAGATGAGTCAGTCTATAGACTTGTGTTATTTATGCTGAAAACTTCAAGCAAACTGGACTTAGTGAATAGATCATCCTAGTTCAGGGTAAATACTTATTCATTTGGTGACTTGAAACCTAACCTTTCAGTTTCATACAACTCACACAAGTGAATCCGAATCACTGAGCCAACTACTACAGTAGAATGAGTTATTGTGCCCATGATGGCCAAGTCACAGTCTCAATACATGTCTTAGCCATGTTGTTTTGTTCAATAAATAGTGTTTATTGTAAGATTTATATACTTTTTTGGGTTGTGTGAGTGAGATTCCTTGTTTATATTAGAAAAGAGCAAGGCCGAGCAAGGCATTCTATTTGCGCTTTTATTCTTCATTTCACTAACTACATGAGTGAAATTATATTTCTCAAAAAGAAAAAGAAAAAACACTAATTGAATGAAATTATGTAAGTCTCAACTTGTGAACTCTTGGCTTTGGATGCTTCAGCACAGGATGTGCTTATTTTCTTAATGCAATTAAGATGTTTGGGATCCATGTAGAATTTGGATTATTATCTCCCACTATTTTTTTAATGTTTGTGTTCATTATTACATCATATATCTTATTTTGCTCAAGTAGAAAATGGGGACCAGTTCTCTTGCATGTATTTTGTTTGGTTTTAAGATAATACAAGATGCTTTTTTTTTAGGCACAATCAGAACATAAATAATGCATGAACAGAGGATCTTAAAATTAGAACATAGGACATTCCTTAGGCAATATGATGAGTTCCTGTATTTCATGTTGAATGTATGTCAGACTATATTCACTATAAACTCCTGGATACTAGTGTCTTGGTCACCTAGAATATAGGAGCCATGGTGTTAGCTTCAGTGAAGCTACTCCATCTTGTTGTGTATATGATAATTCATTAACATTTACCAATATGGAATGACACTATTTTTTGCATGTTAGCCTTCTACATTTTATTCACTATGCGAAAATGGTATAAAATCGACCACCAAATTCAAGAGCCTTTGGGCTGCCAAATATTTTTTTAGTTATTCGACAGTCATGGGAATTTTTGAAAATTGGGGTTAAAAATTGTGATTAGGGTTCGAGGGTTAAAAAAATTGTGATTAGGGTTCGACTCTCTCTCTCTCTCTCTCTCTCTCTCTCTCTCTCTCCAAACAGTACTGTTTTCTTCTCATTCTCTCTCTGCTAAAGTTCTTTTGATCTTTAGAGGTCGAACAGGTATTCTTTTCAAGCTCCATTTTTCTTTGTTGCTTTTTTTTCTTCTTCTTTTAGCTGTTCAGCCCGTCAACTTTTTCTGGTATTTGCATCTGGGTCGTTGTGGGGATTGGATCTTATGTTTGTGATTAGGTGATGAGTTCGAACCTGGTTCTTGTTGCATCTCCTGCTTGAATCTTGTTTTTGCAGGTGGGTTTTCTTTTTCTTTTTTTAGTTCTTATTTGTTTATTTTTAAGGAAATAGCATTTGATCAAGGTCTTTTTTTTTAAAAAAAAAATGAATAAAACTATGTTTTTTCATGTGGGTTTTGGGTTTTATCCCTGTTTGTTGTGGAAGTTTGGATTTTGATCTGAATGGATTTGATTTTCAGATGAATCCCTTTTTCCTGTGGAAGGTTTGTGCTTTTAGAATGAAAAGATTGGATTTTTTTTTTCTAGCTGGGTTTCTCTTTTCATGTTTGTTGTGGAAAGATTGGGTTTTGACCCGGATGCATCTCTCTCTCTCTGTCAGTTTCTGATTCCTTGATGGAAAAGGCTGGCCTTTAAAAAGAAAGATGGGACTTTTTTTAGAAACATTATGGTTTAACTTAGTTGTTTTCTTTTGGTCTTTGTTCTTCTTTGTTGTGGAAATATTGGATTTTGATATTGATGGATATGATTCTCAGTTCCTGAATCCTGTTTTGTTGTAAAAAATTGTTTTTTTCTTATCACAGAAGAATCTGATTCTTTTCTGGGTTTTATTTTATATTTGTTGTTGTTGTGGAAACAGTGTATTTTGATAGTTGGATGTGATTTTCAGTTTTTGAGTTCCTTTCTTTGGTTGGTGTTTTAGGGTTCTTTGGTATCATTTAATCCAGGTTTGGTTACTGTTTTCTAGGTGGGTGTGGTTTTTCGTGGTGTTTCAATGTTCGAATATGATCAATTTTCTGTTGCAGGTCGGGATTTCCATCTTGGTTTGGGTTCTCCAAAGGATATTTTTGTTGGTCTTTGATCTATCTTTTCAGCGGAAAATGGTGTTATTGATCTTGGTATGAGATTCGATGATTGGGTTCTCTGGATTTTAGTATGCAGTTCATGCTCGAATCTTGTTACTTCTTTCTTCGAGCTTTTGCAGTCCTCTTAAGCAATGGCTTCCACCTGCTCCTGCCAGTGTCTTTACAAATGATGATATTGCAGCCCACGTCGTCATTAAGGACATTCTGAACATGCCACCCATTCAGTCAAAGAATCCCAAAATTGCATTCATATTCTTGACCCCAAGTCGATTGCCTTTTGAGAAGCTTTGGGAGAAGTTCTTCCATGTAAGATCTCCCTTTTCAACTATATGTTGTTGGTTATTTTGTTAGCACAGAATGTGCGTATCCCTTTTATTTGGTTTTTGTTTTTTTTATTAGTTTTTGTCTTTATATGATTCTTCATATGAGTAATTGCTATGTTTTGATTCTTTATATTCACAAGCCGGAGAATATGTAATCTTGTACATAAGCAAAAATCTTGGGTTCCATAAAATATTTTGTGTGGAACTAAACCCACTTAACAATAAATATGGAAGGTGACTTGAAGACATTACACATAAAAGGTGTGGAACTAAAAGTTGAACATCAACATTACACATTAGATTATCGTTTGTGTAACTGTCTCCAAATAGCTTGGGCAAGCCTATGATGATGATTGATGACGGTTGAGTAATCTTTTTGTTTGGATTCTCAATCTTCCCATTGAAACACAACAATACGTAGTTTGTTCATTTCTTTAGGTCGTGCTTCTAATCTTCACTAGACAATAAGAATCTTTTAGGCAGCTTGGACTCAAAATAGAGATGGAACACACAATGTTGTCTAGTAAGAAGTGTGTGAAACAAGCATGAAGTAGCAGGAAAAGGTGCATCGAGCATGAAAAGGAAGCTCATGCAAAGCAATCTAAGATGCTTGCAGAGTGTTGTGGTAAGAAGAAACAAGTTGTTTGCAGAACATATTGAGCAGCAGCATTCAGCAACAATTTCCTGATCTGAAACCCTTTTGCATATTGAGATTTTTTTGTCTCTCGTGTAATGCTTCACATGGTTGTCTGTTCATGCAACAGAAATATGTGAAAACTGCAAAAATGCAGCACAGAAGCATGCATGTAAGAGACCAATTACAGTGTATAGCAATGCTTCTTGCGAGTAAGGATCTTCTTATTGACTCTTTGATTTTCCATCTTATGGAATACAAATAACAGCAATTTCCGGGGTTGATTAAAGGTATTGCTTAACTGGTAAAGCCCTTATAGCTATTCTGAGCAGATTCATTTCATATGTATGGCCAGGGCCCTGAGGGAAGATTCTCTATCTACATTCATGCATCTAGGGAAAGACCTGAACAGTGAAAAAGGTGTATCAATAGCCATATTTAGCCTTTGAATAAAGTTTAAATTCCTCCTCAACTGGTCATGCCCATCTCTGTGCAACCACTTCTCTAGAATTCCATCAGGTGTGTACTCAAAAGCTGAAGCTTTGAACTCGTTTCCATTAAAATCAACACTCGAGCAACAAGTTAGGATTTTAATAAGATTACAGTGTTTAATGTTTCTCAAGGCTTCACATTCAACCATGAAGCTCCTCAGAGCTCCTTGCAGTTGAAGGTTGAGGATTTTCACTGCAATAACAGTTCCATTTCTATATACTATATGAGCAAGGTAATTTGGGAAACTCCTTGGTCAACAATCTTAGATAATTCCTCATTTTCACTCCTATTGTTATCATTGCACTCCATATGCTCTGTTTTTGTCCAGCTATTTTTAAATCCTTCAGATTCTAAAGCATCCATCCATATCTAGCTGTGTTTATGCTGTTCGTCGTTTGTCAGATTGTTCAAATTCATGATAGAAATTATGGCATAAGTTTGACGGCAGCTGCCAACCTGACACAACCCTCCTTTATCTGAGCTTGGGACCAGCAATAAGTGCATGAAACGCCCAGAGGCACAATGACAAGATGATTGGCTAAGAAACCTGGAACAGTTGCGCGATTTTGCAATTCTTTGGATAGTGCATTGACTTGCTTTTTACTCGGTGCCTACATTACAGAAAGAAATTGCTTAGTTCGAACAATGTAAGGAAGATTTGGTGGATATATTCCCTGCATTAACTCCACCAAACAAGTTGAGATTAGCCAATTTCAGGAAAAAGTACAAATCGGGGTCGTATAGCAGGCATGTCAAATCCTGTGTGCAAGATAGGAAGGTTAAATGTGCAAAGATAAGATGAGATAATGGTTTGTATCAAGTGCAAACAAAAGATTTGCATGGCATGTTCAAGTACAATAGCCATTTCTTTTTATTACTTTTTCTTCCTCAACTCTTTTCCCCAAAGACAAAAGGATATGTTGAAGACAGAATACATACAGGCTACACAACACAGAAAAAGGTAGAGCAGCCAAAAGTGCAAAATTTCTACACTGGCTTACAAAACTTTCCCCTGGTTTCTAGCAGCATCCAAATCAAACCAATCTCCACTGTTGATACCCGCAATTAAACTATTCAGTGGCCCAAGTTATCAAGGATTCATGCATCGATCGTCATTTATTGTCTCTAGAGGACCGTTATCTTCATCATGTGAAGAGTGGGCCATTGTTGGGCCCCACATGAGGAGTCCTCTGGTTGAGTGACTCACAACTCATGCTAGTTTCTTTTAGAGATATTTTCTCCTACTTTTGAGTTATTTAGATAAAATTAAATGTACTAATCACTGTTTCCAAGATATCAAATGGCATTGAAACAACATGAAATTTACGCTTTTGAAAGCATATTAAGTTAGCATTGCAATGAGCATAAGATCATGCAATTCTAATACTATATGAGCAAGTTTGGCCAATTTTCTGCAGATATGTATGGTTGTGATGGAATTAATGGATGTTTTTGTCATTTGCAATATTTATTGAAATATATTATTGGGATTAGAAGTTAGGATGTTCAATGAATGTCCTTGATTGATTAGGGTCATATGTTTAGTACCTTCTTTGCATTATAATTCATGGTTTTGTTTGAATTAATGAATTAAAGTCTTTTCTTTGAGAAAAAAAGGAAGAGCAAGAGGGTGGATCCCCTTCTCTCGTTCTTCAAGTTGGGTTCGATCTTCGCCTGCATTGCTGCAGGTATCCCATCTTTGGTGGATTCCATTCTTCTGGGCTCAAGTCACGTGCTGGATTCAGAGTCCTTGCTCGCAGCCAGTCACGTTGTGGATTCACCTCATCCTTCGCTGCATTAAGTGGTATCAAAGTAGAGTCACGTCTACATGACCGATCTAGGTACCTATTTATCCTTCATTCTTCCATCACCTCGATCATCATCATCAACCATCTTCATCATCCATCGCCGCTGCCGCCACTACTTGTTGTCAATACCATCATCATTCATCACCCCTCACATCATTTATATTTGCAGAAAGGAAACCCAACCAAAATGAGTTATTAAAGATATTATAATGAAATCAAAGCAAGGGGATCATACATCATTTGCTTTGTGCAAAAAGTATACCCAATCAAAAAGAGATTAAAGATAGTATAACGAAATCGAGGAAAATGATCACCTTTCCAGTCAGAAGCAGCCATAGCAGGCCCTCAGGCAATGTCTCTCCCCCGGGGTTTGCAGCTGGTAGTACCTTCTGGCATTCAGGAATCGAGAGACCCCTAAAACTAAAACGAATTCCCTGAAGAGCAGAAAATAGAGTAAACAATTTTGATCAGAAGATATTAAAAAGTTGCCCAACTTTCAGAGCATCCAAAAGAGATCTTTATATACAGAACCAAAACTTCCAGTAACAATCAAATTTGCAGAAGAGAAGGCACCACATACTTGAAAAAATAAAATAAAAGAAAATAGATGAAATTGTTACCTAGAGCGATGTACCCAGTAGATCACTAGATCCCTTCACACCAACCGAGCTGGTTTGAGCAACTTCAGATAAGAACCTTGCTAACCAGAAGTCACCCACATGAGCAATCATGTCATTATCAAGGGGAATCTTACTCAGTTTTGAATCACGGTGAACGACTAGTGTTTGGCAATGGTGTGAAACGAGAAAGAAATTCACAGTGAGAAGGTATTTTACCAATTTCAATTCATATTTACATGGACATAATATGGCTTCTCTGAAACACATGTTCTATTCATTTGCCTATCCTTGAATGCATAAAGTATTTATGAGGCTAGTTCTGATGCTGATTAGGAACCGAAAATGCTGATTGGGAACCTAAAAGTGTAAGTGATCTTAAACAAATTTCAGGAATACAACATTCTGGAAAGATCAACAACCTCTTTGTGTTTCATAAAAAAAATAGACTACTGATTGGTGAATCACTAATTAGCAATTGTGCTAAAACCGTGAAGCCACAGGCTTGCTTTTTTATCAATCATGAAAGGGGGTAATGATCTTGTCACAAATAAATTGATCTATATCATGTTTCATATTTGTGGCCCTAGTTGCATCTCTACTTCATCGCCCCCAAAGAAAGCAAGTTTCCAGCTGGCCTTTGTCTGTCTGTGTGTTTGAAGCTACAGTTTGGAGGTACATGATTCAAGGCAACAGTTCCTCAGCTACTTTTGCAAATAAAATGGATGCTTGTGTGGCATATGCCACTGATGTGAGGTTTGGGCTGCTTCATGCTGTTCCTGACTACCCTTCAGTTCTTTCTGCATATCTTTTCTTATGATCATTAAAAAGGTGTTCTAATGCTCATTAAGGGAGTGGGCTCCTTCGGATTGGGTTGCCTTCTATTAGTATTCTTTCCTTTCGTCTTGGTCCTTATGGCCTCAATAAGATCAGTATCTTAAAAAAAAAGGTGTTTTCTAATTTATTTTTGAAAGTTTGTGGTTTTTGCACCTTTTAATTTCAGCACTTTTGGTTGAACAAAACTTGTTCAAACCTAAGGTTAAGCTTTGCTGGATTGGCATTCCATAGTGATGTCTGTTTCAAATAGCCATAGCTGTGCATGTGCAGCATTCTCAATCCTTGCAGATTTCAATGAATGCATGTAGTTAATGCATGCTTTGCGGATTGAGTATCCAACACATTCTTAAAGAGTGTAGGATCCATGCATAAACTTTACAGATACAGATGAAAAGATGGGCAGAATTCTTGAGATATTATAATGTCTCGACTTCCAAACCAAGACTTCTGGATTAACATAATATTTGTGAATTATGATTGTTGAAATTATGTCTTCTTATTTCCAATTTAAAACTCGGTTTGGGAGCAAGCAAGTTGTTTCAAGGTTTTATCTTATGCATATTTGATAACTGAAGTTGGTTTGGTAGATGGATACAACTGAATACATGCAGGTAGCCTGAGGCTCCAAATTCACCACTGTTTTTTGCTTTTTTCAATATACAAACAAAATTGGATGGCCCCAAGGCCCCTTTGATGATAGACCAGTCACTGCTTTAGGCACTGAGATGTTTCTGTAGCTAGTTGAGAATCCAACCCGAAGTTGCTCATCTGTCCAACAGACCTCTTCCCATATGTTGTGCCTTTTGAGCATGTTGGCACTGCAGATTTACACACAACTCCATTTCTAGAACTTCTTGGGGATTCTTAATTTAGTCTTGGCTAGTTTGGAAATCCCCCATTTTATACTTTCTTCCATCGTTTTTTTTTTTCCTCCTGTGTAAGTGCAACCTTTAACACTTGATGTAGATAAAAATGTTTTTGTCAGTCTTTGATATAGAGCTCCATTTGGTCATGTATATGATACAATCTCCATGTTCAGTTGAGCTGTAGGTGAAATTTAGTTAGTTCTATAAAAATCAAATGGCTGCATCACCTTCACCAAGTCCATATTTGGACACGCTGTGAGATCTCTGGCATTGACCATATTTCTCATTGCTGCTCCTTCAGCAATATTTGTGTATTTGTTGCTAGAATATTGATGGATGATTTTCCTCACCATTCAGGGATATCTATCAATAATGGTGGTTGTTGTTGCATTCACATCATACATGACTATCATCTTTGTTCAAGTATCTTACAATATATAACAACTAGGCTCATGTTGCCTAATGCTCTGTTTTCTTTGCAATATCTATGATTAACAACATTTCATTGACATTGGGTTAGTGGTAACTTGCAAGGATCTTTGCTGATGTTGAGAAATGCTAAAAGCGATTTGCTTAAATAGCCCATTTGGGGCGATTTGCACTCATTGGAAGACGCGTTCTAGAAATGGCTTCCAGGAAGAAACACCTGTTTGCATCTGGATGCGAGAGCGTTGCGGAGAAACTGCGACAAAAATATCACTGTGATATCTATGTGCAATCCTCTCCGTCCATCCACTATCAGATGAAATAGACCAACAATATGGAAAACGAAATGCTGGACCTTCTTATCAAAATGGAGATTGGGGTCTTAATGGTACCTCTTTACTTTGCCTTCCAGTGTGTGTGTGTGTGTGTGTGTGTGTGTGAGAGAGAGAGAGAGAGAGAGAGAGAGAGAGAGATCCAGGATGTTCACTGCTAGCCTTGAAATGATGGGCAGAAGGTGGTGACTGATCCATTCGACGTTGATGTGGGACCCACCTTTAGATCTGGTGGTACATTGGCACATGTGTTAGATCCAGACAATTTATACAATGGGCCTTGCAGCAAGATGGGTTGTGCATTATATTGTTATGGGCTTCAGGCCATTGAACTTGGATTGTTGGCTAAAAATGATTTTTGACTGTCCAACTAAAATCCTTCATGGAAGGCCTGCAATCAGATGATTAAGGTCATCCAACAAGTGTGAACCAGTGTGAATTCTGCTCTTGGCCATAGATGGGAGGGCTTTCTGTATGAACGGTCCAGATCTTGTTTAGCTGTGCCATGGAGGGAGAGAGCTTCGTACATAATGAAAGTAGTATCTTGACCTTTCATCTATGGGTATCCAGATTGGCGAGCGGGCAGGATTCGTCCTGCATGGGCACAGACCGTACACATGCTTGATGGGGAAGGAGTTTATGGTCAACGAGAACCATCAGTTTGTGCACTTTGAGGCGTGTCTATACATGATTAGCTGATGGGCCTGGTTAATAGGCTAGTGTACAGGAGTGGCCTAATATAGAGTCTAAATTTTTGTGTGCTTTCAACCTGTATGGTGGATTGAATTACCATCCACCATACAGACTTTGAATGGCTCAGATTTAAATTGCCTGGCCCACCTTATAGAAAATAAAGATATACACACATACACCACGGTGATGTATGCGCTTTCTTGCGATTGGCACGTTTTTTTTACTCTTTTGGGCCTAGCAAATATCATAGTTATATGCATCGGAACAAATGGATGGTATCCCGATGTGCTAATCTGTGCAGGAGGTGTCTGTGTTTTGGTGATCCAAACCGTTAATACAATTCCCATCGTAGATAGAAGATGCTAGTAAGAAGACTCTTGATTGGAAAGCTCTAACTTTTCAATCAGTGGACTTCGAACATGATTAGATGTATATAGTTGTGCTCTAGACACTAGCTACCAATTAATGGACAGGACCATGCAAATATCAGTTGTACATATTCTGTGGACCATGTTTGGCAAAGACATGTACAAAAATTAAAAGTCCTGCGCAATAACCCTCCGGACTTGTCTTTATGTCACAAACATGTGCCAATAACCTTCCATAGGTGTATGATCCGAGCCATATATGATACCTATGGCTTAGGTTAGGGCTGTGCACAGTTTGGTTTTGAGGGGTGATACGCAACCGAACAGATTTAGTCGGTTTGAATATTTAGCAACCAAATCGATGGAGCCTCGCTAACCGAACTAGATAAATTCGCGTCGGTTCGATTTTGTTGGTTTTATGACAACATTAAAAAAAAATTAAGAAGATCCAAAATCTCTGGTAGACTACACCAATGTAAAAATTGGTGAATGACCATTAAAACTTTTTATAATTATAAGCTAATTATAAAAAGTTTTAGATCAAGCTGAAAGTGAAATTTGACTTTTCCCTTCATCCAAATCTCTTTGACCTTATCAACGGGTTAGATGGCAAACACGCATGGCAAATCTTCTTCAAGTGGCCCTGTGGACATTTTTAATGGCGAGCGCTCAATCAACATTTTTTCCTGTAGTGTGGTCTACTTGAGATTTAGATTTGATTAATTTTTTGGAACACATTCTAAAATGGGTTGAGAAAACGATTGAACAGTGTGGATATATAAGATATTATCGAGGTGGGTCATGTGGTAAAGGTAACATTAATAAATATAATTCAATATATATATATAGTTGCTTGGTTGAAAACAGTTAATAATTTTCACACACCGATATTCTTGATTTTTAATATAAAAGAACCAAGGTAACCCAAAATAGAATGGAAAACTGACTGGTCAGTCAATTTCATCGGCTTTGTCGGTTTTTTTAACAGCCATTAGCTTAGATGCTGTGGCCAATAAATAAAATAAAACAAAAGAAGAGAGAGGGTAAAAGGAAAAGAAGAAGAATAGTGTCCTATATGGCTGTACGGCTGAAAATAAAGATGGACCATGATTATACATATACGCCTGATCTGAAAAATGTAGGGGTGTAAATGGATGCACTTAGTGGCTAACCACTTGGCCCCAAGTGCATTGACGCCTTAATTTAGAAACGGACGCCATAAGTTTAGCCGTCCTGCATTTGTCAGTGATATGATGAATGGATTGAAATGAATTTCAGGATTGGAGGTTTACGCTAATGCGACCACATCAGGAATGTTATTGATCCATGCATGTGTTACTTTGGCCATGTATTTAGTACTTGCGATGAATTTTTGGCAAGTATGCAAGATGGACTAGCAGGTAGACGGCTGGAATGTGGTGTTGGGGTCCATCTTTGGACGTTGTGGATGGACCCACTTTTATGGATGCTGCTGACGATACACACCTCACTGGACAGTTTCATGTTGGTGCACGAGTGAGATTTGGAGCCAACGCTTGTAGCTGCTCTATCCATTGGCTGTCGTACGTGCAGAGAAGACTGAATAGATGAACGGTAGATGGAAGGATGTTTGAAACTGTGCTTTGGACATTGGCTTGGAGCCTACACGTTTCATCTCTACCACCTGATCGTGTGAGAGCTGAGGATGGTTGGAATTTGATCACCACGGCTGCACTGGACTAACTTCTGACGGTCGGGTCGCAACGTCACAGATCAACTGAGCCATAGATACAAAAGGAGCACATTTTTTCACATCTTAGTATTTTCACATTAACTTCCATTATTTGTTAAAAACATCAAAATCACAAAATCAAATAAAATTGAGCTAAAATAATATACTAACAGAAATAATTTCAGGGGTATAAATTGTCAATATTTCAGGTATATCAGCATGTGTGAGGTACAGGGCAGAAGATGGTGACTGATCCATTCGACATTGATGTGGGACCCACCTTTAGATCTGGTGTTATGTTGGCCCGTGTGCTAGATCCCAACAATTTATCCTGTTGGCAGCAGATGGGTTGTATATTATATTGTTATGGGCTTCGGCCATTGACCTTGGATTGTTGGGTAAATAATCTTTGACTGTCCAAATAAAATCCTTCATGGAAGGCATATAATCAAATGATTAAGATCATCCAACCAGTGTGAACCAGTGAGATCTCTGCCCATGGCCATCCATAGAAGGGCTTTCTGTATGAATGGTCCAGATCTTGTTTAGCTGTGCCACGGAGAGAGATAGAGCTTCATACATAATAAAAGAAGGATCTTAACATTTCGTCTATGGGTACCAAGAGACGTGAACTGGTAAGACTCATCCTGCACGGGTATAGACCGTACACATGCTTGACGAGGCATGAGTTTATGCTCAATGAGATCATACACATTCTTGAGGCGTGTCTATACATAATTAGGATATGGGTCGGGTTAATAGGTTAGTGTACATGAGTGGCCTAAATCTATCACAAGTGTAATTAGCACGACGTAATTTAAAGAGTTTCATTTTTTGTGTACTTTCAACCTGATTTCCAATGGTAGAGATGAAAACATTGACGCCTTAATTTAGAAATGGGCACCATGAGGTAAGCCATCGTGCATTTGTCAGTCATCTGATGAATAGACTGACATGAATTTCAAGATTTGAGGTTTATGCTAAGGGGACCATGTGATGAATGTCATTGATCCATGCGCATGCGTTATGTTGGCCATGTATTCAGGATTGGTTATACAATAACTATTAGAAGAAAAGTGATGGAATTTCTATTGCCTAATGGAGTCATAAATGCTTACTCTGTGAAGTTAGAAAGGAATTTGGCAGATGATGTAACGAAGGTACTATCTGAAATGTTAGTCTTTAATACATAGAAGGGAATGGGTATGAGTTTAAAATATGAACTACCAAGTTACGGTATCGGAACTTTTATAGTTGGAAATCTCACGAGATACGTTCAACAGTACTGTATCCAGTTATTGCGTACATTTGATGAGATTCATTTATAAGTATAGAGGTGGGGCTGCTTCATATGATAATTTGAGCAAATTATCTAAAACACTTGTGAAATCCTGATAATGGTGCATAGCTAAAATAGACCAAACTGTATAGCCACTTGTAATAGAAAAGTTGTGTGGGTGGCATGTATGGCTAATTTACACTAAAAATGAGTAAGGTTAAAGACTATTTATCACCTAACTCTTGCAAACTTATCTTATTTACTCTAGTGTCGATTGAAGTTTGATAGATATTGACACCATTGCACAACTCTTCTACCTTAACTCGAAATGTTTTGAATTTTGAAACATACGAGAGATCCTTGTATTTTTAAAATATATTGATGTTTTACAATTTTTAAACAGGCCAATGTAGATTTGTCTTTTCACACAAGTCTAAAGGGTTGCATCCCTTTACCTTTTTTTTTTCAAAAAGTTGCATCTTTTTAGGCCCAAGGGTTGCATCCCTTTACCTTTTTTTTTTCAAAAAGTTGCATCTTTTTAGGCCCAAGGGTCGCACTTATTGGGTTTAAACCCAACAATCACAACCCTTTATGAAAGAGTATCCCTTAAGGGTGTCCACTCATAGCCTATAAATAGACTTCTTATTTATTTTTTAACAATAAGAAAAAGTTTAGTTTTACTTTTAAGAGTGGTTCAAGTGTTTTCTAATTCAACTAAGATTGTGAGTGGTTCGAGCCCATGTACAATAAATGCGCTACTGGGATTGGATGATAGTCATTGCATCTTAGAGGTTGATTATCCGAAAAATCTTATTGCACTTGGGACGCAGTCTAATGAGGAAAAAGTCTAGAGCTGTACATGAGTCGAGTCGAGTTGACCTTTGCCTTGTTAGAGCCAGGCTCATTCATGACCACCCTAGCTCGTGTTCAGCTCCACTCCGCCTTCGAGCTGGACTAACATGATCAAGCTTTTGAGCCAAGTTCGAGCTTGAAAAAAATAAAAAATTAAATAGGCCCAACCCAAAAGCCCAACCTAAAACTATTTAAAATCCGAGCCTAGAGGTAGCCAAAGCCCATTGACACCCCCACTTGCTTTTATATAGAGTTTCACCTCTCATTTCTTTGCTCTCTTCCAATGTACGACTAAACAACATACCTTTCGAGCTAGTCAAGTTGAATTCTAATCGAGTCAATTGAGTCGAGCCTGATACAAAAGGAAGAAAGGTAGATCTGGAGAATTCTTCTCTAGCTTATTTCTTATTGAAGATGGCCCCAATGGGGTGAATATATAAGAACGTACAACCTAACAAATCCTACTACAGAAGGAAAGAAGATAAACAGACATCAACGGTTGCTATACAAGGAGAGCTAATCAATGAGGCTATACAAGGGAAACCAGCTGGGCCGTGTGGCCCACCATCCAGCCTGTACGCTCTTCTTGTCTAACATCCCCCCTCAAACTAATGCGGGTTGTCAACAAGTAGTAGTTTGCCAACGAGATATGAGTGACGAGCAGAGGTGAGAGACTTGGTAAGAATGTCCACAATCTGATCATGGGATGTGATGTGAGGAAGAGAAATAAGGCCAGATTGAAACTTCTCTCTGATAAAGTGATAGTCAACCTCAATATGTTTTGTTCTCTCATGAAAGACAAGATTAGAAGCAATCTGAACCGCACTGAGATTATCCATATGAAGTGGTGTAGGAGACCGTAGATAGACGCCCAAGTCGGAGAGGAGGCCATGTAACCATACAATCTCACTACAAGCAGCTGACATAGCCCGATATTCTGCTTCCGTGCTGGATTTTGAAACAGTGGATTGTTTCTTACACTTCCAAGAGATGAGGGAGGTGCCAAGAAAAATACAGCAGCCAGTAGTTAATCGTCTAGTGATAGCGCAACCAGCCCAGTCAGCATCTGAATAAGCTTGAAGGTCTAGTGGTATCGTAGAAGAGAAGAACAGAGCTCGGTTCAGAGTGCCACGGAGGTACCGGAGGATGCGTAACACCGCAGACATATGGAGTGTCCGAGGAGCGGAAACAAACTGGCTGACCACTTGGACAGCGTAAGCAATATCAGGATGAGTCATAGTCAGGTAGACAAGACTCCCCACCAAACGTCGGTACAAAGTAGGCTACTCAAGAAGGTCACCATCATCACGGCCATACTGAATGTTTAGTTCCAATAGAGTTTGAACAATCTTATGATCCGTTAATGGAGCCAAGGCGAGGAGATCCTTGGTGTATTTGCGCTGACTGACTAGGATCCCACGTTCAGAATGTAAAAATTCAAGCCCAAGAAAGTATGTCAGAGGGCCCAGATCCTTCATCTTAAAAGATGATTGCAAAACCCCCTTCAAGGACGAGATGCCTGCAGCATCGCTACCGGTCAAGAGAAGGTCATCGACATAAACGAGAACAATGACAATTCCACGGGCAGTGGTGCGCAGAAATAATGATGGGTCATGACCACTCTGAATAAAGCCAGCACCGGTAACAACATCGTGAAAGCGTTGGAACCAAGCTCTAGGCGCCTGCTTGAGACCATACAGAGCTTTCTTTAGGCGGCACACCATATCATTAGGAATGGAAGAACCAGGAGGGGGTTTCAAATAAACTGTTTCTTGGAGGTCGCCATGAAGAAATGCATTTTTGACATCCAGTTGAGCGAGGGGCTAAGACCGAGCAGATGAAACAACCAGAAGCGTGCGAACGGTTTTCATCTTTGCCACAGGAGCGAATGTCTCTTCATAGTCAAGCCATGTTTCTGTTTGTATCCCTGAGCGACAAGCCGAGCCTTATATCGATCCAATGATCCATCAGACTTGAGTTTTACCGAATATACCCATTTGCTACCAATTAATTGTTGGTCAGGAGGGCGAGAGACAATGTCCCATGTATGGTTGTCATCCAATGCTTGAAGTTCTTCTGCCATAGCCTCCTTCCAACAATTCTGAGAAGCAGCTTGAGAATAGGAACTAGGAATGGAAATTGTATCCAAAGTAGCACTCATAGCAGGCATAGAGTAGATTAAGCAATCAGGAGGCCGATGCGAACGAGCGGAACGACGAACTACGGAAGTGTCTGGATCGGCCATAGGAATCGTAGGGGAAGTGATAGGGAGTGGAGCTGTCCGTGGTCGTTGTGAGTAGACCTGCAAAGGACGAGAGAGAGTACTCGAAGCAGAAGGAATCTTGGGAAATATAGTGAGCTCTGGAGAATGCAGTGTGTGTGGAGTAGATGCAGACAAAGAATGAAAAGCAATGTGTTCAAGAAACACAACATGTCGTGATACCCGAACACGACGAGAGACCGGATCATAACAACGAAAACCTTTCTGAGTATCTCCAAATCCCAAGTACATACATTTGATGGATTTAGGGGAGAGTTTGTTACGTTCACGTGATGCGAGGTGAACATAACAAACACAACCAAAAACACGTAATGTAGAATATGTAGGAAGCGAACCATGGACTAAAAAGTAGGGAGAGTTACTGCTCAGAACTTTGGTTGGCATACGATTAATTAAGTAGACTGAATGCAACATGGCTTTTGCCCAAAAAAAATGAGGGACACTCATAGCTGTCATTAAGGTGTTTGCAGTTTCAACAATATGACGATTCTTTCGCTCAGCCACCCCGTTCTGTTGAGGAGTGTCAGAACAAGTGGTCTGATGAAGAATCTCATGTTTCCGGAGGAAGGTATTGAAGACAGTAGAGAGATACTCCCCCCCTGAGTCAGAATGGAGGGTTTTGATTTTTACCCCGAATTGAGTGTCCACCATTGAATGAAATATCTGAAATTTTCCAAAGACCTGTGACTTGGAGTGCAGAAAATAGATCCAGGTGAAGCGTGTGAAATCATTGATGAAAATAACGTAGTACCGTAATCCAGAGAGAGATAAAATAGGCGAGGGACCCCAGACATCTGTATGCACAAGTTTAAACATAGATGAAGATTTTGTAGTACTTAAAGAAAATGGAATACACTTGCTTTTTGAAAGACAACATGAAGAGCATGAATAATCCAAAACAATTTTATTAATATGCATTTTGTCCAACATGCCAGAAGAAAACAACTGAATCAAACGATCTGAATGTGGATGACCCAAGCGAAAATGCCATAGTTTCCACACTTTATTTGCAGAAGACATATCAGAAGAAGATGGAGAGAAAAAACAATAAGCCGAAGTCACAGATGGGTCGAAGTCCAGCATGAATAGACGACCTCGCCTCCTACCCCTCCCAACTACTTTCCCCGTTGCCAGATCCTGCACAAAGCAATAAAAAAAAAGGACTAAGCAGTTATTGGATGTAAGTTGTCCAACAGAAATCAAATTGGAGGAAAGGTTAGGAACATGAAACACATCACGAAGTGTGAACTGGCGATGGGCAGAAGGAGAGAAAGTCAATGAACCAACTGACTGAATGGGTAGCCTAGTGCCATCTGCAGTTGAAATAGCCTGATTGTCAGTGTAAGGACGAATATCGCGAAGATGCGATGCGTCACCTGTCATATGATTGGATGCACCCGAGTCGAAGAACCATGGAGACGATGAGGATGTACCTGATAGACCTGCAGTCGAAAGGGCCTATATGATCTGATGGAGCATGTCGGGACTCAACTGCGAGGATGAGGCAGGAGTAGGTTCGCTGGAGGATGTAGTGTCACTGGCATGAGACTCAGGATCAGAAGCAGACAATGAAGCAGTAAGGGCATGACCACCCCGGTTACGCCCTCCTCGGTCATGGCCACGACCACGACCACGTCCATGGGATGAAGCTTATGTTCGTGAACGGCAATCCTGGATGCCATGTCTAGTCCGGTGACAATATGCACACCATTCCTTGCATTGAGCGACGAGATGGCCCAATTTGTTGCAACCACGACAGGTGAGAGGAGTGGGGCCTTGAGTGGCAGATGAAGGAAAAGCAGTAAGAACCATGTCCGAGTTGCCAGATGAAGGTAAAGAGAGGACTTTAAGGCGTTGCTCCTCTGCCAAGAGGTCATTTATGACCACATTAAGAGAAGGAAGGGGGCTACGATTTAAAAGAGCAGCCCTACAATGTTCGAATTCTGGACGCAGCTTCATAAGGAACTGTCGTACCCGGATGCGATCTTGCAAGGCCTGATATATCGCAAAATCGTTCGGAAACTCAGGGTCCATCATTGCCATTTCAGTCCATATGGCAATTATCTCAGAATAAAATATCTGAATGCTGCGATCACCCTGGGTAAGATGAGTGAGATATTGCTCTAGTCGGTATAAGCGTGCGTCATTGCTCTGTTGGTAAATTGTTTGAAGATATTCCCACATAGACTTAGGAGTGCGATGTGGGGTTAGACCAACGGCAATCGACTTTTCAACTGAGTCTAAAAGCCAAGTTATTATTTGTCCATTCTTCATTTCCCAATCAGCATGTTTTTCAATATCAATAGATAAGGGGGTTTTAACAGACCCATCAATAAAACCCCACAGCCCTCGTCCCTTTAGAAAATTTTGAAAATGGATTGACCATAACCCGTAGTTGGAGCCATCAAAGCCACATCGTGGTGCATAGGCCCGAAATGAAATTTTCTCCATGCCGCAAGGATGAGTGATAGAGAAAAAAAAGGCTGAACAACGTACTGATGTGAAAAAAATGATCAGGGGATGGCCAGAGAGAAACCGCGGACAGATGTGCAGACGACGTTTTGGCAGCAGTACGGTAGAAGATGGACACAGCGCAAGCAGTTTTCCGTCGATGGTGGCTGATCTGTAATGGGAAGAAAATGCCAGCAATTGAGAAGAAGGGCCGAAATCTATGGAAGATATGTCATGAACTTCGGATCTGATGCAGAGAGCAATAGAATGGTGGCCGAATTTGAGTCTGCAATGAGATTTTTCGGGTTGCCGATTCGTCGGATCTAAGTTGCAGGATCGACAATGGCAGATTTGGGATGGATTTCGGCTGAGAACAGCTGTTGATGGTGGTTGCTGCCAGATCTGGTGTGAAAATGGCAGGGGCCAAATCTGGGGCTGCTGGATCTGGTGTGGCAGCGAGAAGGGTTGCTGAATCGGGGGCTGCCGGATCTGGTGCAGAAGAGGTGTAATAGAAATACAACAGAGGTGCGACAGAGGTGCGGATCTGGTATAGCAGATGTGCGGATCTAGTGTAGCAGATGTACGGCAGTGGCAGGGACCTCTGGTGTAGCAGATCTGGTCGGAAAAAACAAGCTACGAGACCTCTAGTCTAGATCGACCGCTCTGATACCATGATACAAAAGGAAGAAAGGTAGATCTGGAGAATTCTTCTCTAACTTATTTCATATTGAAGATGGCCCCAATGGGGTGAATATATAAGAACGTACAACCTAGCAAATCTTACTACAGAAGGAAAGAAGATAAACAGACATCAATGGTTGCTATACAAGGAGAGCTAATCAAGGAGGCTATACAAGGGAAACCAGCTGGGCCGTGTGGCCCACCATCCAGCCTGTACGCTCTTCTTGTCTACCAGAGCCGAGTCGAGCTGCAATCGAGCCAAACTTTGAGTCGAGCTGAATTGAACTTGGGCTAGCTCAAGCTCGGCTCGAAAATCCTTTCAAGCTTAGAAAAATAGCTCGGCTTGGTTTGAACCCAACCTTCGAACCAAGCCAAATCGAGTTGGTTTCAAGCCGAGTCGAGTGAGCTAACCAAGCTAGCTTGGCTCGTGTTCAACTCTAGCAAAAACTCAATTTCAAACTGAGTGATTCCAAATCATACCTCACCTTTTTCAAACCAATAAATTTTCTCTTTTTCTAATTTTAATTTTATTTCGTCGAGATAGTTTTCTAAACCTCAAATTTTAACAATTTTCACTGGGATAAATAGAAAACATAAAAGGATTAGCCTCATTCAAAACTTTGTGGTTTTGTGATGCTTTAGTGGTGGGTGTTTAATTCCCACTTTCCTATGATATGATGTGTCCCAATTGAGTTTTGGATCTACCATGTATTTGGGTTCATGTTCTAACATGAGCCGACAATGGATGAACAAGGTGAATTTCTCACAAACATTATGATAAGCACCGCTTAAGTTCCAACTAGAGGAACTTGGTGTAGTTCAGGTTGCACACAGTAGGTGACCTACTTGCCTTTGGAAGTCGTCCAATTAGACTTGCATAGTGGACCATACTACCTATTGATAAGGTTACATAATTCTAGATGAAGGTAAAAAAGATATATTAGCTTGATCCAAAACTTTTGTGGCTCGTAATTGTTGGTGCCTGTTTCTGACCTACTCCGGAGGAGGCGATCAAGAGAAGAACATGTGTCCTTAAAAGGCAACGGCTGAGTGTGTTTTTGTATAAAGGGAAAAGCAGTCAAGTGCACATTGCAGTCAGGGAGGAGTGGGTCAGATGAGTAGTTACCGCGACTACCAAACGTGCAAGAGAGTTGAGTGGTCTTACAAGCAGTTACAATGACATATTTCAGGAGGAGAAATGAAGGAACTCTTTCGAAAGTCGATAGTGCTCAAATGGTTGTTGTAACCATCAATCAGGGGAAGCATCTAAATGATGGATTGAAGACTTAAGGCTAAAGGAGAGCAACATATCAAAAAGGTCCATTACCAACCAAATCAAATCAAATCTCAAATTTATCTTTTAAAATTATCATGTTCCTTAGCATTTTACTCCTTACATTCCTTAGTGTAATTGGCAATTTCATTTTCATTAGTATAATTCTGCTCTTTACATTTCCTAGTATAAGTTTTGAATTTACATTCCGTAGCGCTAAATCTATAGCAGTAATTTAGTAGCATGTAATTGTAGTTGTACTTAAAGTCCACGCTCACACACTGGAATTATTTCAATGAAGTTATTTATTCGAAAATATGATGTGCAGCAAGTTCTACACTGGCCAATTGTAAGTGTTTACTTTTCGTATTCTATCTGTATTTAAAATCCTTTCATACGAAAGGCAAATGTGCAACCCATCAGATGAACTCTACCCTCCAAATATCGCTTGATTATTGTAAAACAATTGTGCGAATGGTTAAATAGGCGACAGATTTGTATAGGACCTGGTCATATATATACAACCGTTCTCGGCGTATTTGCCTATCCTGACGCTTGGGGTCATTATTGTTCGGTTTGAATCGAGCCACATCATCAATTCTGTCACACCCGCACACACTTCACATGCGTGACTGAAAACAACCATGCATCGGTAATAAGTTTTTGATAGTCGATCACCACCAAACCTATGGTATGGTCCACCCCAGATTGAAATCTGCTTATTTTTTATCTCATCCCTAGAATGATTTGGCAAAGCAGATGGACGGCCTTGATATAGAATACCTGCACCAAGGTGGTCCCCACAGTAAAGGCCCTAATGTCTTGGGTGAGGCCAGGTCCTGGGACCCTGTGGGTCCGGCTGCTTACACCCAGGTAGGATGCGGTCCCAAAGGGACCACTACGGCTGTGCCCAAACCCAGCGCAGTGGGCCACCGATAGAAATGGCACAAATGCCACAAAACAAACCGTCCTAACTTGCGAGTTCTGGTTTAGATAGATCATAATTGGTTGATTTGATTGGCTGGTAAGCTGATTGGTGGACATTTAGTGGACGGTTGAAGTGATAAAAGATCTGACAATTCAAATTTAAAGAAAGCAACTGTTTGGGAATCCAAGGTTTGGAATGTTCAAGGAAAAATTACAGTCAAACACCAAGACCCGTAAAGTCACTTAATTTTGTAAGCGAATTTGTGTCCTGCCCTGGACTGAAATTGGTCCAGACAAAGGCTCTATGGGGTCCACCGTGATGTATGGGTTTTATCCACACCATTTATCTAATTTTTTAAAGATTATTTTAGAGCATAAGTCCAAAAATGAGGCAATCCAATGCTCAAGTAGACCACACCACAGGAATCAGCAGCAATAATGAAGCCTATTGTTGAAATCTTCCCAGTGCCCACCGTGATGTTTATTTGCCATCCAACTTGTTCGGAAGGTCACATGGACATGGATGAAGAGAAAATACAAATGTCGGCTTGATCCAAAACTTCTATGGCCTCCAAAAAGTTTTTAACGAAAGCCGTTCAATCCCCACAGCATGGTCTACATGAGCCTTGGATGTGCCTCATTTTTTGGATCACACCCTAAAATAATATGGAAACATGGATTAACGGCATGGATAAAACCCCATACATCACAGTGGGCCCCACAGAGCTGAAGCATATTTGTCTTGTTGTTGGAGTGATTTGGTCCTTCTGTGTTATTGAACCGTTGGATTGAACATCTGATCAGCACGGGAGTTTAGAACCGTCAGTCACTAGTGCAATAGCTTTATTTGCGGTGGCACGAGTATATGTATGTAATCTAGTATGACTTGCACGCTATGTATGGTTCAGATTAAGGAATTAGTGATATTTTATATGTTAACATGGACCGTGTGTGGGACCCACCTTCAATACTTTTAATTGCACATCGGCATATTATATGTAAACATGTGGACGTGGGTGGAACCGACCTTTAATACTTTTAATTGCACATCCTTTCATGAATAATTGTGTTGATGTGATATTTAGTGATCTATCAATGGCTATGAAAATTGATGGTCCAAATTCATTACACGTGAAGAAGGTCTAATTAGTGATGTGACTGCCTCTATTTGTGTGCCCCACCTTTGATTGCCTATTCTGATATGGTCATCCTAACCAGCCTAACCAGCCTAGTTAAGAAATGGACTACCTGAGTGGATTAGGTGTTACACAGTGTCCTTGCCGTGGGGCCCGCTTTGATTATTTGTCATATATCCATGCGGTCCATCCGTTTTCCCATCCCATTTTAAGATGTGGTGCCAAAAATTAAGTAGATCTAAGTCTAAGATGCACCTCACCACAGGAAAAAGTTGTGAGTGAACGCCCACTATTATAAACTTCTTAGGGCCCACTGAATTTTTCATTTGTCATCCAACCTATTGATAAGGTCAATCAGATCTGGATGGCGGGAAAATACAATGATTGGCTTGATCCAAAATTTCGTGGCCCACAAAAATTATTTTAATGACCATTCACATCTGTTTCCAATGGTGTTGTCCACCAGAGATTTGGATCTTCTTAACTTTTGGGATCGCATTCTAAAATGTGTTGGAAAATGGAAGGACGGAGTGGATATACAACACATTCATCAAGATGGGCCCCACAAGGTAAGGGTAACACCCGCTAAGGTAATCCTCTCCCTCTTTCATTACCTATCCTTTCCACAAATCACTTCACTATGATTCTAGCAATCTAAGAAACAGGTGGGGAATGGATGGTCCAAAGGCTCAGGTCATTAGTTTGGACTATCCACATGTGCAGCCGACCATGGATTGCCCATCCTGTCCAAAGAACACTATGATGAATCATCCTAGAGTGGGCGTTACTCTTACCGTGGGGCCCACTTTAAGAATTTTTTGTATATCCATTCCGTCCATCCATTTTTCAGGACAATTAAAGACATTATCCCAAAAATTAAGCAGATTCAAATATCAGGTGGACCACACCACAGGAAACAGTGCTGATTGAACACCCACCATTAAAAATCTTCATAGGGCGTACAGTAATGCCGACCGTACTGTTTCTTTTCCATCAGGTCAAACGGAACTGGACGAAGAGAAAATATTAATATCAGCCTGATTCAAAATTTTTCTGGTTTGCAAAAAGCTTTTAATGGTCATTCACCACCGTGGTGTTTCCAGTGTTATGGTCCATCTGAGATTTAGATGTGCTTAATGTTTGGTATCACGACCTAAAATGATATGGGAAAATGGATGGACGGCATGATATACAAAATATTCATAAGTTGGACCTGCCACGGTATGGGTAGGTAACACCTAATCCGCGCTCCATCCTAACCATCTGATTGGCAGCTAGTGTCAATGGTATTGGACGTTACATCAATGGTGTCAATGAATGATCGTAACCTTCTTATCAATGGCTAGAAAAATAAATTGTCTTGCTGCTAAAGCTGTGTAAAAAGCCTGGGCAAGAGAGACGGAGGAACCGGAATTTGGTAGAGCAATCTCTCTACATGCACGTGGCCCAGTCGATTTAAACCGTCCAACTAGTGGGCCTCATTATGGATGGACGATGTTTCAAAAATCACAGTTGTCAATAGACCATGTAGTTCACTTATCTTTACTTTCATCACTTGTGTTGACGATTAAATGTTTTCCTTTTCCACCGTCCATTTGATAGCCACTGGTCTGTGCTCTTCTTGAATCAATTTCCATCCATGGTGGGTCCTGCTAGATCAACTATCCCTACTACGTGTGGTGTAGGAATGTGGCTCTACCATATTCCGGTTAGGTGCGCCCCGGCCTCACCTAAGACCGTGCGGCCGTTATGTGTGGGCCTACCTTAATGTATGTATTCTATATCCGCGCCCTCCATCCCTTTTTTCGATGGCATTTCAGGTGATGCGCTCAAAAATAAGACAGGTCCCAAAGGTTGTAGATCAAGCTGATTTTTCTACGTTTATGTAACCTTATCAACCGGTTAGATGGCAAATAAACATCATGTAAACATTATGGTTGGTCTTGGGAAGTTTTTAATAGTGGGCATTCAATCACCACTGTTTAGTATAGTATGGTCCACCTATCAAATCTGCTTCATTGTTTAGCACATTTTCTAAAATAATCTTGCAAAACAGATGAACAGTGTAGATATAGACATCAAGGTGGGCCCATGGGAAGCGCCGCACCGTAGGCTAGTGCTGGACGTAATGAACGGCCTGGTCTCCTCGCGCATGTACCATTTGTAGTGTATAATGTGGATAACAACTCCAGGTATTGGACGCGGATTAGGTGCGACCCGGATCTAGAGGGGTGCGTGCGGCTTGCCCGTGGGGTCCACCTCCGCGTATGCGTTGTGTACCCCCGCTGTCTCAATTTGCCAGCGCATCTTAGGGCATTTGCGGAAGCGGATTGCGGAGTGAGTATAGTCTGAAAAGATAATTTTTAGTCCGGAGATAGAAAGTGTGATTGCCCTTTTCTGAGTAAATTCAGTGGGGTTACTGTGATTTACTTATTTTATCTACTCCGTACAACGTATCTTAAAAGAAAATTTTAAATCTAAAGCTAAAAAATGAAGCATATCAAAAGCTCAAGTCTGCCACACTACAAGAAGAGTTTGAACTGAATGCCTACCGTTGAAAATTCTTGGAGATCACAAAAATTTTGAATCAAAGCTGATATTTGATTTTTCCCTTTGTCCTTATGAACATGTTAGAAGACAAATAAATATCACTGTGGGCCCTTGGAAGGTTACAACTGTGAAATCATTATTCCCATGATTTCCTGTGACATGTCACACTGGAGCTTTTGATATGCTTAAATTTTAGACTCAACCCCTAAAATGAAATTGAAAAATGGATGGATGGCGTGGATAAACCACATTCATTCACCGTGGGCCAAAATCAAGCAAAGATAAATGTCAGGTGGACCACCCTGTAAGGATTGAATTCTCACTATTAAAAACTTACTTAGAGGCCATAAAAGTTTTGGATGAAGCTGCTATTTAGGTTTTTCCTTCATCCAGGTCCATGTGACCTTATCAACAGGTTGAATGACAAATAAAGATCATGACGGACCCAAAGCAGTTTTTAATGGTGGGCGTTCAATGACCAGTGTTTCATGTGGTGTGGTCCACCTGAGGTTTTATCAGCTTCATTTTTAGTACCTATGCCTAAAATGATCTGAAAAGGGGGATGGACGGCGTGGATATACAACAAATACATCGAGACGGACCCACGGTATGGCCACGTCTACGTGGGTGGATCCGGGGACCCAATCGGCGTTCAGGGCATCCACGTAATTTTGTCAAAAAGCTAGGGCAGTTAAGCTGGGGCGCGTATTACCCTGGGAACAGCTTAGTGGGTGTTACCCTAACCGTGTGGGGCCCATTTTGATGTACTTTTTATATATCGAAGCCGTTTATCTGTTTTTTCATATCATTTTAGGATATGATCCAAAAGCTTACGAAGATACAAATCTTAAGTTGGAGATCCAAATACGTAACCCGTTCCCAGGGTAACATCTAATTCTCGCCCGTTAAGCTGACAAGGCAACTTTGCACCATCAAATCATCCATCCCGCCACGTCGTTATCGAGAGGGATTTATGTGATACGTGGGCGCGCATTTGCACAGAATACCCTTGGTGCTGAACTATGATAACTGGGGCCCATGATTTGGTAATCAAGACCGTTGGTTTGTTGATCCACCAAATCATCCAGACCTTTGGTTTGTTGATCCATTAGATGGATGATCATACGTTAAATAAATTTTGTATCTGAAAATCCCAGCAACATATATAAGGACCTTTTCCACTTGAATCCGAACAGTAGTTGATTTCCCTTAACCGACATCTGTATCCATGAATCGAACGGTTACGATTATGCTCCGAGGAATATACTTAACAAATGGCCCATCAAATGTGTTAGACAACATTCCAACGGTCTGGATTACTGAACCATAGCCTCGCTTCTCGGCGTTCTCGCAATCTAAAGCGCTTGCGTATGGTGCTTTGCATGACTGACTGGGAGGGTGGGCTGCATGTCTAACCGAAAAAAAATAAAAATAAATAAATAAATAAAGGAAAATCTAAAGCGCTTGCGTACTATTGCAAAATGCACGATCTAGCGGATCACACGAGTCAATATGGCACACATGCGAGAGATCCAAGCCTCTCATCAGTCAGGGCCGACCTTGGACATATCTTATGCGGATGATCATACGGGTTGCACGTCCCAAGTTCCTATGGTCAACCAGGGACGAGATTTGGCTGGGACCCAACACCGTCCGGCTAGCTGATGTCAAAGCTTTGTGCCCTACCATGATGTATTTGTTTCTTCCGCACTATCCATCCATTTTACTGACTCATTTTTGGAGCATAAGCCTAAAAATGAAGCATATCCAAAGTTCAAGTGATCCACGCCATAAGAAAAAGTGATGATTGAGCTCTTACTGTTGAAATGTCTTTAAGACGCCCAAGTTTTAGATGAGCTGCTATTTGTGTTTTCGCTTGTATGATGACAAATAAACATCACTGTGAGCCTCAATGAGGTTTCAACATATACGTTATTGTCCCGCGGTTTTACCTGGCTCCATCACTTGAGCTTTGGATCCGTCTCATTTTTTTGTTTATGTTCTAAAATAATCTAGCAAAATGAACGGATGGCATGGATGAAACAAATACACCATGGTGGGCCAACAGAGCTTTGACACCAGCTAGCTGGTGTTGGGTTCACCAGCCAAACCGCGTCCGTTAGCCACCAGGTGATCTGATTGATTGAGGTATAGAATCAAACAAGATAGGATCGGTCTTGCTGATGAACGGCTCAAATCTGATACCTGTATTCCACCTCAGTACATACCAGGAGCGACGGACGCCGATTGGGTACTACCCCACTAGTACCTATTTGGAGACGTACGGTCCTTTCAGGCGATCTGTGGGGCCATCTCATATATGGATTTTACCAACACTGCCCATCCTTTAAAAAGGATCATTTCAGACTATGAGCCCAAAAATGAAGCAGATCTAGTGTGCGCCCAAATTTTTTTTTTGTAAATTCCTGCCGCTTAAAACCTCTACGGGTCATTGAAGTTTTGAATTAAGTTTATATTTATGTTTTCCTCTATCCAGGTATACGTGACCATATGGACTAGTTGGATGGCAAATAAACATCATGGTGGGCCCTGAGAAGGTTTCAACGGTGTGGTCATTATCACCACTGCTTCAGATGGTGTGATACACTCGAGCCTTAGATCTACCTCATTTTTTTTATCATGCCCTAAAATGACATGTGAGAATGAATGGACGGCTTGGATAAAACACATATATCATGGTGGCCCCACAGCCCCTGACAGGACCGTCTCTCTGTCCTGGCGGAGGCAGTGCCCCATTCGCGCCCATGAGCGAGCTGCTTGGAATGGAACTCGCGCCAGTCACGTCAGCTTTCTCAAAACGCATCATCACGACAGGGAGCGGGAAATGGAAAGCTACTAGTGCGAGTACGATTGGGATCCGGCCCAGTAAAAGTAGTATTAAGATACTCGCAGAAACTGGTCGCCATGTGGCCTACGTCTCTGCTTGGTTCATCATGCACGGCCAGCCGTGTTACTTCACGGGCCCAACCTGCCGGCCAGAAGGGGGTCCAATATTGAGAGGGAGGTCCTCTGCAACGCGGGCCCACCGTGATGTGTGCAGGACATCTAATTCCCTTCCATCTCGTGTGCCCCCTCATCTACGCCTTAGCCCAAAAAATCAGGCCGACTCAAAGCTCGGGTGGGCCACACCATATAGAACAGTTGGAAGGGAACATCAACAGTTAGAAATCTTTTAAGATTGTGCGTGGGTCCCACTGTATTTTGTACATGCAACTCATTCCAAAGATGTGCCGTAGCTGGATTAATTGCACCCTTAGATTTATTATCAAACCCAAGTGATCAACCGTACTTTGTTTTACGGGTTTTAGACATGATTTTACATGGTGTGGCCAATTTGAGTTTTGGATCAGCCTAATTCTTTGGGTACCATGGATAACAATGGGGACACACGGTGGATAGATTAGATGCCATGCATATGTCATGATGAGGCCCACACATCCCTTATAAGTTGGGCATTCCCCTAGATAGAAGAAACAGATGACAAAGAATAACACCCAATGTTTTGGGATACCTGGCACAAAATTCTAATATTGAAATATCTCAAGCCCTTCATCTGTTAAATACTTTCCCTTGTATATTGGTCATTCCCTCTAAAAGATGCTTCATTGGCTAGTGACATGATCTTCCGGATTTTGATGACCTTTTTGTCTTGCCCATGGTAAGGGGGCCCACCTGAAGATATTAATACCTCAGGGTGATAAGGGGCCCACCTAACAGATGCTTTACTGGCCAGTGATATGATCTTCAAATCTTGATGATTTTTTGTGCTGCCCGTGGTAAGTGGCCCACGTGAAGATATTATAACACCTTAGGATGTATAGCAAAAAATAAAGTTGGCAACGGGCGTGTCTTGCCTGCCCCGCAGGAAGAAGCCTAAGCATTTCAACAGCAGTTTTTAGGTTTGAGTGCTAAGGAGACGCAGTAACTCCAACATTGGGTGGGTGCATCGTGTGACTAACTGATTAGGTAGGCAACTAACCTGGCCTAATAAGCCTCACCTGGCTTTTGGACTGGCTTTTGACCTATTAGCTTGGCCAGGCGAGCTTCGGCCTGGCATGCATGGTTCCATGGTATCAACTTCTAGGCCAGCTAAGTGAACTTGATGTAGGGAGAGAATCCCTTGATCGAGGACGAGGATTAAAAACCTTCATGAAAGAGATGGATCAGAAGAAGAATAAGAGAAAACATGAATTTTTGTCCAAGGACCGGTCGTCTAACTGGTCGGACATTTGCCCAAGAGGAGCCCAAACTCGCTGGATGGTTTTGAAGCCCACCGACTGGTTGACAGGAGTCCAAAAGCCTCTGCTGTTTTGCGAATTTTTTTTCACAATTTTTATGATTTCTTTCCTATTTCACTTAGAAGTCGTTTTTTAATGTGCAAGTTAAGTTTTAGGGTTTTAGCTTTCTATTTATATGTTGCTTAAACACGTTTTATGTAGCTTTTGATAATTTTCTTAATGAAATTTGAGTTTATGCTATTTTTTCTTTGTGGATTCGAAGATTAAACTCGTGGATTTAAAGATTAAACTCGTGGGTTTGAGTTGTTCCGCCATAGCTTCAACCAAGACAAGTTGAGTAGTCCCTGTAAGTTCATGGATTTGGATCGATTATTTGTAGAAGAGACAGTGCTCAATCCTACAACACGCCCCGCTCGCATTAATTGGTATCAGAGAGAAGTTCTTCAAATTAGATATAAGTATTGAATTTTTATCCAATTAAAAAAATGTACCAATCAACCGATCAATCTTCTTTCTTCGTAGGTAGAATAATTATCCACACATTCTTATTTGATTACGCAAGGGCCTTTTCATAATTCAACCAACTAGTAATATTTTTTTAACCAATATATTATATATTAAAGTCTTTAGCGTTAGCTAATATTGACTTTGATGAGGTTTATATGGTTGACTTTATTTTTTGTCATAGTAAATAAATTGTTATTTAAATGTTATAAGATAGGTAAGTAGATATTGTCAATTATGCTATTGTCATTGTTATTTTTTACTAGTTTATTTGATATTCATGAGTGGTGAAGGATTCATGCATGCCCATTAGTTTAGATAAGGTTCACATGTTGATAGCTTATTACCAACAAATCTCCCTCTCAGAGAGAGACTTGGGCTATGTGGTGGCGGAATTTAATGTGGGTAGAAGTACGACAATGGACATCATTTGTAGAGTATCCACACAATTTTGGCACCCTACAATCATATATCCATACATTTTCCCAACTCATTTCAGGCGGAGATTATATATCGATTCTCGATCAAAATTTTAAGCATCCGACCAGATGTGTGTATGAGCCCACAGTGGTGTATCTATTTGTCCATGTAATCCATTCCTTTTTTAAAATAATGTTAATGTATAGCTAAAAAATGAGGCAAATCCAATGCTCGAGTGGACTACACTAAATAATAAGCTTGGTTGCATTAAAAGCAAGAATTATTTTTGGTGTGGTCTGCTAAAACTTTGGATTTGCCTCATTTTTCAGTTCATCCATTAGCATGAACTTTAAAAAAAAGACAAATGACATGGATAAACAAATACATCATAGTGTGCCCCAATATAGATATGGTCAAACGCTTAAAGGTTAGAATAAGTTCGGACGCAATGGGTTCCGAGCCTTTACCTCACCTAGGTCTGTGCGACCTTTCATCAACCGCCGATGGCAAATGAACATCACAGTGGGCATTAGAAAGTTTTTAATAGTGGGTGTTCAATCGACACTGTTTTTCTTTAGTGTGGTTCGCTCAGAATTTGGATCTGACTCCTTTTTGGGCTCATTCACTGAAATAATAATCCAAACTGGATGGATGGTGTGGATAAAACATATACATCATGGTGGGCCCAAAGAGCACCGTCCAGCATGCATTCCGCGACCCGCAACCGAGGGTCTACCCACACGTATGTCTGGCAAGTGTACGTGCGACTTGGATTCTGAGTCTACCCACACGTGTGTCTGGCAAGTGTACGTGTGACTTGGATTCTCACTTGAAGCATACTCGCGCGAGTAGCCTGGGCAAATGCGAGACGGCTGAAAGAGAGAGCACCGCTCTCAAAAAATCCTCTCACTTTTTCCCATGTCTCGTCGCTGGAGAGAAAAGAGAAGTAAAATTCCCACCCGTACGGACCATGGCAGTTGCCGCCCGGTCTCCCGACGCCGGAGATTCCCGGAATCTGACAACCCGTATCTGACACACATGCCCGGAGATTCAAAACCCTAGAAAAGCCTCCCCCCCCCCCCCCCGCTCTCTCTCTCTCTCTCTCTCCTCTCTCCTCTCTCTGTGTGTAATTCCTCGATCTCGATTTCCTCTATCCGTCGAGAGATGTACGTAGTCCCTCCGCCGCAGGGTTCCGACCGGAGCTCCGTGGGAGCACCGGACACTGTGGCGCCGCGGACTTACCAAACCTGGAAAGGCAGCAATGTAAGTAGAAATCCCTTCTCTGCTTCTAGGGTTTGGGCTTCGATTTCATCATCTGCCTGAAATTAGGGTTTTAGATTGTCGCTAGAATCGTCTGTGACCGATTTCGATTCCGGACTGGATTTCGGCTGCGGTGTATGACCGATGAATTGAATAACTGAAAAAAGAACCAGTTTTGATTGTCGGGGTTGATATTTACACCTCCTTTTCTACACAAGCCCCCTTTCCTCGTTACATGAAGTTCATGTGGTTCATTGCAATGTGAGTAATGGTGAAGGGGTGCAGGTATCGAAAGGAAGGGCGTAAATAGCCTTTTTTTTACGTCAAAAGGAATGGGCATAGATATCATTGTTTTCCCTACTATCTGTTTTGTAGCTTGGCTTGAAATGTAGGCGTTTGAATCATATAGGGTGCCTTTGGGTGTATCGCCAAACCATCATTGGCTTACTTGAGATGATTGGTGTTTGGGTTGGCAGGGATAATGAAACCCACATTAAGTCGAATTCTGTTTTCCTGCCTTCTCCACCGCAAATCATTAAGTGAGATGAGAACAGGAAAGCAATGCTCATACCTGTTTGTATCTCATGAGGCAGCGGAGCAGCTACTCTTGATAATTCGATCCACAACTATCGCCAAATGTTGTGGCCGTTCATCTGGTGGGCCTCACCCCGAATGCGTTGTGGCCCGAAAAAACAGGCTGTCACGGCTATCAAGTTTGTGGTGGGCCCTGAGAGTGATTTGAGTGGATACTGTTGGTCAGGTCTTTTTTAACTGTCTACTTTTCTGCCCACATGTGATCCACCTGATGGCCAGATTGGCCCATTTTAGGTACACAGGAAATGCATGTGTTGGTGGGGCCCACCAGATGAATGACCTGGATTTCACACACTTTCAGAGGTAGGATTTGGGTGGCTACTCTTACAAGCAGCATTTACATTTCTCCCCTTTTGATTTATAACAATACCTGGATACCGTCTTTCATTAGAATCCTGTAAGTAGATGCCCTGTGGAAAGATTTGAAAATTCAACACAATTTCCTTTGATTTGACAAGTTGATACTCAACCCTACTGAAGCCGGAGATGAGTCATTCTATAGACTGTGTTACTTATGCCGAAAACTTCGAGCAAACTGGACTTAGTGAATAGATCATCCTAGTTCAAACCAAACCTTTCACTTTTGTACAACTTGCATGACTGAATCAGAATCACTGAGCCAACTACCACAGTAGGATGATTTATTATGCCTGTGCATGGACAACTCACAGTCTCAATACATGTCTTAGCCATGTTGTAGTTTTGTTCAATAAATAGTGTTAATTGTAAGAGTTATGTACTTCTTTGGGTTGTGAGAGTGAGGTTCGTTGTTTATATTAGAAAAGAGCAAGGCCAAGCAAGAGATTCTATTTGTGCTTTTATTCTTCATTTCACTAACTACATGAGTGAAATTATATTTCTCAAAAAGGGGAGAAAAACACTTAACTGGTTGAAATTATGTAAGTCTCAACTTGTGAACTCTTGGCTTTGGATGCTTCAGCGTGGGATTTGCTTATTTTCTTAATGCGATTAAGATGTTTGAGATCCATGTAGAATTTGGATTATTATCTCCCAATAGTTTTTTTTATTTTTTTTATTTTTTAATGTTTGTGTTCATTATTAAATCACATATCTTATTTTGTTCAAGTAGAAAATGGGGACTAGTTCTACTTTTGCATGTATTTTGTCTGGTTTTGACATAATACAAGATGCCTTTTTTTTTTCTTTCATTTATGCAGGATCAGAACGTAAATAATGCATGAATAGAGGAGCTTAAAATCAGAACATAGGACATTCCCTAGGCAATATAATGAGTTCATTCATTTCATGTTGAATGTGTGTTAGACTATATTCACTATAAGCTCCTGGATGTTGTTGTCTTGGTCACCTAGAATATAGGAACCATGGTGTAACTTCAGTGAGGCGATTCCATCTCATTGTGTACATGATAATTCATTACCGCTTACCTTTACGGACTGACGCTATTTTTTGCATGTTTGCCTTCTACATTTCAGTTACCTTTAAGGTCTTAACTTCAAACTTGGTAAGATGCAATGTTCTTGAAAAAAAAAGGTGAAAGAAAAAGAAGGTTGAAATAACAATAAGGAACATTTTGTTTACCAATTATGTAGACGCATTGATGGTCTGCTAAAACTAGAAGTCGAAAAGATTACTGTGGTGCACAAAATAGGCCCTTTGATGATAGACCAGTCACTGCTTTTTTATTGAGATGTTTCTGTAGCTAGTTGAGAATCCAACCCGAAGTTGCTCTTTTGTCCAACAGACCTACTCCTATATGTTGTGCCTTTGAGTATTTTGGCACTGTGGATTTACAAACAACTCCCTTTCTAGAACTTCTTGGGGATTCTTAATTTAGTCTTGGCTAGTTTGGAAATTCTCCATTATATACATCCTTCCATCTTTTTCTCTCATGTAAGTGCATCCTTTTAACACCTGATGTAGATAGCTCAAATGTTTTTGTCAGTCTTAGACATAGAGTGCCATTTGGTAATATATGATGCAATCTCCATTTTCATGTGAGCTGTAGTTGAAATTTAGTTAGTTCTATAAAATCAAATGTCTGCATTGCCTTCACCAAGTCCATTCCATCTTATAACATCATCCTTTTTCTTTTTGTCTTTTTTTTTTCATTCTCTCATATAGACACTTCATGTAGATTCTGCAATGAAATCTTTCAAATTTAATTGATTCAAGATCTGGGAGTTAGATTAATATTTGGACTGGGAGTTAGATTTATATTTGACGTTTCCATTCTCTCAGCTGATGTATACTGGTCTTCCTTTCTTTGTTTCATGATTTCATTATTGAAGTTGGAGTGGTGAGAGGGTCACTCTTTATCTACACTTTTGAAGCTAGAATATTTATTTCTCTAGCAATGCCACAGAGAATATCACCATACAATTATTTTAAGGGAAACCATCATTCACGTGGTTGATTATATCTTATGCAGATATTTTTCCTTCAAGGGAGGTTTATATTTGGACCCGATGTGAGATCTCTGGCGCTGACCATATTTCTCATTGCTGCTCCTTCCGCAATATTCTGTGTATTTGTTGCTAGAAAACTAATGGATGATTTTCCTCACCATCTGGGGATATCAATAATGGTTGTTGCTGTTGCATTCACATTATACGTGAGTATCATCTTTGTCCAAATATCTTACCATATATGACTAGGCTCAAGATGCCCATTGCTCTGTTTTCTTTGCAATCTCTATGTTTAACTTCTCATTGACATTGGGTTGGTGGTAATTTTGCAAGGATCTTTGCTAATGCTCATGTCATAGCATCCAAACTTAGATGTTGAGAAATGCTAAAGCAGTTTGCTTGAATAGCCCATTAGGGGCACTTTGCACTCTCATTGGAAGACGCGCTCTAGAAATGGCTTCCAGGAAGAAACACTTGTTTGCATCTGGATGCGAGAGAATTGTAGAGAGACCGTGCAACCAAAAATCAGAGGGGCCTACTGTGATATTTATGTGTAGTCCTTCGTCCATTAGTTGATGTAGATCATTTTAGGAAGTGAGTCAAAAAATCAGGCTGATTTAATACCCAAGTGAACCACACCAGTCACCACAAGTAACAGTGAGGATGAAGTGATGTAGTACCCAAATAAATGCAATAAAGAGAAAAAAAAATATTATTATTATTATTATTATGATTTGGATCAAGAGTACATAGGTCGAATATGAATAAGAAAAGAAGATAGCTTGACCCAACAAGAGAGGAATTACTCAACTCACAAATACAAAGCTTATAGAAAATAACTCAAAGACTGGATTCCTTTTCATTACAAAATAGGTCCTTTTTATAGACTAATTACAACCACCCCTCATAAATACATTAGTAACAATTGTGTGTTTTCAATGTATTACACATTTTCAAAACAAAGAAACAACTTCCAAAATAATGCTAAATACATTCTCAAGACATACTTCAATTTCAAACTGATCCCTTTTCCAAGCATGCAACAGTCCCAAAGCCATGCATCATGAATGCACTTGGGCTAAAAATAATGGGCTGAATACTAAGGCTTGGGCCTAGTTGATGGGTTGGGCATTCCCCTTGAATTGGGCCTACATCGTTCTCCCCTTCTTTAAAAGAGCCTTCTTTGGTAGTTGAGGGTGTAGTCCGACGATTCTCCATGGTTTTTCCTTTTCCCCCCTTTTGAACCATGATATCTTGTAAGGCTTATGGTGTTCATCTAGTTTCAAGTGAAGCTTGTCCATCATCTCTTTGAAAACTAAATTTTTAACACTCCCACTATTTATGTTACACACCTTACCGCATGTGCACCATGTACGAAAGATACAAGTACGTAAGAAATCATCATTGGGTGCTTTAGGAGTGGCCAAAACTTTGAGAATAATAAGACTTTTCACCTTCATTCGGTCCAGTCATTTCATCAAGTATTTCTTGGGCATCTTCATCATATATTGGCTCGTCATCATCAAATTCAATGTGGTTTTCATTCACTTTACTTTCATTTGGTCTGGTCATTTCATCAAACACTCTGTAGGCATCTTCGTCATAAATCGGCTCATAATTATCAAATTTAATGTAGTTTTCGTTCATTTTACCTTCATTTGGTTCGTTTATTTTATCAAGTACTTCATGGGTGTCTTCATCATAAATTTGTGTACTTGTAGAGGCTTGTGCGGGAAGTTTTCGCAAAACATCCTCCATTATACGTTATAGATTGTTGTTGGCATGCTTCAATTCTTCAATTTCTTTGCGAAGGTGGACATCTTGATTGAAGCCATTCATTTGGCTCAATATCCTCTTCCTCTTGCCATAAGAAAATCCAAAAACCGAACTTTGATACCATTTGATGTAGAACCCACATAAATATAAAACACAAGTGGACCACACCAGTCACCACAGGAAACAGTGTGGATGAAGACATCCACCATAGAAATCTTCCTGGTGTCTACTGTGATGTTTATTTTCATCTAACCTTTTCATAAGGTGAATTCCACCAGGACGAAGGGAAAAAGAAAAAGAAAAAATATCATCCTGACAAAAAACTTTGGTGGGCGCGAAGCAGGCTTTTAATGATGGGTGTCCTTAATCCTTATCCCTATTGCTTTATTTTGTGTGGCCCACGTGATTGTTAGATCTGCCTGATTTTTTAGACGGTTTCGTAAGATGATCTGCCTCAACAGATGGACAGAGTGGAATTAATATGTACACAATGGTCGACATGCATCCAATACTTGTTCTCTGAAAGGGAGTTGTAGTGCATGTGTTCCAATGGGGGTGCAAATAACCTCCTAATGAACAATTCACATGGATCATCATAAAATGCCTCTTAGATGTTTGATGCCTTAAGGTTTGTTTTTCCTTTGTAAACCAGACAGTTTTAACATTTGTTTTTGTATCAGATTCCTTTTGCATTTTCATGTGTCAATTTTGTGGCATTTAACAGATTGCCCTTGCAGCCATATTGTGGCTCCTAAATAATAATCCCACATGTTATTCAGCCAACAATAGAGTAACTTATATGTTCTTCCAGTCATTTTCCAAGATGTAATTTTAGGTAATCGTAAATGACTAGAAGTCTTTTTTCCCCTATGAAGCGAGATGTAATCTAAATAAAGTTGCATGAATTATTATTAAAAAAAAACAATAATAATATTCACTTCTACTCGTCCTTGGGCCGGATATGAATCTAATCATATTCGCTCCTCAGGTCAATCTTTGAAAAGACCTTTGCTCCATGCAGCATGTCCAGCATATTGTCCAAACTAGGAAAGGAAACTGGTACTTAATAGTAATCTGGTTGATCAAATGACTATCCACACACATCCTCCAATATTCTTCTTAGAGGATAATTATGTAAAAACAACATATGTTGACATATTTTCCCGAATTAAACCCTTTTGTAGCAACTCAGTAACATGTTAGTGTAACTCGGCATGTTTCAATGAACTCATCAATAGTGCACAAGATTCGATAGACTCGAACCCAATAAATCAATGTGGTGTTAAATGTTCTTCATAGGAGGAAGTTCAACCAGGGTTCCTTCGAGCACCAAGTCTTCATAATCATGAAGGAGCTCTTGTATAGGAGGCAGAATATCTGAACATTTTGTCTTCTTCAGCAATCAAATAGATAAATACTGTTAGTCTCCTCGCGTTCATCTTCAAACTTTTCCACACAACGATTTCTGAACATGTTGAAAGATGTTTCATTTGTGCAATGTGATATTAACACCATCCTTAAGGAAGGAATAAGTGTTAGCCCGAGTCAAATGCACCATATCTTGGTCCCACAACCATGGTCTCTCAACAAGATGTTGCATGCATCCATGAGGACCACATGTGCCCGACATCCAAACACTGTTGCTGGCCGAATTCGGGGAGATGTAGGCCCAACACTTCACAGTTGGAGATGTTGACCTTTAAGCCAAAAGTAACTTCAAAGCACGTGATGATCTTACAAAGATTATCAACCATATGATCCTTTGCCTCACAGAAAATAATTGTATCGTTTGCAAATTGAAGATGAAAGAGGGTCACCTTGCTTGAGACCTCTAGAAGCTGCAAAATATCCGAAGGGGGAATCTATTGAGAATGGCGGAAAAGGAGCAGAATGAACGCACACTTGGATCCAGTTCCTCTGTCTAACTCCACACCATATCCTTGCCTAGCACATAATCTAGGAATTTCCAGTTGACATGATCATACGCATTCTCTAGGTCCATCTTGCAAACAGTGCCTCCAGACCCTACCCTATGACGCAAGTCAATATGCTCGTGAGTCACCAATGCATAATCTAAAATCTGCCTTCCCGGAATAAAGGCACTCTGAGGAAAGCAAATGATCTTCGGGAGGAGACCACAACATCTTTGAGCTAATATCTTAGCAACAATGTTGTAGGTGCTATTGATCAGGCTGATTAGTCTGAAGTCCTTCAGATTCTCTGCACCTTCGGACCTGGGAATCAATGCAATAAAAGTGTGACCCCATTTTGTGGGGTAATGATCCCGAATTAAAGAAATCGAACATGAAGGCTTTCAGATCTTCCTTAATAACCTCCCAGAGATTACTAATTTGTATGAGAAGCTTGTATAGACCTATTTGATAGGAGATCTTTGTAGTCTTTAGCACCAATGTTACACAAAATCTGAACTAAAACCTCAAGGCTCAAGTTTTCTCCAATTTATCACACGTTTGGCTCTACTTTATTTGGAACTCCTAGGAAATACACCTATTTGCGATGGTAAATCCTAAAAACTAGTTTACTGCTAGTGGGACCCCTTTAAATGACCTACAAATATAGAAGGACACAATTTTTTTTACCTCTCTAACATGTGACGTGTGTGATCCCTATTGGGACCCACCTATATTCAAGCGATGAAGATTGATTATAAAACCTAATTAACTGATTGCATAGTCTATTGATATGTTGGCATGCTGGATAGTCCTCACAGTCCATTGATTGGGATATCTATTTTGGAGGGGCTCTAGTGAGATCAGATATGAGAATGTACTGTTCCCATGTTCTTGTGACGACTTCCTGTTCTCAGATCTCTTATGCCAAAAATTTACATGGTAAATACAAATGAATGGTCAAAGACCTGTGTGAGGTGGCTAATGGAAAGCAAAATTTTGCTGATATTGGTTGTGGAAAGGCTATTCTTTATTGATTGAAGAGGAAAATGTCTGAAATATTAGATAGAAGTAGAATGGTCATAACCAATGCTGGTATGATCAGTTTGCTTGTTGGGTGGAATACGTGAATATCCTGTCATGTGATGTGCATATTGCAGTACTTGTATGAGGTTACAGTTGGGATATACCATGGAAGCAATGGACACAGTGGCCATGCCTGAGAAGCTTGGATTGATGCACACCTTTAAACTCTATAAACACTCCAAGCATTAGACTGCTTTTTGCTCAGATTGCTAATAATTGTTATAATGACGATAACATTTGATAGCTGTATGGCAGGGTTTATTTAGAGCTGTCAAACAATTGGGCCTGCCATAGTTTGGGCCTCGATTTTGAACTGCTAAGGCATGGCCTATTCAAGACTTAATTTTGCTCGCTCTGGGCCCTGCCCGTTGAAAGCCTGGGTTTATCAAATTTTTTGGCTTATAAGCATATGAGGTTTGGTGCAGGGAGGGTGGAGTTCATCTGACCCATGATGTAGTAGCAGCTCCATGCCCATGACACCATTACATTGTCATGTGGACATTGCTAAATTGTAACACTATGCTGATAGTTTCTTGCACACGATTCATGAGTTACTATTGACCTATGTCAACATAGTTTTCATTTAGCTCTTTAAACGTTCATGGCAAATTATTGTTTCTCCTTTTGTAGTTTCCATTCTTTGGGTTTGCATTTTCATTTGTGTCTTTCTCTTTCAAATGTCACCGAACCATGCAAGAGTGGGAAAATGGCTAGGGTAAGGCATCTTTTCTACTATGTCTCCTGTTTATATGGAACTAAAAATAGCAGTTTTTCTACTCCACTAGAATTCTCCTTGTTAGTGCACTTTTTTGTGGCATACTAGTGCACTTTATTTGTCAATTACGTAGGTTTATGAGTTTAGGTGTCGGTTGAGCCTAAACAAGATAAAGACCCAAGACTCAAGTGGACCTGCTGCATCGAGGAAGAAGAAACAGGTAAATGAGATGCCTTGGTGAGCCTTGAACCAAAACCAAACCTCTAGATGACTTAACCCAATAGGTATACTTTTAGTCATCTTAGATTGGTCTTAGGTGTCCCAAAAGACCACCCAAAAATAGGCGTTAGAGGTTGCATGAGTTGCTGTAAAACACAACTTAAAAATAGTAGAACGCATGCTTGCCAACCGGTCTTGGCCCATGGCCAACCAATCGTCAGAGGCTGCAAATGGGACAGCAATCAAAACTTGTCCCTGGTTAATTATAGACCGATTGGACGACCGGTCGACTAGTCTGTCCAAGCGGTCAGATCACCAGTCGGCAGAGGGCAAAAATGGGATAACAAGCTGAAACCAGTCCCAACTCATTTTCAGACCGATTGTGTCTCAACTATTGACCGGTCGAGGACCCCTCAGACCAGTCGGTCGACCGGTCGTCAACTAACTGTTGCTACCCATTTTCTATCTGTTGGAGCTTTTGCTCTATATATTTGCAGCTCGGTTTTTGGGGTTCAGAGAGAATTTAGTGTATTAGAAGCCATCCTCATTGCCCATACCATTAGGCTCTAATCCTAAGCATTTCAAGCCATCTTCCTCGTGTTTGATCATAAGATGGAGCATTAAAAAAAAAGATGGAGCATTCAAAGCTCAATTGAAGATGGACTTGCTTTCTCTTGATCTCTAGATGTTTTAGGCACCTTGACCATAGGTAAATCCTTTGTCTAAACCTCTCTAGAGATCCAATAGGTAGAATTCCTCTAGGCAATCAACTCCTACTAGTTGTAGAGAATTCACATCATCTCCTATCACCTTGGGCATTTCAAGAGCATCACAAGCAAGGTGATTGATCGTTGGAGCTGAAGCATTGACGATGCATCGGCAACATGATCGGGGGAGCATCGGGGAGCTGATTGAAGCACGGGAGAGAGAAGATCAAGTAACCCAAGCGGCGCTGAACAAGGGGCTCAATCGGACAAATAATTTGTCATTGTAAGAGTCTAGTTACACTTCTTCCTCATGGAGGATTGAGTGTGAGAGTTTGGAATCAAACTCGACCAAGTCTCCAAGGGGAGTCTCCGGCGGGAGTGTACACTAGATTCTAGGATTTGGAACTAAAGGGTTGGGAGGATCCTTATCAAATTCTTGGGTAGGAACTCGTAAACATCTTGATTGAGAAATGAACCAGTAAAACATCTTTTTGGGATTGATTTGAGCACTCTTCTATTTATGCATTGTCTTTTAATTGCTTAATTATATGAATGATGAATGAGTTGTATGCTATGTTCTAGTTAGACACATTCACACACAAGATGTATATTCACTATGCTTGTAGACATATGCTCAACATGGTGTATTTCATATTGTCTACATAGCTCTCTAGGCTAGTTTGCTTATTGGTATATCTTTGCTAGCCTTTGTGATTGGACCCACTTAAGTTTGGAAGCGAAGTGTTCTTCTTTAATTAATTTATTATTGTTAATTAGTTTAATAAGACAAAAGGTTTTTAAAAGTGATTTTTAAACGGTCCTAATCACCCCCCCCCCCCCCCCCCCCTCTAGGACTTAGCAATAGTTTTATAAGCTCCATAAGCTTCCGCGTATAGTGTAGGGTGTTGTGTTAGACGATCTTACGCAATTTCACTCATTTCCAGCAGGTTGAATAAAACCTGCAGGAAAAGAAAGCAGAAAAGATTGGCGCAGTTTACTATGCAATGTAGATGTTTTCATTTTCTCTGATCCGGTGTTGCCATATTTTCTTTTTTTATTTGAAGTCATGCACGGGTAAGAAAGTCGCAAGGCCTTTTATCTCTTGGGTTGAGCTTTGGGGCTACAGCCTTGCCAAAACTCAGAAACTGTTCTAAGGGGAATGGTCATGCCTCAGGATCTGATGTGCATTAGACAACTCAACTATTGAGCTGGAGGCTCTATGATTGGTGCTGTTTTAATACTCAATGGAAAAAGTTGCATCAAACAGGTGATCAATTGAACTATACCTGTTGGCAAAGTCATGGTCATGCTGAAAATTTACACTTTCATACAACAAGATTCAAGAGGTGTATTTCAATTTCTTTGCACCTGGTTGATGAATCACAATTATTTCACTAGAAATTTAGATGCTGTTTGAAATTTTGTATTTATCAGTGCTTAAAACATACCTAGAAAAGAAGTAATGTGTCACCACTATGATGGTGTAAATGTACCTACCTATTGATCAGTGCTTGAAACATATACATACTCAGGCAGGTCATGACCATATCAATCATGATCCTTGTTCTGCGTATCCCTGATATTATCGAAATATCCCTGACATTATCCATATCTCCAGCTCGGCGATCCTGATAACACTGGTAGTATCTAAAATTTCAGGTATTAATGATATATCGCTAAGTATTGCCAATGTATCGATATTGCCAATATTTTCAACTGTGTAAATTCCAAGTGTCTTTTGTATCACCAATATTTTCAACTCTGTGAATTCCAGGCGTTGCTTGCATTGCTAGTGTATCTGCGATATTTCAATAATATCACAAAAAATCTGTTTATTAAAAAAATTATTTCAATTTTTTATGGCACATCATGTTTGTATGTGTGTATATATATGTGTGCATGGATGGATGGATACATGGATTTATGTATGGATGATTGGATGGTTGGTTGGGAGGATGGATAGGGGTGTGTGTGTGTGTGTGTGTGCACGCGCGCACGCACGCATGGATGGATGGATGGATCATGCATGTGTGTTTGTATGTATGTATCAATGTATGTTCATGCGTGGATGGATGGCTGGATGGATCCACGATTTCCCCCGTTTCCCTTTGTGAACGATACATGCTTTTAGGCCCCATTAAAGGAAACTTATTATTTAATTCTTAAATATGCAAATGTGTATTTTAGCATCTCCTGAGGTTCCACTGAAAAATTCCGCAATTTTCCCTATGTTTCCTCCCATTTCTTGGAATCGGCAATAATAATATTGTTTCCGTATCCCTGGCCAGCAAAACTTGTAGCGATACTGATTTTAGAGGCTTCCTATCATGATTGGAAGAGTCCTATCATAATTGACAATGACTTTGTTCAAGATACTAGTATCATATAATAAGCTCTCAGCGTCCTTTATTGCATTCGAAGTAAGAACCATCATACAAACAGATCTGGCAATGGGCGTCATGATTAGTATAGATATGCTTACATGGGTTCATGAACATTCTGTATTTGTTTCTTATTGCTTCTCTCTGTCTCAACCATACATGTGCTCGTTGTGCTTGCCCTGAGTTTCAAATTCTTGAACTGACTGAGGCTTCTGGTTACTCAGGTTTTAGCTCTTCTCATGTTCACCTCCGGAAGAGATCCTGGTATTATACCACGTAATTTACATCCACCAGAGCCAGAAGGCCATGATGGGAGCACAGAAGTTGGAGGTGGCCAAACTCCGCAGCAGTTGCGCCTACCTCGCATGAAGGATGTCGTCGTTAACGGGATCACTGTGAAGATCAAATACTGTGATACCTGCATGCTGTATCGGCCCCCTCGCTGCTCCCACTGTTCCATCTGTAACAACTGTGTGGAACGTTTCGACCACCACTGCCCTTGGGTAGGGCAATGTATTGGGCTGGTAAGGCACACAACTGTCTAAAATTTCTCTCAAGCATGTGCTATAGTGTTGATATACTAGTCATACAGAGTGCTAAGTCACATTCAACTACTATATGCGTGTGCCATTTCTGGATTGCTCATCTGGCGGGCCCCCATCTGAATCACCCCTATCCCTGAAATTGCATTGGTTGGATAGTCCTAACCATCAATTAGATGACTTTTTTAGGAAGAAAATGGATGATTAAATGGTGGACTAGTGGATCACGTCTAATGGACAGGTCTTCTAAGCACTTGTGATTTTGGAGGATGTAATTATTGGGCTCTGGCCTATCCCATGATGGGGCCCAACAAAAATGACTTGAGATTTTAAGACATCACATTTCCACTTGGGCTGCAGTGAGATTTGCATGTGTTACTTTTGCAATGGTAAATTAGCACTCCCAACCAGATATATCATGTGCCTGCTTAATTTATGGAAAAAAAATGGGAGGTTTGGGAATTTAAAAAGAGGGGAAGGATAGAAATTCAAAAAAATAAAAGATAGAAAAAGCATCAGCTAGCTTTTATTTCAATGTTACTCCATTTTGTAGATATTTGCACCAATCTCTTATCCATTTCACTTCTGGTTGCAGCGCAACTATCGGTTCTTCTTCATGTTCGTCTTTTCCACGACTCTGCTATGTATATATGTATTCGGATTTTGCTGGGTGTACATCAAGAGGATCATGGATGCCGAAAACATCACAATCTGGAAGGCAATGACCAAGACTCCCGCCTCCATCGTGCTCATAATTTACACTTTCATATCGGTTTGGTTTGTTGGTGGCCTCACTGTCTTCCACTTGTATCTCATCAGCACAAACCAGGTAAACTAACTGCTTTCAAGCACTCCCATGGCCATTTGCAAAGTCAGATTACATATCCCGCTCTCCCACATGTTCCAACTTCCAATGTAGCAAGTGTGTATGAGATCTAGGCTCCTCAGGAGGAGGCCCTTGCTATGCATGTGCTGTGGCCCAAAATTCAGGCCAGTCCTGTCATTAGGTGGGCGGCACAGTGTCCATTGTTCCCATTCTAATGCAACCCTGATTATCAGACCAGCATTGGGCCGCAGGTCATGCATGGTGGGCAACTCTGATGAGCGATGTAGGTCTCAGACATGTGCCACATTGACATTTAGCAACTAGCCATCATGTTTTCCACCATGTTATCAAGTCTGATGCATGTGAAAAGAGACGGAGGTCTTCAACATAAATTCTTTGATTGATGGATTGTCATTCTTTTGGATTCTTTTTGCAGACAACCTATGAGAACTTCAGATATCGATATGATCACCGGGCTAACCCATATAATCAAGGGGTGGTGAAGAACTTCAAAGAGGTGTTCTTTACAAGCGTTCCTCCATCAAAGAACAAGTTCAGGGCAAGAGTACCACAGGATCCGGCAATGCAACAACGTTTAGTGAGCGGAGGCTTTATGAGTCCAAACATGGGGAAAGCTGTTGGGGATCTGGAAGTGGGTAGGAAAGCGACGTGGGGAGAGGCAAGGGAAGGAACAGCTGATCTCGAAGCAGGCCTCAGCCATGATGGTTTGGAGAACAAGGATGGCGGGTTCATCGGTGAGGCTTCCCCGGATTTGAGCCAGGCCCTCCCAACAGAGGGCATGGAGGGGCGGGCTGGGGTTCATCACCCGAGGCGTTCCAGTTGGGGCAGAAGAAGCGGGAGCTGGGAAATATCGCCTGATGTCCTTGCGATGGCAGCAGGGGCTGGGGAATCGGATAGGATTGGCAGTGGCAGCAGCACGAACGGAAATCATCGATAGGATGGTCTGGTTGGATTGGGCTTGAACGTTTTGGTGGTAGGATGGTCTGAGTTATGTTGCATGTGTTTGTACTGACTGGCGCATTGGGACACTATTCAGGACCCGATGGATCAGTGGCCTGTAGTTTCTCTTTCCGCAGTTGATGGATGTGTTGCAGTTGAAATGTCCGGATTTGTTGGTTTTCTAGGGTTTTGCTTATTCAAGGACTTTGCTTATCAGTACTGAGGCTTGTTTGAATTTGGGTGTACAGGGGCCGAAATCTGGCAGAGGACGATCTGATTTCCACGAATTTCTTTTTCTTCTACCATTTTTAAAGCTAAGTATTACTTAAATTTGTTTTTATCAGGAATACAACATGTCCACTATGGTAAGGAATCTCATGATCTTTCTTAGTTTGTACAAGTGGAACCCATGTTGCAGTGATATAGGTCATCGTCTGTTGGGCCTCACCTTGAAAGCCCTTTCTACACACAACTAGATTTTTTTTTTATTGTACTATGGACGTGGCTTTTCGGGGTGTGATCATCTGCAGTGGATCCATGGAACAATGGCCTGAATCATTGAAGCCATGAGTACCACCAGAACACAATTGAATCCGGATTTTATGACGCTGCATGTCATATGTCAGTGGTATGATACAATTCCCAGGTTTTGGCTCTTAATGAAGGAGGTTATAGGCCAAAGGGAGCCTTTTGTATAAGTGCGGCCCGTAGTGGTGTCTGAGATAGATCTGGGCCATTCATCAAGTGGATCTCAGAATCTGTGTGCCACGGCCGAACCTAGGCCTGGACATGAGCCATGGAACTATGTCTGTCCGAGCCCGACCCAGCTCGGACCAGGACCGCTGCCAAACCCACTGGTCTTGAAGAAATTCTCTGATCAGAGATCTTCATATGGCCCCATCATACTCATCAAATGCCAGACGAGCAGCCAACAGGATGGCCTAGGCCTACCAAAAAATGGCCCATGATCCAGTAATCACACTGAAACCATATGTGGTAAACATTAATTTTTGGAGTTGTGCGTGAATACACTTCCATCTGTTCATCATAAGCTTCGTGTTGTTGCCCGTAGATATACCAGAATACGAACGGTATTGATCATCAGACCACCTACTACTTGTGGGCCCGGCATGAATGCGGGCAAAAGCGTTACGTTCCTTTTCATGAGGAGGGAACAAATAATAAACAAATAACAAAATACATAGTTGTTAATAAAAAAAAAAATAAAGAGTGCTATTTCTGTAATTAAGTAAAGCTTATGATAAGCAACTCTTAACAGAACTTCCTAATTCTTGTTTAAGAAAAACCCTAATTCTGCCTCATAGCTTCACCGTGATCCGACGAACGGAGGCCGTTGGCATAGACAAGCTGTCAACTGCACTTGATCAGGAGCTGCCGAAATAAGAGGGATACTGTCTTACTCAATGGAGGTGCGGAGATGCGGGTCCCACGTTGATATCATCTGGATGGCGTCGATCGGACGGATGGTGGCGGAGGAGCGGCTAAGATGGAGGTGCGTGGTGGGGTTGAGGAGTGAACGGCTCTGATGGCGGGAGGTCGGATGCTTGTTCGGCGAGTTTCTGATCGTGGGTCACGCAGTCGTCTGTATCGGGAAGAAGGGTTTTGTGGGGTTTTGATTTGATGAGGATATCATTAGGGAATAGGGGAAAGGACCTAAAGCTGAAATTCGGAGAAGAAGAAGGGTTTTGTGGGGGTTTTGATTTGATGAGAATATCATTAGGGAATAAGGGAAAGGAGAGGAGGTTTTGTTTTGGGTGAGGAGGAGATGGTCCTAAGGACATTTGTGGGGCCCTTGATGGAGGGTTGAGATTGATTCTGGAAGAAGAACATGAAGAAGAGAAGGGCTGAAGATGATGGCTTTTGGAAGGAGAGAAAAAGGATTTTGAGTGAGAGAGATGGGTTGCCATGGCTTTTCCTAGATGGAAGTTTTTCTTTCTTTCTTTCTTTCTTTAATTGTAAAGAGATCTCTGCGAACCTGAGATATAAATAGATGAGGAAGCGAGAGCGTGATTTCCGTTTTCAACGTGGGTTTTTCAACCGAAAACGTCATCTGTATTTTCAGTATGGACTTTTTTAATTATGATTGCGGTAAGTGGGCCGCGGTTCGGTAATCCATACCGTTGATCTGTTTTTTTTCTAATGAGGATTGGCTGTGCCTGAAATTTTTACCTCTGGAGTAGAATATAGACTCTTGATTTGGGTCCAACAGATAAACAGTTTAGAAGAGTGTTGCCAAAGGTTCATGCTATTAGTGGCCAGGATCTTTCTATCTTGGAGATTTTTACGGCCTGGATTACTGAAACGTGGGTCCCACTTGTAAGAATTGAGATGAGTGATGGAATAGGAGACGTATTTTGCAAGTCTCCGGTCGTCAATTGCTTGTGCCCCGCCTAGAGGAACCTTCTGTTGGCGTAGGGAGGGCATATGCGATTCGCATCCAAGTCTCCCACCCGCATGTGGACGCGGATTCCCAGTGACCCCGACCATTATGTTGGTAAGAAATGCACTCCGTCCATCCTTTTTTCAGTTAATGGTAGCACGCGAACCCAAAAATCATGCCTATTGAGGCGTATCAAAACTCAAGTAGGGGCCACCCTACGAGAAAAAATGGGGAGGGAAATGTCTGCCGTTGAAACCTACCCAGGGTACATCCTGACGTTTATATGCCGTCCAAACCTTTCATAAGATCATTTCCACTGGGATGAGCTGAAAAGACAAAAATATTAGCCTGATCCAGTATTTTTGTGGCCCAAGGAAAGTTTCAACGGGATGGATTTCTCACATACATCACGGTGGGCCCCACCTAGCTTCCGACAGCAGGAACTTCCAGTGGTCGGGGTCGCAGACAATCAGCGTCCGCCGCACGCTGTTTCGAAAGAGGATCGTATTCTGATACGCTACCCGCGTAATTGATACACGGGTTTTCGAAACTTCCTGTCCACGTTCAATGGAAAAAGGTCCCACCTTGAACGGTTGGTTTTCTTTTATTCTTGGAAGGTTCTTGGGTCTTGGTCCATCCAACCAATGGTCTAATTACCAACCATGGGCGCTGCTGGACCGGATTGTACTCTACAGCAGCCTTTTTTAAGCAGCGGGCACAACACTCCTTGTGAGGCCCACCATGTTGAGTATGTAACATCCACTCCGTCCATCAGGTACTATCCTCGATTAACAGGACGTAGGGAAAAAAAAAAACCATCTATGATATACTCCTCAGTTGGGTCACACCACAGGGAATGATAGAGATGGGATGCCAACCATAGATTTGTATGTGGGGCCACTGTGGTTTATATCTTTCATCAAAACCGTTCATCATGCGTTACTCACCAGAATGAAGTGAAAAATAAAAAAATCAGACTGATCCAAATGTTACGCGGAACACATCATCTGAACTTAGAAAATGTTAGGAGTAGTTTTACATTGTTTCATTGGTGTGGCCCATCAGAATTTCTTTATTTATGTGCTGATATTTCATATGTACGGTTCAAATGATAGTTCTCACCTGACGGCCATAATGGATTTACATATAAAGATGGTGGGCCCCACATAACTTAGTTGTGTTTGTCAGCTGCCTATATCAGGTGTTGTAGACGATTACCGGTCCGGCGCTGCTTGTTACTGCAAGTCAGTTACCCGAAAGAAGGAAAGAGGACCCGAGCGACGCATTATAATTCCTCCCACTCCCATTGTTTGAAAAGTCAGCGAGTCGACTCGGTGACGGGCCGAGTTTTACTCAGACCGACAACAAAACATCACGGGTTTCTCTATTACTCGGCACTAACTCAGTGAATCTTCCAAGTTCCAAGTTTTCCAGCTCCTCTGTTTTAGTGAGAAACCATACGCTAGGCCTTCGGGTTAGTACACATACGCTAGGTAAGCTTAGCGCTGGTGTTAGTGTTCCCAATTGCATTGGGTCAATTGGACAGTCCACTTGATCAATCCGAAACGTCCATTAAGTCCAGAACACATTTCTAGGGTAAGATGTTATCATCGCACTGATTGGACAATCCATTCCATCCTTGATTTGGTCTTTTTTCAGCCATTCATTTTATAAGCCATGGATGGGAGGGTTAAGATTGCCTAGAAGAAGTGATCCTTTACAATCACAAGAAATCCATGAACAGGCCAATAGATAGATAGATAGATCAAATTGTTGATTGGATCTATTTTATGTAATTGATCTTGACCATCAATGTTAAATTCTATTGATGAGATGGTTAAAATTGTCCATGATTGTTGCATGGTACCCCATGAAATGGTCCTTGAACCAAATGAATGGTCTAGATCAACGGATTGGATTGTCTAGGATTCCCAATGCAACTAGGAGCACTATAAATTATTCTGCTGTGGGAGCACTTGAGCATTTTCATGCTTGAAGTCAATGGGCCGGGTTCCGGCATCAAAATCAAAAGTTTGAATAGGACCCAGCCCGGAACAGTGCAAAATCCGGGCTAAGACCTACCCAGGCCCGGACCGGCCCATTGACAGTCTTAAAAACACGTTGGGGAGCGGATTCGACGAGAGTCTACGGCTGAAAGTTGGGCGGGTTGGGTCAAGTTGGTGCTCAACCCTAACCCAATTCAAGGTCCTATACCTCAATCCTAATCCAACCCAACCCAACCTTGGGTCGGCAGTTCTCAACCCAAGCGGGCCGTGGGATTGATAGATTCTCATATTTTTGTTATTTCATTAGTATATTATATTTCAATACAAGACTTATTTTTTGTACCTATAACTTTATTAATTATACATGTAGTTATTTATTGTAAAGAATTTTATTTTTTCTAAACAAATAAATTAAAATATAAAACAGCTACTCATTTAACACACAAACATGTCAAGTTCAGGCATATCAAATTTCGAGCAAGATAAGTTGGCTTATTAAAATAATATAAATTAATAAATTTACTTAACTAAAATACAATAAAATTATAATAACATATATATAGAACGGGTTCGAGTTGGGCGACCTGAGGCCTCGACCCAAGCCCGACCTATGCTTTATCAGGTTGGTGTTTGCATAGCCTAAGTCTAATTCAATATTTCTTGCTTGAGTCCAACCTAATGTCGGGTCGATCACGGTTGGTCAGGTTGAACCCACCCGGCTTTCAGCCGTGAGACCCCGAACCCATCAAGGTGGGTGGGACCTGGCGCTCACAGTGATGTATGTGCCTTAAAACCACACCATCCAACCATTTTCAATGCTCATTTGGGAATGATCCAAAAAATGAAGCATGCCCAAATCTTAGGCGGACTCAACACAAGAAACAGTCATGATTGAATCGCCACCATTAAAAACTTCATGCAGTCCACCGGAATGTTATTTATCATCCAACCTCTTGATAATATCACAAAGACCTATATGAAGAGACTTATCAACAAAGACCTATATGAAGAGACCAGACGAATATCATCCATCCTGATCGATAGCTTTTCTGGCCCACAAGAACACGGTCCAACTTAGATTTGGATCTGCTTCATTTTTGGATCATGCCCTAAAATGAGTATTCAATACAGATGGACAGCATGGATGTAGTCACATATATCAAGGTGGGCACACAGTTAGCGGTCCCATGCACCGTGCCCCCAACGTTGTAGGCCATTTTTTTTTTTTTTTTTGGTCAGTCATGCAACCCAGCCACCCGGTTAGTCATGCAATGCACCCACTGGTGATGTGAGCAGCGTGGAATTTTACCACTATGGGTTTCGAGACCAAGAGCCCTTGTTGAAACTCCGTAGGTCATGGTTTAAAATATCATCTAACTGAGCCGTTGGTTTTCAGTACAATCCACTCATTAGGTGGGCCACACACGTAAATTGATTCATACAATCGGTTGTTCACTATGTCTAACAGTGTATCTTGCCCAATCAGTGGACCTGCTTAAATTGAAATCAGGAGATTTTATGTTGTGAGTCTTGTGACCCACAGGCGTGAGAGCGGATTAGGTGAGACCCCGGCCTCACCTAAGACTGTGCGGCCCTTACCGTGGGTTAGTGTGGGGACCACCTTGATGTATGTATTACATATCCACGCCGTCCATCTGTTTTTCAAGATCATTTTAGGTCATTATCCCAAAACGGAAGCAGATCCAATTATCAGATGGACCATACCATAAGGAACAGTGGTGATAAACCATTAATGGGCCACAGAGAATTTGGATCAAGCTTGTATTTGTTTTACCCCTTCATCCAGGATTATGTGACATTATCAACAGATTGGGTGGTAAATAAACACTACGGAAACATTAATGTACTCCTTAAGAAGTTTTTGATGGTAGGACGGTCAATCACCACTTTTTCTTATGGTATGGTCCACCTGATTATTTGATCTGCTTCATTTTTGGGATAGTTCAATAAAATGATCTAGAAATATGGATGGACGGCATGGATAGATAATACATACATCAAAGTGGGCCCCACGGCAAGGGCCCCACCTTCTCACCTTATCCGCTCTCCATTTCGCACGGCTAGAATGTTTTCAATACAAAGAGGCGAGCTCCAGTGGTACTGCACAAATGTGGGGCCCACGTAGTGCATGTATCACATTCAACCTGTCCATCAGAGTGTCCCTTCGGGTTACACCCAAGGCCTTTAAATGAGTTCGATCTAAATCTCTGGTGGGCCACATCTCAGGAAACACGTTGGGAGGGATGCTCACCCTTATTCTCATCAGGCCCACCTGAGTTGCGGAACAGCCTGATGTCTGTCTTGACCCTTCATCCAGATCAGATGAAGTGTCTGAACGATCTGGATTCCGTATATACAACGTGATCAGGCCCCCTCCCAAATCAAGGGTGGTCGTCCCCTCTCTACCCATCCCCTGTCCTGTCGCCAACTGAGTTTGTGTTGGGTTGATTTGAACGAACGTAAGGCAGCACATCTGATGGACGGGTAGGATGTGGTGAATACTACGTGGGGCCCAGTTTTGCCTGGTACACCACCGGAACGCAACCCTATTCAAAATATGGAAACACTACTTTAGAGACTGATCTGGGCCATTCGTATTCTGACGGGCCCAGCCCGCCAGGCATCAGGCCTGGATTTCAAGCTCGGAATGGGCCAGGCCCTCTATCCAGTTTTTGAGGACCAGGCCCTGTCCTTGAAACATTCAATACGTCCAGCGGAAGGGTGGGTCCGAGCTGAAGCATCTCAAGTCCAGCCTATAAATTGAGACCCGATTCCAGGCCAATCCTAGAATAGTGAAAGCCCAATGTCCGAATGCTAGAACTTACTTAGGATGGACTGAGCCCTTAGACAAATCATCAGGTGTTATACTAACTTGGCCAGTGACTTGGGCTTGAGTATCCCACAAATGGCCCGATCAGTTTTTGAATTGGGCTTGGGCTTAAGTCGCTTTAACCCCACCCAGCACTACCAGACACACAACCGATGGAAACTTGCTAAGGTATCATTTGCTTGAGATCCAGGCCGTTCATCAAGTGAGACCTTCGTGAGCATTCCTTGTATAAAAAGTCAGGCTGGTCCAATCATAAGGTGTTATACCAATCAGAAGGGATATACCTGATGACACGACATTGTGGGGTCCTCTGTGATGTAAGTGTTTTATCCACGCCGTCCATCCGTTTTTACAAATTATTTTAGGGCAGGATCCAAAAAGTGAGGCAGATCCAAAATTAAAGTGGATCACACCACAGGAAACAATGGGGATAATGATGCCCACCGTGAAACCTTCCTACGGCCCACCGCGATGCTTATTTGCCATCGAAACTGTTCATAATGTCAAAAAGACTTCGATGAAGGGGAAAAAAATATTAGCTCGATTCAAAACTTCTGTGGCCCCATGAAGTTTTCAACGGTATGCATTCAATCCCTTCTATTTCCTGTGGTGTGGTCCAGTTGAGCTTTGGATCTGATTCCCTCTTCGGCCCAAGCCTGAAAGGAGCTGGAAAAACGGATTGATGGCGTGGATAAACACATACATCATGTGGCCTAACGACTTGTTGTATGCCGGCCATTTCTTTCTAACAAAGTAACTAATCTTTTATAAAATCTGAACCATTAATAAGGTATGCCCGACCATGAATATTAAGATGAACAAAAATAATATGGGTTCTATTATCAGATGGACCACATAATTATAAACAGTAGATAACCAACGGTCTGATTTAAAATAGTTTTGTGGCCTATTTATTTTATGGATTAAAATAACTTGATATATTTTAAATTTTAATGGCATTTATTAGAGTTGAAATATTACTGATGTACTGAAATTGGTATAATGTCACCGTAAGATCTTGTATATCAATCATACTCCGCCAGAGTATCGAAAATTCTTTCAATTCGAAGAAGGGAACCCTCGACATGCTTCTAGAAATTCCGATCTTCATCTTCCCCGCCAAAATATCTCCAACAGAAGATTCCAGAAAACCCCCTTCCGCCTATAAAAGCCCAAACCCATTCCTTGCTGATTCACAGAAGATAACAAAATCCACTTTCGGGAGAAAGACAAGAAAAATCGTTCCCATTTTCAAGAAAAATCCCAATCTCTTCTAATCCCAGGCCATGGAAAGCCCCTTCTTCAGAAATTACTACAATGCCACTCGCCCCTGCTTCTCTCCAAACCCCCGTTTCTCCTCCCCAAGCCCTAGATCGATCCCCGTCCATCAGGAGCAGCAGCAGCAGCGATCGAAGCCCTCACCGTCCCCAAAGATCTTCTCGATCCCTGTTCATTTCGTTGGATCAGAAAAAACCAAATCGGCCTCAGCTGTCAAGATCCAGAAGGTCTTCCGAGGCTTCGTGGTACGGAAGAACATGAAGAAGATTGTCAAGATTCGATCAGAAGCCGGCGAGATCGAACGAAGAATCGCAGACACGAAGGATCTCGTCCGTTCTGATGCCAAGGAACGGCTGAGAGTGAATGAGACTGATGTCGCTGCTTTTTCAGTTGGATTCGGTACGAGGAGTTGATTCGGGTGTGAGGGAATGCCGGAAGGCGGTGATCCGGAAGGTCATTGCGTTGCAGGAGGCCGTCGATGCGATAATCGCTCTTGCAGACACGGAGCAGAAAGATCACTCTGTCGAAATGGCAGATTCTGAAGATTCTTCAGGTAATAACGAAACCACCACTGGTTCCATTGATCAAACCCTAGAAATGCAAGATATTGCAGAAGCTACAGATAATTTCAATTCTGTGGCCCAAGCGGCTGATGATAAAACCACAGAAATACAAGATTCTGTTGGGCCTTTGGATAATTGCGACTCTGTCGTTGAAGCTGTTATTGATCAAACCCCAGAAATGAAAGAGTCTGTTGATTGTATAGATAATTGCGGATCTGCTGATCGAACCCTAGAAGAGCAAGATTCTGTTGAATCTGCAGAGAATTGTGGGATTCGATCCGATTGCAACAATCAGACTCCACAAATTCAATCTCCTGCGGAACCCGTTAAGGATTGTGGAAACCTTTCCATCGGCAGCGTCAGTCGCACCAAAGAAGCGCATGGATCTTGTCGAATCTATAAAGAATTCTGGGGATCTTGTCGAGTCATTCGATGATTGCGAATCTATAGCTGATGCCGAGAAGCAATGCAACGAAGTAGAGGAATGCTCAGTAAATCCTACTGAAGAAACTCCAGAAGAAGCTGATATGAAGCCAGTGTGAAAGCAAACACGAAGAAGAAATTCCCCAAGTGGAGAATCCGGCGGAATCAGTGGAGAACTACCGAACTCCGGAAGTTAATGATGCAATGGAAATCCAAGGAAGTGATGTAGCCCACCAAGATCAAGGTGGGAAGAGCTGTGATGGGAGCAGTGGTGTGATTCTGAGTATGATGGAGAAGTTGATGGAGGAGAATGACAAACTGAAGGGTTTGGTAGCAGAGCTGTGTGAGCGGAATGTGGTGCAGAATCGGCTAATGAACTCTCTGTCACACAGGGTGGAGCAGCTGGAGAGGGTCATTGCGAGGAGTGAGCGGATGCGCCTGAAGAAGAAGAAGAGGCAGGCGGCGGGGGCAGTCGAGAGATCGGAGATGGCTGCAGAGACTAGGAAATGTGGGAGGACATTGTGAGGTGTGTTTTCGATAATTCGAGGCTCTGTACAGTGGCATCTTGAATCCGTTGTAGCATGGACAGGATTGGAGAGAGATGTATGGAATGTAGAGTTGCATTACTCGGCTTCAATGGAAAATAATTCGATTTTCTTATGTTTGTCGTGTCTTTGTGAAGAGATTCATAGTACATTTCGCACTTTGGGTCTTTCAATCTTTGTTCCTGCTGTTGGGCTGTTCTTGGCTGATATTTTGCCTGGGCCTAAGACTTTCATTGATATGTCTGGGTCACTGGGTGGGGCACACCTGATGAACAGTCCTGATCTTGCACAGTCGATTTTCTTGCACACCCAACGTCGTATATCATGGTTTAAAATATCATCTATCTGAGCCATTGGTTTTCAGTACAATCCACTCCTTAGGTGGGCCACACACCTCCATTGATTCATATAATTGGTTGTTCACCATGTCAAATGTGTATCTTGCCCAATCAGTGGACCGCCCTAATTTGAAATCGGGAGATTTTATGTTGTGACCCACATTTCGCACGGCTAGAATTTTTGATATGCAAAGAGGCGACCTCCAGTGGTACCCCGCAAATGTGGGGCCCACGTAGTGCGTGCATCACATTCAACCTGTACATCAGAGCGTCCCTTCGAGTTACACCCAAGGCATTTAAATCGGCCTGATCTAAAACTCTGGTTGGCCACATCTCTTGAAACACGGTAGGAGGGGATGCTCACCCTTATTCTCATCGGGCCCACCTGAGTTGCAGAACAGCCTGATTTCTGTCTTGACCCTTCATCTAGATCAGATGAAGCGTCTGAACGACCTGGATTCCGTATATACGACGTGATAGGGCTTCCACCCAAATCAAGGGTGGGCGTCCCCTCTCTAACTATCCCCTGTGCTGTCGCCAACTGAGTTTGTGCTGTGTTGATTTGAACTAACGTAAGTCAGCACATCTGATGGACGGGCAGGATGTTGTGAATACTACGTGGGGCCCACTTTTGCCCGGTACACCACCAGAACTCACCCCCTATACATAGTATGCATACGCTAACTTTAGAGACTGAGCTGGGCCATTCATATTCTGACAGGCCCAGCCTGGCCAGGCATTAGCCTGGATTTCAAGCTCTGGATGGGGCAGGCCCTCTTATCAAGATTTCGGTCACAGGCCCTGGCCCTTTAATGTCCTTGATACATTCAATCAGTTTAGGAGACAGGTGGGTCCGAGCCGAAGCATGTCAAGTCCAGTCCATGAATTGAGACCAGCCGAAGCATGTCCAGTCCATGAATTGAGACCAGCCGAAGCATGTCAAGTCCAGTCCATGAATTGAGACCCGATTCCAGGCCCACCCAATTCAAATGGGCCCATAATAGTGAAAACCCAATGTCCGAATGCTTGAACTTACTTGGAATGTACTGAGCCCTTAAGAAAATCCAGACCCAGATCCGACCCAATAAATTATTAAGCCTAGGCCCAATGTTCAAACCTAAAAAGACAACCAGCCCAAAGAAAGCTCACAGCCAGCCCATCGGGCTGTATGTAAGGACGGCAATGGGCCAGGTAGTCCGCATGTACTCGGTTTGGGCCTTTCTTGCACCTAGCAGCTCGGGCCTTGAGTTGAGCTTGGGTATCGCATACGTGGCCCAATCAACTGCTGTATTGGGCTTGGGCTTAAGTCGCTTTAGCAACCCCCCCCCCCCCCCCCCCCCCCCCAAAAGCTAGGTCAGACCGTACCTCTGTGTGTGTTAAACAAATATACCATTCCAATGCTTGGGCAGGCGACCCATTCATCTTGAATGTAGACCCTTGTCCTAAAATGTCTGTTTCTTTGTGCATACAGGGCCCACTTGATCAACGGATGGAATAGGAATATTCAAGTGAGAAATAGTGATTTAATCAATTTTGAGACTCAACCGCAGGAAACTTGCCAATGTATCAGTTTGTTTGAGATCCAGGCTGTTCATCAAGTGAGACCTTCGTGAACATTCCTTGTCTTAAAAATCAGGCTGGTCCAATCATCAGGTGTTTCCCAGCCGGCCACGCACGTGCAGAAGCAATGTAAACGGACGCCGATTGCCTGCAGACCAGCTGACCAGGTCAGAAGGGATATACCTGGTGACGCCACGTCGTGGGGCTCACTGTGGTGTATTTATTTTATCTACTCCGTCCATCCGTTTTTCCAGATCATTTTAGGTATTTATCCCAAAAATGAGGCAGATCTAAAATTAAAGTGGACCACACCACTAGAAACAATGAGGATAATGACGCCCACCGTGAAACCTTCCTATGGCCCACTACAATGCTTATTTTCCATCCAACCTGTTCATAAGGTCACATACACTTGGATGAAGGGAAAAAGACAAATATCATATTGATCCAATACTTCTATGGCCCCATGAAGTTTCAATCGGTATGAATTCAATCCACTCTGTTTCATATGGTGTGGTCCACTTGAACTTTGGATCTGACTCATTTGTTTTTTTTATCGCCTGAAAGAATCTGTAAAAACGATTTGACAGCGTGGATAAAACGCAAACATCACGGTGGGCCACGCAGAGACGGGTCAACACGGATATCCCTGGAGACCGCGTCCTCTACCATGTTCCTCCACCGTACCATCTCCTTGTAAATCCCTGGAGAAGGTTAAAAGGGTGTTTCATTGGCGTGAAAGGGTCGTTCTCAACTTGCCTAAAATCCACACGTGTACGAGATCTGGACCACTGATCAGGAAGAGCACACTTTTATAATGCCGTGGGAAAAAGAGTTCATATGGATACATTGATCACGCGGACACGGTTATGCAATAACAATGGACAGTTAGGAAACCATCAATGGAATTGTACCTTACATGTGTACCATAACTAATATGAGGACTATATAGACTCATTTAAGGGTCATGATCGAAGTATAATTTACCTGATGAATGGACCAGATCTCATAACTCATTTCTATGTTAAAAATTATACTGAAAAGGTCTCCATCAATCGCACGCGAGCGAGCGTACTTTATATTTCCTACATCGCGCCCGGGAAAGGAGAATTGACTGCCTGGGGGCGTTTGGCATCTCTACTCTAATCTAATAAGAATTACTTCAATAAGTTTTTTTTTTTTATGCTGGCTCTTATTTTAAATAAGCATGTTGGTAAAATCTCTTAAAAAAAGCTCTTATTTAAAATAAGCACGTTTGGTAAAACTTTCAAATAAGAGCTTTTTTAAGGGCAGTTGATGTCATTTTAAAATATTAAAATAACTTGAATTTAAGAGCCATCCAAATAGTCGTTTGGGTGGATTGTCCATCATGTGGGGCCCAACATCAATGCTAATTGTCCTTTATGTGGGGCCCCTCAATGTCCACTGCCCATCACCATCACGTGGACTCTACATTTGATGTGTCCATAGTGTGGGCCTTACCTTTGAAGTGTATTGTCCACCATGTGGGGCCTGGTTTTGATATACCATTCATCATGTGAGGTGCACTTTCTATATGGATCATCCATCACACGGCCCACTTTGGATATGGGTCATCCATCATGAGAGATCTTGGATGTGGACCGTCCATTAGGTGGGGCCCACTTGATGTCAATTGTCCATTATGAGGGGTCACACTTTTATGTGAGTCATCCATCATGTGAAGCCCACTCCGTCCATTATGTGTGCCCACCTTGATGTGGACCATTCTTTGTGTGGGGCCCCACATTCATTATGGGTCGTTCATCATGTGGGCCCATCTTTGATATCAACTGACCATCATGTGGGCCCACCTTCCATGACCATCATCCATCATGTGGACCCACCTTTGACGTGGTCTGTCATTTAAATGATACCTACTTGATGTGCATGTTCTGTTATATTGGGCCACACTTTGATGTGGGCCATCTATCATGTGGGGCCTACCTTTGATGTGAACCTTTCATTACATGAGCCCACCTTGATGTGGGGTCCCACTTCAATATGAGGGGCCCATCTTTGATGTCCACCATCCATCATATGGGTCCTACCTTTGTTGTGGACCACTATCATATGCGGCCCACATCAAGTAGGTAGTCCATCACGTGGGACTCATTTGACGTCCACCATCGATCATGTAGGTCCTACCTTGGTTGTGGACTGTCCATCACTTGGGGTCAAACTTTCAATATGGGTCATTCATCATGTAGGCCCACCTTTAATGTCAACCTTCCATCATGTGGTCCCACATTCAATATCCACCATCCATCACTTGGATCCTACCTTTGATGTGAACCATCCATCATGTGGGTCTCACCTTTGTGGTGGACCATCTATCATGTGGGGCCCACTTGATGTCGATAGTATGTGGGACCCACCTTTGATGTCCACCATCCATCATGTAGGTCCAAACTTTGCTACGGACTATCCATCATGTGGGGCCCAACCTTCAATATAGGTCATTCATCATGTGGTCCCACATTTAATGTCAATCTTCCATCATGTGGTCCCACATTCAATGTCTACCATCTATCATGTGGGTCACACCTTTGCTATGAACCGTCCATCATATGGGGCCCACTTGATGTGGATAGTCTATCCATCATGCGGGGCCACATTTTAATGTGGGTCATCCATCATGTGGGACCCACCTTTGGTGTTCACCATCAATCATGTGGGGCCCAACCTTCAATGTGGGTTGTTCATCATGTGGGCCTACCTTTGATGTCAACCTTTCATCATGCGATCCCACCTTCAATGTCCCCCATCCATCATGTAGGTCCCACCTTTGATGTGGGCGTTCATCATGTGGGGCCCACCTTTGATGTGACCATGCATTACATGGGCCCACCTTGATGTGGAAACCACCTTCAATATGGGTTGTTCATCATGTGGGCCCACCTTAGAGATATTATAAAAGATGAGAATTACTTAAAAACTTTAAGGACAAACTTGTCCAAAAATTAATTAAAAATGTCTACTTGGTTAAGCTAAATAAGCTCTTAAAGAAAAAGTGATATTCCTATCATTTGTTGTTTTAAGAGCTTTTTTGCTAGTTTTTTAAAAAATAAGCTCTAAAATAAAAGCTTTATCAAATGGTATATTTTTATAATAAGAGCTTATTTTTTAGAATAAGTGAATAAGCTCTTATTAATAGATTTGTTAAACGCCCCCTAATCCAATGAAAGCTTTTTGAATAAGCTTTAGATCAAAAAGCTATTATTGAAGTAACTTCTATTGAATTAGAGTAGAGATGCCAATCGAGCCCTAAAAGCTACTTTAATAAGCTTCTTTTTGTTATAGCCCTTGTTTTAAATAAGCTTGCTTGGTAAAATCTTAAAAAAAAAAAAAAAAAAAGGCTCTTATTTAAAATAAGCACGTTTGGTAGAACTTTCAAATTAGAGCTTTTTAAAAAGTAGTTGATGTCATTTTTAAATATTACAACAACTTAAATATAAGAGTAATTCAAATAGTTGTTTGGGTGGACCGTCCATCATGTGGGGCCAACATCAATGCTAATTATCCTTTATGTAAAGCCCCTTAATGTTTGTTACCCATCACTATCACGTAGACTCCACATTTGATGTCTCCATAGTATGAGCCCTACCTTTGAAGTGTATTGTCCATCATGTGGGGCTCAGTTTTGATATACTATTCATCGTGTGAGGTGCACCTTCTATATGGATCATCCATCATGCGACCTACTTTGGATATGGGTCATCCATCATGAGAGCCTTTAGATGTGGACCATCCATTGGGTGGGGCTCACTTGATGCCAACTGTCCATTATAACGGGCCATACTTTTATGTGAGCCATCCATCATGTGAAGCCCACTCCAACCATTACATGGGCCCACCTTGATGTGGACCATTCTTTATGTGGTCCCCACTTTCATTATGGGTCGTTCATCACGTGAGCCCATCTTTGATATCAACTGACCATCATGTGGACTCACCTTCAATGACCATCATCCATCATGTCTATCCCACCTTTTGACTTCGACTACCATTTAAATGAGACCTACTTGATGTGCATGTTCCATCATGTTGGGCCACACTTTGATGTGGGCCATCTATCATGTGGGGCCTACCTTTGATGTGAACCTTTCATTACGTGGGCCTATCTTGATGTGGGGCCCCACTTCAATATGAGTCATTTATTATGAGGGGCCCACCTTTGATGTCCACCATCCATCATGTGGGTCGTACCTTTGTTGTGACCACTATCATGTGGGGCCCACATCACATAGATAGTCCATCATGTGGGACCCATTTGATGTCCACCATCGATCATGTAGGTCCTACCTGGGCTATGGATTGTCCATCATGTGGGGTCCAACCTTCAATATGGGTCATTCATCATGTAGGCCCACCTTTAATGTCAACCTTCCATCACATGGTCCCACATTCAATATCCACCATCCATCACTTGGATCTTACCTTTGACGTGGACCATCCTTCATGTGGGTCCCACCTTTGTCGTGGACCATCCATCATGTGGGGGCTCACTTGATGTGGATAGTCCATTATGGGGGACCCACATTTGATGTCCACCATCCATTGTGTAGGTCCCACCTTTGCTATGGACCATCCATCATGTGGGGCCCAACCTTCAATATTGGTCATTCATCATGTGGTCCCACATTTAATGTCAATCTTCCATCATGTGGTCCTACATTCAATGTCCACCATCTATCATGTGGGTCCCACCTTTGATATGAACCGTCATCATATATAGCCCACTTGATGTGGATAGTCCATCATCATGTGGGGCCACATTTTAGTGTGGGTCATCCATCATGTGGGACCCACCTTTAGCGTCCACTGTCAATCATGTGGGGCCCAACCTTCAATATGGGTTGTTCATCATGTGAGCCTACCTTTGCTGTCAACTTTCCATAATGTGATCCCACCTTCAATGTCCTCCATCTATCATGTAGGTCCCACCTTTTATGTGGGCGTTCATCATATAGGGCCCACCTTTGATGTGATTATGCATTATGTGGGCCCACCTTAATGTGGAAACTCACCTTCAATATAGGTTGTTCATCACGTTGGCCCACTTTAGAAATATTTTAAAAAAGAGAAGATGGCAAGATGTGAATTACTTAAAAAGTTTAAGGACAAACTTTTCTAAAAATTAATTAAAAATGATTATCGTCTTAAGCTAAATAAGTTCTTAAAGAAAAAGTGACCTTTATATCACTTATTATTTAAGAGCTTTTTTACTAGTTTTTAAAAAAATACACTTTAAAATGAAAGTTTAACTTGATGAGATTTTGGCAGAAGTTTGCTAAACTATCCAACTGTTGGAAACATGGTGGCCACCTGATGATTGAACTAGCTCGATTTTTCGGTGAGAACATCTAAATAGCCAAGAGTTTCAACCTAGTCAGTTAGGACAAGGCTTAGATGATGATGATCTATGTGTTCCTTGCATATTGCACCCATCTGCCAAGTAGGTGCATATGGTAATGTATGATAGGTTGCATTATGTATACATTTGGACTTAACCAGCTTCAAAATGTACGAAAATTTATACTTTTTCATGAAATAAGATATATTGCGTAGTAAGAGCCCCTTTTTTTTTTTTTTTAATAAGTAAATAAGCTCTTATCAATTATTTGCTAAACTCCCCTACAGCAAGAAGCACCACAACTTGTACGTTGTCCATTCCTTTACCGTCTAATAATAAATATTTCATAAAATCTGAACCATTATAAATGCAGGATCCACCGTTTATGTCAACTGAAATAAGTATTATATCGATTGTATCATCATGTGGACCACAGATTTATAAACAGTCAAAATAGACAGTTTGTTTCAGAATAGTTTGTGGCCTAATTATTGTATTTATTAAAATAATTTTTCAGAAATAATATTTTTTAGGTTTTAAATGGTACTGATTTCCTGAAGTGGGTACAATGTCATCATAAGGTCATGCGTATCAAGCATACTCCGCCAGAGTATCGAAAGTTTTTCGATTCAAAATGAAACGGAAGCATGGAACCCTCGACATGCTTCTAGAAATTTCGAGTTTCATCTTCCCCGCCAAAATATATCCAACTGAAGATTCCAGAAAATCCCCTTCCGCCTATAAAAGCCCAAACCCAGTCCTTGCTAATTCACAGAAGAAAACAAAATCCACCATCAGGTGAAAGAAAAGAAGAATCGTTCTCTTTTTCAAGAAAAATCCCAATCTCTTCTAATCCCAGCTATGGAAAGCCCCTTCTTCAGAAATTACTACAATGCCCCTCGCCCCCGCTTCTCTGCAAATCCTCGCTTCTCCTCCCCAAGCCCTAGATCGATTCCCGTACATCAGGAGCAGCAGCGATCGAAGCCCTCACCGTCCCCAAAGATCGTCTCGATCCCGGTCCATTTCGTTGGATCAGAAAAAACCAGATCGGCCTCAGCTGTCAACATCCAGAAGGTCTTCCGAGGCTTCGTGGTACGGAAGAATGTGAAGAAGATTATCAAGATTCGATCAGAAGCCGGCGAGATCGAACGGAGAATCGCAGACACGAAGGATCTGATCCGTTCAGATGCCAAGGAGCGGCTGAGAGTGAATGAGATGCTGATGTCGCTGCTTTTTCAGTTGGATTCGGTACGAGGAGTTGATTCGGGTGTGAGGGAATGCCGGAAGGCGGTGATCCGGAAGGTCATTGCGTTGCAGGAGGCCGTCGATGCGATAGTCGCTCTTGCAGACACGGAGAAGAAAGATCAATCCGTAGAAATGGCAGATTCTGAAGATTCTTCAGGTAATCACGAAACCACCACTGGTTCCATTGATCAAACCCTAGAAGTGCAAGATATTGCAGAGGCTTCAGATAATTTCAATTCTGTGGCCCAAGCGGCTGATGATAAAACCATAGAAATGCAAGATTCTGTTGGGGTTTTGGATAATTGCGACTCTGTCGTTGAAGCTGTTATTGATCAAACCCCAGAAATGAAAGAGTCTGTTGATTGTATAGATAATTGCGGATCTGCTGATCAAACCCCAGAAGAGCCAGATCCTGTTGAATCTGCAGAGAATTGTGGGATTAGATCCGATTCCAACACTCTGACTCCACAGATTCAATCTCCTGCGGAACCTGCTGGGGATTGTGGAAATCTGTCCATCGGCAGCGTCAGTCACATCAAAGAAGCGCATGATCTTGTCGAAGCCGTACAGAAGTCTGGGGATCTTGTCCAGTCATTCGATAATTTCAAATCTGTAGCTGAAGCCAGAGAGGAATGCGCTGTAGATCCTACTGACGAAACCCCAGAAGAAGCTGATATGAAGCCATGTGAAAGCAAACACGAAGAAGAAATTCCTCAAGTGGAGAATCCGGCGGAATCAGTGGATAACTACCCAACTCCAGAAGTAAATGATGCCATGGAAATCCAAGGAAATGATGTGGCCCACCAAGATCAAGGTGGGAAGAGCTGTGATGGTAGCAGTGATTTGATGCTGAGTATGATGGGGAAGTTGATGGAGGAGAATGGCAAACTGAAGGGTTTGGTAGCAGAGCTGTGTGAGCGGAATGCCGTGCAGAATGGATTAATGAACTCTCTGTCACACAGGGTGGAGCAGCTGGAGAGGGTTGTCGCGAGGTGTGAGCGGATGCGGCTGAAGAAGAAGAGGAGGCAGGCGGCAGCGGCGGTCGAGAGATCGGATACCGCTGCTGAGACTAGGAAATGTGGGAGGAGATTGTGAGGTGTGTTTTAGATCATTTGAGGTTCTGTACAGGGGCATGCTCTTGAATCAGCTGTATATGTTTTCTTTGGTGTAGTCTGGAATGTCTGGAATGTAGAGTTGCATTACTCAGCTTCTATGGAAAGTAATTCGATTTTCTTACGTTTGTCTTCTCTTTGTGAAGAGATTCATAGCACATTTCGCACATTGGGTCTTTCAATCTTTGTTCCGGCTAATGTGCTTGGGGCCTTGGGCCTAACACTTTCATTAATCTGGCTGGGTTTGGACTTCCTTGAATTGGTTTAAAGGGCATTTTTGCTGTGCATCATCCGTGGTGGGGCACATGTGATGAACAGTCCTGATCTTGCACATAGATCCCCTTTTTGAGGGCGCGTCCAAATAGGCCCTAAGAATTTATATTGGCGTTCTGTTTTCCAATTTTCCCATTTTCATGGCTACATTCGGGGATGTAGCATTTGGGAGCTTGGGCTAAAAAAAGTGGCCCACTTAAGTGGGTCCGATTTGGGTTGAACCCTACCCGATCAGACCCAAACTTAAAGATGTGATGTATGTGTGTATCCATCAGGTGGGATGAGCTGGACGTTCATTTTTCCACGTATGTCCTTCTTAAACATAAGACGGGTTTTTGTGTTGTCCAAATCCAACCCAGTGGGGTTGATGATGAATGGGTCAGGTTGGGCTTGGACTCTATGAATTTTTTAGCAGGTCATGAAAGCATACACGTACTTGATAGATTGGACATGACCTCAAATGTGATATGGAAGTTTTTAATGGCCAGCATCTCATCCTTCCCTCTTAAAATTACATTGACCATAAATATTGCGAGGAGCGCAAAGGCATAAAACTTCTAGTATAATAGCCTAGCAAAGTTTGTGGTGGCGCAGTTCCGTACATGTGGGGCCATCATTCCCTGGTTTGGTTCTAAAGAAATTGCACCTCTAGCACCATTGGCATGCTAAAATCTCTCAAATTGGAGCATGCTAACCATCTAACTGCGGGCCAACAAACCAGTAGTCAAGGGGGAGAGAGAGAGATGTCGGGTTCAAGTATTTGCTGCACGAGCCAAGAATTCTAAAACCATAGCCCACCACTTTGTGGCTGAACCGAGCCCAATAGGTCCAACCCATTTGATTGTAATTGGCTGGCTCCAATTGACTCAACCCGACCCTCCAAGACCCAGTTCAAGTTTAAGAATGAAACTTGATGTTGATGTTGGGTGCAAAGCATGACCCAATCGGGTTATGAGACAGGTCATTTAGACAAACCTAAAACCATTGACAACTTGTATGGGCATGCCATGACAGGGAAGGGCCTGTTTTGGACATGGGATAAAGTGGTACGGAATTGCAATTGGTCCAATGTATTATCCCTCTAGTGTACGGAAACAATGGCCGAATCTGAGTATCATATCATCAAGGAGGTACCACAAGATTTCTATTGGATTTTGAAATCCACTATACCTATGTTCTATGTTGATGCATGTGTTTTATCCATGCTGTCCATTCATATGCACCCTTTATTTGTCACAGTCAAGTTACACATCACAATTCCATGGTCCACCAAACATAGGTTTCAGGTACTTACAACTTCATGGTCCACCAAACATAAGTTTCACTTGATATAGTGTTATTGGAAGGGGAAAATTTTGATCTCAAATGTGGAATTTGACAATCAAAATACTATGGTATCATATCCTGTAAAACTTTTTGTCATGCATGTTTGAAGTGACACGTGTCATCTAATCTACCCCATTTAACCATTTAGTTAGTCCAACCAGGTAACTGCCCTTATTGGAGCTGATCTCTTACTTAAATCCGGGTCTAAAGATCCGATGGGCTATTTGAATACGATTTGACATGGGCCTATTTAGTTATAGAACCCAGATTTTGGAGAAAATCTAAATTCACTATTGGAATCTAAAATTGCAGAAATTGGAACCCAGGTTTCATCCCTTACTTGCTGTTTGGTTGAAAACGGTGCAATTCAGATTTTGTTTCAATCGTTGCTTGTGGCATGGCTCACTTGGGCTTCAGATCTACTTGAGAACCTTACCCCTGGCCTATTGTAGTCCCGCAAGACAGATGGTCAGGTTGGATGGCAAATAAACATTATAGTAGGCCCTAGGAAGTTTTTAATGGTGGACGTTCAATCAACACTGTTTTCCTGTGGTGTGGCCCACTTGAGATTTAGATCTACCTCATTTTTTTGTCAAATGCCCTTAATTGAGATTTTAAAACTAATGGACTGTGGAGACATAAAACATATATAACATAGATGCACAACGCATACATGAAGGTGGTGACACTCACTTCTACCTCTTTTTTCTTCCACAAAAAGGGTCACCAACACCGTTTTCACTAATCTCAGTTCTACTCAATTTAGGTTTCCAGACGAAATCCTGTCTGACTGAAACTTGCCACCAAACACACAAGTTAAAATTGAATTATGGTGGATTCCAGATTTTAAGTTGGAAACGGTTTCAGATGCTAACCAAATGGGCCCTAAAGGCCCCCAACTTGACCCAAATGAAAGCTAATTTGCGTCATTCCCATGCCTGAACCATAATCCATATGGGCAGGGCTTTGTGGGGCCATCGTGACATACCGGTTTTATCCTCATCGTCCATACATTTGATGGATCAGTTTATGGTATGAACTAAAAAACGAGACAGTTCCAAGGCTTAAGTGGGCCACTTGGTGGAGATTGAACAAATACAATTAATACTTCTTGGGAGCTGCAGTAGTTTTGGATTGTGTGTTTTCGTTTCATCTAACTCTATATAACCTTACCATGAGGTTGGATGACATTTAAACATTATGGGGACCTCAAGAAGACTTCAAAGTTGGGGTGCCATTATCACCATTGCTTCATGTTGTGGCCCACTTGAGCTTTGAATGTGCCTAGCTCTTATCCTAAAATAATATGAAAAAAAAGGATGAAAAGCTTGGATAAAACCTATAGATTCTGCTTCCGACCCAAACCCGAAGCATCAACGGCCCTGCTAAAATAATCAGTTTGAACAATCTCGTCGTTGAGGTCTATCTGGGTAACCAATGGTCCTAAAATGTCCTTTCAGCATACAATCCTAACCATCCATCCATTGATTGGAAAAAACGACAGATTGGATCATCCACCTTGTGTGATCTCTGCAGGGTATCCCATAAAACGCATGCTGGTCCCAACGAACAGTCCCGATTGATCGATCGAACGGTATCAAGTGTTCCAGTTAAACAAGGAGCACCATAACTCATGTGGTCCCTGAGAGTACCGGATCATTTTCCCACCACATATATACATAACCCCACTGTCGTTGCCGAACTTTGCCGGGTTCTGATCCTAGGGTTTCTGTTTCGTCTCGGTTTCTCAAAACCCTAAATAGAAGAAAATGGTAAATTTCACAATCTCCTTGCATTTACATGTATTTTATTTTCTATTTTTTGGTTAGTACTTCAGATCTGGATTCGAATAAGTGTCTGTTTGGATGTACCCGAAATCAGAATCCATTGTGTTTGTATGTTGAGTCAGGCGACCATTTTTCAATTGACTGAGATGCATGGCACATCTGATAATTGGACTGGTCGGGTTTCTGCGCCAGTTGATCTTCGTGGTGGGAGACTGCTAGTTTATGTTACAGGTACAGGTGTAATATGAAAATGGCATGTCGGTGGGAGAGATGGTGTGGCGCACCACATTGTGGTGCCATTGCATGTAGGTCATCAGTTCTCTTTTAGGTCACGATTGATTTGGTGCTGTAGCCGGTTGCCTTGATTTTTTATATTGCTCATTCACATGGTGACCCACCGAATTAATGGCCCTGATCACGGTACATATGTATGGTATAGAGATGTTGTTTGGCGCCCAATTCTTGATAACTCCATGAAATGCATGCACCATGATAGAATTCGTCTTTTTAGAATTATCTCCAGAATACAAAATTCTGTTGTATGTTTGTGGTTTTGGCATGTACGTGGGATCAAGGATGTTCCCAGGGATCAGGGATCAGCATGTATTTTTTTCCCTTTCCTTTCTGCTCAAAGCAACATTACTGAGGTTTCGTTCCATGCTAGTAATGACAGTATGCTGGGTACCTTAACAAGCTTTTCTAACAAGTAACAAGCTTTCTGGAAATATATAGACATCTTTTTTGCTATGACATTTCTCCCACTTGTGATTTAGGTTACAACAAAATGTATCCTTAATCCTTATCAACTTTCTAGTTTCTACCCTGTGGGGAGCACACGTTTTTATGTTCTGTGCACTGCATAATGACAGGACATATGTCTAGCCTATCCAGTGATTGAGACGGTTCAATGGGTGGTTCCTATTGTGGATGGACACTCTGAAAACCACACCAAATAGACAATCCTACCTTTGCTGTACTTTTTCTCATTCAATGACGACTGTTCTCTACACTCTTTGTTACTGTCAGTCCCCGGTTTTGATTTTAACTAGCTGTCATGTGATGTGTCCAATTTGCATGCAACTTGCAGGATGATAATATCACACTCCACAGAAAACACGTATCAATTTAATTAATTATTATTTTTTTAAAATTTTGATTTCAGGCCCCAAAACGAGGTGTAAAAGCACCAGTACCTGCAAAGAAGAAACAGGTAATTCCTTCCTCTTCTAATGGATTTTTTTCCCTTCTCTGGATTCTGATTTTTAGGTAGTATTTTTATTTAGCATTTGATGCCTTTCTTTTTTGGTGGATCATGTTTTGGGTTTTAGGAGAAGGTTGTGAATCCTTTGTTCGAGAAACGTCCAAAGCAGTTTGGAATTGGGGGGGCCTTGCCTCCAAAGAGGGATTTGCATCGGTTCGTAAAGTGGCCAAAAGTTGTCCGCATTCAAAGGCAAAGGAGGATTCTTAAGCAGCGGCTGAAGGTCCCACCAGCCTTGAACCAGTTCACAAAGACATTGGACAAGAACCTTGGTAAAGAAAAAAGAAGAAGGAAGAAAGTTGATTCCTATTGTTATATTACATGCATTTCTTTTGTCATGGTGACCCCACTAATTGCAAACTGATTCAGCAAACTAGTTTAGGCTATTCTCTCTTATGGCATTCCCGTTCAAACAAATCTCCCTAGGAAAGAACCCCCTGCAAATTCCTGTGAAGAAAGAGAGGAATCATCAAGATGAGGTACAAGGGTAAGGGATTCAAGAAGTCATGAGGGTCAGTATTCAAGAACTCATGAATTCTCCCAATAAGCAAACTGGCTGAGGAGAACACCTTGAAAACTCGTCCTTTCAAGGAGAACATCCACAAGTCTGCACATTCATTCTTTCCCTGCTTTTAGCATGCCTTCTAATCAATTTTGCGCTCTCCCTCTCAAAAAAAAAAAAAACAAAAGTCTACACCCTCCATTGATTTAAACAAGATGTTGTTTTTGTTACAAGACTTGCCACATTTTCCCCCTTTCCTGCAACCTCTAGTTCTTTCAAGAAGGGACTTCACATACAACTTATAGCCTTAATATCAGTTACAAATGATGCACAGTTCTATGGCACATTATCTTACTGGCAACCAAAGAGAGATAACCTTGCCTCCTTTCACAATGAAAGGAGCCCTAAAGATTTTCGAGAGAGCTTAAATTTCTTATGTACCACAGAATTCAAGTCCCCATTCCCCTGCAGGACCCGTGAGGGTAAGTTGCATCAATTCATTTTCATCGCTAATTACACCTCCCTCCCCCCCCTGAAGCTCCTGCGTTCCCCTTAGGGCTGCTATTTACGTTCAATTTCATCCAACTTAGAGGTGCATTGTATGCTTCCTTGGCTATGAGAAGATAATGCTCAGATGTTTTCCCTACCATGTCAACGATGTTGGATGAAGTCTGGACCTTTTCTTCTGAATGGTGGCAAAAATTTTATTAAAAACCAAAGCAGTGCAACAAAGGGTAGGAGTTATCATCAGAGCTGTCAATGGGTACCTAGACCCGCTATTACCTGATGGACTGGTCCCGATTTTAATGGGTCCTGGTCCCATCATTTGGACCTGTTAAGAAATTGGGTCGTGTTTGGGTCTCATCTTTTGTACCCATTAAAGTCAAGGGGTTGGGTCTTGTGGGGTCTCGCTGTGGTCTGGCTAGTTTTTGATAGTATGGTTATGTATATTTAATATATATTGATGAAAATTTACACACACACACACACACACACATGCGCACGAGAGAGAGAGAGAGAGAGAGAGAGAGAGAGAGAGAGAGAGAGAGAGGAATGCTCACCTGCGCACTGGTTCTCACGAGAACTCATGAGCACTTTTTGAGGGCTCATCACACGTGATGTGAGGCCAAAATCTGAGCCGTCCATGTGATGCAGCACCACAAAAAACCCCCAAGGCGCAACTTTCAACCTGATCCAAAACTCTTGTGGGCCGTAGCAGAGAGAGAGGGGGGGGGGGGGGGATATCAAGGGAGGAAATTGTTTCCTTTTTCCATGGCCCACTAAAGTTCTTGAGCAAGTTGAAAGTTGGGCCCTGGGGATTTTTTGGGGTGCTGCATCACGTGGATGGCTCAGATGTTCGGCTCACATCATGTGTGATGAGCCCTCAAAAAGTGCTCATGACTCCTCGTGGGAATTGGTGGGCAGGTGAGCATTCCTCTCTCTCTCTCTCTATATATATATATATAATTTTAGCAAATAAATGAGGTTTCCTAAGCCACACATGTAAGAGGCCATTTGCACGCCATACACGTGTCAAAGTGGAACATGTGTGTGCAATCTAATTCATCCATCGGGTAAATGCTCGTAATCTTCCCAAACCCAACTTCAAACCTTGATACAAAGACATGATGGGTACCCAAGCTCAGGAAGAGCTGGACCCAACCCATTGACAGCCCTGTCATCCTCTCATCACTTCAACCATTGAGGTTATTAGCCAACTCATTGGCTTCTTTGGAAACCACTGAATCACAATCACCCACATCAGAAAATATGAAACTGTCTTGTTGCATTGATACTTGAGGGGTTGGGAGATAGTGGTCTTCTGGTGTTGATTACTTAACTATGGAATCTAGGATCAACTTCCTCGGAGACATGAAGGTGTCTATTGCTTTTGGTTCTCTACAGTGCAAATAGTTGTTGCACGTGGTCTTGATGGTTATGTTAGCTTTCTAACTTCAGTAATATGCCAATCACATTCTCTTGCAAGTTAAACTGAATCACTGCCTTTTTTTTCTTCTTAATGGTTTTCAATGAAGGCAAACGCCTTTTTGGTTTAAATGATGATTTTTATTGTTGTATTCGACCAAGGTGTGCTATAATGGCCATAGCTGCTGTTACGGAAAAAAATGACCTCAAACAGCCATTACGGACCTGTAACAGGGCCGATATAGGCTTTCTTCAAAAAAAAAAAAAAAAAAAAAAAGAAGAAGAAGAAGAAGAAGAAGAAGAAAAAGAAAAAGAAGAAGAGAAAAGGCTGTAATGGCTGTTACAGGCTTACAGCCTGTATCGTAATGGCAATAGTGGTGGCCATTATGTCCACTTTACAGAATACCTTTCATTCGACATTCATGACTGAATATTTGCTGGAAACTGCTGGTTTGAAATATCTGCAGCAACAAGCCTTTTTAAGATGCTTCTCAAGTACAGACCCGAAGACAAAGCTGCAAAGAAGGATCGCCTTCTGAAAAGGGCTCAGGCTGAGACAGAGGGGAAGACTGTAGAGGTCAAGAAGCCTATTGTTGTGAAATATGGGCTCAATCACATTACTTACCTTATCGAGCAGGTCCAGATAACTTCTTACACCTTATGGCAGAACGAGTTCTTGAACTTGGTTTCCTGTTGCTCCCTACAATATCATTCATGTTTGGATGTGTTTTATGATGTCTCGTAGTTAAGAAAAGAACAGTTGGGATTGGATTTACCAAAACTTCAGTGGCAGTATGCCTGCATCCACATTTTGGGGGAGCAGGACTCTCTCTTGCACTCAAAATGCACATGGTGGGATGGGCTAGGTGTCCCATCTGTGAAATGGTCCCTTGAATATGAATGAGTTGAAAACAATTGGTTTTTCATCCCAACCTTCATTCTGGGAATCAGATGGGATGACCCTTATTTGGAATTTATCTGGCAGTGGGTTGAGGAATTGGGCAATTGTGTTGGACACTTACTAGCTACCGTATGATCCTTATTTTTGGTTCGTAATCACTTTCAATTCGCGATATGCAATTCAATTGCTATTTTTGTTGCTTCTTTGCAGAACAAGGCACAGTTGGTGGTGATTGCTCATGACGTTGATCCAATTGAACTGGTTGTCTGGCTGCCAGCCTTGTGCAGGAAGATGGAGATCCCCTATTGTATTGTCAAAGGAAAAGCACGCTTGGGAGCAGTAAGCGTATTTCTAACATCTCTTGTCGTGCTTAAGGAGCGTTTGGATGCAATATATAATTCAACTGCAATAATTAAGTCTAATAAAGTGGAAAGTGCCAAATTCTACTTTTCTTAGCCAAGCATTTGAGCAAAGGCCGGAATGCAAGTTTAAAATTCAATGTTTACTTCAATGTTAAAAATAATAATAGTAATAAATAAATAAAATAAAATAAAAAATTCAATGTTTACTTTTTTTGGGTTACTGAAGAAGTGATGTTTCGAGGATTGTGAAAAGGTGTGAGTAAGTGCTCCATTCTGGGGTTTTTGATATATTGTTTTTGCTTTTGCTTTTGCTTTTGTTGTTTTTTTAAATGCTTGTTGTGTATTGTTTTGTGTTGTGTTTTTCTTCTTCTTTTTGTCTACTAGGAATAGAAATGCTGCAAAACCAGTTGGACTTGAAAACAACACTTATCCCGAACAAGCCATTCTTATTCATATTTCGAGTTGTAGTTACGTTAGATTCAAGTTGGGAATTGAGAGAAATTTTTTGTGTTTTGAGTGTTAATTTTATTGTTATGAATCTTAGGCAACACAGTTAATTTTTGTCAGTTCCTCTTGATTAAACTGAATATTCTCATTTCAATCACTTGTGCATTCAAACACGAGCCAAGATAATATACTTATTTTCTATCTTTCAATCCTTGCTTCCTTACCAGATTGTTCATAAGAAGACTGCAGCGGTTCTCTGCCTGACCACAGTGAAAAATGAGGATAAGATGGAATTCAGTAAAATCTTAGAAGCTATCAAGGTGGAGAAACCAAACTCTAGTTCTTGCATGCTTATTTTCTGTTACTTTTTGTGTGTGTGTGTGTGTGTGTGGAACAATCCTCTCTTTTTGATGCACGTCCCCAAATTTTCAACTTTTGGGATAATAGAACAGTACACTTTTGTATGATGTTGTCATACCCAAAAGTAGAAAATAGGGTGCATGCATAGAAGTAATGGTTGTGCGTGTGTGTGATTCCTCTCTCTTTCTTTTTTGGCATGACTGTTATTTCTGTTTCAGGCCAACTTTAATGATAAGTATGATGAATACCGGAAGAAATGGGGAGGTGGGATCATGGGATCCAAATCCCAGGCCAAAACCAAGGCCAAGGAGAAGCTGCTAGCCAAGGAAGCTGCCCAGAGGATGACCTAAGGGTATCTCTGTACAATCTCACCTCTTTAGCTCTCAGTTTTGTTTTTGGTGCTTCCTTTTGTAGCTGGAATTACCTGAGTGGGTTCCTGACCGGCACCCAAATCTCAATTTTTGTTCATCTCGGGGCAGTTTGCTAGAAGAGGCTATTTGCTTGCTATTTGGATGATTCATATACCGTCTGAGTTTCATATTTCTTTTTTTTTTTTTTGAGTTAAGTTCCGATGATTGATAATGCAGGATAATACTAGTATGTTATGCACGTGTGTAATCATTGTTGTCATATGCGATTGCATGACTGATTTTGCAATCGCATATGTGAAATAGTCCAGGAATGTCGCATATGTAATTTTGAAAGTATGTGATTCATATGCGGTCGAGTACGCGACAGGCATGTTTTTTTTTTTACCGTTGGGACCTTTTTATATTTATTTTTTGCATTTTAATACCCTTCTGCCTATAAATAGTTACTCATATCCTCCCATTTTCCATATTCTAATGCTTTCTCTCTCTCTCACTCACTCTCAAATTCTTAATCTCTTAACCTCTTTCTCTCTTATAATCTTATTCTCACTCTTTCTTTCTTCTCTCTAAATCTCTTTCAAGGTTGAAGTTTGATTGAGTGTCAAGTTTCAAGACTCTGTAGTCTTCGAGTCTTGACTCTTCCAAGTTTCATATTTCAACAATCAAGAATTCAGGATTTATATCATCAATCAAGTTTCAACTTTCAACTTTCAATAATCAAGTTGATCGTTTTATGTCATTTTAAGTGCAAATTCTTGGTTTGGGGTTATGCCATGTGGCCCAGCAGTATGATGACCCCGGCTGTTGATGCCCCAAAAATTTCCTAGGCTTGAAGATCCTGGTTTGTTGATCCCCTATCTTCCAAGCTTCTCTGTTGTTTCTACCCTATCTTCCTTGCTTCTTTGTTGTTTCTTTCTTAAGCCCCTATTCAGGGCCACTGGCTGAATTGTTAGGATATTCCATGGTACAGCCCGTCCTATCAACATTCCGGATTGCCTTATCACCTTTCTGCTCGGGAATGAACCTCATTTTGGATTTTTTTTGAAATTCTACCCTTCAGAAGGGCCTTTAATTAATCATTCCAAACTGAATTTGTCAATGGATGCGTGAATGGGCTATCTTACTTTTCTTTAAAGACTTGTAAAAAAAATTATAGTCGAAATCCTATGTTTCCGGGGCTGGATATAAAAATTGGCAGGTACTCTTCAATAGAACACATGGCATAGTTTTCTGGCAATCACAACCATCTGAATTTCTGACCCTACTCTGGATGGAGCATGACCTAAATATTTCGCTGACTATTTAATTATCCATTTGATGGCCATTTAATTGGATGGCTATGATTGTTTGTTCTGTGTGATTTTAGGCACTGTTGCCCCATATAACGGTGTGCCCGCTTTTTTTTATTATATCATTTTATTTTTAAAGTGTGGAAAACTAACGTAAGAGTCTGCATCTTGTTTTGAAAGATCCTGTGAACAGGTAAACCAAGTGGGCGTTATAAGGTACTCTGGCAGTGTATGGCACTGGATGACTGTGGGGCCCACTGTGATGTACGTGTTTTATCCATGCTGGCCATCCGGCTCATCAGCTCAGTTTAGGGCATGGGCCCAGCCGTGAAGCATATCCAAAGTTGAAGTGGACCACACCACAGGAAGCAGTGGGGATAATGACACGTTCACTATTGAAACCTTCCTAGGGGAGGAAGGCCCACCGTGATGTTTATTTACAATCTCATCTGTTCCCAAGGTTACATAGGCCTGGATAAAGGGAAAACACAAATATCAGCTGGATTCAAAATTTTGGTGGCCCCCAAGAAGGTTTTGATGGCAGGCATTTGATCGCCCTATTGATTTCCTGTAGAGTGCCTGGGTATGCTTCAATTTTGGGCTCATGCCCGAAGATAAGCTGGCACGATGGATGGATAGTGTGGATAAAACATGTGCATCACAGTGGGCCCCATAGAGTCGGTCACCAGTTGGCGCATCCCGCAATCTGCCTCCAGCTGGAAATGACACGGCTTTTGTGGATCCTCACTGTGGGGCCCATCTTAATGTATGTTCCTTACATTCGTTTTGACAGATTATTTTAGGGCATGATCCAAAAACTGAAGCAAATCCAAATCTTAGGCGGACCACGCCACAAGAAACAGTGGTGATTGAATACTCACCATTAAAAACTTCCTGGGGCCAGGGGAATGTTTATTTGAAATCAACCTGTTGATAACGATACAAACACCTGAATGAAGGGGACCACACAATTATCATCTTGATCCAAAACTTTTGTAGCCCCCAGGAAGATTTCAACAATCAATTACATTAGTTACTGTGTTATGGTCCACTTGAGATTTGGATCCGGTTTTGGGATCATGCCCTAAAATTATCGGTCAAAATGGATGGTCGGTGTGGATGTAAGGTAAATACATCAAGGTGAGCCCCATAGTCAGGGTTCCACCCCTGGAAATTGCACACCTGGGAAAGGGTAAATTAAACCAAGTTTTGGAACCCACTGACACCTAGTCAGTAGCAGAATCAGGTTTAGTTTAACAAACCCTACCTCCGGTTTCTGGACACTGGTTGAAATAATAGCATTGGATGTCTTTAATATCTAACCGTCCAATAGATTTCTGCCAAATTGCCAATCCATTTAATGATCAGGTTATCAAATAATCACAATTTTTGTCCATGATACAATTAATCTGGAACTTGTAATTTTGGTGGTCTGATTTATTCTCATGTATGCTGTGTATGCAATGTCTGAGTAATTTCTAGGGGCCTGTGCATTGTCAATCACACTTTTAAGAGTATCACAGTTTTTCTCTTAATATTCTAGCCAAAAAGGTTTCTTAATAAGCCCAACAGGGGGACCACATCATGTCAGAATTTTGCTCGCCTAGCAAGCATCCTCTTGGTACGCACCTTCACATTCACGCACGCATGTGCCCATTCAGCGTGTCGAGTGTGTGGCAAGGTACGCCCAAGTCAGCAGATTGACCCTTGACTCGTTTGCCGAGTCGGGGCTCTGTACCAATGCCTCACTGAGTCAAGAAAAGAACAGAAGGAAATTGTAGACTGAATCGACGGGACTCGCAAGTTTTCAGGATTTAGTGAGTCACCCCAACACTGGTAAATAATCTATACTGTGGACGAGTCGGGGTGATTTGAACTGAGTCGACTCATGTGACTCACTAAGTGAATAGATATGTTAATGGCACCGTTGTGTATCTTAAATCCAACCCTCCACGTGAGCCCTCTTGTTTTCCTGGAGTGGTTTTCTTCGTATGCTATTTTTAACCGATGATTTCATGCACAAAGATTGCAAATTAAAGAAACTTCTGATACTCTGGCAGAGTGTGATGTCTGAAACGCAGGCACTTCAGAAATTATGTAGAAATAAAACACTTGGGATACAAAATAATCCAAGTTATTATAAGGATCAGTTCAGATGCATCATGAAATTGCTCTCATGTGATTTTCTGACCATCAGGTTGAGGGGGCATTTATTGAATGGTCGAAAGTGGAAAAAAAAAAACAGTCAATGGCCTTTCCAACAAGAAGTGTCCATGAATTGAAAGTCATGTTTGCTCAAACAATCTGATTTGTGGGAGTGACAGTGTATGGAGATTGTGCAGCCAGAGTATCATACGACTCCGCGCCAAAGGCTTTTGGCTTTAGATCGACCGGCTGATTGTCTGGTTGAGCTGTGCTGGGGCAGACCGGACTCGGTTAGAATCATGTTGTTAGGGGTTGGTGTTCGGCTGGTCCAACTTTAGATGGGTCAGGTCGATTGAGTTATAGGCCTGTTCAGTAAATTGGGCTTGTTGGCACTGGCCTGCCTCGCTGCCTCTCCTATTTGCATAGGATTCTCAGGTGGTTTTTGTATGCTGTGTCCTTGTTGATGGATGACTTTTGAGCCAGGGCATCCATGGTTTTTGACTCAGTGATTCGGACTGAGTCTTTCAGTCCTCAGTCAATTTGTCTGAGTTGGTCATATTACAACCCCGTGGCAGTGAACCAGATTGGTCTCAACCCTTGTGTTGGCTGGAATCACGAAATCTGGTATGCTAAAATACCTTGTGTTGGTTAGGTGGGCCACAAATCCCACATCTCAAATTGTCCTTGTCTAGAACCCGTCCAACTCAAAGTGATCAAAGCTGGTCCATGTACCGTCCATCACATGTGCTAACATGCCACACGGTCGAGATCCAAGTCGTCCATCAGCTGGGTTGCAAGATACAGTCTGCCTGAGGCAAATATCAGCCTGGTCCACTCATCAAGTGGTTCAAGATGCTGGGAAAATCTGGCTAGCTTAGAAAATCTTTGCCTACATCACAGCCTTCGGATCAAATGACTGGCACACTTTTCTTGGGCAGGGAATCTGCTTGATTGGACCCACCTGATGGACAGATTAGATCTCGCCCCAGGGACCAAGAACCCAACAATCGTAAGGTTAAATAGTTAGATCAGATGGTTATCCAGCATAGGCAACCCGAGTTGGTAGCCACCTGCACAGTGGTCTGGATCGATCAAAATTGGGGCCCACCAGGCAGTCCATGAGCTGTACCCTGCAGAGGATCATCATGAGAAAAACTATGATACTCCAGCGGACTGTGATAGATGATACGCAGTTGATTAGAAATTACATGTATTGCATACATGGCATAGAATCAATTCAAATTAATCTAGTCAAATTTTTGGGTCCCAGTTGAGATGCCTTGCTAGTAAAAAATTACATTTATTTGATTATCTGGTAATTGGATTGGGGTGTGTTTATTGGACGGTTCAAAATGAATAATATCGAATGGTTCAATCTCAAAAAACAAGTGTCCATGAATCAAAGGTTGGGATGGTACACAACCTATCTGATTTTGGAAATATTACTCATCGAATGGGAGTTCCACAATTTAATCGGTTTACTCTGAGTAAAACTACAAATATATTGTTTCATATTGCCTGCGTATCAAGCGTCGATCAATCCCGTGTATTAAATAACTCCTCTCACGGTGATAGCACTGAAATGACTAATATGCCCTTGTACGGCAATCATATTTTCTGAGCCGGCTTCCGCTTACAATCCCTACGCTTCTGATATCATCAAACATCATGGTCACTTACACACTTACTAGATGTGGTTGCTCCCTCGTTTCTAGCATCTCCACTGTACACGTGGCAGTTGACTATTGAGATCAGGTAGTGGACCATTCATGTGGAAAGTACTAAGAAAAAAAGTATATCTTATTTGTCCCACCTAGTGAATATCATGCATGAATGCATACACCTCATGTAAACCGTCCATCTGCAAACTATCAATTCAATGGATAAGATAATTCATTGGTAAATTACTTTTAATCCGGGGCCCTGCGTTGGTATCCTCATAAAATCAACGGCTTGAATCACTCAATAAGATTGCCACGTGTACAGCTCAGATGATGCAAGCAATCATCTCAAGCAATGCCAGCAAAAAAAAAAAAAAAAAACCTCCATATAAAAACCAGGCATCCCCATCTGTTCTCTCTTCTTATATTTTAAGCTTCCCGAAATTCACACTTTCTTTCGCTCTTCTCACCACCCAAACCCTCACCCTCTCTCTCTCTCAGCCGTCCGATTCCTTGCCCGACGCTATCAGACCCTCGGACTTCCGATTCTCGTTCCCAATCCCCAGCGCTGATCTTGCTGAACCCGAATTCCCGATCCCCGATTCCCGACGCCCCTGCAAAAGAGGCATCATGACGGAAGGCAAGCTCGATCTGCCAGACGATCTCCTTTCCTCGAAATCGCCTGGCGATCCGTGGGCCCCGAAGGGTAAATTAGGGTTTCTCTATGCTCCATTTGGCTTTTTTTCGATTGCTTTGACTGCATGGTATTGCTGTGGAGTGATGGCTACTCGATCCGAAACATCAGAAATCTATTTTCTTTTTTCTATATCCTCTTTTCATTTTTTGAAAGTTGGATTTTTTTTTTTTGGGGTCCCTAGGGTGTCGTATTCCGATTTGAGGGCGAACCCAAACGGGTCCGAATACTTCTAGATTGCTAAATCTTTGTTTCTGCGATGTTGAGTTTCTGTCATTTTGGTAGCTCTCTATAATTGCTTCCGTTCTGAATTTGAGTAATTTCGATGTCCTAGGATCTGTTTGCAGGTCAACTGAATCCACAGATTGCCACATCGGCTTATCATCCTGTCTTTAGATACCCGAACAGGAGTTTCAGGTCAAATATGGGAAGGAGGACCGAAAGGCCATTATATCGATTTGCCATCCTACTTTATAGATGGGATAAAATTAGCTTACACCCTAATTTTATCCCAGCTATGAATTGCGTGGCGCTGACCGATGTGCGTTGCGCTAGGTTGCATTTGTATGGTCATGGATCTTGGGTGGAAGCACTGAGCTTCTGCTGAGATCGTTGGAATGAGAAAATGATTTGGTCTTTTTTGTCAAGCAATCACAATTTTAGGCATAAACCGATGCACCGACTCCTATTGGTTGCTTTCTGGAGCTGCTTCAAATGACAAGTCGGATGGGTTTTTATCCTTGGCGTGAAATAACTGCCCAATCTGCAATTCAGTAGATGTCCATTCCTCGCTGTGAAAGATTCACCCAATGAAATTTAGTAGATATCTTAACACAGTCTTATAGAGCATGCACTATTTTAATTTTCATTTCAGTAGGCACTTTTGTTTCTTGAGGGAGTTGAATGATTTGCATTGAGTGGCACTAACTATCATTCTGCTGTGGTTCTCAAAGTTTCTGTGAGCTGTGGTTTGTGATTGTTGCTTATTGCTGAACAGGTTGTTTTCAATGTTAGTGGATGTTGGTTGAACTGGTTTCTTTGTGAGTTTTCGAAATTGGAAGGTCTTAATTGAAATTGCAGAGTTGTAATACTGCTGTATCTATCTGTGTATATAAGTTTTTAAATCACAGGGATTTTTTGGCTATGGCTTGTCCACATGGTTGTTAGATGAATCAATGGTTCTGATTTCCAGCAGCCTTTTTAAGCATATGAATGTTTTGCTTTTGTTCTTGGTTTTCAATCAATTTGTGCAGTTCTTTTTGTAGCTTCCCTTTAAGAGGTTGTAGTTATTTTTATTTCTGTTGTGATCACCAAGGCAATGAAATTCATTGTGCTGCTGACTTAACAACTTACTCTTCTTAGACACTATTGTTAGGAAGGTTTTTTCATTTATCTAGTAGTGGTATCCCTGATCCTCCTGCTTTTGGGTCTGTTTGGCTTCTGGTTTGTTATTTTCCTTTCTGTTGTTGTTTTTGCCCTTTTGCCTTTAATAAAAAAAAGCCCAACTTTTTCTCTTGCTATTATTGCATAGCTGTTTTCTTGTGTAGCATTTTCTATATTTTAGGTGTGCATTATACATCAATCTTTCTTCTTATTCTTTGCCTGTTCAGAATCTTCAGAGGATGCTTCTCGAGTAAATGATGATGAAAAGGCGCTTATGAGTTTCTTTGATGACTCCAAAGGTAATCAATACCCTTCTACAGTCATGTGTTTCTGTTCTTGTTATGGATTTTGGTGGCTTCTCATATTTGGTTGTCTTTGCTCAAATCATCTTCTTAGCAGTGTATTTTAATCTACTATTGTCATTTATGCATCCTGTGAGCACATGTATTGTAATTGGCTGTTACTCATTTTTTAATGGAATTATTGCAGATCAAGTAACATCTGAGAGCAATATACCACTGTCTCCTCAATGGCTGTATGCTAAGCCTAGTGATGTTAAGACTGGTCTTTCTGCTGCATCAGGGGTATAGTTCTATGAACAGTTTTTTGATTCATTTGCCCTTTTACCTTTTGTTTTCTCATATTAACTTTGATTGTAACAGAGGAAAATGCTTGATATTTTCAAATCTTAATTAAGCATTATCAAGGCCATGGTGGCCGTTCCTATTTGAGAGATGTTCTTTATATGGATATGACCAAAATTTGTTGCGTTGAAGGCATTTTTAGATCCTGATGTGCAATTTATGAAAAGCACAAAGCACTTTTTGGCTTTTATTGCAGTAGTGGTTTAATTTCTTTTTTCTTTTTTTCTTTTTTTATTGCAAGATTGATCCTTATAGGACCCATTTTTTTTTTTTTTTCCTTCTATTTAATTCTGTTGATGCTTCAGATCTTTTGCTGTTCAGATTCTTGGTAAAATAAGGTGCTGTTCTTCATGGCTTTCCTTGTCATCAGCAACTTTGTTTTGGATGAATGGACAGGTTTTATTGAAAAAAAAAGGGAGGAAAAAAGAATGCAAAGCAAACAAAGCAATGAGAGGGAATTTGTCCGTACGATACTAATACCGTAATCCCCCTCACGACCAAAAAAATAAAAATAAAAAATCTGGCAAAAGGTGCTAGGTGCATATCAACAGATCCTTCCAACTCGATTGGAAATAAATAGGTGGAATTCCTTGTAATGGCGTATATTAGATTGCCCATTCAACTAGCTTAATGTTGATCTTCCTGAGGATAGCAGCTACTGAACAGTCTTTTCCCTCAAAGGTTTCTTCTGTTTTGTTCTGATCAAATACACCAAAAGCCAGAGTTGATGCCTAGCTCCAACACAAATATTCCAACCAGCCCCCAAGCGGAAGTCCATGAGCTTGCGATAAAGGAATTGATGATCACAGGGACAACCTATTGGATGCTGAATTTCCTAAAACCCTTGTCCCAAATCATTCTGGCAATGCAAAAAGAGATGAGGGCGTCTTTCGGGTCGGTTGCACATATGATGCATTTATTGGGATGGCAATGCCTCTGTATTGAAGATGATTTGCATTGGCACCTTATCCTAGCAAAGCAGCTAGCAGGTGTTGACTTTTGTGTAGGCTTGGCAATAGGTTGGGAGGCCAGTTCAATTAGAATTTTTTTTTTTTTGCTAGGCCTAGGCCTAGGCCCTGGCCCATTGCTAGCCTTGCTTTTGTGAGCGCCAGTCCACCAAACCATGTGGGACCAAGCTAAGGGTTCCTTATCAACCATCAGGGCATTGTAGAGGGTCTGACTTTGAAAACAGCATCAGCGTGAAGCTTCCAGACTCTCTGGTCTGTCTGGGGTTGCTCATGCAAAGAGCTTCCGGAATAATCCGCAGCCTTGAAAGAGGTTGATATCGTTATCCTTGAGGTTGCAACAAAATCTAGGACTCCAAAAAATCCCTTCACTAGAGAGTTGAAAATTGAAATGTATTTGTGATGTTGCAATCTCTGTTGTGTCTAGATCCAATGTAGGGTTCAAACTTGGATTCAAAGCTGTTCCTTCTCTTCCCAAATGTAATCCCAGAACTGGATCTTTGAGCCATTGCCAACTTCAAATCTAATTTACTTAGAGAATAGGCAATAGGTTGCCAACTTCCAAATTGTAGAACATTTCCTATCTCTAGCTTTGTTAATAACCCGACCATTGTCCACCAGTCCGTGTTTTCCTGCTAGAATCCAATGGAGGATGAGAGTATTGTTGTTCCTGTTATGCCACCACCATTTAGCCGAGAGACATACTTGGAGAGGGATAATACCCAAGCCTCCCAACTAATCCTGGTCATCAACAATTTTCGCAATACTTTATTAAATGGAATCATCTTGGAGCTAATTTTCGACATATGGTTGCAGGAGGGGGTCATGAGGTCTGGTGAGATTGGAAATGGCTATTAACCCCCTTGAGAAAATTCCCATGTCAAAGTTCTCTTTCCCTCCCCTGGAAACTGGAAACAAAATTTTAAATAATTCTCAGATTAACAACTTGGGTCCAGTTGGAATTGGAGTATTCTAAGAAATGACAAATTAACAATTGTAATGTCCTTCTCTGGGCTGTGTGGCAGTGTGGCTTCTATCGAATCGGATGCTGTTGCTCTTCGAGAGAATTTGAAAACTTCTACAAACTCTTATGTAGGTTGGTGATGATTGAAGGCAGTTTTGGAAAAGTCATGAACTGGGTTTCCTCTCCGGAGCCTGGGCTGTAGAAATTGGTGTTTGTGATGTCCGTGACAGGAGTCTTGGCATGCCATTTAATATAAACGAAGTAGATCTCATACATTTGCATCCAAGACTTACACGTGATGCAAAATCCCATTCTCCCCAACATACAATCAAGAAATTCGAGTTAACATGATGATAAGCTTTTTTCAAATCCTACTGACATAGAATTCCTAGCCAATCCTCGTTATATCTGGAATCAATAAACTTGTCTGCCACCAGTGCATCATCTATAATCTGGTGAGCCTTGACAAAGGGGCCTGGTGATAGGAAATGGCTGCTGAGAACTTCATGAAATTGAGAATCCAAAATTGTAGCCAGGATTTTGTAAGTGGAATCTAGTGAGCTAATGGGCTTAAATTCCTGAAATATTGGTTCCCTCTTTTCAAACGAGTGCAATAAATGTAGACACTGAATCATAAGTGGCATATAAGTTAGACCACATCTCCAAAAGATTGCCTTTCATTGGAGCCTAGAACGATTGGAAGAAGGTAAGGGGTCATTTGGCAGCATGGATTCTGAGGTATTTGTGGGGATTTTTGTTTTTTTGGGATGTTTGGTAGCAAGGATTTGGATTTTGACTCCTCCAAAAGCCCTTTAAAAAGCCCTTTTTGCATTCCCACCTCAAAGCTGATTTCCAAAATCCTCTCGATTCCACAGGTTTCAAAATCCACTGAACTCCAGAGGATTTTAAATCCACGTCCAAATGACTCCTAATTAGGAATCTTTCAGGACCCAGTGCTATTATCTTGCCTCTTTGGCTAATGGCTTCCAGCATGTTGTCCTCCCAAATAGGATGTTCCACCATATCTGCATCCTTCTCACTAATACAATCTAACTCCAAATTATCAAGACTAGGTGTGCCCCATTGCTGGTCACCATACAACTTGTAGAGGTCCGCAATAGCCAAACCAGAAACCTCTTTTGGTTTAAGTTTGTTTTTTCCCATTGTTGGGCTCTCTCATGGTGTTATCAGAGGCGGTGAATTATCTAATGTGATTAGATGGAGGTGCCTATGGATATGAACTAAGACTCTTTTCCCTTTTATACGTATCCTTAACCATGTCTTGAGAGGCTGATGAGATACCCTCCTCTCTCTCTCTCTCTCTCTCTCTCTCTCTCTCTCTCTCTCTCGATATCTATCTATCTATCTATCTATCTATCTATCTATCTATCTATAATTATAGGGAAAGATAACCAAGCATCCATAGTGAATTAACCTTCTGTTGACCCACCTAGTGAAGGAAGTTGCAACTTCGGATACTGTATTTTAGTGTGGGTTCACAATTTCCATTTGAAACCGAGGAAAAAAATGGACAAGGTTATGCTAATCAGGTATGGCTTGGGCGTGCACTGATTCAGTTGAAATATCAGACACAAGTATGTCATAAATGTGGTGTTCTGGGTAACATAGGCATGAGGAGCAGCGATAACATAGGGTGATATCATAGCTACCAAAGAAACCGTTTCTATGCATAATGATTGGAGGGGAAAGAGTTGAAGGTAAAGGCGCAAGCTAAGATGTGCGCATTGATAGATAATTTCTGCAAGGAGTTATTGTTGAGGGAAGACTAGAAAAGACAGTGATTCATTAGAAAAAGCTTTTTTAGAGGTGGAGATAAAAACACAATTTCTGATATGGGGAGTGATAAAGCACCCAGCCGGATGGTTTTCCGATTTTGTTCTATAAAATTTTTTGGGAGTTTAGTAAGGTTTGACATTATATTGGTTATATAAATGAATTTTATGAGAAGGGATTTTTAGCATCGGAGTTAGGTGTGACGTTTATTGTGCTAATTCTTAAAAAAAAGTGCGGAAATGTTTAAGGAGTTTAGGCCTTTGAGTCTTTTTGTTGTTTAATTGGGAAATTATCTTCAAACCTAAAGGGGCATTTGTTGCAGGGAGGCAGATGCCAGATAGTGGATAGTGCGTTGGTGGCTCAAGAATGCATTGATTCATGGAATAGTTTAGGTTTGAAAGAAGGGATTGTTTGTAAATTGGACATCGAAAAAGCTTATGGCCATTTGGATTGGGACATCCTTGATTATACATTAGGGTGATTGGGATGTGGTGAAAAGTGGTGGGCTTGGATTTGTGTACGTGTTAAATAGGCCAAAATTCTCGATATTGGTTAATGGCTCTCTGAATGGGTCTTTCTTAGCTTTTAGAGGTTTGTAACAAGGGGATCCTTTGTCCATATTTGTTTGTGGTGGTGATGAAGGCTTTTAGTAGAATGATTGATGGAGGAGCAGTGGTGTTCAAGGTATCCCAAAACGGTTACGAATCGGCCGTATCGGTCGATACATAATGGAAACGGTCATAACTGTTACGCGTTACGGGGTCGAAACGACTGTAACGGCCGTTGCAGAAAAAACAGGCCGTAACGGTCCTGTAACTGTTTTTTTTTTTCCTCCAGAAAATAAAAAAGGGCCGTAACGGCCGTTACGGCCCTGTATCGTAATGGTAACAGTGGTGGCCGTTACGGCCACCGTTACCGTTATGGAACACCTTGGTGGTGTCCATATTTGTTTGTGGTGGTGATGAAGGCTTTTAGTAGAATGATTGATAGAGGAGCAGTGGTGGGTATAGTGAAAGGATTTAAGGTTGATAATTCAGAATTTCAAATCATCGATTTGTAGTATGCGGACGATATACTTCCATTGTGTGAGGCTAAAGAATCAATAGATGATAACATTCAAGTGATAATAGTATGTTTCGAGGTGATCTCGGGGCTAAAGGTTAATATCAATAAAAGTGAGTTGTTGGGGCCTGGGGGTGCGTATTTCAAGGGAGGAGGTGGGTTTCTTTGCTAGTATATTCAGATATAGGGAAGGATCCTTTTTGTCTACTTATCTTAGTCTTCCCTTATGTATAGGAAAACCGGCTAAACACTTGTGGGATAAAGTTATAGAGAGGTTTGAAAGAAAGTTATCTCAATGGAATAGTAGGCACTCTTTGGGAGAAAGGCTAACCCTAATCAAGGTGGCAATGTATAATTGTCCGATTTACTTCATGTCTTCTTTCAAGTGCTCGATATCGGTATTGGATAAATTGGAAAAAAATTAGGCAGGATTTTTTGCGGAAGTGGGTAGAAGGAAAGCACAAGTTCCATCTCACAAAGTGGGAGGATGATGTAAGTCATGGGATCAAGGGGTAGCAGTTTAAGAAGTCTGGAGGTAATGAATTTAGCTTTGTTAGGATAATGGGTTGTGGAGTTTTGTTGTGGAAGAGGGTTGTTTGTGGAGAGAGATGGTGGGTAGAAAATATGGGGTGGAAGAATAGGGTAGGTAGATCAGGTCTTCATCGTTGTATAGGTCATCTTCTCTTTGGAATTTGGTGGCGTCGATAAAAAAAGTGTAGGAAAGGGTAGGTTTTCTCGTTCTAAATGGCAAGAAGATTAGGTTTTGGGAGGACATGTTTGGGGAGCAAAAATTAAGTGTAGTCTTCCCTTATTTGCGAGGATTTTGTTAGAGGTATAATGATTGCAAGCTGTTTCAATGTTCAAGCCTCAAGGAGAGGAATTTATTTGGGCTCCACCGCGTTTGAGAAATTTAGATGATGAGGAGTTTAAGAAGTTTATTAATCGGTTGGAGTTTCTTTCCAAGGTGTATCCTGTGTTATCATAATTGGGTTCCATGATATGGTTAAAAGAAAAGTCTGGTAAATTCTCAGTGAAGTCCTTATTCAAAGTGTTCTGTGGCGAATGTAGTCGTGAAGGGGTCAATCAAACAGCTCATGTATGGTGTTATGGTGCTCCATCAAAGTTAGCGGCTCTAGCTTTTGTGGGTTGTAACAAGGTGTTAACGGTTGTCAAACTACACTAGAGGAAGATGATTTTCCTGAATGTTTGCTTATTGTGTTATCAGGATGAGGGCTTGGTGGATGATCTTTTTATTCGTTGCTTGTCCACGAAAAAGGATGTTTCTTCAAATTGTTCGGAATAGCATGGGTCTCATTGAGTTCAATTGATCAGTTCCTTTTGATGTGGCATGCTAGTGACAAAGGAAAGATTGGGACAATAGTTTGGTGCCTCCATTTAGTAGCTGGAATTTGGTTCCTATGACTAGAAAGGAATAATCTTTGTTTCAGGAATCGGAAGGGACGAGTATCGAAGGTCTTCAGTAGGGCTAAAATGCATGTAATGGAATGGGTGATTGCATCAAAGGCTATTGCCCATTTCCTTGATAGCCGGCTAGAGTTGTAGTTTTTATTTTACTTTTGCTCCTTTTTTGTTTGTTTGTATTTTTTTAGGTTGCAGCCTCTTATCAATAAAATTATCAATGTTCACAAAAAAAAAGAGAGTGCATATTTAAACCAAAATTGTATTTTTCTACTACTATAAGCATATAACAACCAAATATTATTTCAATTGCTTATCCTCCTCTATCATGTTGAGAACCGCAAACTGTGACGCTGTGGACGGTGATATTATCTGTTTACAGATCCATAAAAAAAACTTTCTGTTTACCCCCTTTAGAAAAGAAGAAATCTGTTCCATCAACTGGGTAGATTTCCTCCAATCATGAGCATCGGAAATAGATCCATAAATGTGAAAATGTTTGAGTTGTGTGCTTTATAAATTCAGCACTGAGGCTTACAGATCTTGCCATTTCCATTAATTTCCATGCAAGTGACTTGAGTGCATGGTCATACTTCTGTAGCTTCCTTGGCTTATCATTCAGGCAATGTAAAGTGTATGGAGCATAGACCTGTTGGAAAATAAAGTAACTTGTTAACCGGAAGTCAAGTCCCTTCTTCAGGGGAGTCTGAATTCTAATCTTGTGATAATTCAGCTTAGTTTAGTATCTGGTTTTCTTGTGGATGAGTGCTTCTTGTGCTTGTTTATGGGCTATTGGCTGTGGCCCTTTTTAGGGAGGGCATTAGATGATTTACTTTTCTCTTCCTTTTTATATTATTTAAAAGCGGGCAATTCTGTGGAAAATGAGCGTATAAGGTTGGTAGAAACTTAAATATTTCCATATGGCCATGCTTCAGTAATGCAATCAGAGTCTCTTGGTTTCAATTGCTTGTTTAGAGCCCTTATTTTTCTGTTGCAGTATTGACTTTAATGTCTAGATATCTCCATAAGTTGATATCCTCATTCTTTTATTTATCTGACAGGATATGCGCGCACCTAATTCCTTGCCTCATGGAACCTCTGTGGATACTGTTCAGAAAGAGGGGTGGCGCTTGGATGGATCTCAGGAAAAGAAAGAATGGCGAAGGAATGCACCTGAGACTGAAACTAATCGCCGCTGGCGTGAGGAGGAGAGAGAAACTGGCTTACTTGGTAGGAGAGACCGCAGAAAAGAGAGTGATCGTCGCGCTGACAGTGCTTCAATTAGAGAAATTGCTGAAAGTAGGCCCTTGCCTTCATCTGATAGGTGGCATGATGTCAGTAGTCGTAATTCTGGGCATGAAACCCGACGAGACAGCAAATGGTCATCAAGGTGGGGTCCAGAGGACAAAGAGAAGGATTCCCGAACTGATAAAAAGGTGGATGTAGAGAAGGAAGATGTTCATAACGAAAAGCAATCCTTTGTAAGCAGCACTCGTGCAGCTTCCGAACGTGAAAATGATTCTCGTGACAAATGGAGGCCACGCCATCGTCAGGAAGTTCATTCAGGTGGGTCAGCAGTTTACCGTGCTGCGCCAGGATTTGGGCTTGAGAGAGGAAGGGTGGAGGGTTCAAATCTGGGATTTGCTCCAGGACGAGGGAGGTCAAACACTGCTGGGAGCCTGTCACTCAGCAGGCCTTCCTCGTCAGGACCTATTGGTGCTGCGCCAGCAGATAAGAATGACCCTGGACATGGGAAGGCTGGTTTGTCTGCAGATACATTTTGCTACCCGAGGGGAAAGCTTCTTGATATTTATAGGAGACACAGGCTTCTTCCTGCTTTTGATGCCACCCCTGATGGGCTCGAGGAAGCTCCCCCAATAACTCAAATAGGCTTGATAGAGCCATTGGCCTTTGTTGCTCCTGATGCAGAGGAGGAGGTAAGCTTTATTTTTCAATTCTCCTGAATGAAATTTGTCCTGTTGTTTCTAAATTCTTTTCTTTAACAACTTGAGGAATCTAATATATGAAACAAGTAGTAGATTCGACGAACACAGTGGATTATCAGCTCCTCTTCCATGCTGTCCGCTAGTCCCTGGTTCTTCACTTGAAGTTTTCATTGATAATGAAAATGGATATATGCATTATTAGTAGATATTATGCTTGTGTTTCTATTCTGTGTTAGATTTCTAGACCAAATTTTATGCGATACTAACTGTATTGTTTTTTTTTTTTTAGTTTCTTGCCTTATGCCTGTATTTATATTGCATCATTTGTCATGTTTCTAAGTCATAAGAACTTCAAAATTGCTTTAACAACCCCCACCACCACTAAATTTGCATCTCGAAAATTCTGTGGCCAAACACCTCAGACTCACCTGTTCTGGTGACATACCTTGTGCTTACTTATTCCTGTTCTGTAGAATTGCCTGGACATTGAGTGTTCTTGTATTTGTTTAGTTAAAACCATTATTTTATTGTGTTAGTCACGTGAATGTTTGAGTTTCTTGCATGTTTGGCAGTCATTCTCCTCCTACCAGGATGAAAGATCCCATTGAAGCGGCTAATCCCATGCATATTGTATGCACATCTGGTGGCACAAATTGCATAGTATCATAAATAGATAGTCCTGGTATTACCCATCCGCCGGGAGAGTTTATAAACAAATAAAGATCCCTGGTATCATCCTCTATGCTGAGATATACCATGAGACCAACAAGTTGATTCGAGATCTTGCCATCAACCTCTTGGCCTAAAAAAAGTAATCTTTCTCGATAAAGTCGGTTGATTAGGACAAAATTGTATCCTTTTGGAACCGTACACGCACCTTTGGATGCATACGGTTCAAAAAATAAAAATTGCGAAACAAAAAAAGAATCAATGTGTCGATTCGAGCCCTTTTTCTCTTTTCAGCCAAGCAGTGTCTTCTATTTGTAACTGGATTTTTTTATTTTATATATATATATATATATATATTGAAAAAATTTATTAAAGAAAGAATTAAAAAAAGAAGAAGAAAAAGAACAGGATTGAAGGGATGTGGAGGCCTAACCATTGGGGAATTCTTTCCCAATGTCTTGATGTTTCTCGTGCTTTTTAAACATAATTGTTGCTATTTCTGAAATAAAGGCCAAGCAGCCTTCCAACTTAATCAGCAAATCTTTATACCATGATTCTTTTTAACCAGTTCATTCAATCTATGTTGGTGTCAGGCTGTCCTAGAAGATATCTGGAAGGGTAAAGTCACCAGCAGTGGAGTGTCTCACAATCAGAGTAGAGACAGTGTGGGGAAGGTCCATGATGATGAGACAGGTAATTGATTTGTCATTTAATCAACTTCCTCATGTTTTCATGATTTGTCTGAAAACTTAAGAGGACTTCTTCATTCAGGTGTTGCAGACGGGATTTCGACTGAGACCAAACAATGCATATTACCAGCTAGTAGCACTAAAGAGGCTGGTGAGTATGCTTCGAAAATGAACCTGCTAGATGGTAATGGTAACATTCAATTGGGCTTTTGACTATTCTATGTGGTTTTGTCTGAGTTGTTTGGCTACACCTAGTCTTGGTGCCTTTTTATTTTATCTCTGATATAAATATTGTGTACTGCGTTTCAGCAAATGATTCTAATCTGGCAGTATGTGACAATAAACTTACTCCAATTGATGTAATGACTTCCGGAGGCTTTAATTCAGCAGTTCGAAAGGGTGATGGCATCTGCAATATCAGAGAGCTGGATGGTAGCCAGATCATTTCTGAAAGCAAAGCTGGTCAAACTGGCATTGTGAATGGTGATGAGCAAGCTGAAAGTTCTACTTCTTTCAAGTCCCTCAAGTTCAAAGATGTTTATTCTGCCGCTTCTTTTGATATTCATACCAAGCTGCCTGATGATTCAAATTCACTGTTTGATCCTCTATCTTCCCCAGATATTTCTTCTAATGAGCAGTACGTGAAGAGTAATGGTGAAGCAAAGGTGTTGGAACAGGTTGCCCTGCCTGAGGAGATGAGTTTGTTTTACCGGGACCCACAAGGAGAGATACAGGGACCTTTTTTAGGTGTCGACGTTATTTCATGGTTTGAACAAGGTTTTTTTGGTACCGACTTGCCTGTGTGTCTATCAGATGCTCCTGAGGGAACCCCTTTTCGGGAACTTGGGGAAGTCATGCCGCATTTGAAACTTAACGTTCATTCTGTCTCTGGTTTTAACCCTGGTAATAAACCATATCAATCTGATTCCGTTGAAGGCAGCTCGGACACTAGTGCACTTGCACCTGATTTTACTAGATCCACTGTTGTAACTGACCAACAATGGGTATCTTCTGAATTTGAGGCTCCAACGCACCAGCCCGTTCAGCCAAGAATATCCAAACGGGAGGATCCATTGGAACCACATTATGCTATTTTGCCACCCTCAGATTCTGAAACTTCAAGAGGCGTTCTCAATGCTGAGAGGCGGAACTTTCATGAGTTTGTTGAACATGATACTGAAGGTGATTCATGTTTTCTTGGTTTGTTTAGTTGTCTTCCGTATTTAGTATTGATCTTGCTTCTAAATTTTACTTTGGTGTATGCTATCAGTTCTGTCCTAATTGCTGTCTTTGTGCTGCAGAAGTGCTGTTTTCTGGGCGCCATGGGAGTAACAGCGGAAATCCTGTAGCGAAACTGGCTGGTAACCTTCATGATCCACTAGGGAACCCTACCGGCCACCATCTTCAAGCAAATGAATTGGGAGAAAACAGCATGCTTAATCATAATGCGGATAATAATAATTTCCATCCCTTTGGCCTGTTGTGGTCAGAGCTGGAAGGGCCTCATCTGAAGCTGTCCCATTCGTCAACAATGTCATCTGGCGTTGGTGATCAAGGGCACCTCATTAATGCTGCCATGGAAAGAGATAGCGCTCTTTTCAATCGTAAGCAGAACTCTGTAAGTTCATTAGCTGACTCCCCTATTGTCAGGGAGACATGGCCGGATAGTTTTAGAAGAAATGCACTTGCTGGCTCAAATGTTCTTCAGGATGCGGTGGATGCCCGCCACTTGTCACGCCTGGAGCAAGAATCCAACCGGTTTGATCTAGCAGAGCACTTCCTGGCTCAGCAGTTGCTGCAAAAACAACGCCTTCAACAGCAAGATCTACTCTCTACTCATCCATCAATGCATTTGAATGGGTCCGTTCTTGAGCAGTTGGCAGGCTCTGCCTTACCACAGAGCTTGAATCCTGCTCACCAGCAGTCGATGAGTCAACCCATGGCAGATTTCGAACATCTTTTGAAGCTTCAATTTCAACAGCAGCGACAAATTCAGCTCCAACAGCAACATGAGTTGCAGCAGCAACAACGGCAACAGCTTCATCATCATCACCAAATGCAATTACAGCAGCAGCAGCAGCAACAGCAGCAGCAACAACAGCAGCAGCAGCAGCAGCAGCAGCAGCAGTCTCATGTTCAACAGCTTCTTCTTGAACAGTTGTTGCATCATCAGATGCATGATCCTGGCTTTGCCCATTCGCGTGTTGACCCCCTTAGGAGCAACAACATGCTTGATCAAGCCCTATTCAGGCAGCACCTTCTACATGAACTGCAACAACATTCTCATCCTCCTCTACGGCCCCATGATCCCTCCATAGAGCAGTTCATTCAATCGAAATTCGGCCACAGCTTACATCCTGAGCATCATAACGAACTTTTGGAGCTACTATCACATGCAAAGCATGGACAGATGCATCCTCTGGATCAGCAGCTTCTTTTGGGTATTCAGCAAGAGCAGCTGCGTGCGCAGCAGTTCTCCACATCTTCAAGGTTGCAACCAGCCTTGGAAGAAGAGAGGCATGTTGGTGGAGTCTGGTCTGTTGATGAATCTGGTCAGTTTGTCAGGACAGCTGCTAATTCTCACCAAACTCAGTCTCCAGGATTTAGCCCCTTAGACTTTTACCAGCAGAAGCAGAGGCCTTCTTCATATGAACAACCAAGCAGTCTTGAGCGGAACCTTGCCTTACATGAACGCTTGCATCGAGGTATTTACGAACCAAGCTCACTGCCATTTGAGAGGCCAATTGCTTTGCATGGTGCTGCGCCTGGGAGGAACTTGGATCTTGTTAACACTCTTGCACGGGTTCAAGAGCTGGATATACAGGAACACCATTCTCAAATGCACTCGCCTGGTCAGATGAGTTCCTTCTCGTCTGACATCCGCTCACTTCACCCTCAAATCCCTAACCAGTTTCATGCATCTCATCTAGATTCAATGGACGGTGGCTTGACTGAGCGCAATGGGCAGCCACCGAATGAATGGATTGATTCACGGATGCGTCAGTTGCATCTTGAAGCTGAGAGAAGAAAGAGGGAGTCAGAAATGAATCTCATCTCGGAAGATGCAAGTTCATGGGCATCAGCAATGGGAAATGGTGAAAACTCAAAGAGAGTGATGATGGACTTGCTTCATCAAAAACTTGGCCACCCTTCTAACCAGTCATTAGAATTGAACGAAAGTAATCCTACTTCATCCTATGAAAGGAGAGAACCTTCTAGGCTTGTTTCTGCATCTGCTTCAGATCATCCTTACAATCTTCTCATGGGTCAAACATACTTGAGCGATTCATTTGCAGAAGGGCCTCAAGGTCATAATTTAGTGAATGCGGGGCCAGAACAATTGGTTAATGTGGTCATGGAGGAGCAAGCTCACACCGTGGAGAGTAGTGAAAGGTTACCTTACAGATCAAATTCTGGAGCATTCATTGAAGATGAGCAGTTCTTCCCAGGTATCAATGAGACAGCCCGGACCATCTATGCAGATCCTAGCATGGTTAGTAAGCCATCAGTTGAAAGAGTGGACTTATCAGAGACAAAAGAGGGAAAGAAGGGGAAGAAGAGGGGCTCTAAAAGCAAGGTGGTGAATAAGCCAGTTGCAGAGGCTCAAGAAAGTATTGTTGAGCTAGCAGGAGGTGCCGTTACAGACCGAGGGAAGCTTCTGGTTAATGCCCCTATTAGGAATGCTTCACTTGTTGGTCCTGGTAATTTTGTTGCACACTTTTCCTTCGGTGGAAATGCCCTTTCATTAAGTCTGTTTTTTTGAATCAGAAATGATTGTATTATATTGGTTCAGGTGGAAGTGTTGGCTTCTACAACTATGACACAGGAGTGGAAAATGCCTATGGTGAAGAATCAGCGAAGGATAGGTAGGCATTCTTCCTGCAGCCTTCAGAACTATATTGTGTTGCTATCGACTATATTTATAGCTTGCATGCTTGCTCTATGCATATGCACTTGTGATGATTGTATTGATTGGGTAGTCAAAATTTGTCATTTCCTTAACGTTTACACATTTGTGAAAATTATAGTTAGCTTTTTCTTGGATTTCTCAATTATGTTAGCTCATTTGTTGTTGTTATTATTATTATTATTTCTTTGATAAGTGATGGGGTTTCTTTAAGGGGGAAAAAGATAAGAAAAAGATACGTTAAACGGTGGGAACTGAGTTGCCAATACAAATTATTGTCCTCGCCGCGTTCTTTGGTTAAGCTGTTGTTCAGAGCATTAGGCTGTTACCAAGTTGAGGCAAAATTTTGATGTTCAGTACTCAAGAAGTGGTCTTTTGCAATTCCCAAGAGATTCATTGTATGCCAGATAAATGAGGAATGAGTGGAATGCATCTTCACTATGATGTGTCTAGTGTAATTTGGAGCCATTCAAGAGGTGATTGATGGTTTGTCCCCTGGCCTCTTCCATGCAAGAGTTTCTATTAATTTAATATGCTCCCTCATGCTATCATGCCTGGTGTATGGAATGAAAGGAATGCTAGAATTTTTTAGAACACACAAGCTTGGATGGAATAGATGAAGCTTTGTGGTAGGAAGGCAGGTTCCATGTCTTTCAAGAAAATGAGAGAAAAAAGAAGAGATTTTGGGTTCTGTAATAAAAAAGGATAACATCCTGTAATATTGTTTTCAGTTTTCCATGTCCACCTAATGCACAGCTGAATAGATATCGTTATCCATTCCTCCAAAATACTCATTCTGCCTGCAATTTGGGGCACACCCAAATGCACGCTTAGCTCGATTTACAGATAGATCTGAATGATTTAGTGTGGGATCGATATAACATTGCTCATATGCATTTTTAACAGGGTATCCTCTATACTTTCCAAAGGTCTTGACAGCACTTTGATGAAACCCCCACATGTCTCGCGGGTTTTATCATCCCAGGAGGCTTTATCTGAGTTGGCCGCCGTTCCAACTGTCAAAGGGAAGAATCAGATCAACCTTGCATCCTCCGATGGTGTGTGCATCTTTCTTTCTTTCATTTTTTTCTTTCTTCCAATGGTACATGTATCCTTTGCCTCTGCTACTTACTGATGCATTTGTTGCACTAAATTTAGAAGCATCGATATAGCTTGAAGTAAGTGTAGCTTCAGGGCTTTTTTTTTTTTGAAAAGGGGGGGGGGGGGGGGGGGTACTTCACACCAGTGTTTTAAATAGCTACGCTATGTAGCTTGTAGCTTATGCGTAGCTTAGCCTAAACGCTACGTAGCTCATGAAAATAGCTTAAGTTGCGTGTAGCCTACGCTACATGATTAATTTGGATACGCTACACGCTTCATAGACTACCCTACATGCTACAGAGCTCACATTACAAGTCATTTTTCACGATAACATTAAAATCAATCATTAAAAATGATTTGATGCATAATTCTATTTAAATGAAAATTCATTAGTCTTTTCGATGCTTATAGTAAAATAATATGAGAAATAGTTTTAAATCGGTTTTGTTGCTCTTTCTTCACTTTTATACTTAATCATTACCCTTGCTATTACTTTAGGTTGCATTTGTTGCACCAAATATCATGAAATTTTGTTAAATTTTATTATTAATCATTTAATTTGGTGCAACCAAGTGCAACCTTGATTAAAAATCTAAGTGTTGTGTAGCTTACACTACACGCTATGTAGCTTACGCCTCACGCTTTAGAGAGGTGAAGGCTATGCTACACGCTATTCGCTATTTAAAACACTGGTTCACACATCCCACTGTTAGTACACTGTACACACACCCACACTGGTAGTCACACTTCAATGTTAGCCACCCCCCACGTTGGGAATCGATACCAGGACCTCAGTGTTGAGACGAGGTTATCTTCACTCAGTCTACCACTGTCCCAAAGGTGTGGGTGTGTCCCTAAATCTTCAGGTTAGGATGAAATACAACAAAGATCCATTCAACAAAATAATAGGAATATTTTCCATGTAGTGTCGACTTCTGCAATATTTTCTCTTACCTGTTTATTTTCAGTCAATGGATTGAAGTCTTTGGATGCTTTCTTTGATTCTGGATCTTTGCTGTATTTTTTATTCTGAAAGGCGATTGATTTTATTAAAGCAGAAAGCAGGCACAAAAACTGCCAGCAGGAAATGACCCTCTCATCAGTCTGCAGCCTGGCAGACTGATACAAAAGTGCTGGACGTGCTCAAGGGGAACTCCACGAACCCCAAACCCACAAAATAAGGCCTCAAAGGCAATGTGCTGCTAGAAATCACCTGTCTCCCAAAAGTACTGATATAGTGAACCTACAGAATTCTTTTGTTGGCAGTGTCTAGTTAGCAATCATGACTAGAATTCTTTTCTTTAGGGATTCAATCTATGCCACTCTATCCTCTAAGACAGTTTCATTTCTCTCCTTCCACAAACCCCACGTGATCCCCAAGATCTCCCTTTTGTCTTTAAATGGCCCACAGACTTGTTGAGAGGTCAAGTGATACTGATTCGAGCCAAATAGTTCCAAATTGCTATCACCACCATACAATTGATGAAAAGGTGATAAGCAAATTCCTTCTCTTCCCTACACATGACACACATGTTCAGGATAGTCATGTTGTCTTCTTTAAGTTGTTCAATGTTAAGATTTTATTAGCCGTAGCAGTCCAAGCAAATGCCTCGACTCTTGGAGGCAGCGGATCTTTCCAGACTTTGGCACAAGGACGAGATTCACCAACACTATTTCAGCATTGTGTAAAAAGATTTCGCTGAGAAGCCACAACTCCACCTCCAAATTTCCCATCCACTGGACTATCTACAGAGAGAAGCTGGCCCTAATTATTTGGGATAAGGCTTAAATTATGATGATGGATGAAGGAATATCTATGTGCGCATCATTCAGCCTGGTTAATAAGTTTGCAAACAGAACTGATTCCTGTACTCTGCTTGAAAAAGAAGAAAAAGAACTGATTCTCTGCTTCAACGGTTTCTTTGCATTCTAATGCTCCACACCAATCCATCGCATGTTGACTCATATCAGTCTGGAACTTCTTCATTCTTTGGGAGTCACTAGAGAGAAGAAGGTTAGTGAGAAAGTCTCAAATAGCTCGTCTTCCAACCAAGTGGTTTTACGAAAATCAATTTTGTCCCCATCCCAAATCAGGAATCAACCGGATACCCTTGTGGAGCTCCATGCCAACTCTACCTGAGATGTCCCTATTGGGACTATTTGAGCTCTAACCCATCTTGCTAATGGCTTTCCAAACCTTGGAACTCCTATCTGTTGTACAAATGGTTGAGAACTATCTGCCTTCTGTCTCACCATATTTTGTTATCTTGCCCAAAATGCAGCTAGAGCTTCCCCTTACCTCCATCACCATTTGCTCAAAAGTCCCCAATTTCTTTCCTTATCTTACCAATGCCAAGGTGGTATTTGGTTCCTAGATCCCTATCTTCCCAGAGGAAGCTACTCTGAAGATGCATAATCTTTAATGCCAGTGCTGAATCTTAAAGAGCGGTAGAAAATAAACTGGAAGATTTGAAAGTGCAGCCTTGATGAAGGTAGTTCTTCCCCCACAAAGAGAGACCTGATCCTTTCCATTTTGCTATCTTCTTTTTAATCCTCTCGATGATGGTCCCAAAATGATGTGGCACTCGGCTTGCCCCTGAGGGGGAGGCCCGGATAAGTGCAAGCAAGCTCCACATGCCTACAACCATCGCTAGCTCCCTGAGCACGCATCAACATCCGTGGCCACACCTGCCATAGGCACACTTTCTTCTGTTCCCTCAAAGACTAGAGACTCTGTTGATGCCAGTGTTTTAAATAAGATTGTGCTATGTAGTGTGTAGCTTACACTTCGTGACGTAGCTTAGCTTAACCACTACGTGGCTCTTGAAAATAGCTTAAGTCACTTATAGTCTACATTACATGCTAATTAGCATACTCTACACTCTACGTAGCTTATGCTACATTCTAATTAGCATATGCTACACTATACGTAGCCTACGCTACACGCTACTTAGCTTACACAACAAATTATTTTTCCTTAAAAATTAAAATCAATCAATGTTTTCAATGATTTGTTACATTTTTCTGTCTTCAATAAAAACTATCTTTTCTATGAATTTGGTAATATAAGTTCAGTTGCCATTCCGTTATCTTTATACTTAATTTTTTGCCTATTTTTTCGATTATTTTTTTAATGAAATTTCATGATATTTAACCTTAATTGAACAGCTAGAAGTATTTCAATGTAGCTTACACTACATGCTGCATACCTTATGTCTCACGGTTCAGAGGGTGAATGCCATGCAACATCCATTTGCTATTTCAAATATTAGTCAAAGCATCTAAGAATGCCTTTAACAAGGGTGAGAGTCACCAAAACTTTTGTCAGAACTGTGTAGAAAGATTCCGCTGCAAAGCCACTACTTTACACTTGCCTCCAAATATTCCTATACATCAAAAGGCTAAGTTGAGAAGCAGGCCCCAATTAGTAGGGTTACGGCTTAGTTTATGATGATGACTGAAGGACTATCTACGTGTGCACGGCCTTTAACATTAGCGACCTCCTCCTGGACCTCCAACTGGCCTAACAGCCTTTGACATTTTCTATATTTCTCTCGGCTATTGATTTTTAGGTTAGGATCTTCCAATCCTTTGTGGTGTATCACATCCATGTTGAGATCCCATGGGGGCTCAAAAGGCTTGGATCGCCAAACGATGGGCCCAATGTGCATGTAATCCTGTCACTTGGCTGGGTATATGTCTAGTGTCACTTGGCTGCGTATATGTCTAGTGAGATGCAGGGTCCTATATTTGGTGTGCTTGGATAGGTGGATTACATATGGTTTGTTACTCTTATTCATGGTCTGAATTCTCTAGCATAAGAAACAAGGTGATAGTTGTTTAACGAGTTTGAGGACTCTAGTTGGATGCAAATTGATTGAAAGCAGGGGTTACTGGAATCCCTTATAACCCTGATGGCCTGACATGACCTAATGAAGAAACGCAGTGTGCATGCATTAGAGGTGGGGGCTGGAGTCAAAGCGAAAGATTCCTTTAGGTGAAATGACGTTTTTGCTGCAGGCCCCACCACACATGGCCCTTTCTCATAGGTCCATGTTAAAGGAGATTCTTGTAACCAGGGTTCCAGGCAATCTGCATTATTCCATTAACTATCCAAACAGGCAATCAGGCACTCATTTTTGTAATCCTTTTTTCCTCTGTGACCATGTAAATTATACTTGGGTAATCATACATAATCTGTGAAATCCAAACACTTCCAGTTTGCATGTAATTCAACTAGTTGGTTTATTTGTGATAAAATTCTTTCAGAGGGAAGACGGGATCACAGTGTAAATCCAGCGACTCAGGCATCCGAAACCGCAGCCTCCATCAAGAAAGACATGCGTTTCCGCCGGACCTCGTCTTGCAGTGATACGGATACATCCGAGCCATCATTCATAGACATGCTGAAGAGCACCAAGAAGCTGGCACCCGAAACCGATGCCACTGCTGGAGCTTCAGAGTCATTGGATGCTACTCAAGGTGGGAAAAGTGGCAAGAAGAAAGGGAAGAAAGGCAGGCAGATCGATCCTGCCCTTCTTGGCTTCAAGGTAACGAGCAACCGCATCATGATGGGTGAGATTCAACGCCCCGAGGATTAGCCTCTCCTCTTTCTATCCTTTGTATTTTCTTTTTCCTGTTAAACTGTACAGTTTTATATCCCTCAGTGTAAAGCGTTGGCGGCATGAAATTCTTTGATTGTTTTTCTTATTTCTTTTCATTTTTCAACTGTTGGGCGGAAGCCCAAATTCAGTTTTGGAAATTTGGGGAGCGTGGTATATGGCACATAGGCTTGATGTTAGGGATAAATCCTTGTATATACAATACACCTTAGTAATTTTTATAGGCAAAAAGTTCCAATAAGGAAAAATCTGTGTCATGGCGGAGTGAATGTTGTTCTGTTGTTATAAAATGCTTCAGCCTTTGTGCTTGTGTTCTCATGGATGCAGTTACAAGGCTTGTTAGGGTGGAGGCTTTTTACAGACTCTAGGTTTCAGGGATTTCACGACTGATGTTCTTTTGCAGTCTACCCCACCACATGATATGATTCAGACCGTCCATCACTCCTATTATATATGGTCAGCATGGAAAATGAATCTCAACGATCAGAGATTATCTAAGGTGCCCATTGTTTCAAACTTGGTAGATGATGAGTGAGTTTTTTTTTCTTCATGTGAGCCATCTGAAGGTGGGTGCTTCTAGGTGAACGGTCAGTATCATCATGTGGCGGGGAAGAAGGGAAGCTTGCGAGCCCTTTTTTCATTTTATAAAGGATCTGTTGCTTAGCTCTTTGTTGCTGAAGAACAACAGAGACGCAGATCTTTGCATGTACTATGATTTCTAATTCTAGAAAGATACTGTGCCTAAGGGCCTGTTTAAATTCATAAACAAAACCAGGCTTCGGTGACAAAGCCATTGTTTTTTTAATCGGCAAAACAACTTTGGTGCCCACCTGTTGTTTTAGGTGATAGATTGAGTGATAACACCCAGTATCCATAGCTCAAGTGGTACACTGAGTGAAGATAGCCCCGTTTCAACACATGAGGTCATGGTATATTCCATAAGTGGGGGTGGCTAACATTGCAGTGTGACTAACAGGTGGGTGGGTGGGTGTACTAACAATGGGTATGTGTACTAACCCTAAAAAGAAAAGAAAAAAAGAACGCGATAATATATTTGATGGGCCCGAATTGCCTATTGTGGTTCAAATGGTGCGCAGGTCAGATGCTTTGTGAGATACCCTGCTTGTAGTTGTGCATGCTCTCTTAGATTTATCGTGAATTTCAGATTGCTTACAGTGCTCGGTTTCTTATACCGCAATGCGCCCATGGAGTTTCTTTATTGGTCACAGTTCACATGCATGTGTTGCTGGTCAGGGCTGCATATGGGTGCGATTGGCATGATCCAAAGGAACAATTTGGTGGGCACCATCATCCCTAAAAGTCTAAGAAGACCGCAGGACATTGTAGTTCATGAATCTTGTAGTTGGATGTTAATACTGTTTCGTCAAGCGTCTGGTTTCAGTTGCTTCTTTTATGTGCCGGTGATCGTAATTCGTATGGTAGCAATGTTTACACGCACACACACACACATCCCTCATGCCAAACGTCCTGATGCAATTGTTCAAGTGTGCCACGTGTGATATGGTGGCCATTACCATGTGGATGGATTATTCTACCGGCGTTTGATAAACAACCAACAAAATAACTAATCCAAGACGACATAACTTCGATAGCCTATCCAAGAGAGCATGACCAAGTCAGTATTTTTGGAACACATCTTTGCATGCATGCCCAACCAGAGCTCCCCCAGTGATAAGTGGGCTGTATTTGGGCCTTTGTTCATAACCTGAGCCTGATTGGTAAACCCAAGCCTAGCTGAAGATAGGTCAGCTCCAATTGCCTGACGGGCCACCCAAAAGTCCATTGACAGCCCTGTATGAGCATGCAGTTATGTCGGTTGGTGGGCCTGTGTTTGTATAAATGGACAGTTGTCCAAGACCATTGATTGATGGGATGCATCAACTGGGGATAACCATTTTTTTAGGGACCTGCAAATACGGTTAGGCAGAAGCAAAACTGTCCGTTAATAATTTGTGCACCCATTGTAGCAATGATCTCTATCACTGTACAGTCAGCCACACTCTAATGAACGTAGAAGACTCCCAAAAATACTAATTTCCTTGGACCTTTTGGATGCAAATTGCCCGGAACCACCATGTGGCCCCCTTGACTTCTGACGTGGCTCAATGAACCGCATGCACGTGAGATGTGAGCCCATGGTGAAAAGCACGACATCATCATTTCAAGTGTGCAATCTTTGCTTTTTTGGTGCAAGCCCAAGTGTCTAAATCTAATGCATATGTGATGCTTTTTCATTGGGTCACATAGGATTATAGGCAATTCGTTCTCAGTCCTTTCTACGAGGTGTGCACATTGTTTGGTGATATGGACTGCTGATCTGCCAGTGTCTGCTGTAGATGGGCCATGCCCTGAATATATCCATAAATTGGGGCAACCCAAACGCTTCAATGGATTCTACATGTTCAAGCCTATAAGTTGTATGCTACTGTTCCGATTTTCATCTCATATAGCTGGGTCCCATTGTTCAATGATCTGAACCATGGATATCTCAAGCCTTACCATCGATGGCCAGTAAACTAAAATTTTCAAAACTCGGAGATCATAATCATATAGGGCCCACATCTGACATATGCACAAAATATTTTATTAATAGACGATGCAAAGTTTATAAGAGATGTTTCACCCCTACAATAGGTAGTTTCCATTCATGCGTGAAGTAAATAGGGATCTACATGTACATCCCTATAAATGTCTGTGCAGAATATTTTCGGAGTATAATCATCCAACAGACACATATGATACTTTTTAATTGACTGAAATTTAGTCGTCCACAATTTTCGTCCATATGCCACTTTAATTCTGACTTCAAATAATAAATATCTGCCGCACCTAAGTTTCTCTCCCAAATTAGACCGTTACAAAACACAGACAGCAGTAAACTACTTTTTAAAAGATAGAATGGCATCCCTACTCTCTCCCGCCGGTATCTCTCTCCAACAACCCCGCCATTCCCATCCCATTCCAACCCAAATCCCCGCCGACCAATGGCTACTCTCTTCTCTCAAATCCCCCAAATCCCAATCCCAAATCCAAGCTCTCCATGCCCACATCATCAAGACCGGCCTGGTCCACAACGATCTTGTCCTTGGCCAACTCCTCCTCTGCTGCTCCTCTCTCTCCAACTCCCTCGGCTATGCCCGCCGCCTGTTCGATGCGATTCCCTATCCAAGCCCATTCTTCTACAATGCCATGATCAAAGGATACTCCGAAAACGGGGCCCACGATCAAGCCCTGCATCTCTATTCGCTCATGCGGGCCCGGTCGGTCCCTTGCGATTCCTTCACTTTTCCCGTTGTTCTGAGGTCTTCATCGAGTTTGGCGAGGATTGAGGTTGGTGAGGAGTTGCATGGGCTTGTTCTGAAGATGGGTTTTGGTTTAAGGGTGATTGTTCAGACCGCCCTCATTGATATGTACTGTGCTTGTGGGTTGTTGGATTATGGGCGGAGGGTGTTTGATGGAACGAGTGAACGAGATGTGATTTGTTGGAACACGATGATTGCTGGGTATGTTAAGTGTGGGGAGTTTGGTAGTGCGAGGGAGTTGTTTGATCAGATGCCCGAGAGGAATATCTCGTCATGGAACACTTTGTTGGACATGTATTGCAAGTGTGGGGATGTCGAGATGGCTCGGAGCTTATTTGATGAGATGCTGGAGAGAGACATTATCTCATGGAATGTGATGATCTCTGGGTACGCAAAGATTGGGGAGTCTGTTGCTGCAAGGAGCCTCTTTGATGAGATGCCCAAGAGAAATGTTGTGTCTTGGAATGTGGTGATAACATGTTACATGCACAATCGGTGTTTTGTGGAGGCACTGGAGCTGTTTAGAACAATGCAAGCTTCAGACATTAGGCCGAATGAAGTTACTGTTGTGGCGGTGCTTCCGGCTTGTGCTCATTTGGGGGCATTAGATGCTGGACAATGGATCCATGCCTATATAAGTAGGCATCGGATAAAGATGGATGTGTATGTTAATACTGCTTTGATAGATATGTATGGGAAGTGTGGGAGTGTGGAGGACGCACAGAGAGTTTTTGACAACGCAGTCAAGGACAGCTTCCTGTGTAGCGTGATGATTGAGGTTCTAGCAATGCATGCGAAAGCAGAGGAAGCGTTTGAGATTTTTGCATACATGAAAAGCATGGGGATCAAGGTGACTGATGTCACGTTTGTCGGGGTCCTGAAGGCTTGCAGTCATGCAGGCTTGGTGGATACTGGCCTGAAATATTTCGATATGATGAGCAAGGATTTTGGGCTGATGCCTAAGGTAGATCATTTTGGGTGTATGGTTGATCTTCTTGGCCGGGCCGGGTTTTTGAAAGAGGCCCATGAGCTTATCAAAAGTATGCCAATGGAGCCACCTGCAGTTGTATGGGGAGCTCTGCTTAGTGCTTGTAGGATACATGGCAATGTCAATCTAGCTGAAGAGACTGCACTTCGTCTGATAGAACTGGAGCCTCAAAGTTGTGGGAATTATGTATTGTTATCAAACATATATTCAAAGGCTAGTAGGTGGGATGATGCTGCAAGGGTGCGGAAACTGATGAAGAAGAAGGGCGTAATGAAGAAGCCCGGGTGTAGCTCAATCGAGGTGAACAATAGTGTCCATGAATTCTTTGCAGGAGATCGAGCCCATCCTCAGTGCGGAGAGATCTACAGAATGTTGGATCAAATGGTTCACAGATTGAAGAAAGAAGGTTATGTGCCATGGACATCTTCAGCATTGCATGATGTGAGCATGGACGAAAAGGAGCAAGCTCTCATCCACCACAGCGAGAAGTTGGCTGTTGCTTTTGGACTTATAAGTACTGGTCAAGGAACCCCGATTCGGATAGTCAAGAATCTCCGTGTTTGTGAGGATTGCCATCTTTTCATGAAGTTGGTCTCCAAGTATTACAGAAGGCAGATGATTGTGAGAGATTGCAATCGTTTCCACCATTTCAGGGATGGGTCCTGCTCATGCTCGGATTATTGGTAAAGTACATTTTAATCTTTAGTTTCATCTAATAGGAATTATGTATTATATTAATTTATTCTTAATATAATTACTTAAGAACTTTTAAGGTACAGGTAAGAACAGGACACACCGAGTGTTCCAGCCTTTCATGAGCACTTTTTTTTTTTTTTTTTTTCCTCGAGAAAATAACAGATCCTGTATTAAAATTATAAAATGGGAGAGAATTCCCAAAATACAAAGCAATCCTTTCATCACCAGGCCTTTCATGAGCACTATGCATTGATTGATCAATTAATAAACTGAATTACGGGAGCAAATTTCAGGCATGGCAGTACCCTTCTCCACAGTAAAATGCTGCCGGGGCCATATCTTCAGGAAAGGAATTCTAGTAGAAAAGATGCTTATTACCAGCCATAATTGCAGAGAAAAATGTCCTTACCTCATTTCTCTCAGGAGGTTTGCTAATTACCTGCATGTGTGGATCCAGCTCCCCTACTAGCTGATAGTGTTGTTGCACACATGCAAGATCCAAGCCATCCATCGAGTCAATCGCACCAGGCCCAAGAATTGATTCTTGGGCCATGGCATCTACATGGCAGTAATGGACAGCTTGGATGTTCCTTGCATACTGAAAGCTTTGGGCTTGAATATACTTGTGCGGAACACATGTCGATGTGCTTTGGGCTTGAATATACTTGTGAGGAACAGCAGACTGAAAGCTGATGCAATGGATCCACCTCTCAATAGCTTTGAGGGCCTTGCATCATTCACCAATAATCTTTGCATGAACAAGCTCCATCCTTAAAATGGTGGAAGCGGTTTTGATCCCTAATGATTATCTCCCGCTCATAGATCTTTGAGATCAACTTGGTTGCAATATGGCAATCGCTACATGCACGAAGGTTCTTCACTATCCTAATTGGAGTCCTAGGACTCGTGCTAACAAGACCAAAGGCAATAGCCAACTTCTCGCTGTGATGACAAAGGGCTTGCCTTTTCTCTTCCTCATCAATGTCATGCAACACATGGCCAGTTTTAGGTACATATCCTTCTGCCTTCAATCTCATTGCAACATCATCCAACATGGAGTATATCTCCTTAGATTGAGGGTGTGAGCTATCTCCAACCATGAATTCATGTACCGCATTGTCAACCTCAATCGAACTACAACCAGGCATCTTCAAAATCCCCCTATCTTTCATGAATCTCCTCACCTTAGCTACATCATCCCATCGGCCTTCAGCAGCATAGATGTTTGACAGGAGGACATAGTTCCCATCATTGAACGGCTCCAATTCAATGAGATGTTCCATTGCAATCTCAGCTAACTTGACATTGCCACGGGAACTACAAGCATTGAGCAATGCCCCCCATAGAACTCCGTTGGGTTCCATTGGCATGTTTTTGATAGTGTTATAAGCCTCCTGTAAAAGACCCGCCCTTCCCAGAAGATCTACAAAGCACCCATAATGTTTGATGCTGGGTTCAATACCGTACTTCTTCTGCATTGAATAGAAATATTGCCTGCCTTCATCGACCAATCCCGAATGAGTGCAAGCCAGTAAGACTCCAATAAACGTGACATCGTCTGGTCTTGTTTCACTCATTTGCATTTGTTCAAACCTCTCAAGCGCCATCTCTCCATATCCATGCATGGCAAGTCCCCCAATTATCGAATTCCATGTACAAACATTCCACTGTGGGAGCTTTTCAAACACTTGGGAAGCTTTGTGGATGTACCCACATTTCACATACATGTCGATAAGGGCAGTACCAAGGGTAGGATTGACGAAGACTCCATTCCTATCGATAAATCTATGAACCCACCTACCCATCTCGAAAGCTCCAAGATGGGCACAAGCCGTAAGAATGTTAACCAGTGTCAATTCATTTGGCTCGATCTCTGCACCTTGCATTTCATGAAACAGTGCAAGCCCATCGATGTACCTCTTCTGCTTCATGTAACCTGTGACCATCGCAGTCCAAGACACCACATTTCTATTGGACATGTTATCGAAAACCATCCGTGCATACTCGATATCTCCGCAATTGGAATAAAAAGTAACCAAAGAGGTTTGACAGTACACATCCGCTCCCAAACCCGGGGTTTTGAGGATTAAGGAGTGCACTCCTTTTCCTTCAGCGAGGTCCCTGCAGGCTTTCAAAAGGAAGGGATAAGTGAAATTATCAGGTTTGAGACCCCGAAACTGCATGCAGATATAGAGCTCAATTCCTTCACTGCCGCTGCTTAGCGCGTACCCTTTGATCATGGTGTTATAAACAAACGTAGTTGGTTCTGGCATTTCTTCGAAGACTTGGAGAGCGTAGTCCATGTGGGTGGAATTCACCAAGGATTCAATAAGCTTGGAAAGTAGGATATTGGTTTGGGGAGATGGTTTTTTGATGATTTGGGTGTGGATTTGCTTGAAATCGCTTAAATGGGTGCACTGTTTGAGAAGGGAGAGATTGAGAGATTGGTGTTTGGGGGGTTTGATGTTGGCATTTTCTGAGGATTTGATGGAATTGTGGAAATGGGTTTTGTGATTCAAAGCAATTGCGTTCATGACTTGTGTATGGAAGATAGACTGATGAAAGATTCCTCAGCTCAGGAATGGCGGGAAGGAGAGAGAGTTGCCTGCCGTCTCCCATTTTAAATAACCCAAGGGCAGGGTCGTCTTTTTATCTGCGGCACACGTGTGTTATATCGGACTCATGTAACACGTGCAGCTCTCCTGTGTGCCTCGTGTCAAAAGCCGTTCAGGTCCAGTCACCAGTTGGCCCATACCCATATGATGAATAGATCTTCGTGGGCCATGGTACGTTGATAGTTGGCCCCACGTAAAAGATTGTACCGTAGGATACTCACTATTTCGTTAAAGGGTTGAGATCTTCCAATTTGCCAGATGAACGATCCGGATCATGGGTTCACGAGCATCACTGTTGTAATTGGGCCATGTAGCATGGGCTCGCTTGTTTCCCACTTTGGGAAGGCTTTGGGATGAGCCTAGAGGCATGCGGGTTGGACTTACATCCACCGTTGAATCCATGTGTGGAGCTGGGCCTTACTGTCCAACGGCCCACAACAATGCGCATATCATTTCTTAGCTCATAGGTTGGGTTGGGCCGAGAGTTTGGCCCACTTACTCCCATACAGCCGGCGGTATAACAATTTCGTCTACAGTCCCATTTTTTCGATGACGTATCACTTATGTATAACATCCTGTCCGTTTAAAACAGTGGACCCCACATGAAGATCACCTGACACAAAATTCAGGCTGAAAACATACAGGCCACATCGTTGAAATCAAAGAATGGCCGATGAGCTTACTCAATGTACAGGGGTTGCCCTCCTAGTTAGTTTATCTGTCTGATTTTTGGGAAGAATGATCCTTGTAGTGTTGAGGAGGATGGGCCCACCATTGTTGAGGAGGCAGTTGGGCCCATCGGGTTTAAAGATGACGGGGTCCGGCCTCTCAACGGTGCTCTATGCGACGCATGTCAACCTCACGTTCTTCTGTGGACACGAACACGAGTTGCTCACCTCCACTTCACACTCCGTTTTGTAGAGCACTATGTTTCCCGTGATGTATTGGGTCACCTTGATATCAGATAAGCTGCATGGCCCGCACATCCCTACAAACGCATCAAAGCTAATATTGTAATTACATTATTATGTGTATGATGCACCCCACTATCTGACCGTTGAAATGATCAGGATGGAAAATGGGCCACCAGGGGCCCCAGCAAAAGCATGTTTTGGACCATTTTCTAATATTTTTTCATACCAGAAGAAAATTTTGAGACACGAACATTGGTCTGTGTGGGGCCCAGCATGCAGTTGATGGGCCATCCAACCTGTTCACTGTTTGCCGCCCACCTGGATGTAGGGACAACCCAAAAATCAGGTCCTTCCAGTAATCAGGAGGGGCCCACCAATGCAATCTATAGGCCATCCAACCCGTCCATTGTTTGAGACCCACCTGGATGTAGAAACCCAGAAATTAGGCAGTTACAGGAACCAGGTGTGTCACACCACCTGATTTGGTGGTTTTGTACATGATTTTACACTGTTCCAGATATTGTAACCCGCCTGAGACCCTGATTCAACCGATTTTTGAGCTTGCCATTTTGCGAAGGGGTGAGCGATGGACGGCTGGGATGTCCGATACACATCATGGTGGACCCACCCCACAGTGGGACGGTATCCCACTGGATCTCTCCACCTGCATAAGGTCCACCCCAAAGAAAATCCATACATACAAATTTAAAGGGTGGTTACTCCTGCATGCGTGCATAGCATAGGGCCACCAAACGTGGCAGCATAGGCCCACCTGATGGACGGCTTGGATCTAGCAGCGGTATGCCCACATTGGCACATCCGTCGGCCGGCAGTCAGAATGCGCAATGCAAGCCGGTGAGATTAGCAACCTCTACTTTTAAAAATGAAGAAGATTCATAACATGCAAATGGAGGGGATCGGGACCGTCCATTTAGTTACGATATGCCACTTGGCCATGTGGACCATTGTCTTTGTTATTTCTAACCAACCATGGAATTTCGTGGCCCACCAGATGCACCCCCCCCCCCCCCCCCGCCCCCCAACAATCATCCCTGTGGCGAGATGCACATGCTAAGATACGTGCGTGGACATATCATGATATGTGGATGGCCCACATCATAGCTAATGAAAGGTGGAGATGGAACAAATTGATGGGACGTTTCCTCCACAATGTGGCTGGGCGATCGAAAATCACCCAGATGGATGCTTACACTGCTGGGCTATTTTGACAACAGCCGGATGCCCGGCGGTCTGGTGATCGGGCGCCCGAAATTGGAGTTTTTTGAAGGTTTTCTCGCTGGATGTTTTTGGGCCTGGCCAGGTGCTGGACGGTCTGATGACCGGGCGCTCGACCCGGTGCAGACTGCTTGTACGCAGTTTCCTATTTGGGCTCTAATTCCTCCGTTTTCTTACTTAAGGAGTTCCAAAAGGCGATTAGGGCATCCCATTAGAGTGTTTGCACGTCCAAGGTGAGAGAAAGAGAAAAAGAGGAAGAGAGAAAGAGAAAAAAGAGAAAGAGGAAGCTTGTAGTAGGAGAAGTTGCTTGAAGATGAGTTCTTCTGCGCAACCGTCGTCTCAGTGCTTTTACATCCTCGGGATCGGTGAGATCTCTCTAGTTTTGTTATTCTCTTATTGTTTATCCATCCCAAGTGGGTAAGGAAGGTTTGATCCAAGCGGTGTGTGCTTGAGATCGATTGTAACAGTTCTCTGAGATAGTAGATTGTTGATCTGGACTAGGTCCCGTGGTTTTTACCTCTTTTGAGGGTTTTTCACGTAAAAACTCGTTGTGTCGTGTGGTTGATGTTTATTCTTGATTATTGCATTATCATAGTCCATAATTCTAGTGTATTGGGGGGCGAGATCCGAAGGTTTGTATGAAACGCACCCAACAAAATGGTATCAGAGCGTTCAGGTTGTTTGAACGGAGTGTGATCGGTTCTGAATTATGAAAGGTGGCTCATCAAGGATGATCAGCCTTAATAGTTCTAACTGGACCATATGGAAGGCTAAGATAGAGGACTTACTCTATTGCAAGGACTTGTATGCTCCAATTCTAGGCATATCGGCGAAGACAGAGTCAGATGATAATTGGAAGAAAGTGGACCGGAAGGCGGTGGGGTTCATTAGACAATGGTTGGATGATTCAGTTTTCCACCATGTGTCTATAGAGACCTCAGCCGCTAGCCTATGGCAGAAATTGCAAGGGCTGTATGAGAGGAAGACAGCCGGCAATAAGATATTCCTGATAAGGCGACTTGTGAATTTCAAGTTCAAAGATGGTGGTTCTGTGGCTGAATACATGAATGAGGTTAGCAATATTGTGAACCAGCTCTCCGCCCTGAAGATGGTCATGGATGATAAACTTCAGGCTTTGCTACTGCTTAGCTCATTGCCTGACAGTTGGGAGACATTGGTGGTGTCTCTAAGTAACTCCGCGCCAGACGGAAAGGTATCCATGGATCAGGTAACAAGCTGTCTCTTCAATAAGGAGACAAGGAGGAAGTCTCTAAGGCCTGCTCAACAAGAGGCCCTTGTGACACAAGATCGGGGGAGAGGTAAGAACAGAAAGGGCGGAAAGGCCCGAAATAAATCAAGAGGTAAGTCAGTTACTAGGAAAGATGTTGAATGCTGGAACTGTAGCAAGAAGGGCCACTATAAGCATGAATGTCACAAGAAGAAGAGTGACGAGAAGGGTAAAGTAAAGGAGAAGGAAGATGATTTGGATTCTATTGCGGTCGCCTCAGATGTTGACGTTGTTGTTATTCTTTCGGCAGATCACGATATTTGTCTCACGGCTTCGAGTCAGGACACCGACTGGGTGATAGACTCGGGAGCCTAGCTTCGTGTGACTCCACGCAGAGATTTCTTCACAAGCTACAAGTCAGGTGACTATGGGACAGTGAAGATGGGAAATTCTGGTATTTCGAAGATCGTAGGGGTCGGTGATATTTGTTTGAAGACCGATGTGGGCTGCACATTGATTCTCAGGGATGTGAGACACATTCCAGACCTTCGCCTCAACTTGATGTCGACGGGAAGGCTGGATGATGATGGCTATGAAAGCCGGTTTGTTGGTGGGCGCTGGAAGCTCATCAAGGGTTCGTTGATTGCTGCTAAAGGAAAGAAGTGTTGCACCCTTTATAAGGCAAGTGTCAGTGTATACAAGGGTGGATTGAACGCAGCGGAAGACTCAGCTACTGATGTGTGGCACAGACGTTTAGGCCACATGAGTGAAAAAGGGCTTCAGCTACTAGCGAAGAAGCGGCTCCTTCCAGACTTGATATGTATACCTCTCAAAACCTGTATTGACTGTTTATCTGGGAAACAACATAGAGTTTCTTTTGTTAAAACTGCTTATCATATTAATAAAGTACATGCATTAGATTTGGTTTATTCTGATGTTTGTGGTCCTATGAGGACAAAAACCTTAGGTGGGGCATTGTATTTTGTCACTTTTATCGATGATGCATCTAGGGGGGTTTGGGTGTATGCTTTGAAATCCAAGGATGAGGCCTTTGGTGTGTTTAAACTGTTTCATGCTATGGTCGAGAGAGAGACAGGCAGATCATTGAAGTGCATCCGCACTGACAATGGTGATGAATACATAGGTGACTTCTACGAGTATTGCAAGTCACTGGGTATACGGCATGAACAATTAGTTCCCAAGACCCCCCAGCATAATGGTATGGCTGAGCGAATGAATTGCACAATTGTAGAGAAAATCAGATGCATGTTATCTCATGCAAAGTTGCCCAAAATGTTCTGGGGAGAAGCAATGCACACGGTGGTGTACTTGATAAACAGGTCTCCATCAGCCCCGTTGAATAGAGAAGTACCTGAGAAGGTGTGGACTGGACGTGATCCATTGTACAGTCATCTCAGGGTGTTTGGATGCAGGACATCTGTTCACGTACCAAAGAACGAGAGGTTCAAGCTCGATATGAAGATCAGGCAGTATGTGTTCTTAGGGTACGGTGACGAGAAGTTTGGTTACAGGCTGTGGGATCCGACCGATAAGAAGCTCGTCAGGAGCAGAGATGTGGTTTTCATTGAAGATCAGTGTATAGAAGACATTGAAAAGCCAGAGAAGACCCAACCCAGTTCAGGCGAACTGGAAGATATGGATCCCGTCACTCCTCCTTTGGTGCCTGATGACGGGGGAGTACAGCAAGGTGCAGAGGATGAGGGAGTCCCTACAGAAGATGGACAGTGGGAGCAGCCCCAACTTGATCTTCCTGTTGAGCCACAAGTGATGAGGACATCAAGGGACAGACATCCATCCAAGAAGTACTCGCCGCATGAGTATATTATGCTCACTGATGGGGGAGAGCTAGAAGATTATTCTGAGGCCCTAGCCGACAAGCATAAGGGGGAGTGGTTGAAAGCTATGCAAGAGGAGATGTAATTCTTGCATAAGAACCACACCTATGACATGGGGAAATTGCCTAAGGGCAAGAAAGCTCTAAGCAACAAGTGGGTGTTCAGAAAGAAAAATGAGCAGAAGAATTCACAGACAAGGTACAAGGCCAGACTTGTGGTGAAAGGGTTTGGTCAGAGAAAAGCGATAGACTTCGAGGAGATATTCTCACCAGTGTTGAAGATGACATCCATACGGGTGTTGCTTGGATTGGCGGCTAGCATGGATCTGGAGATAGAGCAGTTAGATGTTAAAACTACCTTCCTCCATAGTGACCTGAAAGAAGAGATCTACATGCGCCAACCAGAAGGGTTCGAAGTCAAGGGCAAAGAGCATATGGTGTGCAGGCTTAGGAAGAGCTTATATGGGTTGAAACAAGCTCTTAGGCAATGGTATAAGAAGTTCGTCTCGTTCATGTTGAAGCATGGATATGACAGAACGGAGTCGGACCACTGTGTGTTCACTTGCAGGTTCTCAGATGGTGATTTCTTAGTTCTGCTATTGTACGTTGATGACATGCTCATCATGGGAAAAGACATCAAGAAGATTGACAGGCTGAAACAGGAGTTGGGCAAGTCGTTTACGATGAAAGACTTGGGCCCAGCCAAACAGATCCTAGGAATGGAGATAACCCATGACAGAAGCAGCAGGAAGCTTTGGTTGTCACAAGAGCGGTATATTGAGAAAGTCCTAGAGCAATTCAACATGAATGCAGCGAAGCCGGTCAGTACTCCACTGGATGATCACTTTAAATTGAGCGACAAGCAGTATCCCAAGACGAAGGCGGAAGTGGAAGAGATGCGGGAGATACCCTACGCGTCAGCGGTAGGAAGTTTGATGTATGCTACGGTGTGTACGCGCCCAGACATGGCATATGCGGTTGGGGTTGTCAGCCGGTATCTTGCCAATCCTGGCAAAGAACATTGGGCAATGGTGAAGTGGATACTGCGGTATCTGAGAGGCTCATCCAGGTTAAGCCTATGCTATGTGTAGACACCCCACCTTCGGCTACACTGTTGGTAGAGATAGCTGGTTGAATGGAGGACCATACCCCTAAATCCCAAGTCCAAACTCAGCCAAACTCACCCTTGTAAGCCCCATTCCATAGCCCAGTTCAAGCCTGAACCCAGTCAACCCAGTCCTAAACACCACCCTGAAAAACCCCCCATAAAAAAAGGCCAGTCAAAAAATCCTAAAAAAGTCAAACTCACTGAGTCAACCCGCTGAGTCAACCCGCTGAGTTAACCCGCTGAGTCAACCCGTCGAGTCAAACCCGTCGAGTCAAACACCGTGAGTCAACCCGTCGAGTCAAACCACCGAGTCGACCCGCTGAGTCAACTCACTGAGTCGACCAGCGAGTCTAACAGCAGCCCCGAGGGAGCGATCGTACTCGCTGGAAACCGAGGAGCGGCCGTACGGGCGGCCCATAGCAGGCCGCCCGGATAAAATTACGCAAACTGCCACTCCTCGCTGCTATAAATACCCCCCTCCCCTTCTCATTTCATCATCCCTTCAAGTCCATTTCAGCCCGAGAGCTCTGAGTCCACCTCTCCACCCTTTAGCCCATTTTCCCTACCAAGGAGAGCCCGAGTGAGGAGAGTCTAGCCCTGGTCCAGCCCTGCCTGACTACTGGTCCAAGCCTCTCAAGCCATCTAAGTCTTAATCCAGCCACTCGAAGCCAACCCTTGCGACACCACCGTCCACCCAGCTATCATTCATCCAGCATCATCTCATTTGCATCTAGCATAAGTGCAACATTTACTTTTCTTCCAACCCCCCTGCTTCACTACAAGCACCTTGATTACTCAAGCACACATGCATATGTCTTTATATTAAGCACCTGTCAGTTCGAGCGTATGCTCTGGGCTTGCCCGTTGTTGGAACCTGCCCATCAGAAACTCTTACTGTTCAGACCTGCATTCATGCTTCACTATAAAGCACCTTGATTATTCAAGCACACTGCATACGTCTTATATTAAGCACCTGTCAGTTCGAGCGTACGCTCTGGGCTTGCCCGTTGTTGGAACCTGCCCATCAGAAACTCTTACTGTTCAGACCCGCATTCATGCATCATGTCATTCATGAGAATATACGAGGATTAAACTAGACTTTCAAGTATCCGATCGATTCTGTGAAGTAGAGACCGTACTTCGGTACGGGCAGTGTGTGGGGTGCTTAACCTCTTCCCACCCTGTAACCGTGATCCCTTACCTTGAATCTCTGGCCGCAGATCAACAGGAGTCATTTTAGAGGAAGGAATCTTCGGATTCCCTTCTCTAATGTTTCTACAGGGTCTAGCCGACTGTAGATTCGAAGTAACTGACTAGTGGCGACTCTGGTCTTATATAAACTCACTTAACACATCCAGCTTAACACGACAACCAAACGAAGCCCTCGAGAACGAGGCAAGCCAGTGGCACAAACGGCGATTTCGCACTCACGCATCCTCATCTCCTTCTTTTCCGAAAGGAAAGGGGAAGGGAGAAGAACGTCGTGTGGGGAGCGCCGAAAAATCGGCGAGGGTCCACAGAATGGCGACTTCGCTGGGGATAAATTAGTCCCACTAGTCGTGATCCAACTTGAAAAACAGAATCCTTCTCGTACTTGAAAGTCACTAATCCTCATACAATCTCATCTGCATAGCATTCTACCTAAAACAAAAAAATAGAAAAATCCCAAAACCCAAAAAAAAATAGTGCATACTTCCCACCATTACTCCTCCAAACCAAATCACCCTGCCACGTCCAATACAAAATCGACATGGCTCTCCCTATTCACTATACCTGAAGCTTCCTCTCCACTGTTAAACTCGAGTGAATCCATATCAATTCCTGGCATCCAAGAGCTACAACAAAGCATGAAGGCCATGCAGGAAATGCTTCTCCTATTCACACAAGCCCAGGCTTCAGCAGCCAGCAATCAAGCTGGTCCAGTTCAACAACCACAACAAGCATCTCTTCCAGCCTCTAGTTCATCTCAACCACAACTATCAGGGCTGGCGCAGGACTTTCGATACCCTCCTAACAGGGGCCTTCAATCAGAACAACCCTCGACCTCAGGGCATTTCTTCCAGTATCCCCCTGTAAACATGAGCCATTTTCAGGTCTCCTTACAGCCTCCCTTCTCAGCTCCAGTCCAACAAAGTCCTTACAATGGGAATAATTACCAGGCCCAACCTCCTTCAAGCAGGAATCATAGGAGCATCAATGACACCAATTATTATGAAAGGGGGCCATCTCAGTCATGGCAAGGGGCAAGATCTCCCTCATCTGGTCCATCTGAAATCGAACAACTCCAAGAGCAGATGCAAGAGATGAAGAGAAAGTTGCAGAAGCAGCAAGGGGTGGATCTTCCATCCACTAAGTTCAGGGACCTCTGTCCCTTTCCAGATGCAATGGTACCTCAAGGCTTTCAGGTACCAAAATTTAAAAGATATGATGGGACAGGGTGTCCTGTAGACCACTTACGAGCTTTCTGTGGAGAGCTTAATGCTGTGGCGGGCAATGATGGAGCACTCATCCGCTTGTTTCAAAAATCTCTGAAAGACGATGCCCTAGACTGGTACACATCGTTGGACTGTCATCGCATCAGGACTTGGGAGCAGCTCTCCCATGCTTTCGTCAACAGGTTCGCATACAATCTTAACATGGCACCTAGGAGAGCAGACCTCGCAGCTCTCAAGCAAAGAAGCGATGAAACATTGTCAGCTTACGTTGGACGGTGGCGGGCCATGGCCGCTAGAATGAAGACTCCCCTCGACGACGAGGAGAAAATCTCCATGATCGTCTACTCGGCAAATCCAAGTATCTCTGGATACCTTGTCTCACATCCATATGCGAACTTCAACCAACTCATCTGCGCCGGGAAACAAGTCGAAGCCGGAATAAGGGCTGGGATGATCTCCCCTTGGTGGCCTCAGCATGTCTCTCTAGTACAACCGATAGTGGAAGGTGGGCCTACCGGATACGAGAGCGATAATGGTAGTGTTCCCATCTCCCATCCAATGGAAGAGGATGATCTTGTCGCCTCTACCGAAGGTGCACTATTCCTCCCTCAGCATGGACAACCGCAGCAACAGCAACAGTCAAGATGGAACTCACAGTTCCCTAATCAAGGTTGGCAAGGGGCACCCCTAACCAGTCAGGTTTCAGAACCCCTCATCCTGCAAGGGGCATCTCCAGTCGATCCAGTCTCCACAATGCAAGGGGCACCTCCTGCCTATCCAGCTTTCACCAGCCAAGAAAAGCCTCCTCTCCAGTTTATTCGTGCCATCAACTCTAGTTCAGAGTTTGAACCTCTCATCCTGCAAGGGGCATCCTCAACTATTTCGATCCCAGAGCCCATCATCATGCAAGGGGCACCTTCAGTCGATTCAATCTTCGCACCCATTTCTAACCATGGGCACATTCAGCCCATCTCAGTCAACCAAGGGGACAATCTCTCTAACGCAGCATCAGCAAACCAGGGGCACAACCTGCCCGTCTCAGCAATAGTCAGTCAGGGGCACAGTTTGCCCACTCCAGCTTACCAGGGGCAAAGCCTGCCCGTTTCTCAAGCAAACAACCAGGGGCACAACTTGCCCACCGCACCTGTCTATTCGGCTTCTACTTCAGCCATCATCCTCCAAGAAGAAGACCCTTCCTCGGACAGCATGCCACATGCCCTAGCAGAATTAGGGCCCAGCTTCAATTATGTGGCCACTATCGAGGAGGTCGAAGGGGAGATTGATGTCCAGGTTCGGATCGATCCAAAAACATCAACCATTACTCTTCAGGTCTTGGACATCTCAGCTTCATTCCATCTCCTTTCCGATCGGACCTGGTTTCACAGAATCGGTGCCATCTCTTCAAATCTTCACCAAAGGGTCAAGCACATCTTCAGAGATAGGGCAATCACCATCATTACTGATCCCGGACAATTTTCCATGGTAGAAGCATCCAACATTCGAGAGCCTACCATCCCAGCCATGGATGTGCAATGCTCTAATGGGGAGGTCTCATACCATCACAATGCAAATTACTTCCCTCGCGCATGTCCCATCTGATCGAACTACGTCTTCCTTCCTGCTGAGCGTCAAACCTTCTACTATCAGCTCGAATATCAAGACTCGACCCAAATCATGGGAGTTCAAGAGAATGTGGATAGGGAAAGACTGCGGTATCGGCCTACTCGGATTAGGAAACCAAAGCACAGAAGTATCAGAAGAAGATGAGGTCATCAAGAAGGCAATCTCTGCATCTGCACACCAATCCAGTTCATCAATGCAAGGATTATCTATCCTGATGATGGACTGGATTCCACCTTCGATGATCAAGCAAGCAGATTGAGTCTGATAGAGTTGCCCAAAGAAGACTCAAGCAAGGGGCAGAAATTTCCCCCGATCGATTGGACTACCGTCCTGGTCCCACCTCAACCAGATGAACCTGAAGAACTGCAATACACTGGGGATGAGCCAGGAGAAATCGCATCCGACACTGACTCGGAGCCCAATTTTAGATCTACCATGACGTTTGGGCACAACACAGAGGGTTGGCCTACTGATCCCTCTGGCCCTGCCTCCTGAGGGGAAGGAGTGCAGGGCAGTAACAGGTTTGTAGTCCCCATGACGGCCAATAAAAGCCGACAGTGCTCGGCTCCCTGAGCCGAATCAAGCAACATCTGGTTCACATCGCCGTTTTGCTCGGGTCCTTTACAAAAAAAAAAATTCAAAAAAATAAAAATCAGAAGATTCAAAAACCCAAAACACCAAATATTTCAGAAAAAAAAATTTCAAAATTTCAGAAAGTCCAAAAAGTTCAAAAAAATCCAGATACTCACAAAATTCCAAAAAACCAGAAAATCTTTGAAAAAAAAAAATTTTAGAAATCTTTTTCAAAAAAGTGTCAAGTCTGTCGGTCAAAGCACTTGAGTATGGAGTTAACTCATAAGGTTTCGATCTAGAGTTGGACTTCAAACTCAAGGGTTTGGACAAAGCCAAATGATGTGGAAAATGATGAGCTGACTCCCAAACTTAGAGGGTCTCCTCGAAAGTTCGAACAAAAAGCCGATGTCATCTCAATTTTTTTTTTCAAAATTATAAACCTAGGATCTCCTGAGACCCATAAGGAAGTGTGCATTGAGAATCCTTGTCCCTGAAAAATAAGCAGAGAATGATCGAATTTTTGAAGTCATGACTTCCCAATCTTTGCGTCCTATGAAGACTTATCGATCAAAAACTCATCAAGCCTATCAAGAAGATGCTGCGAAGACTATGCTTGCATTCCATGCTGGAGTGTACGACTTGACGAATGATCGAAGAAACCTCACGGCTCGATGAAGACATATTGTTGCCAACATGTCAGAAAGCACTTCAAGTGTCAGCAACATGCACATCGGATCCATGTGTGTGCTTCGAAATTCTACAACCTGATAACGCTCCAGCTATTCCCCGTACGAGGTATCTACATCAACAGAAAGATCGACTTGACATCATCTAGTGCTCATACGCATATACTCGTGGCAGTCGATTACAGCACAAAGTGGATGGAGGTAACATTCTGATCTCGCACGATAATTCTCATGAAGAATGACATCATCAATTGTTAAGGGTTCCCACATGCTATCAACATTGGCAATGGGACATCCTTCGAAATCTAAGGACGAAGGAGTTCCTCGAGAATCTTAAAATCAGAAGACAAGCCTAAGAGTTCAACTTAAAATCCCGTCAACGTGAGTGCTGATGAAGAATGAAGCCGAAGAAAGACAAGTCATATCGGGTTTACAACAAGCACTGCTGCATCTATCAGACTCAAGGGGCAAGCCCCAAGAATCAAAGAAGTTCTTCTGGGAGGCACCGTTTGACTCACCAACCTGAGGGGTAAGGATCTTCCAGAGCCAATCAACGCCGACAACGTGAAAATCTCTCACAGGTAAGCCAATCCAACCTTATCAAGAGTTACATTAGTAGAGCTGAAGTCAAGAGGTCAAGGCTTAGACCTCTGAGAATCCCTTCCCGTTCACCAATAAGTGTTCCAAATAAAGGGTTCAAAAGCCAAAAAAAAAAAGAAGAGAAAAAAAAAAGATAGAGCAAAAAAAAGGGGGTTAAAAAAAAAGAAAAAAAGAAGAAGGGGCATACAACCCACAAAAAAAGAAGAAGAAGAAGAAGAAGAAAGAAAGAAATAGAAAAAAAAAATCGACCCAAAAGAAACACATCTATCCATCCATCCATCTCAGAAGGGTCTGTAGCTAAGGCCGACAGCTCTGCCATTGCAACTTAAGATAAGGGCCGAAAGGTTACTATCGGCCGGCAACGACGGATTCCTGACCTCTGGGCGCCGCAGTTATCCAAAAAAAAAAAAAAAAAAGAAAAAAAAAAGAGATGTGTGCCTAAACAAAGAGGGCGGAGTGAAAACCCAAAAGGGCGCTCCGAGTAAAAACAGTGGGCACATAGCAGACTTGGTGAAAACCCGAAAGGGCGCAAGGGTAAAAACAGCATAGCTGCCAAGGGGCAGGCAAGATCAAATACCCGGGACGTGGTGAAAATCCGAAAGGGCGCCACGGGCAAAAATGACGGGCAAGCTGGACGCAGCGAAAACCGGAAAGGGCGTTGCGGGTAATAATGGCTAAGAAAAGAAAAAGAAAAAAAAAGAGAGAAAAAAAAGCAGGTACATGAGAAATCCAAGCGACATGAAGATTCAATGGAAGCAAGGATGGCGGCTATGAGTCGAGAATTCTTTCAAGATCTGCCCAAATTCTAGGGGCAGGATACCATTGCGCACTATCTTAAGGGGACCAAGACCCTTGGTGAATATTTAAGAAAATCGAGTATGACATCAGGCTGAGTCAAATATTCTGATTCCTACATCTAAAAGCACAAATCCGAATCACGCATAGACAGACAAGCACTTGGCACAAATTTTCATTTCATGCATGATTTGCATATATATATATTTAAAAAAAAAACAAAATCATTTTTCCTTATTCATATATATGCAAAAAAAAAAAAAAAAAATCTTACAGGGCTTTCAAAATAAACGTCCTTCAATCAACTAATGGGGTACCTTCCGTGAAGTGCATTTCTCCCGATCATCCCTCCCAGAAGGTAAGTATCTCTCTTCCTACTTTAATGCTTCAATCCTTTTGCTAAAGTGTTTTCTCTCTTCACAGGTACCAGAAGGCAATCTAAGATCAGCCCCATCTATGTCCATCATACCCCCATCTCCACCGTCAATCACATCATCTAGGTGGCCCACATTCAAGGGATGCATAGCCTTACCTATATCCCATCTCCTCATCTCATCCATGCCATCCATTTCTCCCACAATCAAAGCCCCATTCAAATCTGAAATTTCAGCATGACTGCCATTAATAGGGCCATTCAAAGCTCCACCAACAACCATCTCTAGCCCCTCATCAATGCCCCCATTCAATGCCCCATCTCCACCATCCATTAAAGAAATACCTCCATCATTAAAGCCTTCAATACTTTCTGAAGTGTGGGACCCACCATGGACAGCCCCCACAACCCTTAAATCTCCATCATCCATTGCCCAAGAAAGGACAAAGCAAGATGAGGACAAGATGAGAAGGAAAGAGGAGACAAAAGGAATATTCATGGCTGCAATCGAACCCGGACGTGCAGGGAATGAGGAGACATGGACAGTGGACAGAGGAGAGTGTCCGAACCAGAGCCAGCCTAGGCCGCTCAAGAGGCGAGCCTTGGGCGGCCTGCTATGGGCCGCCCGTACGGACACGGATCCCCTCTCTCCGCGGGATTGGCTCCAAGGTTCTTGGTAGGTGAGGCTGACAGTCCACGTCAGCAGATGGCGCTCCATGGGCCGCCCAAGGCTCCGATCCACTCCAGATTTCGACTGAGATTGATCAAGATCATATAAAAGGTGCCCCACCGGTCCAATCACGAAGCAATGCAGCCAAAACATGGTTGATCAAGTCAAAGAGAAGGAAAGGTGGTCAAGTGGGAAGCCACAAGCAATCCAAGCCATTCAAAGACCAGATCATCATGATCTGAACCATGAAAAAACTCGCATGGGTCATCAAACAACAAGATTAAAGGGCTGATCATCAAAAGAAGGGCCAGAATCCAGGATCTAATCATCAAGGGGGCCCACAAAGCCAAGTCAAGCGATCTGAGATGTTCAAGCCATCATCCACACCATGAGAAGCCTTCTTAGTCTCACAAATCATCAAAAGAGGTGCCCCAAAGTAAAGCTAAGGTCTCAACTGGGCCCACAGGGCCGAATCTATCAATCTGAACCATTCAAGGGCTAGATCATCAGGATCCAAACCATTGGAAAGCTTACTCAAGTCATGGAGCACCAAGATCGAAGGTTTGATCATCAAAAGAAGGGCCAGAATCCAAGATCTAATCATCAAGTGGGCCCACATGGCTGAAAAGAGCGATCTGAACCGTTCAAGTCATCATCTGCACCATGAAAAGCCTTCTTAGCCTCACAAAACATCAAGAAAAGGTGCTTCAAAGCAAAGCTGAAGTTTGGAAAGGGCCCACAGGGCCAAATCAAGCAATCCAAAAGTTGAACCATCATGATCCAAACCATTAAAGAGCTTCTTTAAGCTACCAATCTCCAAGATCAAGGGTCCAATCATTAAGATCTGGCTTCCGAGTATGAGAATTGAAGTACAAGAGGTCCTACATGGCCCATTCAAGCAATCCAGATCACTCAAATCACAATCAGCCCCGTCAGAAGCAAGGTAAGTATGCCCAACCCTAGAAATTTTGGTCCGAAGACCTTAAACTACGTCGGGATCGACATCCCGAGAGATTTTCAATAAAAGCCGGTATCGGTCTTGATCGCTCGAATTAAGATCTGACGACACCGAGTACTTTCAAAGAAACAAAAAAAACAAAAAAAATATATCTTTCCTGTTTTGTGCAGTACTGGTCCGAAGACCTTAAACTACAGTCGGGATCAGGATCCCGAGGGATTTTCAATAAAAGCCGACATCGGTTTGGATCGAATCAAAACCTGACGATCTCGGACATTTTCAGAAAACCAAAAAAATATATACATCACTTGTACAGTTTCTGGTCCGAAGACCTTAAACTACGTCGGGATTAACATCCCGAGAGATTTTCAATAAAAGCCGGGATCGGCCGTGACTGCTCGAATCAAGATCCGTTGATACCGGATATTTTCCAAAAAAAAAGAAAAAAAAATATGTTTACCCCCTTTTGTACAGTTTCTGGTCCGAAGACCTTAAACTACGTCGGGATCGAGATCCCGAGGGATTTTTAATAAAAACCAGCATCGATCCCAGCCCTTCAGGCTAAGATCTGATGATCTGGATCATTTCGAAAAAAAATAAAATATATATATATATATATATCTGCCCCTTTTTGCACAGTTTCATGGTCCGAAGACCTAAAACTACACTGGGATTAATTTCTCGGGGGACCTTTCTCGCTTTTAACAAAAACCGGCATCGATCCCAGCCATTCGAGCCAGGATCTGATAACCCGGAACATTTCCAAAAATACCAAAAAGATTTCAAGTTTTCCATAAAAACCAGCATCAACCTCGGTTACCCGAGTTAAAATCTGAAACTTTTTCCAAAAAACAAAAAAAAAAAAATGATTCACCAAAAATTTCAACTGCACAAATTCATCCCCAGTGGTCCGAAGACCTAAAACTACACTGAGATTAACTTCTCGGGGGCTTTCTTTCCTAACCTGTTCCAGACATGGCTGACACTTGATCGTACGGGTGTCTGAAATCTTCTAAACAGGTAAGGGCTGAGGCGGGCAGAACTCCGCAATCCTGTTCGTGTTGAACGCACCGTGATAGACAACCTTGATTTGGAAGTCGCTGTTGAAGCTAACGGATGTTCCCTGTTCCTAGAACTCATGAAGGGCATTAAGGCTGTTGGGAGGTGAAGCTCACCCTCACTGGAATTGTGAGCAACGTAAGACCCCAAACTGGATTGACTAAGGGAAATGTGAGGATGTGGCTCATCTTGTGGCCGAAGGAGTCCGTCGGACGATACGTGGTCTATGTACATTGCACATGAGGAACAGGCAACTTTGTGGGTGTGTTGACTGAAAACCCTCAAAATTTTCTCATCCGAAGATGTTAAACTACGGCACTTAACTGTGTGAGACTCGTCTTGCTCGCTGACGTAAAATGGATCGGGTGCCTTACCAGCAGTAGAAGCTGGAAGTGGATGAAAATTCCACACTTTTCCTTGCATTTCAGAAAAATCACAAAATACAAAAATATTGCAAAATCACCTCTTCAAAAATCACAAAAATATTTCCCTTGCTTTCAATCAAAATATTGTCAAAAATCACAAAAAATATTTCTCTTGCTTTCATCAGAAAATATTTCGAAAATCACAAAAAATATTTCCTGTATTTTCAATAACCGATCTCTATCCTGACCACTCAGTTGAAGACTCGGACCACATATTTACAAAAAATCACAAAAATTAGCATCCCCAGCACTACAATTCAGGAGTCTTGAACTCCACTCACTTCACAGTATGGGATGACGGATCCAATCGCCCGCAAATTGGAATCTTGACCAAAATGGGCAACTAAACACCATCTTAATCACATGAATGCCCAGAAGAACATCTTGAAGTCGAATGATATCCTCGTACATTCTCATTAGCAAAGAAACAGCATCTTGGGACGATGGACCTGATCGACCACGGGTCGGGATCTTGACCAACCCGCTGTCCAAACCTCCGTATCAAAAAGAAAAATCCCCAAGGGAGTACAACCCTGCAAGCAATAAGCTCAAAGTTCTCTGCACCCACAGCAAAAGCAAAATCATCAAACGAGAAGAGAATGAGCCAAGCCATGCATTCATCATGCATCTCCATGCATCAGCATCCATCGCATCAATCATCATGTTTACCTGCTTTCAAAATAAAAGCCGGTTAGCCAAAGACCCCACAGGCATCCCTAGTGGAGGCACGTGCAAACCAGGTTTCCATTTCAAAAAGACAAAAAATATTTCTATTTGTAAATAAAAACCCCACGGAGTATCACTGCCCAGAGTGGGTGCCTTTTCAAAAATTCAAAAATATTTTCCAGTAGAGCGTTCTGCCTCCAAAACACCAGGAGATCTTCCATATCTCTGGGTAGGAGCCGACGCAAAAATCAAATAAGATCCGATGTCTCGCGGTTTCCCCGGAGACCATTGGATCCAATGCACTCAAAGTGCGGTCGAACTGAACTCCAGTGTCAGTGCGGTCGTACCACATGCCAAGATACAAAAAGATGAAAGCCAAAAGGACTCGGTCACAGAAACCATTTGAACAGGTGGAAACGATGAATTGTAACCCAAGTATCAAAATCAGCAGATTGGGTGGAAAGAGTTCACCCGCACATACCTAGGCTTGGATGCCTGAAGTACCTTGACTGAGTCCAAGTCGGCGTAGTAGAATCCCGTAAGACTATCTGACGCAGGGCGTCTAACCACTTTGACAGTCAAGCGAAACAAGTACTCCTGGAGTGATCTGGGAAAATATCAAACATCACACAATCAGTCTCAGGGTCAGCAACCTCGTAAGACTACGGACGCAGAGGCTCTGCTGTACCTTTCCGATGTTAGTACCGATCGGGAATGGAAGGGTTGCGATTGGGTACCCAGGTTGCAGCGCATGCAGGGACAATCGCAACGTTTTCTCCAAACTCTCGCGGTATGTGCGAGTTATCAACTTCCAGACAATCAACTGACTCAGATACAAAGGATAACAAAGATTCCAGACCACAATCAAGGAAAGAATGAATTGCAAACCAAGCATCGAAGCCAGCAGATCGGGTGGAAAAAGCCCACCCGCACATACCTAGGCGTGGATGCCTGAAGTACCTTGACTGAGTCCAAGTCGGCGTAGTAGAATCCCGTAAGACTATCTGACGCAGGGCGTCTAACCACTTTGACAGTCAAGCGAAACAAGTACTCCTGGAGTGATCTAGGAAAACATCAAACATCACACAATCAGTCTCAGGGTCAGCATCCTCGTAAGACTGTCGACGCAGAGGCTCTGCTGTACCTTTCCGATGTTAGTACCGATCGGGAATGGAAGGGTTGCGATTGGGTACCCAGGTTGCAGCAAACTGCAGGGACAATCGCAACGTTTTCTCCAAACTTCCGCGGTATGTGCGAGTGATCGGTTTCCAAACGATCAACTGACACAGATGCAAAAGCAAGCAAAGATTTCAGAACATGATCCATGAATGACCGGGTCAGAAGTGGGGTGTCCACTCGCTTTGGCATTCGGTTGCACGCAACCTCTGCCAAAGAGGGGCATCTGTAGACACCCCACCTTCGGCTACACTGTTGGTAGAGATAGCTGGTTGAATGGAGGACCATACCCCTAAATCCCAAGTCCAAACTCAGCCAAACTCACCCTTGTAAGCCCCATTCCATAGCCCAGTTCAAGCCTGAACCCAGTCAACCCAGTCCTAAACACCACCCTGAAAAACCCCCCATAAAAAAAGGCCAGTCAAAAAATCCTAAAAAAGTCAAACTCACTGAGTCAACCCGCTGAGTTAACCCGCTGAGTCAACCCGTCGAGTCAACCCGTCGAGTCAAAACACCGAGTCAACCCGTCGAGTCAACCCATCGAGTCAAACCACCGAGTCGACCCGCTGAGTCAACTCACTGAGTCGACCAGCGAGTCCAACAGCAGCCCCGAGGGAGCGACCGTACTCGCTGGAAACCGAGGAGCGGCCGTAAGGGCGGCCCATAGCAGGCCGCCCGGACAAAATTACGCAAACTGCCACTCCTCGCTGCTATAAATACCCCCCTCCCCTTCTCATTTCATCATCCCTTCAAGTCCATTTCAGCCCGAGAGCTCTGAGTCCACCTCTCCACCCTTTAGCCCATTTTCCCACCAAGGAGAGCCCGAGTGAGGAGAGTCTAGCCCTGTCCAGCCCTGCCTGACTACTGGTCCAAGCCTCTCAAGCCATCTAAGTCTTAATCCAGCCACTCGAAGCCAACCCTTGCGACACCACCGTCCACCCAGCTATCATTCATCCAGCATCATCTCATTTGCATCTAGCATAAGTGCAACATTTACTTTTCTTCCAACCCCCCTGCTTCACTACAAGCACCTTGATTACTCAAGCACACATGCATATGTCTTTATATTAAGCACCTGTCAGTTCGAGCGTATGCTCTGGGCTTGCCCGTTGTTGGAACCTGCCCATCAGAAACTCTTACTGTTCAGACCTGCATTTATGCTTCACTATAAAGCACCTTGATTATTCAAGCACACTGCATACGTCTTATATTAAGCACCTGTCAGTTCGAGCGTACGCTCTGGGCTTGCCCGTTGTTGGAACCTGCCCATCAGAAACTCTTACTGTTCAGACCCGCATTCATGCATCATGTCATTCATGAGAATATACGAGGATTAAACTAGACTTTCAAGTATCCGATCGATTCTGTGAAGTAGAGACCGTACTTCGGTACGGGCAGTGTGTGGGGTGCTTAACCTCTTCCCACCCTGTAACCGTGATCCCTTACCTTGAATCTCTGGCCGCAGATCAACAGGAGTCATTTTAGAGGAAGGAATCTTCGGATTCCCTTCTCCAATGTTTCTACAGGGTCTAGCCGACTGTAGATTCAAAGTAACTGGCTAGTGGCGACTCTGGTCTTATATAAACTCACTTAACACATCCAGCTTAACACGACAACCAAACGAAGCCCTCGAGAACGAGGCAAGCCAGTGGCACAAACGGCGATTTCGCACTCATGCATCCTCATCTCCTTCTTTTCCTAAAGGAAAGGGGAAGGGAGAAGAATGTCGTGTGGGGAGCGCCAGAAAATCGGCGAGGGTCCACACTATGGTGACGGAAAACCTGTGTTAGAAGGCTACACAGATGCAGATATGGCAGGTGACATAGACTTCAGGAAGTCTACATCGGGGTTTATGTTCACGTTTGCAGGGGGAGCGGTTTCTTGGCAGAGCAAGCTACAGAAGGTTGTAGCATTGTTGATGACAGAGGCCGAGTACATCGTGGTCACAGAAGCATGTAAAGAGATGCTTTGGATGAAGAGGTTCCTACAGGAACTTAGCCTGAAGCAGGATGAGCACGTGGTCTATTGCGATGGCCAAAGTGCTATACACTTGAGTAAGAATCCAAGTCGGCATTCCAAGTCGAAGCACATAGAGATTCGGTATCACTGGATTAGGGATACTTTGGAACAGAAGGTGTTACAACTTGAGAAGGTCCATACGAATGATAACGGGTCAGACATGATGACTAAGGCTTTGCTCAAGGGCAAGTTTGAGGTTTGCAGAAACCTAGCTGGATTGAAGAAGACGAATTTCTCCTGAGTCCGAAAAGGGGAAGATTTGATGGGACGTTTCCTCCTCAGTCAGAGGAGAGAGAAAGTGGATCCTGGGTATGGCCGGGCACCCGACCCACAATGTGGCCGGGCGACCGAAAATCACCCAGATGGATGCTTACACTGCTGGGCTGTTTTGACAACAACCGAGCGCCCGGCGGTCTGGTGACCGGGCGCTCGATGACCTGGCCAGGTGCCGACCATGTTGGTCCAGGCCCCCGAAATTGGAGTTTTCTCAAGGTTTTTTTGCTGGATGTTTTTGGGCCTGGCTGGGCGCCCGATGGTCTGATGATCGGGCGCTCGACCCCGTGCGAACTGCTTGTACACAGTTTCCTATTTGGGCTTCAATTCCTCCGTTTTCTTACTTAAGGAGTTCCAAAACGCGATTAGGGCATCTCATTAGAGTGTTTGCACGTCCAAGGTGAGAGAAAGAGAAAAAGAGGAAGAGAGAAAGAGAAAAGAGAGAAAGAGGAAGCTTGTAGAAGGGAGAAGTTGCTTGAAGAGGAGTTCTTCTGCGCAACCGTCGTCTCAGCGCTTCTACGTCCTCGGGATCGGTGAGATCGCTCTACTTTTGTTATTCTCTTATTGTTTATCCATCCCAAGTGGGTGAGGAAGGTTTGATCCAAGCGGTGTGTGCTTGAGATCAGTTGTAACAGTTCCCTTAGATAGTGGATTGTTGATCTGGATTAGGTCCCGTGGTTTTTACCTCTTTTGAGGGTTTTCCACGTAAAAACTCATTGTGTCGTGTGGTTGATGTTTATTCTTGATTATTGCATTATCATAGTTCATAATTCTAATGTATTGGGGGGCGAGATCCGAAGGTTTGTGTGAAATGCAACCAACACAAATCAAAACAACCTTTTCCAAAGATGGAGAGAACAAGGAGAGCATACAAAAGCTTGCCTGCATCTGCCATTTTCTCTCAAGAATGAATCTCTCTCTCTCTCTCTCTCTCTCTCTCTGGGTTGTGAGGGATGAAAATGGTTAGTATTTATACAGAGGAAATGGGCTTTTCCCTACGATCTATGCATTGCCGTAAGCAAGAAGTAGAAGGCCCACTATCCACATCCAAGGTCCAAAAATGGAGCCAGATTGGCTGATTCATGTCCAAGGGCTATGATGAGCTGGTTGGGATGGGCCAAGTAATGGGCATTCGCAATTTCAAGCCCCTATCCGGGCCAATTAGCTATTGGGCCAATTAGTGGGCCTTTGTGTTTAAGATCGTCTAACCAACAGAGCAATTTCGAAGATGAACGGCTTGATTCTGTGAATATTAAAGATGAACAATCCTATTAAAGTTTTTAAAGATCAACTAGTGTTGGGATGAACTGTTCAAATATACAAATATTTACGATTAGCCGTCCAATTTTAACGATCTTGACGATTGATGGTCCAGTGAGGCCTATATTGAAAATAAAAGGTTTGATTAGGCAAACAGGCTAGTTTGACTAGTAATGAAGATGAGTTCTAATTTCCGTAATGTGCCTATATTAAAGATGAACGGTTTGATTAGATCTTAATTGAAGATCAACGGTCTTAATGCAGTGTAGAGAAATGAACTGGAGAAAATAATAGAATTGAAGATTCCTATTTATGGACAGCGTGGATTTTTCACAAACACTATGATGGCCCCACCTAGCTTCCGACCCCTGCCCCTCTCCGTATTGGGAACGAATCAAGTGAGAACCCGGGGTCACCCAACACGGTGGATCCCTGACAGTGGGGCCCACTTTGATGTATGTATTGTACATCCATGCCGTCCATCCGATTTTTCAGCTTATTTTAGAGATCAACAAGTGTAGGAAACCTGAGATGAACTCAAAAAATGAGTAGATGAGGGCCACACCATAAGAAACGGTAGTGATTGAACGCCCACTGTTAAAAATCACTTATGCGTGGCTATATTTCTACATATTGGCCTGGAGCACATACTAATTAAGATACTTGCGTGGACATATATATATATGTGCATGGCCCACACCACAGCTAATGAAAGGTGGAGATGGAACAAATCAAAATAACCTTTTCCAAAGATGGAGAGAATAAGGAGAGCGTATAAAAGCTTGCGTGCAACTGCCATTTTCTCTTTAAAATCTATCTTCTCTATCTTACGCTTTGGGACGTGAGGAATTGAAAAGCAGTGAGTATTTTATAGGGAGGAAATGGGTTGTTTCTGTCATCTCTCTATTCATTGTAATCAGATTTTATAAATCCTATTTTTACTCATTCATCTGATTTTCTTCATGTGCGTTTCTGTAACTATTAAAAAGGTTACAAGCGTGGACTCCTCACGATTACTTGGACTATCTGGATCGAGCGAAACAACCGATGTTTCTACAATCATTTTGTGTCAGCGATGAATGTCTTCTCCCATGTGCTAATCTTACGTAGAGATTGAGCTCCATAAGGAAGCCTGCTTTGGCTCGGTTTCCTTTAGGATGTTGCCTTGATTTTTTTTCTAGGCTTTGTTTGCCTTCTCTCTCTTTCCTTTTCTTTGGGTTTTTATTCTTTCTGTTCTCAATAAAATTATCACCTTTCAAGAAAAAATGAGGGTCACATCACAGGGTAGATTGGAACGGAGACACCATTAAAAAGCTTTCAAAATATTGACGTGGGCCCACCATGTCATGAATATTTCATCCAATTCATTCAGAAGATGAGGCCATATTCCAGAACTCGGTGGGGCCATGCCACTTGATTTGATAGGTTTTAGATAAATGGTGTGGTACACCTGAGTATGGATCGACACGTGGGTCCCCGAGGAGTTAGTGAGTTTTAGAAATGGTCTGTATAGAACAAACCATTGAGAGAGAGAGAGAGAGAGAGAGAGAGAGAGTAGTCGAATAGCCATTTCATTAAAACGTTAAGAGATAACATCCATGCATTCTACCAACCATACATTTTTCACTCAAATAACAAAGGCACTTCTTCCATATATATACTATAATTCCATTCCTTAAGCGCATGTAGGAGTGGTATGTTGGAATTGTGGGCCAGACATGGCCTAAATCCACCTGGCGATGCAATGATCGGATTGGATCAGTCGCGTGACCATCTAGGTGGGACCCACATTGATGGGTGGACACGGGAATTGCGCATGAGGTGCGGTAGTTGTGTTGATACGTAGGAGTAGAAGAATCCTATGATGGGTTGGATTCTTCTCAAACCCTATCTATTTATAGTGCTACCGGTCCCCAATTCTACACATCATCACATGTACGTTTCTTCCCATTAGAGCGTGCAACGGGTCGTGGGTGTGGTAGAGGCGGAAGACCGGCGTGCAGTCACCTTCATCAAAGTTTTCTACAGCCAGAACAATGGCCGAACAAGGTACGCCTCTAAGTTCATCAATGCCTCAGATTGATGCTAGTATTGATCCAGGGAAATCCGCTGCGTCAATTATTCTCACATTTGGTATCAGAGCAAGATACTAAGCATCCATCTTGTGGCATTGTTTTGAATTCCGTCAAGATTGCTTCCGCACTCAGACGAGAGTTGTCAAATTCCGGTTGTTGGACTGGAATACGGTGCCTGACACTGGAATCTGACGACTGTGATGTCTGGAATAGAACTGTCGAACCCCAACCCTGTAACACCCCAAACACACATCGCCATCAAACCCCAACAACTCCGGCCGCAACCCTGTTTCTCTAGGTCGGCAGCGATGGACATTAGCCTGCCCACTTCCAGATTAAAAAAATAAAAATAAAAAAATTGGGACTCCAGAGTGGGCTCTTCGCTGTTGCGATTGACGCTGGCAATGGATTTTTTTGCGGTGGCCGATCAAGCAGCAACTGGGGTTTTGATCGGCCGGGATAGGTTGTCGGCCATGGCAGATGCTGTGGTGCAGTGGATGTGATGGGGCAGCGGCTATGGTGTCGACGCACAGAGGAAAATGATGATGGCGGCAGTGGAGTTTAGGCTGTCTCTATTGTCTCGAGCAACAGAAAGAGGCTAGGGTTTGGGGGCTGGTTTTCTGACTGCTCAAATAGAGTCTTTAGGGTTGTTTATCTCTAGCTGCGGGCTGGGCAGTTTACCTTGTTGATGGACTGGGCCTTGGCTCGTTGATAGCCAACTGGGCCGAATGTAGTTTTGGTTTGCAAACTGGGCTTGTTTCAAGCTGGTCCAAAGCTTGTGACCTGGGCCATCCATGTTTGTGGGTAAGCCTGGCCATGGGGCTTATTTCTAGCAACAGTTGGGCCAAACTTGAGGCTATGATTTTGGGCCTAATTTTGTTTAGGTTTTGAGCTGTTGATTGGCCTAATTTCAGCCAGATTTTGGGCCTAATTCTGGACACCTATATGGGCCTGATTTTAGCCTAGTTGTGGGCTTCCTTGTACAAAAATAATTTGAGGTTGGCTATGGGCCTATTTCAGATTGTCATTGGACCAGATTTTTACCAGTTTTTGGGCCAAGTTTTGATCCAAATTTTGGCCAGATTCTGGGCTGATTTTGGGCCAAATTGTGAGGCCATTTTTTGGCAGTTTTAGGCCTAAATTTTAGGTTATTTTGGGACCTATTTTCGCTCATATTATGACCAAGTTTTGGGCTAAATTTTGGATTCTTTTCTGGGCCAAATTTGAAGTAATTTTTTTGGCCTATTTTAAGGTATGTTTTGGGCTTATTTTGGGGCCTAACTTTAGGCTGGCCTTGGGCTCTTTGTGGGCCACGTCTTGATCTTTATTGAACCCAATGGTGGCCCAGTTGTAGGCTTGCTTAGGCCCAATTTCAAGCGCAAAACCAAAGAGAATTCAAGGAATTGATTTTCCACCGTTGACTACTTTATTAACCACTTAATTTATACACTGGAATATTGTTTCAATTGTTTCATGTTGAATTAAATGGATGGATTATAAAGTTCAATTTTGGATTATCAGGCATGGGTCACTTGGGCCTATTTTCATCGATACTAGCCTAAAGGTATTGGACAACATTTATGGGCATCAAGCTCATCCAATTTATTTTTTTGTCCATACATTGGCTAATAGCTAGACAGACTACAGATAGTGACCCAATCAGTTATTTTCACCCGTCTCTTTGTCTTTGATGCATTGAGAATATCCATTAGGGGCGATTGGATTGGGTGGGGTCCAAGTTTCTAGGACTTGGTGGATACTCTTTATTGCGTGTTCCACCAAGTGGCTGTGACTAAGAATACCCATTGGGTTTTAGATTCAAGGGCATGGTCTTATGCCATGCAAGGAGGACCAAACGTGGTGGCGTTTGTCTCCAGACATGCGGTGTTCGACCCAAAGGAGTTCGTCGTTTGCCTGGATCCAAACGGGGTGGGGTGGATGGTGTTAGTAGTGTGGGATCAGATGGTCCATCTTGCCACAAAGGTGTTGGATTATTTGAGACCATGTTGTTGATATTCAGCCAGCCTCATGTTGTGAAGACTGCTCGCGTGTTGCGATCTCGGCCCAAAGGAAGGGGTCGTAATGATGCACTGAGTTTCACACCAGGATTTGATGATTAGGCCCGTCATCCTGGATAATCTAGTCGACTGCCCCGTTGATTAGATAAAGTTCAGTATATAAGTATCTTTCAATTGATGCTTAAAGTTTAAATGGGTATTTACTCTGAGTTGTTGCACCTTTATATTGCAGTAATGAACGTTGGATCCATTCTCTCCCAAATTAAAGGCCTCCCTACCCTTAATGGCAGTAACTTCTCGGAATGGAAAGAATCACTTGAAATAATTCTTGGATGTATGTAATTAGACATAGCCCTTAATGAAGATCAACCTCCAAAGCCAACTGAATCTAGTTCCGCCACTGCTATTGCTAAATATAACAGGTGGGAACGAGTGAATCAGTTAAGTATAAAGATAATTAAGCATTCCATTCCCAAATCCTTTCGTGGGGGTATACCTCAGAAAGATAACGCAAGAGAATTCATCAAAGAAATCGGAGAAAGGTTTACCAAATCCGATAAGGCAGAGACTATAACGGTTCTTTCTGAACTCGTGTCTTTGAAGTATAACGGCGATGGAATTAGGGAGCACATCATTAAGATGGCCGATCTCGCAGCTAAGTTAAAAGCACTCCAGTTAGACATTCCAGAAGACTTAGTGGTCTATTTAGTGCTGATTTCTCTTCCTTCCAGTTTCAGCACTTTCAAGGTCAACCATAATACTCAGAAAGAAAAATGGACCTTGACTGAGTTGATATCGCACTGTGTGCAAGAGGAAGAGAGACTTAGGCGAGAGCGACCAGAAAGTGTTCATCTCGCGTACTCTTCTCATGGGGATAACCAAAAGAAAAGGAAGAGAGGTTTTAAGAATAAGGGTAAAGGAAAGGTTACAGGCAATGGTACGGAGTCAAATGACAAAAAACAAGTGGTTGTTCCCTGTTACTTTTGCGATCAGGAGGGTCACTTAAAGAAACAGTGTCATGGGTATAAAGCTTGGCTCAAGAAGAATAAAAACAAAACTAAAGGTAAAGATTCTTGTCTATAGTTCATGAGGTTTTAATTGCCACACATCTGTCATGATGTGCATCAATTTCGGGCCGTACACTCATACCTTGTATCTTGTGCAGATGCACCTGAGGAGCCTGAGACCCAGTGATGCGGAGCGCTACGTATCTAGTGGGTGGCTTTTAGTAGGAGATACGAGGCTAAAGATTTTGTATTTCTTTAAATACATTAAATTAGTTTGCATTTGAATTTGGAACCTTTGCATTTATTTTACGCTGATTTAAAATAAAATAGTCCATTTGATTTTCTTTTAAAATTCAAATGTTGGTTTAAAGCCTCGATACTCTAGTGGTGCGTGGTATATGAGTGTGAATGAAGACAACTTCGTTTACAGATAAGAATAACATTAATAGTCACAAATAGGTTCGATCCCTAAAAGTGATGTGCACAAAGGTATCTAGTCTAGACATGTAGTGTTATCACTTTGAGGTGGATGCACCTATAGTGACATTCAAGACATTGAGCTAAGAACCCATGAGAAAAGCTTGACCTCGTATTGATGGGGACATCTATCTCGAATTCTTGAGAATCTTGATATACGCGATGTGAGAAATTGTGGACATATTGGATCCATAAATAAGGTGATACAGATATTCAGCTCAGATACAGTGACACCAGTCAGGTGAAACTAATAAGATAAATAAATTTTGGTCTACACTGAGTGCCTCATCAGTGGGAGGTCCAGTTTCAGACTTTGTTTCATGGCATGGGTGTAGTTGCTTGGTAGGATTCTGATGTAGGACGGGTCGCTGACTATTTCATGGCCCAGATGGAGCAAAAGAAGACCGGACGGGGCCGAAAGTGATCCGGACCGTCAGGACCGTGAATCGGTCGTATCTCACAATCCGGAATGAGTTACGGGACGTATAATATATCAATTTGGGGTAGCTCGAGCTACTTTAGCCAACCAACCCCGCTACGCCGGGTTGCCCAACCCGGAATCGCGAGAATCGACCGTATCGACGGTCATTAGGCTAGTTTATTTTCGTTTTTACTATTTATAGTAAGTTTTAATTCGATCATAACTTTGCATCTGTAGGGTTTTAGAGTTAGTGCCCAACATGAAAAGGGCTTAGAATATTTCGTAGAACAGCGTGGTTGAGGCCGTTTGATAACTTTCTATTTTTGGCCGAAAACCAAGAGTTCTAGTAGGATTGAATGACTTCTATAAATAGTAAGTTTACTATTTATAGTAAGTTGCGTTTTCTAGGAGTTTTAGTTGGAGTTGGATTTTGATACTTTACCTAGGGTTTAGTTTCCTATTTATATGCATTATAATTCCGTTATTATTCATTCAATTATCAATTATTCAATTATTCGGAATTTATTTCCTCTTTTTATCTTTTATTTCTTCTCGTGGATTCGAGAAACTATCGGTTAGGGAGACGGTGATCGACCTACCACGTCCTCCCTGCGTCATTGGTATCAGAGAGAGGTTTCTTCCTCAGGACGATGGCCTCTAATGAAGGGTTGGATTCTCATCCTAAGGACGGTGCTCCAAGGGACTATCTAACGGCGACAGCCTTCGAGGCAGCATTCGAAGCAGCACGATGGGAGAACCGGTTGATCCTGCAAGGTATACAGGCGACCCTCGACCAGATTACAGCATCGCTAGCTCCTCTTCGAGCCCAAGGCGAATAACAACCACCAACAGTTGTTATACGGGACAATCCTGTTGTCCGTAGAACACCCCAGGTGGATAACCGTAGGGTTACGCCAGACGATTCAGAACCAAGCGATGACGAGGTCGAAGACATGTTTGTACGACGACCGGCGCTAGGGAATGAGCGTGTGGAACGAGCAGAACGAGATTATCGGGGCAAAGCTGATCTTCCCAGCTTTAATGGCCTACTTCGAATAGAGGAGTTCCTCGACTGGCTGACAGAGGTCGAGCGATACTTCGACTATATGGACGTGCCGGACGATAAGAAGGTAAAACTAGTTGCATATAAGTTTAAATCCGGTGCTTCAGCATGGTGGGAAAACCTACAGGTTTCTCGCGCCCGTCAGAATAAGACACCCATCCGAACATGGCCTCGGATGAGACAGCTTCTTAGAGCTCGATTCCTCCCTAACGACTATGAACAAATTTTGTTCCAACAATACCAAAATTGTCGTCAGGGAAATAGAACCGTAGCCGAATATCTTGAAGAATTCCAACGATTGGCTACACGGAATAATTTATCGGAATCAGAGGCACAACAAGTATCACGATTCATTGGTGGGTTGCGATTTGCAATCCAGGATCGAGTCCAGATGCATCCAGTTTGGACGTTGAGTGAGGCCAACCAATTGGCCACTCGAGCAGAAACACAGTTGTCACGGCCCCCTGCTCGACCCTATCTAGCAACACGAAATCCCAACACCGGACCCACTCAAGATACAACGTTGGCCAAAGGCAAGGAGCCTATAGGAGGGCGTCCTCAACCTCCTACGGTCACGAACCGGGACTGGGGAAGCAGTTCTTCAAGACCTCAACGTACAGCTCCCACTACAGTGGGTTCCAGCAGGATCCCCAATCCATATGGTCGGCCCAGACCAGACCATTGTCTCCGTTGTGGCCAACCAGGCCACTGGTCGAACACTTGCCCTCAACGCCCTGCAGCACACTTAACTACGAATGAAGGCGGCGTGGAAGGTGAGCCAACAGAAGATAACCCTGAATTGGAACAGGCCGAAGAGGGGGACACAGAAGATGTCGATTGACTGACTGAAGATCATGGAGAATCGCTAGTAGTAAGACGACTACTTTACGCCCCCAGGAAGGAAGTGCACCCACAACGACATAATATTTTTCGCACAAAGTGCACCGTGCAGGGCAAAGTCTGTGACGTGATCATAGACAGTGGGAGTAGCGAAAATATTGTCTCGAGAATTATGGTGGATAAGTTACATCTGCCTATGACAAAGCACCCTACCCCTTACTCTATCGGCTGGATCAAGAAGGTGAATGAAACCAAGGTAACTCATCAATGCATTATTTCGTTTTCCATTGGTAAAAGCTATAAGGACGAGGTCCTCTGTGATGTAGTTGACATGGAAGCCTGCCACATGTTACTTGGGTGGCCATGGCAATCGGATCGAGATGTGACCCACAGTGGACGGGAAAACATATACATGTTCACCAAGGATGGTCGAAAAATTGTTTTGGCCCCTATGACACCAGACAAACACCCTGAAGCTTCTAAAGTGGAGGGAAACTCTCTCCTTACCATTCGCGAGTTTGTTAAGGAATCAAAGGAAACGGGCGAGATTTATGCTGTTATGGTAAAAGGCGAGGAGCCAGGATCCTCTAATATTCCTCAACGCCTTAAACCGCTGCTAGAAGAATTTCGAAGTACTTGGCCTGCAGAGTTACCTGATGAGTTGCCTCCCATGCGAGACATACAACATCACATCGACCTTATCCCAGGGTCTAGTCTACCCAACCGACCGCACTATCGGATGAGTCCGAAAGAGTACGAAATTCTACAGGGACAGGTGGAGGAACTGATCCGTAAGGGTCTTATTAAAGAGAGCATGAGCCCGTGTGCCGTTCCGGCACTCCTTACCCCAAAGAAGGACGGAACATGGCGTATGTGCATCGATAGCCGCGCGATCAATAAAATAACAGTTAAATATCGATTTCCAATACCGCGGTTGGATGACATGCTGGACATGCTCGAGGGCTCCAAGGTGTTCTCGAAACTGGACTTACGGAGTGGATACCATCAAATCCGTATTAGGCCAGGTGACGAGTGGAAAACGGCCTTCAAGACCAAGGAAGGGCTATATGAGTGGCTGGTTATGCCCTTCGGTTTGACCAACGCCCCAAGCACCTTCATGCGTTTAATGAACCAAGTGTTGAAGCCGTTCATTGGCCGTTTCGTTGTCGTTTACTTTGACGACATTCTAATATACAGTCAGGATGAAACAGAGCACATGACCCACATCAGAAAAGTGCTACAAGTGTTGGCCGACAACAAGCTATACTTAAATCTGAAAAAGTGTAGCTTCTTAACTGATCAATTATTGTTTCTGGGGTTCATCGTGTCGTCCATGGGTATCCGAGTGGACGAAGAAAAGGTACGAGCTATTCGGGATTGGCCGACTTCGACAAACATTCATGAGGTACGACGTTTTCATGGGTTGGCGACCTTCTATCGTTGATTTGTGCGGAACTTCAGCAGTATCGTCGCGCCGATTACCGACTGTATGAAGAAGGGTCCGTTTCAATGGATCGAAGGGGCTGAGAAGAGCTTTGCAGAAATTAAACATCGGTTGTCCACTACCCCGGTTCTAGCACTCCCTAATTTCGACAAGCTATTTGAGGTAGAATGCGACGCATCTATTGTCGGCATTGGGGGAGTCCTTTCTCAGGAGGGCAGGCCGGTTGCCTTTTACAGTGAGAAACTCAGCGACGCACGACAGAAGTGGTCAACCTATGAACTTGAATTATATGCAGTGGTTCAAGCACTGCGCCATTGGCGCCATTATCTTATTCAAAGGGAATTTATACTGTACACTGATCATCAGGCCTTAAAATTTATCAATACTCAGACTAACGTGAATCGTATGCATGCTAGATGGATTTCGTTTTTACAGGAATTCACGTTCGTTCTGAAACACAAATCAGGGCAGCAGAACAAGGTGGCAGATGCACTAAGCCGACGTGCATCCCTTCTTATTACAGTGAGTAGTGAGGTGATCCGGTTCGACTGCCTCAAGGAACTTTATGCCGAGGACGAGGATTTTGCAGATGCATGGAAAAAGTGCCAAGAAGGGCACCCGAGTGACCTTCTAATTCAAGATGGTTTCCTCTTCAAAGGAAATCGACTTTGCATCCCGCAGAGTTCGTTACGGGACAAAATTATTATCGAGCTGCACGGCGGTGGCCTCGGCGGTCATCTAGGACGAGATAAGACTCGAGCGATGGTGGAAGAGCAGGTATTACTGGCCGCAACTTGCTCGTGATGTGGGCAGGGCGGTACAACGATGTCATATTTGTCAAACCGCTAAGGGACAATCTCAAAATACAGGTCTTTACACGCCATTACCCGTGCCAGATGCCCCTTGGGAGGATTTATCTATGGATTTTATATTAGGGCTCCCACGTACACAACGCGGCATGGACTCAGTGTTCGTGGTGGTAGACCGATTCTCCAAGATGGCACACTTCATTCCGTGCAAGAAGACCTTTGATGCGATACACGTTGCGAACCTTTTCTTCAGAGAGGTTGTGCGACTACATGGGATTCCTAAGACGATCACTTCAGACCGGGACACAAAGTTCGTTAGCCACTTTTGGCGAGCCTTGTGGAATCGGTTCGGTACACGACTTCACTTCAGCAGTGCTTATCATCCACAAACAGATGGACAGACTGAGGTCGTCAACCGCACATTGGGCAATCTCATCCGTTGCCTTTCAGGTGACAAACCGAAGCAGTGGGACATGGCCCTGGCTCAAGCAGAGTTTGCGTTCAACAACATGGTAAACCGATCGACAGGAAAATCTCCGTTCCAGATTGTTTATGGGTGCGTTCCTCGTCACACACTCGATTTGGTTCCCCTGCCCAAGCTTCCGGGCATGAGCGTAACAGATGAACATATGGCAGACCGAATCATGGACATACATGCAGACGTGCGCAACAAATTACAGGCTTCGAACGAGAAGTACAAAGAAGCGGCCGACAAGCATCGGCGCGCCAAAGTGTTCGAAATAGGAGATCAGGTGATGGTCCACCTACGTAAAGAGCGATTTCCTACCGGGACCTACAACAAGTTGAAACACAAGAAGATTGGACCGATACCGATCATTCGCAAGATCAATAACAATGCCTACGTTGTTGATCTTCCAGATGACATGGAGATTTCAAGGACTTTCAACGTGGCAGATCTGTACGAATATCATGAACCAAAGCTAGGACGAGAACTCGGGGTCGAGTTCTTTCGAAGTGGAGGAGACTGATGTAGGACGGGTCGCTGACTATTTCATGGCCCAGATGGAGCAAAAGAAGACCGGACGGGGCCGAAAGTGATCCGGACCGTCAGGACCGTGAATCGGTCGTATCTCACAATCCGGAATGAGTTACGGGACGTATAATATATCAATTTGGGGTAGCTCGAGCTACTTTAGCCAACCAACCCCGCTACGCCGGGTTGCCCAACCCGGAATCGCGAGAATCGACCGTATCGACGGTCATTAGGCTAGTTTATTTTCGTTTTTACTATTTATAGTAAGTTTTAATTCGATCATAACTTTGCATCTGTAGGGTTTTAGAGTTAGTGCCCAACATGAAAAGGGCTTAGAATATTTCGTAGAACAGCGTGGTTGAGGCCGTTTGATAACTTTCTATTTTTGGCCGAAAACCAAGAGTTCTAGTAGGATTGAACGACTTCTATAAATAGTAAGTTTACTATTTATAGTAAGTTGCGTTTTCTAGGAGTTTTAGTTGGAGTTGGATTTTGATACTTTACCTAGGGTTTAGTTTCCTATTTATATGCATTGTAATTCCGTTATTATTCATTCAATTATCAATTATTCAATTATTCGGAATTTATTTCCTCTTTTTATCTTTTATTTCTTCTCGTGGATTCGAGAAACTATCGGTTAGGGAGACGGTGATCGACCTACCACGTCCTCCCTGCGTCAGATTCGATCCGAGCACTTATGACACTATGTATTGAAACATAATTTTAACGTCTATCACGAAGCCAGGTGTTGGACGTTGCGGTATTGCAATCCTTGAAATGAAGAGGATATATAATTGTCGAGTGTTTTGTAAACCCCATCTGATAATTACACTGTAGGGTGTTCAGGATCAGTGGGAGTATAGACATTGAGCTGGTGTACTGCAATTGTGGTTATCAACGATTTCAGTTTTGATCTCTGTTCTCACACTGCATGCATAAGAGATAAGGACAGATGTGATTGGCTATTATTGAGGCAAAGTCATCTCTTCGTAGAGATGATTGGACCGCTTGAAGTTTGCATGCAGGTTGTACCTGGTATGAGATTTTAATGTTCCGCACTTTTCCAGTATCCATGTTGTTGGGAGTGTTGGCATTTGTGATTGCGCCTGGTCCCGTCCTCGACAAATGAGGTGATGACTGCCGTGGTTCAATGTCAATAGTTCCAATGGACCGGATAATTCAGGGTACTTCATAAGATCCATTAAATATCTAGGAAGTGAGAGTACTAGATTATACATTGCATACTGAGGAATGCCATGAATGTCCCAAGTGGGAGAATGTTGGAATTGTGGGCCATACATGGCCTAAATCCACCTGGCGATGCAATGATCGGATTGGATCGGTCGCATGACCATCTAGGTGGGACCCACATTGATGGGTGGACACGGGAATTGCGCATGAGGTGCGGTAGTTGTGTTGATACGTAGGAGTAGAAGAATCCTATGATGGGTTGGATTCTTCTCAAACCCTATCTATTTATAGTGCTACCGGTCCCCAATTCTACACATCATCACCTGTACGTTTCTTCCCATTAGAGCGTGCAACGGGTCGTGGGTGTGGTAGAGGCAGAAGACCGGCGTGCAGTCACCTTCATCAAAGTTTTCTACAGCCAGAACAATGGCCGAACAAGGTACGCCTCTGTAACGCCCCGGATTTTCACAACCCGAGTTCTAGACCCGTGTTTGAAGACCCGGGCGTTAGCCTATGAAGAAAATCCACATTTCAGTCCCTTTTCAACTGTCATTCCAAGAAGGGTGTTCACTGCGGAAGAAAACAAACCATGCATATAGGAAAGATACAACAAACATCGCAGAGTGGTACCCATAAGACTTATACAAACCGAATATCTCGAATTTAGTTCAGAATATACTAATAAACGATTACAATTATATACAAAATTTAAAGCAGCAATCATTAAACACAGCTCTTTGATCCATGACATCAGCATAACCTGAGCATCCTACTCCATTCAAGTACAACCTGTACATTATTCAAATCACCTGCACCAACTGTACGGTTGAAATTTAACAGCATGAGTGGCCAGCTCAGTGTGAGGTCCCCTCAAGATTACACACTAACACATTAATCAAGAATAATAAAAAAATGTACAAAACATCCATGATGTAATCTTTCTTAAATGCATAAATGCATGCACATGTCCCTCAGCCTGGGGATGCACATCCAGCTGGAAAATGTACTCTGGAAGTCCCTAAGGACACACATCAGCCCCACAATGCAAATTCATCAATTGGTGATCCAAAAGTCATTAAGGACACACATCGGCCTCACCCAATGGTCTGGAAGTCACTAAGGACACACATCAGCCCTACAATATCATGAGTGGTCATCACCAGCAAAAATACCAAAGGTACGTGCTCTCAGTGAATGACACACTAGGTCTAAAGGTAGGTCTATGACCTAGGCCAGCGAAAATACCTCGAGGGTACGTGCTCTCAGCAACCAGACCACCCGACGGTAATATGGCTAGTCACCACACGTCCCGTCTGTGCCATGATATGCATGATTAAACCAACTATTATTATTCCAATTTACAACCAAACCAATTATGACATTTCCATACAACTAGTGGCCTTTCATCACAATAATTCTCCAAAATATTTCCACACGAGTCCTACAAGGGACATAATCAATAATTTATCTCATAGGACCATTGGTCCATCAAGTGCATCGGGAATCCCAACAACTTATCTCAATAGGACATTCAATCCAACGAGTCCATGTAAAGACATCATCAAAAATATTTCCATACTGGTCCAGCTAGGGGCATAATCAAGATCTCATTTCATTTAACATTTAGTCCAACAATTCCATCTAAGGACACCATCATGAATCTTTTCAATAAATTGCTTCCAAAGGCCACCAGTTTAAGGTCCCATCAAATATAGGTGATCGCAACCATTCAAATTCATATTCCACTTTCATATTCTAAACATGAAGAATGAAAATGACAATTCCAAAATTCGTAAATAATTCACAGTTATAAAGAAATTCATGTATAACAAGATTAAACATATGATTTATGACAAAATCAAACAACAGAGGTAATCATGAGACAGAGCAAAATTTTCAGTCATATAGGAGTAAATCTATTACTTAATTAACATGAAGGCGGAAAGCTCAAGGGGAGGAATCATCACCTTAAGAATCGAAGCGTCTTTCAATGTTGCTTGAAGCATGTACACGCTCGCTAGAATTCGACCCTACCATGTTGTAGACCATTTATGCGGTTAGATTGTCATATCCATAATTTATACGGTTAAGATCAACCCTATGGTGGTGGCTCTAAATTCAAGCTTTAGGGTTTAAATGACTTATCTAATACTTTAGGAAGGTGGTGGATTCCATGGATGTGACCCCACGTAGATTTTTAGTTAAACGGGCTTTACATGCATAAATGGTTTTGGGCTAAGTTTGGGTCCAATTTGTGATCACAAGGGGCCATCTTTTAGAGAAATAAGATGAGCACTTCACAGAAAAATGTATGGTCTACAAAACTCATAAAATGAATCTCTTTGTTTGCATGTGTACAATTTTTAACAAAGGCTCAAACATGGGTACTTGCAGTTGTGCAGAAACAGTAGTGCATAAATGATTTTGGCCCAACTTTGAGCACGTACTGCCATCAAATGGAGTCACCTTTTGGCATGCCGTCAAGTGCCCCTAGTAGACTCATGCATGGTGTCTAAAATCCAATAGGTAGGGCCTGCTAGGCACCCACATATGATGTTTTGCACAATGCCAAACATGGGCACTTGAAATTTCTGCACAGAAATTCATGCGCACCATATCATGGCCCCATCTTGGGATCAACTTTCCGACCATATGGGGCCCACCCTGGCCCAGGTAATATATTATTTTTCTAGCCACATATATAGACAGAAAATTCCAATTGGTGGCCCCCACATAGCTCATACATGGGCCCCACCAGGGGCCGCAAAGATGGCCCAAAACTTACAAAATCAGACATACTATTTTCAGTTATGTCAGCCCCAACTTTGGGCCCACCTCACCAACGCATGGGGGCTATTTCCAGAGAAGTTGTGAGATATTCCACTACACTGATATGTGGAAAGGACATCCCCATGGTAGGACCCTTATATACAGATCGTGGGGCCCACCATGAGGTCTCAAAAAGGCTTACTTACAACATCATTATGGTACTTAGAAAATTTTCCAACAACCAGAAATACAAAGGAAGAAAAGGTTTACACTTTGCTTTGATACGGCCCACTAGAGTTTCAGATCCAGTTCATTTTTGGTGTGCGGCCATAAAACTAGATAGAGAAGCTGATGGAAAGGATGGATTATACAAATACATCACGGTGGGTCCCACGAGTGGGTCCTAGAATCATGCCCATAAGGGGCCACTGACGCTGCTGTCCAGCAGCGTCTCGCTGGCTGAGCCAACAGCCAATAGCCAATTTTATTATTTATTTATTTTTTCTTTCTTTCTTTCTTTCTTATTTTCCCACAAGATGTGGGTCTAATTGGGAAATCTAATCCGTCCATAAGATTGACCAGCTTAATGTGGGTCTAACGAGCCTCGATTTGGATATGTTTTGTTGTACAGAAACATGATAGTGGGCCTTGGAAAGGTTTCAACGGTCTGTATTGTTTCTTCCGGCACGGTCCACTAGAGATCTGGATCTTCTTCATTTTTCAGCCCCTTGCCTAAAATGATATGGAGAGACAGATGGACGGTGTGGATATAACATAGTGGTTCCCACACATGGGGCCATTTTCACGCCCAAAAACCCACTTTACTTGAAGCACACTGGAGCTTCCTCTCTCCTTTCTTTCCTTCTTTTTCTTTTATTCTTTTCCTATCTCGTTTCTCTTTCTTTCAATAGAAGTGGGTCCCATGCGTAGTCGATCCACTCCATCCATCAGGTCCTTCAGCTCATGGGGGACCCAACGAGCCCAATATTGGGTATGTGAATAGGTCTACAAACAGCAAGGTGGACCGAGGAAGTTTCGACAGTGGACATCATGTTCTCCACTGTTTTATGCTGTGCGGTCCACTTAAGATTTGGATCTGGTTCATATTGGGGCCCTGGCCATAAAATGATCTGGGAAAACAAATGGACAGTGTGGATCCAGCATAATCATCAAGGTGGGTCTCATGAGTGGAGACCCCATTGAGCCACGCTGATGCTGGACGGTTCCAGCGTCCCTGACGCTGAGAACGTCCAGCGTCTGGACGGCTTCCTCCTCTTTTTTTTCTTTTCTTTTTCTTCTTTGTTCATATCAAGTGGGGGCCCACTTAAGGAAGATCAATGCCATTCATTAGGTTCCCCAGCTCATGAGGAACCCATAGAGCCCTATATTGGGCAGGTGAATTCAGCTCAGAAACATCAAGGCGGGCCAAGGAAGTTCTCAATGGTGGACGATCGTTCCCTCAGTGGGGTCCACCTAAAATTTCGATCAACTTCATCCTTGGGTCCCCAACCCAAAATGGTATGGCCAAAGGGTTGGACGGCTTGGATGGCTATTAAACATTATGGTGGGGCCCATAATCAGCGGGTCCCACAGATAGTTTGGATCAAGCTGATTTTATATCATCCCTCCATCCAAAGGTGTAACCCCTTTTGTAGGGTTAGGATTTCATGCATGTACATCAGGGTGGCCCACCTCATCATCACCATCACAATCATCATCTAAGCAAAATCAACATAAAAAAAAATATAAAATGTTGAGTGAAGAGGGTGTACTCACCTTGATCTCCTTGATCAAGGGCCGAGATCGAAGATGGCCCACTCAGATCTTTCATACAAGCACCCTCACATGAATGTGGAAGGCATGGATGGAGTAGAAGGATGGAGGAAGTGAAGGGGGAGAGAGGGTGGACGTTTCCCCCTCCCAAACATCTCTCTTATAATCTTTCCTTTCTTTTTTTTTATTATTATTTATTTTATTTTTTAAATGAAGGGATGGTAGAGGACGTGGGGGCATGGGAGAGGAATGGGGGTGTCATCATGGCACCCCATCATTACACCACTCTCTCTTTTATTATTTATTTACTTTTTATTAATTTATTCATTTTTTTTATTTATTATTTTTTGTGTGTAATAATTAAGTATAATAATTACAAGGGAGGGAAAATGATTGCTTGGGAGACCGTGTAGTGGGCCTCACATTGGGTGGCCCCACACGAGTGTTCACAACCACATTTTTTTTGGGTGTTTTGATTAAATGTCCATATCTTTGCGCTCGGGTATCAGATCGGCGCACTGTTTTCGCCGTTGCGATCGCGAGGACGGCGCGGTCAATATGACAGAGGTTTCGGGATCTCAAGACTTTAGTCATTTGGGTGCAAACTACGCACTGCCAGTCTGAGACACCAGGAGTCACACACACATTGACGAAAGAGTCACGGAAGGGCATTACACATACACATATACTTTGGATTCTCACGGTAACACCCGAGTACAGAAAAGTACGGGGTGTTACAGCCTCTAAGTTCATCAATGCCTCAGATTGATGCTAGTATTGATCCAGGGAAATCCGCTGCGTCAATTATTCTCACATGGCATTCGCAGCAGGAAAGTCCGTAGGTGTATCCCATGCATATCTGAACGTGATCTTTTTCCCGGACACGATGGGCCCACCGTTGTTGACGAGGCAGTTCAGCCCATCTGGTCTGAAGATCGCGGGGTCTGGCCTCTTGACCGTACTATATCCATCGCATTTCAACCGCACATTCGTCTGTGGACATGAACACCAGTTGCTCACCTCTACTGCATACTCCGTTTTGCCCAGCACTTTGCTTCCCGTGATGGATTGGGTCACCTTAATATCAGATAAGCTGCATGGCCCACTCATCCCTACAAACAAATCAAAGTGAAAATCATTACGTATTCATTTTATAAATGTATTATGCTCGTTTGGCATCTCTACTCTAATTCAATAACAGCTTTTTGAATAAAAGCTACTTCAATAAGCCATTTTTGTTCTAGCTCTATTGTAAATAAGCTCGTTTGGTAAAATCTCTAAAAAATACTCTTATTTAAAATGAGCACGTCTGGTAAAACTTTTGAATAAGAGCTTTTTTAAGGGTAGTTGACGTCATTTTTAAAGATTACAACTTTAATATACGAGCAATCCAAATAGTTGTTTTGGTGGACCATTCATCATGTGGGGCCCAACATCACTCGTAATTGCTCTTTATGTGGGGCCCCTCAATATCCACTACTCCTTACCCATCACGTGGACTCCACATTTGATGTGTCCATAGTGTGGGCCCTACCTTTGAAGTGAATTGTCCATCATGTGGGGCCCACTTTTGATATCCACCATTCATCATGTGGGGTGCACTTTCTATGTGGATCATCCATCATACGGCCCACTTTGGATATGGGTCATCCATCATGAGAGACCTTGGACGTGGACCGTCCATTAGGTGGGGCCCACTTGATGTGAATTGTCCATTATGAGGGGCCACACTTTTATGTGGGCCATCCATCGTGTGAAGCCCAATCCGTCCATTATGTGGGCCCATCTTGATGTGGACCATTCATTGTGTAGGGCCCCACCTTCATTATGTGTCATTCATCATGTGGGCCCATCTTTGATATCAACTGATCATCATGTGGGCCCACCTTCAATGACCATCATCCATCATGTGGGTCCCACCTTTGATGTGGACTGTCCATCAAATGGGACCCGCTTGATGCGCATTTTCTGTCATATTGGGCCACACTTTAATGCAGGGCCATCTATCATGAGGGGCCCACCTTTGATGTGAACCTTTCATTACGTGGGCCCACCTTGATGTGGGGCCCCACTTTAATATGAGTCATTCATCATGAGGGGCCCATCTTTGATGTCCATCATCCATCATGTGGGTCCCATCTTTGTTGTGGACCACTTTGATTTGAGGCCCACTTGATTTGGATAGTCCATCATGTGGGACCCACCTTTGATGTCCACCATCCATCATGTATGTAGGTCCCACCTTAGTTGTGGACCATCCATCATGTGGGGCCCAACCTTTAATATGGGTCATTCATCATGTAGGCCCCCCTTTAATGTCAACCTTCCATCATGTGGTCTCACATTCAATGTCCACTATCCATCACGTGAGTCCTACCTTTGATGTGGAACATCTATCATGTGGGGCCCACTTGATGTGGATAGTCCATCATGTGGGACCCACCTTTGATGTCCACCATCCATCATGTAGGTCCCACCTTCGCTATGGACCACCCATCATGTGGGGCTCAACCTTCAATATGGGTCATTCATCATGTGGGCCCACCTTTAATGTCAATCTTCCATCATGTGGGCCCACATTCAATGTCCACCATCCATTGTGTGGGTCTCACCTTTCATGTGGACGATCATCAGGTAGGGCTTGCTTGATGTGGATCATTCATCATGCGGGGCCACACTTTGAAGTAGGCCATCCATGGGGCTCACCTTTGATGTGACTATGCATTATGTAGGCCCACCTTTAATATAGGCCATTCATCATGTGGGGCCCACCTATGAATCTTTCATCGTGTGGATATAGGCCATTCATCATGTGGGGCCCACTTATGAATCTTTCATCGTGTGGGCCTTTCATGAAGAATTCGTAAAGAGAAGAGGGTAAGATGGGAATTACTTGAAAAGTTTAAGGGTAAACTTGTCCAAAAACTAATCTAAAATGTCTATTTGCTTAAGCCAAATAACCTCAGTTTCAAAAAATAACTCTTTCGACTTACTAAATCAGCGCTAATGTGTTATTTTCTAAAAAATAAGTACTTAATCAAGCTTTTACCAAACGTCCTAAAAGCCTTTTTTTTCTTTTTTTTAGAAATAAGCAATAAGCTCTTATTTGAAGAGATGCCAAACGCCCCCCTTAAATAAAAGTAGAAGTAGAGCTCACGTGACTTTCTTCACACGTGTCTCACGTGTGTACTTGAAGTTTTCTTCTTCTTGTTTTTTATTTTATTTTATTTTATTTTATGTTAAATGCACAAGGCTTTGGGATGTGGCCCATATGAGTTTTGCATCTGCCTAATTTTTAGTCTCCCGTCCTATTGTGGTCTTGCAAAATTGATGGACGAAGTGGATTTGTCATAGGCATCTCTGTGGGCCCCACACAGCTAGCTTCCAACTGTAACTTCCCAATTCCAAGAAAATCCATATACACACACACGCACACTCTTAAAGTGGGTTACTCTCACATGTGTTTATAGATAGCATATTCCATTTAGGGCCATCGCACATGGAAACTTAGGCCCACCTGATGGACGGCTTGGATCTAGCAGTGTTGTAGCCACATTAGCACAGCCGTTGGCAGGCAGGCAGGTAGAATGCCCGATATAAGCCTGTAGGATTATCAACCTCTACTTTTAAAAGCGAAGAAGATACATAACGAGCACAATACATATACATTATATATATACAAGGCTTCTACATTGCAAAATGGAGGGGATCGGGGCCGTCCATTTTGGTCACTTCAACATGATTGGACCCCCCTACCAACAATGGATTTTTGTGGCCCACCGGATGGACCCCCGAACAACCATTTACGTGGCCACATTACGACATTTCTTTCATCTCTCTATTCATTGTAATCAGATTTTGTAAATCCTACTTTTACTCATTCATTTTATTTTTTTCGCATGTGTTGCTGTAACTAATAAAAAGGTTACGAGCATGGACTCGGAATCCGTAGTGATTCCTCCAGTAGATCTCGGTATGGGTCGGTGTTGTGGGCCCTCCATGATGTATGTGTTTTATCCATGCCGTCTATCCATTTTTCCTGCTCGTTTTAGGTGTGACTTAAAAAATGAGGCAGACCCAAATATCAGATGGAACACACAACAGAAAACAGTAGCGATTCAATGCCTATAATTAAAAACTTCCTGGGAGTTCACTGTGATGTTTATTTGCCATCCAACCTGTTTAGGTCAAACAGGAATATCAGCTTGATCCAAAAGTTTTGTGGCCCCAAGAAGTTTCTAATGGTGTAGTTCAATTACCACCATTTCCCTCGCGTGGCTCACCTGAGAGTTGAATGTACCTCATTTTTGGCCTAATGCTCTAAAATGAACTGGCAAAACGGATGGACGGTTTGGATTAAACACATACATTATTGTGGGGTCCAAAGCATCGACCAGTACCGACAACACTCCAAAACATCTAGAAATAAAAGCCCCACATCCACATCCAGGGTCGAAAATGGGTCCAGATTGGCCGAATCATGTCATGGCCCAGCTTTAAGCTGAAAATTCTACTGGCCCAGGCCGAGCCATGGTGAGATGCTCTCCCACCAGCGGTAAAAAAAGTGCGGTTGGGCCAGGCGTACTTAGTGGGCCTTTAATGTTTCAAGGTCATCTATGGCCCAGTCATTTATCAGGCCCAAAACTCAACCCAGCTTGATTCTGCCAATATTAAAGTTGAACATTCTGATTAAGATTTTAAAAGATCGACCATTGTTTAGATGAAGAGTTCAAATATCCAGATATTTAAGAATGGTTGTCCAATTTGAATGATCTTGAAGATCAATGGTCAATTTAGGCCTATATTGAAAATCAATGGTTGGAATTGGCCTATTATGAAGATGAACAGGCTTAATTTGACCGGCAATGTGACATCGAATATGAACAATCTAATCATGTTTATATTAAAGGTGAACCGTTGGATTTGTTCGATATTGAAGATCAACCGTCTGAATGCATTATATTGAAATAAACGGTTGATAATTGAAGATGGACGGTCTGAAAAGACCAATATTGAAGATTAATTATCTGATTAAACAAAAGGTAAAGAAAAATATTCTCATTCTTTTATTTAAGATGATCTAGGTTTAAGATGAACAATCTGATTTGGCCCGATGTTTAAGATGAACGGATTGTGATAATTCTGATGCGAAGATCAAGGGTACAACTATGCCAATGCTTACCTTAACGAGCTAATTCGGCATACATGGACCGTTGATCTTAAAATTTTGCCTAATTGGAGTGATGATCAAGGTCGAGAAGAGATCAACCGTTGGATTAAGGTGGTATTTAAGATCAACTTTCTGATCAGGCTAATAGAGAAGATCAATTAAGCCATTACTTAAGATCAACAGTCTGATTAAGTCAGTACTCAAGATCATTGGTCCAATGGACTGACCAAGGATCTCAATGAACCTATTTGGAATTCTGACCACTCACTAATTTTCTTCATACCGAAGGCTGGAAATGGGCGGGGGCCTATGTCCAATAAAATCTGAAACATGGTGGCCACAGGCTTAAAATAAGTTCAATCCATGACTTAGGTGGGACACACCATATACAACAGTTGAAAGGGGTTTACCCTCCCATTAAAACCTTCATGATCGTTTATTGGGCCCCCACCAAGATGTGTTTCACAAATCCAGCCCATCTATTCTGTGTGTCCCACTTGGATGAGGGGTCAGACCAAGTTCCAGCCACATTCAAAACCCAGGTCCTGACCCAAGTGCCAGTCACATTCAAAACCTAGGTGGGCCCCACCAAGTGCTTGTAGATGTTTTAGGCATGTCTTTACATGGTTTTAGATGGTATGGAAGGGACCCATCAAATGCACGGTGTTGATGTCTGATCCACATCACAGCTCGACCTCATGGTGTGTATGTGTGTGTGTGTGTGTATATATATATATATATAGAGAGAGAGAGAGAGAGAGAGAGAGAGAGAGAGAGATTTTATAAAATTCTATAAACGGCAATCTTTATTATCATAAACTTAACCAAGAAAACATCCATAAATCCGACTAATATTACTCATAAAAAAAAGAAAAAAGAAAATCGCCTCCAATTTTCAACTGAATTAGCAAAGTCCTCCTTCCATGTACTCTAAAAATCCTTAAGCGCATTTAGAACCGGCACTAGCAGGCTCGAAGTCCGTAGGTGCATCCCATGCATACTTGAACCTGATCACTTGTTGTGCCCGAATGGGGCCACCACCATTGACAAGGCAGTTGGGCCCATCAGGTCTGAAGATGGCAGCATCCGGCGTCTCGACGGTTCTAAATCCATTGCATTTCAATCGCACATCCGTCTGCGTGCACGAACACCAGTTGCTCACCTCCACATTAAACTCTGGTTTGCCCTGGACATGATTTCCTGTTATTGATTGAGTCACCCTAATATCCGATAAGCTGCATGGCGCGCACATCCCTGCCAACAAAATCAAGTGGTAGTCACGACATTGCTACATGCATGTAAATATATTGCACATGAGCTGAGAGGGGCCAGGCTAGTTGTAAAACTCAGTGACTCAACTCAGAACCCAGCCTAGTCGACTCGACTTGACAAGGTTTTGAGCCAGGCCTCTTGGAAACAGGCCTGACAATGGGTGGTGCGGGGATGGTTCAGACCCAGATTTTGAACTGGTGAAAACATGGGCCTATTTAAAATATTGGTTTTGGTTGGCCCACGAATGGCCCATTGCCAGCTGTACATGGAAACTCGCTGATGATGATGACTGGGTTGAGACTCAAGACTCGTCGAGTTGACTCCGAGACTCAGACCAGATCATTCGTGGGTGTCGGGTCATCTGACCGAATTACTCCCACCGAGTCCAAGACTTAGTCCGAGTCCTAAATGTTAAAACCTCTTCATACATCCCATATGAGCTAATGATTTGAATCCGAAACCAGTTTAATACTTGGTCCCACCAGTATAATACTCAGCCCCTATCCAACACAATTAGTGTTGGGCCTAAAGCAGGAGTCCAGCCCATGAGCCTCGAGGTGGGCCACAATGTAAACAGTAAATCGACGGTTAAAACAAAAAATTATAGAGACCCATTAGGTCTGTACTATGGATTTCCTTAGGCCTGAAATGCAATGCTTTTCAGGCCCACCTGAGGAAATATCAGATCTCACAAGAGTGATCACCCACATTTAAGGATCCAAAACTTGTTGAACCGTACAATTTCTTTCTTCTGCTAACATGCTGCTTGTGTAGGACATCAGTAACAGAAGCCTGTGGGTGATCAGTTCTCCTTTCTAAGAGTGTCACTCACGGCTACAAGTGTGTAGGGGACAGTCCATCTAGGGGCCACCACATGTGGCAACGTGGGCCCACCTGATGAACGTCCTGGATCTTGGAGCAGTGTCGTCGCATTAGTACAGTATAAATAGGCATTAATGTATAATATAATATTACCACTAAATTAAGTGGACCCAACGTGGACCCAAGTAAATCTAGAGAGCGGCTTCAGGTGGGTGAGACCCCTGTGGGGCCCACCGTGATGTATGTGACTACATCCATACCGTCCATCCATCCCTGTTGAAAACTCATTTTAGGGATGATCGAGAAATGAAGCAGATCCAATTCTCAGACAGACCATAGTACAGCAAACAGTAGTAATTGACCATTAAAAACTTCTTGTGGGTCACAAAAGCTTTGGATCAAGATGATATTTGTGTGCTCTCTTCATCTTGGTCTTTGTGACCTTATCAACAGGTTGGATGGCAAATAAAAATTCCGGTGGACTCCATGAAGTTTTTAATGGTGAGGATCCAATCACGACCGTTTCATGTGGTGTGGTCCACCTAAGATTTGGCTCTGTTTCATTTTTTCCATCAAGCGTTAAAATGGATTGTCAAAATGATCGGACGGTGTGGATATAAGTCACATACATCAATGTGAGCCCCACAGTCTGGGGTCCCACCCTCCCACCGAAGACGCGCCATGTAAACAGGTCTAAAACAGCGGACGTAAACGCAACCTGACTTTTAAACCAGTCCACAGATTTGGACCCTGACCAGGACCCGTTAAAATCTTGTTGGGTCCAGCAGCTACCCGCGGGTGCAGGTAGCGATCGATAATCCTCACCTAAACATGTGTATGCAACTGGGTCATGTGGGCCATTGGCACATGGATTGTTGTGGACCACCGGATGGACGGCCCGAACAGCCACGTGGTCAGATTGCCACATATTGGCCAGGAGCACATACCAAGATAGGTGCATGGCCATACCATGATATGTACGTGGCCCACATAACAACTAATGAAAGATTGAGATGTAATGAATAAAAACAACCTTTATCATAGATGGAGAGAATAAGGAGAGCAATGAAAAGCTTGCGTGCAACTGCCATTTTTTAGAAGATTTCTTTTCTTTTTCTTTTCTTGAGTTGTGAGGACTGAGACGCGAGGGAGTATTAATAGAGAGAAAATGGGCTTTTCTGTCTATGGAATTGCATTTTCTCGAATTTTAAATTGGATCTTTTTCCTATTTTAAACCTGTTTTGATTTTTCGGGTTTTATGTAGGATCTCCCGATATATCAAGATTTTCTTTATTTGCTGTTATTAAAAAAAAAGGGCAAGAAAAAGGTTACATGCACGATGTGTGGCCCACGTTTATTATAAAATAGGCTGATGTTTGGAATTTCACTTCCTCATGATCATGTACACATAATGAACGGGTTGGATGGAATATATACCCCACGGTGGGCCCTACACAAACCTAGATTTTTTTTTTTTTTGCCCCAAGACGTAAAATCGAGTATCCCGCTCACCTGATGGAAAGTGGATGTCATAGAGTAAGACAACTTGGACGCCGTGTTCTGTAACACCGTGGGGTCCACATTGTTCTGGAAGTAAAATCCACTCGGTGCATCGGGTGTCCCCTCGCATTTTAACCGTACATAGAAGAAAAATAACACTATCCAAAATTCCAATGGGCCACACCATATGATCAACATAATTTTTGCGTAAAACCTAAAAATTCGAGTGGTGTGGCCCATATGAGTTTTCAAAATAGACGGTTAAGAAAGCAGCGGCCCACGTTGAATAGAAAATGGCCAAATATCAAGGTATTAGGATCTTCCAATCTGGGAGATTTGATGTACGTCCCTCATCCACTATGGGCATTAAGATCAACGGTTTGGATCAATGAACTACCGGACCCATATGAACATAATCCCGCATGTATAATTCCTCATAATTAAATGGAGATGCTCGGATACATCAAACGGAAAGCTGACAACTATTGAAGGGTTGTGATCTTCCTATCAAGGAGAGTTCACGGGTCTGGTCCTCTAACCACTATGTGCCCATCTAATCAACGGTTCAAATCATCAAACTATACAGGTGATCTAGAAAACAAGATCCTTTTGCTGAAGGGACACACCAAGCCCTAGTCCATTCCAAACTTAGGTGGGCCACACCACGTGAACATGCGGAGCCACACCAGATTCACGGTTTGGATCTGATCATACCCAGCAGAGAAAATAGCACACCAACGGTTATTATTTAGTTAGAATCATGAAATTTCGTAATCACCGTACACATGCTTACCGTGTACACAGCGCGACAGGGGACATGGTTCAGTAATGCGTACCGTCGATCATGTGGTCCCCATTGTCGGTAGGTATGGCACAGGAATTTTAGGAGATGGTGCCTAAAATTAAGCATATGCAAATCTCATGTGGACCATAACACAGGAAACTGCCGTCATTGAGCGTGACCATTGAAAACTTCCCCTGGCTAGGGCTTTCAATGGGTCGGATCTTGATGGGATCCTGGCTCCAGGTCGCTCTATAGAGGTGTCCACGAGCCGAGTTGAACCGAGCTTTGTCCAATTCGGCTTGGTTTGGTCAATGGGTGACCTAGGTTCAAGCTTGGCTCAGCTTGGTCCTTGAGCCCAAGTGGTGGGCTTGGCTTGGTTTGGATGAGCTTTCGAGCTGAATGTGAGCTAAGTTTCAAGTTTTCGAGCCTGAATTCGAATTGAGCTTTCGAGCTTATAACTGAATTTGCCTTTTAAGCCAAAGTTTTAAAGTCTATTTTGAGCTACAACTCACAAATTCAGAGATGAGGGAGAGCTAGAGAGAAAGGAGGTGAGGCCGGGCAACAGGGGAGAGAAATAAGAGATGAGGGAGAGTCGGAGAGAGAGGAGGTGAGGCCGACGGCTGAAGGGGGTCGCTAGTTAGGATGGGGCCGCCGGACGAGGTCGATTTGGCATGAGAGGAGGGGGTTTTATTTTTGAGATTTTTAGGGGTGAGCGGGCAAGTGCGAAAGGACTCTGAAAGAAAAGAATTAGGGTGATAGAGCATTAAAAAAAATAAATTTTTTATTTTATTTTATTTATTTTATATATATATATATATAATTATATATATATATATATATATATATATATTATTTTTAAGTAAAAAATATATCAAGCCTTCTACGAGCCGAGCTCAAGTCAAGCTCTGGCTTGACACGAATTTCCAACGAGCCCATACACTCGGCTTAGCTTGGCTTGATCCACCCTCTGAATTGAGCTGAACCGAGCTTTTTCAAGTTGAGCGAGCTTTTAGAACTAGCTCGGTTCGTGTACAGCTTTATCCCTATATCTATAGACGAATTTGGATCCAACTCGAATCCTAATGGTGATATCCATATCCTATCCATTTATAAATTGTTTGATCAATTTCCGATCCAAAATCCATATAACTATCGGATTCAGGTCCGAATCCACCCCATTACAAATCTAAAAATATATATAATATAAAATAGATAATGTAATATATATAATTTAGTAGAAAAACTATGCAAAACCCACTATTTACTGTGGTATGGTCAACCTAAGAGTGGCATGTCTCAATTTTGAGACATGGCCTAAAATATTCTGGAAAACGAATGGCCAGCATGAATATAACATATACAGTAAGGTGATAGTGAGTTAGATCGAACTGGATATGCTCACATGAATCCAAATCCAGTCCATTTAAGTAAGTCGGATCTATTTTAAGATTCAAATCTGGTCCATTTAACTAATCGGACCTATTTTAATATCTAAATCCGCATTATATGAATTCGGAGTGAAACAGATCTTGGATTTTGACCGCTCCATTGAGAGCCCTACCCATGGCCCACCATAAGCATATCCTTAATGTTTATTTTCCATCCAACCCCTTCATAAGGTCAAACATAATTCGATGAAAGTAAAATACAAATATCAGATTGATTCAAAACTTTAGTGGCCAAAAAAAGCTTTAAATGGACATTCACCACTTTTTCCAATGGTGTGGTTCACAAGAGATTTAGGTCTGCTTAAAGTTTAGTATAATATCCTAAAATAAGCTGAGAAAACGGATGGGCAGCGTGGATATACAACACATTCAACCGGTGCTACCCAAATAACAGCTAATCCGCTCCCTTCATGGGGTGTTCCCCACCCAAAACATGGCGCGCCAATCAGCTGTCTAGATCATGGCCCCATCCATACGTACTTGATGCTTGAAGAACACCTCAGTCTCCACCATACAGGGCGTATCTATAGGTACTTGAAAGAAAGTTACACCGATTGGTTTATCTTAACCATCTAACCAGTGTCCCATCCGTGGTCGGCCCCAGTAAATCAGTGGTTCCTATTATCAAGTAAGAAAAGTCACATTTTGGAAATATTTTAAAACTAGGACTTTTTTTATTTATTGAATTTTTTTATTTTTATAGTCATGCAACGCAACGACCCGGTTAGGTTTAAGATGCACCCACCCAAGTGGGTTTCCTTAAACATAAGACCTGCTGTTGATACGCCTGGGCGTCTTACAGCTGGGCTAGCAGGCGAGACCAAAAAATTAAAAAAAAAAACAAACAAACAAACAAACAAACAAACAAAAAAAAAACTAAGACCTTTGTGGACTATTTTAAATAAGAACCAGCCACGAAATCCGGTCAGGTCACCTAGCTAGAAATTCATTTTCCATTCGGACTATTAGGTCCGATGTCTGCACTCTGTTGTACTTGGACGGCACAGATCTAACAACTATAGCTTTGCTATATCAGGATCTATAGAGCTTGGGTTGAACCCTATCCAATTCAAACCACACCCATATAAGTTATCAATGAGTTGGGCCAGATGATTTCCACCTAACCCAAAACTTAAAATAAAATAAAAAAAAGAAAAGTATGGATAAATCTTTTAATGCATCCATGATATGGGCCCACCTTTACTCACCCATTCCTTCAAAAAGATCACTACGGTATGAAGATGTTAACCATTCAATCAATGGATTAGAAATGGATGGTCTGCATTTATTACAGTTGAAGGGGTCCAATTAACGATCTAAACCATATAGCCATTTTTCATTGTATTCGAAACATCTGATCATTGTCCATCATGTGGGGCCCACCATTCACTGTCCCCTGTTAAAAGTTACTAAGATCAAATAAAAGTAATTAACCAGAAAACGAGTTGGAAATCTAATCTCAATATATTTATATATTATTCTCAAATCCCCATCAAATGATGAAAATCAATAGGCCCCACATCACATATTTTCAAATAAACTCAAACATCTTAATCCGGAATAAGGCCTCCCATCTCCTCTCTTATGAGCAATTAATCTGAGATGACGAAGGTGGCAGATCGTACGGTGTCAGCCATGCGTACTTGAACTTGATCGGCGACGATTGGAAGATGGCGTTGCCACTGTTGACAAGGCAAAGCACACCATCGATCGGTTTGAACAACTGCGGGGTCCACCTTCTCGACGCTGCTAAATCCGGCAGCACCGGACTATCACATTGGATTGAGAGCAGATGCAGTTGTTGGCTATGGTCACTTCATATTCGGGCTTCCCTTCGACTACAGCTGCAGTTTTCGCCTGCGTGACTGCGATGTTGGAGAGGGTGCATGGAGCAGCCCAACCTGCATTTTTTATTTTGCAAATCAGTATCAAATTTATGGGCCCATTTTCTGATCAATGGCTGGATTTTGCTCACTAATTTCCTATAGCTTTCCTCATCATGGTTTTAAGATGCCCTTTAGAGAAAGAACCGAGAGGAATGTCTAATCGGGCTTACTAGTTTCGGTTCTTTCCAAGTCTTGGGGCATTTGTTAGGGACGCGGATTAGCTACTGAACTTGACAGTAGCGAGAATTGCTACTGAAGTGACGCCACCACATTCTGTGGGCCCCACCATGTATGTATTGTATCCACACCGTCCATTCATTTGGAGAGATCATTTTGGACCATGAAACAAAGAACGAGTCAAATATAAAGCTCAAGTGGACCCCACGACAGAAGACAGTGGGACTGTGACATCCACTATTGAAACTTTCCTAGGGCCCACCATGATGTTTATTTGAGATTTAACCCTGTTTATAGGTTAAAAAGGACATGAAATAAGGGAAAGCACAAATATTAGCTTGATCGAAAACTTATGTGGCCCAAAGAAGTTTTTAATGGTAGGCGTTCAATCCCCACTGTTTTCTGTCGTGGGGTCCACTTGAGCTTTTTATCTGCCTCATTCTTTGGCTCATGGTCTAAAATGATCTCTCCAAATGAATGGACGGTGTGGATACAACACATACATCATGGTGGGGCCCACAGAACGTGGTGACATGGCTTCAGTAGCGAGACTTGTTACTGTCAAGTTCAGTAGCTAATCCGCGTCCATTTCTTAGGACCCAATCAGACCCGTTCGGGTTCAGGTAACTGTTTGAAAACCCATCCGGACTAGACCTTATATTGAATCTACCTCTGTGTGTGTGTAGATAGTATAGTCCATTTATGGCCACACCGTTGCAACATAGGCCCACCTGATGGACGGCTTGGATCTAGCAGTGGTGGGGCCGCGTTGGCACAGCTGTTGACAGGAAGGCAGAATGCCCAATACAAGTATATGTGCACAATGTACACATACAGGAAGGCATTTATTTATTTTTTGTTGCAAATCAGTATCAGATGGGACTATTTTCGGATCAATGGATAGATTTTGCTCACTAATTTCCTATAGCTTTCCTCATCACGTATTTAAGATGCCCTTTAGACAAAGAACCGAGAAGAATGTCTAATGGGGCTTACTAGTTTCGGCTCTTTCCAAGTGTTGGGGCATTTGTTAGGACCCAATCCAGACCCGATTGGGTTCAGGTACCTGTTGAATACCCATCCGGACTCACCTTATATTGAATCTGCGTGTGTGTAGATAGTATAGTCCATTTACGGCCACACCGCACGTTGCAACATAGGCCCACCTGATGGACGGCTTGGATCTAGCAGCGGTGTACCCACATTAGCACAGCCGTTGGCAAGCAGGCAGAATGCCCAATACAAGTATATGTGCACAATGTACATGTACGGTATGTATACAAGCCTTTTACATTGCAAATGGAGGGGATTGGGACCATCCATTTGGTCACCTCAACATGGACATGACACTTGGCCATGTGGACCATTGCCTTTGTTATTTCTAACCAACGGTGGATTTTTGTGGCCCACCGGATGGGCCCCACGAACAACAATCCACGTGCCCACATTACAGCTAATGAAAGGTAGAGATGGAACAAATGAAAACAACCTTTTCCAAAGATGGAGAGAATAAGGAGAGCATAAAAAAGCTTGTGTGCAACTGCCATTTTCTCTTGTGAATCCCTCTCCTCTTCTCTCTCTTTCTTCTATTTTGGTTGAGATGGTGAAAAAGGAGAGAGTATTTATAGAGAATAAATGGATTTTTTTCTAGTCGTCTCTCTATTAATTGTAATCAGATTTTGTAACTCCTATTTTTACTCGTTGATTTAATTTTCTTCACATGCATTGCATTGCTGTAACTAACATAAAGGTTGCCAGCATGGACTTCAATTCGTTAGATTGACATATATGTATTGCACGTGCACAAATGAAGTGATTGTATATAATACTACTTGTCTGCAAGAGTATCATACAACTCATGTGTACGAGTCAATGGAGTTGCCCCTCATTGCACATTAACTAATGGAACAAAGCTACAAGGTAATGTGGGTCCAGGTAATGTGTGGGTCCACCATGATGTGTGCATGAGATCCAATACATCCATCATGTGTGTCACCTCATGTTCTCAGAGCCACCCAAAAATCAGGCTGATCCAAAATTAAGGTGGGCCACATCAAAGTGAACGGCTGGAACGGGGACGCAAATTAATTAATGGAGAACTCCGTGGGGGCCTACCAATTGATTTTATAGGTTTTAGGTAAATGATGTGGCTCACATGAGTTTGGATCGGCATGTGGGTTCACATATGATAGACGGACTAGATGTCACGCACACATCACAGTCGCGGCCCCACACATTGCAGTGTAGGACCCACTTATCCTACAAGCACTGTAGTGGGTCCTGCCAATATATTGCATCTAGGTTCAGTAACTGGGGCCACGGTTCAATGACCCAAACCGTTGATATAATGGGTCTTACTGATCAATGCCAAAAGTCATGAAGATTGGATGATCTAAGCCATCGGTATGCTGAATAATGCTTTCTTGGCATATATAACCTGTGTGTGTGTTATATATGGGAACAGGTACTATGAGGTCCAGTTGTGTGGGGCCCAATGTAATGTTTATCGGACATCAACACCGTGCATTTGATGGATCCCTTTTATGTTATGGGATATCCCAAAAATCAGCCGTATGGGGAATCTCAGCTGGGCCATACCATCTAAAACCATGTGAAGACATGCCCAAAACATCTAGAAGCACTTAGTGGGGCCCACCTGAGTTTTGGATGCGGCTGAAGCTTGGTATGACCCGTCATCCAAGTGGGACACACACAATGGATGGGCTGGAGTTGTGAACCACATCTTTTTGGGCCCAATAAACGATCATGAAGATTTTAATAGCAGGATAACTCCTCCCAAATGTTGTCTATGGTGTGGACCACCTAAGTTATGGATTGACCTGTTTTTAAGATAGTGGCCCAGCGTGGAATGGTGCATATAACTGATGGGGTAGATGTTCTATCCACGTCACGGTGGGTACCACACAGCTAGACCTCATGGGAGCTTCCCATGAGGTTGTGTGTGTAGAGAGAGAGAAGTAACCATTTTATAAAATTCTATGAGCCGCTATCTTTATTATCATAGAAAAAAAAACAAGAAAACGTCCATAAATCTGACTAATATGACTCAGAAGAAAGACCAGAAAAGAAAAGAAAGAAAAGAAAAGAAAATGGCTTCCCATTTTCAACTGAAGTAGCAAAGTCCTCCTTCCATGTAGTCTTAAATCCTCAAGCGCATTTAGAACTGGCACTAGCAGGCTCGAAGTCGGTAGTTGCATCCCATGCATAGCTGAACCTGATCACTTGTTGTGGCACAATGGGCCCACCACCATTGACAAGGCAGTTTGGACCATCAGGTCGAAAGATGGCAGGGTTTGGCGTCTCGGCCGTTTTATATCCATTGCATTTCAGTCGCACATCCGCCTGTGTGCACGAACACCAGTTGCTCACCTCCACGTTATACTCTGGTTTGCCATGGACCTTATTTCCTGTTATTGATTGAGTCACCCTAATATCTGATAAGCTGCACGGCGCGCTCATCCCTGCCAACAAATCCAAGTGCTAGTTACAACATTGTTAAATGTGAATTGCACACTGCAACTCTTATGTATAAACCATTTCTGACGTCCAATCTTCGATGGAAAATGGGATGAGAGGGGCCGGCCTAGTTGTAAAACTCAGTAACTAGACTCAGAATCCAGCCTAGTCAACTCGACTAGATTTTGAGCAAGGACTCTTGGAAACAGCCCTGGCAGTGGGTGGTTTGGGGCTGGTTCGGACCCAGATTTTGAACTGATCGAAATATGGACCTATTTAAAATATTGATTTTGGCTGGCCCACGACTGGGCCATTGCCAGCCGTATATGGAAACCGGCTGAGGAGCATGAGTGGTTTGAGACTCAAGAATCGTCAGTCCTGAGTAGTGTTGACTCTCCCAAGTGGGGCGAACTGACCAAACCGCCTGAGTTGTGGGTATCGGGTCATCTGACGGAATTAGTCCCACCGAGTCCAAGACTCAGTCTGAGTCCTAAAAGTTCAAACCTCCTCGAGCTAATGATTTGAATCCGCAGCCAGTTTAATACTCGGCCCACCAGCTTAATACTCAGCCCCTCAATGTTACATAAATTGAATCAGGCTAGACATAATGAAGCCCATGTCCAGTACAATTAGTGTTGGGCCTAAAGCATGGACCCCACATGGACCCAAGTAAATCAAGTCTTGTAACCTGTTCTAGAATAGAGGACCTAAACGCAACCTGACTTTTAAACTGGTCTGAAAAATTGGACCTGGACTCGTTAAAATCAGATTAGGTCCATCAGCTAAACATGCATATGCCAGTTGGTCATGTGGACCACTGAAACCAATAAGGCACAGAGATTATTGTGGCCCACTAGGTAGACGGCCCGACCAACCATGAGGCCACATTGCAACATATTGGCCGGGAGCACATAACAAGATAGGTGCATGGCCATACCATGATATGTACATGGCCCACATAACAGCTAATGAAATGTAGAGATGTAATGAATAAAAACAACCTTTTTCATAAATGGAGAGAATAAGGAGAGCAAAGAAAAGATTGCGTGCAACTGCCATTTTTAAGAAGAATTTCTTCTTCTATGTTCTTCTTTATGAGGTGTAAGAGACGCGAGGGAGTATTTATAGAGAGAAGCTGGGCTTTTCTGTCTATGGAATTGCAACTTCTTGACTATTAAATTGGATTTCCCCCCCCTATTTTTAACCTGTTTTGATTTTCCGGGTTTTATGTAGGATCTCCCTATTTCTTTATTTGCTGTTATTAAAAAAAAAAAAAAAAAAAGGAAGAAGAAGGGCTTACATGGACGATGTGTGGCCCACATGAATTATAAAATAGGCTGATGTTTGGAATTTCCCTTCATCATTATCATGCGCACATAATGAACGGTTTGGATGGAATATAGACTCCGGCGTTGGAACGTACACAAACCTAGAATTTTTATTTATTTTTATTCTTTTTTTGGCCCAAGACGAAAAATCGAGTATCCCGCTCACCCGATGGAAAGTGGATGTCGGACAACCTGTACGCAGTGTTCTGGAGGGCTCTTCGGTGGATCCTCTTATACACCAAGGTGTGTGGATCCCTGACTGTGGGGCCTACCTTGATGTATGTGCTTTACATTCACGCCGTCTATCCATTTCTACGGCTCATTTTAGGGCATTCGAAAGATGAAGCAGATCCAAATCTCGGGTCGACCATACCAAATTAAACAGTGGTAACTGACCGTTGGAAAGTTCTTGTGGGCTACCAACGTTTTGGATCAAGCTGATGTTTGTGTGGTCCTTTCATCCAGGTCTTATTTACCTTATCAACAGGTTGGATGACAAATAAACATTCTGGTGCCCCCCAGTAACTTTCTAATGGTGGGAATTCAATCACCACTGTTCCCTGTTGTGCTGTCCACCTAAGAGTTATATATTCTTCATGTTTGGGATAATTCCTCTAACAACTGTGTGCCCATCTGATCAACGGTTTGGATCAAACTATACACGTGATCTAGCAAACAAGATCCTTTGCTGAAAGGACACACCAAGCCCTATTTCATTCCAAACTCAGGTGGACCATCCAACGTGAATACGTAGGTTTTGGGCGTCTCATCCATGGCTCCCTGTGGTGTGTCCCACCTAATCTTTGGATCAAGATTATTTTTGAGATGCACACTGAACATGAGGAGGCACACCAGATTCACGGTTTGGATGGTCTGAAATTTTGAAATCACCATACACATGCCTAACGTGTACACTGCGCAGCAGGGGACTTGGTTGAGTAATCCGTACCGAGGATCATGTGGTCCCCACTGTCGCAGGTGTGGCACAAGAATCGCCAATATTGGGAGATGTTAGCCATTGGATATACAGTTTTTTTGTTGAATGTGAATGGTTGCTGTGTTTACTTTCTTTCTTCGTTTTTTACCTTAGGACCCGTTTGGAGATTTCTGGGGTCTTCCCCACCCAAAAATGGGGTCTTCTTTTTAACCATCCAATCAGTGTCCCATCCATGGTCGGGCCCACTAAATCAGGGTTCCTATTATCAAGCAAGGAAAGTCACATTTTGGAAATATTTTAAAACTAGGACTTTCCTGGACCTGTTAGACCAGAACCAGCCACGGAAACAAGCCAGGTTACCTAGAAACTCATTTCCCATTCGGACTATCAGGTCCAGCTAATCAACACGTCTACTTTCAGTATTTGGCCCGATCGCTGCACTCTGTTGCAATTGGACGGCACAGATCTAACAACTATAGCTTTGCTATATCAGGATCTAAAGAGCTCAAGGACAAAAAAGCTTTGCACTGGATCTGTTGATGGTTTTAAGACTCGGTCGAGTCATAAGAAAAGGCAACTCGACCCACCTGGGTCCAGCTTGGGTTGAACCCTACCCAACTCGACCCGCCCATATAAGTTATCAATGAGTTGGACCAGATGAACCCACCTGAACCCAAAACTTAAAACAAAATAATGAAGAAAAGTATAGATTGACCCCGACCCATTTCCACCCCCTAGTTTTAAGGCTTGGATGCCACTGATCAGAATCGATTCAGACTCAGAGGGAGCCAATCCGGTTCGATACAATGATTCAGCCCTGACTTGCCTGAGTCAACTTGAAACTCGGCTGAGTCGAGTCCACGTGGTAAGATTTCAAGGCGGGGAACTGGGAACTCGCCCGTGAAAGTGTCCATGCTCATTATAATAGAGGTCAGTAGTTTATCTGGACCATCCATGACGTGGTACACCTTTGATCACCCATTCCTTCAAAAAGGTCACTAGGGGATTGTCGTTGCCTGAATTTGGACAGCAAATAAGGTCGGTAAAACCCAACCTTTGTGATTTTTTCCTCCCTTGTCTTCACAGGATGAAGCAAGGTTTTGACACCCTTAGATCATCGAACCAGCAAGAGATAATAAAAAACAGACAATAGAGAGGTGCCGGTAGCCAATAATAAACTCTCCAATGCTTAAATCAAGTGTAAGGCAGAGGGTGCTTAGGATTACAAAGAGGAAGAAGTTTGTACCTTATTCAATAAGAGGAAATCTTATTTATAGAGACTCATAAATGGGCAGGAGTCCTATCCCGTATTGATAGGAAAGATCTATGACCAAGGCGGAGCCATTACCTTTATCTTATCCGTATTTAACGAATTTGTCCTGCACTTGTCACATGTGCCTCTAACAGTGGCTGTTCAAATCAGCCCGGGACATGGGGCTCAGTGATCAAGCTTCATCAATTCGGGCTCCTTTGCCGGACCTTGGTAGCCTGCTCCTTAGCTTGGTAAGTAGTGCTCTTGTATATGGCTACTCAGCTCTTGACTTGATAGAGAACTTAAGGGACCGAGGTGATGGCCTTCACTTCAGCCATTGTAGTGGCAAGTTTGGCAGTTGTCATCCTCTAGCTTAGAGGACTTGTTGGTTTGCTAGCTCAACCCTTTCATACCTTAGCTCAAAGGAAGGGCCATAATGGGACTACTAGCCTAGAGCCGCTTTACTATATATGGGACCAGCTCAAAAGATGATGATATTAATCACCCAATCAATGGATTAGAAATGGATGGTCTGCATTTATTACAGTTGAAGGGGTCCAATTAACGATCTAGACCATCATCCATCATGTCTAGGTCACCTTTCACTATGTTCGAAACATTTGATCTTTGTTCATCACGTGGGGCCACCATCGATTGTCCCCTGTTAAAAGTTACTTAGATCAAATAAAAGTAATTACCCAGACAACAACTTGGAAATCTAATTTCTATATATTTATTATTCTCAAATCTCCATCAAATGATGAAAATCAATAGGCGCCAAAACACATTTCAAATCAACTCAAACATCTTAATCTGGAATTAGGCCTCCCCATCTCCTATCTTATGAGCAATTAATCTGAGATGACGAAGGTGGCAGATCGTACGGTGTCAGCCATGCGTACTTGAACTTGATTGGCGACGATTGGAAGATGGGGTTGCCACTGTTGACGAGGCAAAGCACACCATCGATCGGTTTGAACAACGCGAGGTCCACCTTCTCGACGCTGCTGAATCCGGCGCACCGGACTATCACATTGGATTGAGAGCAGATGCAGTTGTTGGTTATGGTCACTTCATATTCGGGCTTCCCTTCGACTACAGCTCCAGTTTTCGCCTGCGTGACTACGATGTTGGAGAGGGTGCATGGAGCAGCCAAACCTGCATTTTTTTAACAAATCAGTATCAAATAGGACCATTTTATGATCAACGGCTAGATTTTTTCCACTGATTTCGTATAGCTTTCCTCATCATGGTTCTAAGAAGCCCCTTGGACAGAGTGTAGTGAAGCCTCCGGATCTCAGTATTGATCGTTTCTGTGGGCCCCACCATGATGTATGTACTTTATCCACTCCGTCCATCCATTTTATCAGCTCATTTTAGGGAACGAGCCCAAAAATGAGCCAGATGTAAATCTCAGGTGAACCACACAACAGGATACAGTGGTAATTGAATGCCCACTATTAAAAGGTGCTTAGGGCCCATTGTCATTTTTATTTGCCATCCAACCTGTTGATTAGGTCACAGAGACCTGGATGAAGGGAAAACACAACGATCAGCTTGATTCAAAACTTTTGTGGCCCCTAAGAATGTTTTAATGATGGGCGTTCAATCAACATTGTTTCCTATGGTGTGGCCCACCTGAGATTTGGATCTGCCTCAATTTTGAGTAGGGCTGAAAGTTGGGCGGGTTCAACCCGACCGACCTGTGACCGACCCAACATTGGGTTGGGCTTGGGCAAGAAGTATCGAACCCGATCTCGAGCTTGGGCTATGAAAACATCAACCCGATGAAGTTTGGGTCGGGCTTGGGTTGAGGTCTCGGGTTGCCCGACCCAACCCGAACCCGATCTATATACAAGTTACTTATACTTTTATTATACTTTAGTGAAGTAAACTTATAATGTGTACTTGTATTTTAACTTAATGGTTTAGGAAAAGTGAAGTTCTTTACATAAACAAGTACATGTATAATTAATAAAGCCATAAGTACAAAAAAATAAGGCGTGTATTGAAACATAATAGACTAATGTAATAACGAAAATATTAGCATGTATCAACCCGACCAACTCGATCAACCCGACCAAGCCCGCTTGGGTTGGGCTTGGGTTGAGAATGCCCAACCAGAGGTTGGGTTGGGTTGGGTTGAGTTTGAGGTATAGGAACCTTGGGTTGAGTTAGGGTTAGGCACCAACCCGACCCAAACCGCCCGACTTTCAGCCCTAATTTTGAGCTCATTCCCTAAAATGAGCTGGAAAATGGATGGACAGCATGGATAAAACACATACATCATGTGGGCCCACAGATCTTTTACAGCGGATGGTCACTACCGAATCCGAATCCAGAGAGAAGCCAGTGACTGACAGTACAGTTGGACAGTCCAATCAATCGACCTGGTCTATCAATTTCGTCCATCAAAGGTTGCACGGTCTACAATGTAAAAAGCATCCAGATCGAGCAATTTGAGCCATCCAATCAATAGCCTAAAAATTGGATGGTCGAAATTCATTCATGGAAAATGAGCCTAACCAACAATCGAGTAATAAATCTGTTGGGACCAATCATGGATTTCTCATGGCCCCAAAGATTAACATTCGTCAAACAACCCTAACCATCCCATCTATGGACTGGAAAACGGAAGGCTGTAATAACAAGGCCAACTTATAGATGGATCAGATCACCCCAATCACTGTGATTTTTACTCTATACCCCATAAAATGAACAATGAATGTAATTTACGGTATGGATCGATCAAATGGTCTGTCTGGTCCAGTTCTCTGAGAGCATTGGAACATTTCACAAAAATAAAATTAAAGGGAAAATATAAAAATAATAAAAAATGACATTAGAAACCTTGATTGAAGATGCAGAGAACAAGAAAAGCACAGAAAAGCCGGAGTGAGGGTGCCATGTTTGGCTGCTCTCTATATTGGATTTTTCTTATTTTTGAGGCTTGGAAGGAGGGAGTATTTATAGAGGGAAAAAGGGTAGAATTCAAATTTTTTTATTTTGGTATTTTAATTATTGAGAAATACTCAAGTGCTTCCAGAGCACTGAGTTAGAGCGCACCTAGTTGCATAGGTCCACTTGGACAGTTCCATTTATCAATCTGAACTGTTCATCAAGTCCAGAACACATTTCATTGATTACCATGCAAAAAATCACACTGATCAATCATCTAATCCATCCATGACTTGGCCTTATTTTTTTAATCCATCCTATTTCTAGGTGACGGTTGGATGACTATGATGGCCTAATAAAAGTGATTCTTTAGAATTATGATCAATCTTTGATGGGCCCTAACAAATAGATGGATCAGATTGTCGATTGGACCTATTTTTGTGTAAACAATATTGACCGTACATATTAAAGACAGTTGGTCAATGACTAATATTTGTTGGATTGGCATGATGTTTACATAGTGCTCCATGAAACATGGGTGGTACTTAATGAACAGTCTGGATCAATGAACTGGACTGTCCAAGTAGACTGATGCAACTAGGAGCACTATAGCTTATAGTGCTCTCAAGGATTTCTCCATTTTTTTTATTTATGAAAATTCTATTTTTGTATTTTCGTATTTAATTTTTGGATTGTATCTAGCTAAATTGCTGGATTTTTTGGTCATTGTTTTAGTATTTTATTTGTTAGAGGATCCATGCCATAAATTAGCGGTCCATTATTCAATGTACGTACAGGTAGTAGTAGTAGTACACTTGCACAAGATCCTGTCCTTTCATCTGGTGGACCCTGATGGGGCATGACCCAGTAGTTGCAGCCATCCGGTGATCTTAGCCAGTGATTTGAAGACTCTTGATCATTGCCAATAAGTCAGTGCTGTGGACCCCACCATAATGTACGTGCTTTATCCATGCCGTCCATCCATTTTTCCAGCTCATTTTATTTCACTAGCCCAAAATTGAGCCAGTTAAAAATATCAGATGGACCACGCCGCAGGAAACAATGGTGATTGAATGGCCACCGTTACAAACTTCTTGGGGGGAATTTTGGATCAAGCTGATTCTCAATTTTGGGCTGACGCCTAAAATGATCTGGAAAAATGGATGGAAGGAATGGATAAAAACACATTCATCATGGTGGGGCCCACAGAGCTCTTTTTTTATCACATACGTTTGAGACTGTGGTCCCATAGTGATGTGTCAGTAAATCCAGCACGTCCATTAGATGAGTCTCAGATTTTAGTATAGCTAGCCTGGTCCATAACTGGAGCGGGCCACGTACGTTCACTGGGAAGGGAGACGTCCACCGTAGAAACTTCCAGATGGAACGTGGGGCCCAACGCATTTTATATCTCATCCAACCAAATCAAAACTCTAAAGCATTTCAAGATTTAGGTGGACCACAACAAGCGAATATATAGAATTTAGGTGTGATTGTACTTTTCTCTCTGTGGTGTGGCCCACCTAAGATTTTGATACAGATGATTCTTGGAATGTACAGTGCCCATAAGGAGGCTGATAAGATTTACGGTTTGGATTCAAGACCAACATCTCGAGCGCATATGATAATTCCGCCTTTTTATCTTTTTTCCTTGTTTGTGGTTTATTATATTTTGGGAATGATGCGCATAACATAACTCTCTCACACGTACTGTCATGAATTGGCATGAGAAATCTGGACCATTCATCTATAGATATGGATGTGATATTCAGTTCTTACAGGTGAGGCACATGTCTTGGTGATTCAGACCGTTGATCTAGTAGGCCTACCATGAAAGTTTCCATGTCTCCAAAAATCAATAGAATGGACGGTTTTAGCATCTAATCTATGGCATTTATTGAGTTGAATGTGGATTGATGCTGTAGTTTCTCTTAACCATGTATTTTCAGGCTGCTGCTGATTAAAGGTTTAAGATTCTCCTATAAGGAAGAGGATAGGGGTGTGTTCTACTTTGGGAGGGCCCACCAGATTTTGGGCCAGGACCTCTTACTATGGGCCCACTTGAAATTTTTTATGGGGATGGAAAATTTTATACTTATGATATAATTCTTCTCTCTCGCACACATGGACAAACCATCCAAACCACCCAAATTATGGATCCCATTGTGGATGGTGCATATCTCTAAACCCACAATGTTCAATGAATCCAGACCATTCATATGATGGCAATCAAAAGAATGGTTAAAACCACAATTTACACAAAAAAAAAAAAAAAAAAAAAACCGTAAGATATGAGATATGGCTTATTTGGTGTGGTGCTCCGCTTGAGCTTTGGATCCGACTCATTTTTTAGCAGTGCCCTAAAATGATCTTGCAAAATAGATGAACACTAGGTATATAACAAATAAATCATGGTGACGTCAACACACCTCCGGGTCGGCACTCTGTGGAACCCCAAGCAATCTGCTTCATCCTTGCCTAGCAGCGAGGTATGCACACCATATATATATATATATATATATATATATATATATATATTATCCCCGTCATCCATCTTTTGTTTTATTTTTATTTTTACATCATTTTGAAGATAATCTTAAAAATGAGATAGATTTAAATCTCAAGTGGACCACACCACAAGAAAACAGTGGTGGTTGAACACCCACCATTAAAAACTTCCTAAGGCCCACTATAACGTTTATTTGTCATCCACCTGTCTAAAGTGGCCATGATAATGTAACACTGTTGGACTCTGGCCCAAATGGTTAGATAAGTAACCACAGGAGATAAGGTCTATCTCATCCCACTAATAAATTGTATTCTATCCCAACATCAATCTGTTGTAATCGTTTGTAAAATCAATTATTTATAAAATGAATCTGAAGCCATAAATGTTCAAGGGTGGCATTCAATATTATCTCTAGTTTATTATGTTATCAGAGGCATGAAGAATTTTTTTTTCCTTTTTCCCTCTATTTGTCCATCCATAGTTGATCGTGCGTCCCTGATCGACTTCCACAGTTGTTATCTTCGTCTCCACTAGAGAAAGTTTCCTCCCGACCGAATTAAGCGTCTTGCACATCACTGGCCTCACACAGCTCAACTCTAGACGGCGGCTTCGACATATTCAAAGAATTTTGGAGTTTCTCCAATCAACTTGTCATCTAAGCGCATCTCCATAAAATTGGATCGTGAATTCGCTGGCCTTTTTGAAAGATTTAGGTCCACTGCAATATTTCCTTGGTCTAGAAGTGTGTCGCACAAAGTCGGATCTTTATCTCACTCGGTCTAAATATGTGAGTGATCCTCTACATCGGATGCATATGCAAGATGCTAAACCTCTTAGATCGCCTATATTGTCGGGATTCAAACTTTCCAAATTCGACTTCGACTGCGACCCTCTCTCTAATCCTCATGAATATTGAAGTGTTGTGGGTGCTCTCCAGTATGTCACTCTTCATGCATGCTCCATGATCTAATGCATTGGGTAGTTGTAAAGCGTATTCTTTGCTTCCTCAAGGGTACAATTTCACATGGTGTTCGCTTCCTCAACAGTCACTACTTATTCCGATGCTGATTGGGCACGGGATCTACTTCAGGATTTGCTATTTTTTTTAGGGCAGAATTTGGTTTCTTGTAGTGTTAAGAAACAACCTATTATCTCTAGCTAACACTAAATCAAAATATCACTCTCTTGCTTATACCGCTGCAAAATTATTTCGATGCTGAATTGAACATATTTATGCTCAATCCAATAAAAGTTCAATTTCTTGTGAAGCTTATCTATTTTAGCCCCCACATGAGAAATTGTAAACTTTTCAGTAAAAAATGACCTTTAACCACTTACTGTACTCTGGATCCTACTAAGCATTATGGGTCCCCCTCGAGCAATGTGGATCTCACCTGAGGGGTTGGATCGCCTGAGCACTGTGAATCCCCCCTAGTGCTGTGAGTGTGATCCACAGTGCAGCAGGTGCTTAGAGGGGCATTGGGGATTGAAAAGTTTGCAATTTCTTACAAACTTCTTATGTAGGGGGTAAAAAAGATGAACCTCGTGAAAAATTAGACCTTTTGTTAGATTTAGCAGACGTGTGGCTATTACACTAAAAATCCCCTCATGAAATCGCCGGACGCGGTTTTCTGCAAAAGCCTTTGGCAGTAAGTTACTGGGAAGCTAGGTGGGGCCCACTGTGATGCTTTTAAGAAATCCACCTCGTCCATCCGTTTTTGGAGTTCATTTTAGTACATATGGCAAAAAACGAGGTTTATTCAAAACTCAAGCGTACCACACGAGAGGAAACAGTGGGGATTCAGTGAGCACCGTTGAAACATTCATGCGGCCACAAAAGTTTCGTATCAGGCTAAGATTTTAGTGATTCCACTTCATCGCAGTGGGGAATGACCTTATAAACCTTTGGGATGGCTTATAAACATCAAGTTGGAGCCCAGGAAAGTTTCAATGGTAGGAAACTCCTTCCCCAGTTTTACCTCTCGTGTGGCCCACTTGACTTTTGGATCCTCCTCATTTTTGGTTTCATATACTAAAAAGATCTCTCAAAACGGATGGACGGGGTGGATTTCTTAAAAACATCAAACATCACGGTGGGACCCACCTAGAATACCAGTGCAAGGAACTTCCTGCGAAAGAAACCCGCGTCCGGTGAGGCCGGTGCCGCACCGAATCCGCTCCCCTTGCAAGAAGGGATTGCATTCCCCCCCATTACTTATATATTTTCGCCTCTCTCTCTCTCTCTCTCTCTCGCTCTCGCTCTCTCTCTCTTGCAGCTACGTTCCACCACAATGACCGTCGAATCCCAATTCCGGAATCCCGCCCTCTACTCCGCCCCTCCGGCGCAAGATAGCGTCACCACATCCGATCCTCAGCCTCGGAAACCTAACATTCTTCAACCGCTCGTCACCAAGCAACCCCAGGCGCAAACTAGCACCAAGAACGCAACCCTAACGACCGAAAAATCCCCTGCCCGGTACAAAACTTTCGACCTCGTCGCCGCTTACACATTCATAACCTTGGTATGTGCGTTCCTGTTGTGGTTAGCCTATCTGATTTGGCCGCGGATGGATACATTTTTTGTACATACCGTCTCCTCAGCCACCGTCGATCCCTTCAACATCTCCTCGTCGCGATTGACGGCCGCCTGGAACATCTCGCTCCACATCAAGAGCTATAACCAGCGGAAAGAATTGAGCTATGATCGTGTCCGTGCATCCATATACTATGGGTCCCACATCCTATCAGAGGTCTCCATCCATCCCTTCTACTTGAGCCGGGTTGGGACTGTGACACTCCACCCCCAGTTCATGGCCCACTCGGAGAGCGTCGATGTGGGTGCTGCTGATTCCATGGTTAGAGACCGTCTATTGCGCGGGGCCGTTGATTTCCGATTCGAATTACTTGCTCGCGCAACGTATTCATCGCTTTTCTCCACGTGGATGTTCAATGTTACCTGCGAGAACGTGACGATTGGATTCCCAGCTTTGGATGGAGTGGGGCCTGGCGTTATGTTGGGCCCACCTCGCAAGTGTCATCTCTATGCGGATTGAGACTGAGACCGCAATGAATCGATACTGTATACCTTTCTCTTCTTTATTTCTTTCTTTTTCTTCTTCTACTTATAAATGTAATTTTTCTCTGTATTCCGGGCTGTCATGGCTGGCCTGTCGGGTTTTGGGCTTCCCACAATATTAGGCCCATTGGCCATGCTCTGGCTAAAAAAAACCTCGTTCCTGATCCTGGCCATAAAAGGGCTACCCGGGACACGGTTCGTACTTTTAAGGAAAAGTATAACAATATCAAATGTTTCAACTAGTCTTAAATCTTAAAAAATTGCGGTATACCATCCGATGGATCAAATTGCATGAACCCAAATTCAGAAAGTTAATAATGACAATCTACTTTTTGTACACTAAAATCGAGTGTTTGAATTTTATGTGGGGCCTACTGTGACATGTGGCTTATCCACTCCGTTCATCCATTTTGCAAGGTGATTTTAGGGCATGAACCCAAAATTGAGACAAATCAAAAGATGAGGTGTACCATGCCACACGAAACAGTTGGTTAAATGCCTACCGTTAAAAACCTTTTACAACCACAATTTCTTATGGTGTGGGCCACTTTAGCTTCGGATCTACCTCATTTTTTGGCTCAAACCCTAAAATGTTCCGATAAAATGGATGGATGGCGTGGATATGTCACAGACATCATGGTGGGGCCCACGAATGGATGACAATCCTTTTCAAAGGCTTTTTACAAAGAGTAAATACACTTCTTCTACCCTTCCTATCAAACAGAGGTAGATGATAATAATTACCAACTTATATCAAATTGCATGCATTTACCTCTGTTTATATTGAAACAAACAGGCCCTAAGATAAAGGCAAAAAGCTCACAGCCTAATAAAGCAAAAAACAGGATACTATCTTTTTTTTTAGACGAATGACAAGATTCTATCTTTCAAAGACACATTTCAAGAAGCCCAAGCGGCTGCAAATGCATAAAGTAGGTTTGTTTGGCACCATGGAATTGGTGGTAAATGGATTCCATTTACCACTCTTTCAACCGTTTTGGATTCTTTGCGAAAAGCTATGTTTCCAAATCCCTTTACTACCAATTACCATGGATGATGTCATCATGAGAATGACTTTAATTAGTTTCAAGAATTGGTATGCCCCACCTTAACATTTATGTACATCCACTCCGATCACTAGGTGTGTGACTCCATTTTAGTGGTAGGGCCCAAAAGTCGGCCCGATTTGTGACTTAGGTGGGCCACACGAAGTGAAACAATTGTGAAAGATACCACTTGTATGTTGTTTCTAATCATATGGTTCACTTAAATCACATACCGAGCTGAGGTTTGGGACCTACGGCTAATATGGAGTGATATAATTGATGATTGGGGTGGATTTCACATAAACCTTATGACGGGTCACCATTAAAAAATTTAGTGAAGTGCATATGATGCATGGAAAAAGGTGCCAAACAAAAATTTTGAATTCACACGGAATCCATATGCATGGTGCCAAACACAACCTAGGATTCAAATTACCATGGATTCCATGGTAATTGTGAATTGGATTCCAATTCACATGGAATCCATGCTACCAAACAACCACTTAGGGATGACCAATCAAACATCATTTTCCAACGCTAAAGACACCCCTTCACAACCCAGGTGGGTTTATATAAGGAAGCACTCTCGTCCACCATCCCCAATCCCCACAGCCTTACTTAGAAGCAACTGATTTTCTCCAGAGAGAATTTTTCTCCATCCCAAACCACCACTGCCTCTTCCCTTACAGCACAAGATTCATAGTCTCCAAAGCTCTTATGTTAACCCCCCATTTATTATATGGCTTGCACACCTCCTCCCAAGACAAAAGGTGAAACTTATTCTTGTTTTCCGACCCTTGCCTTAAAAAGTCCCTCCTAAGTTTCTCTAGGCAATTCAACACTAGTTCGGACATTTAAAAAGGGACATAAAGTAGTGAGGCATATTGGATGGGGCTGCCCTGATTAGCGTTATCCTATACCCCCAAAATAAATATCTACCTTTCTAGCGAAATAGCTTCCCCTCCACCCTTTCCACCAATTTGCCCCATAAATGCTTCAGAGGTTTCCGAATACACAAAGATAAGCCTAAGTACGTAGAGGGGAACGACCCCACCTTACAACAAAAAAACTCCTGCGAGAATATTCATCTCCCCCTCCATTCCAATCACCAACAAGTCACTCTTAGCCAAGTTTACCTTCAAGCCCGAAACGGTTTCATAGCAAGTGATCACCATACGGAATGTGTGCACCATATTTGGATCTGTGTCGCAAAAAATATAGCATCGCCTGTGAATTGGAGATGAGAAATTGGGGGATTATTCCTATCAACTTTGAACACACTGAGGAGGCTCAATTGTTGCCCTTTTATCAACATTCTGCCCTAAGCTTCTACTACCACCAAGAATAAAAATAGGGATAAGGGGTCCCCCTACCTCACACCTCTCAAACTTCTAAAAAAGCCTTTAAGCAATCCATTGATAAGAATAAAGAATTTGTGGATTGAGCACATTCCCTCATCAACTTCCTCCATTTCTCACTACACCCAATCCTTCTCAACATGTAGTCTAGAAAGGTCCAATTGAGATGGTGATAGGCCTTTTCAATATTCAACTTACGCATCACACCTTTTGAACCCTCCTTAAGTCTAGAATCTACACATTTATGGACCAAGAGAGCACAATCCAAAGGCCCTCAAGATGAGCACCATGTAGCCATTTAACAGGAACTATGTGGCTAAGTCTCTATGCCCCTGTAGCAATTTTTTTCTTCTTTTTTTCTAGATTTTGGTCTAAGGATGTTATGTTAGGATTCCTACCTATTGATTCAAATGGTATTTAATGTTATTGTTGATGTTATTATCGTTGTTTAATATAAAATGACAGTTACATGATTGATTGAATAATCTTTTATTTTTCTAGTGAGAAGGGAGCAACTATTTGTTAAATGTTGCCATGGATGGAACACTAGCATACACATATATTGATGGGTGATGGTCATTAGTGTATTTGACTGCATTCAGAATCTAATGTATATATTTCAATGGGCTTATTACAATAGTTCTGTCTGGCACTTATGTACATTAATTAAGGATATTAAAATTGATTTAGTAATCAAATTCAAAGTCGTGTGAATATATTGCGGAAATTCATTGTGTTGCTATATTTAGATTCCAGCGCATTCCGAATGCAAGCTACCAAACACAATTGAGGGTTCAAAATCACCTTGATATGTGATGTGGAATCCAATAGATTCCAAATATAAGCTCTTTAATCCCACTACTTTTTATGGTGTTCGACTTTAGTTCCATTTGCCTTTTTTTTTTTTCCGGCTCACCACCTGACAAGTCCTAGTGGATGGATGGAGTGGATGTCACACAGATATCATGGTGGGCCCTGCATAGCTTTTGGTTACATAGGCTCGACAATTAAGGGTTGTAAGAAATCTATCGGTCCCTAACAACTAATTTTCGTCTCTCCCATAGGTACGTTCTTTTTGTACCACATTGCCTGCTGAATCGCAACTTTGGAATCCTATTCTCCTCTTTGCCCCTCTGACACAAGACAACGCCACCACATTCCATTCTCAACCTCAGAACCCAGTCAATACTCTATGTTCGCCAGTGCAACTTAGCAACTCTAACTCCAACCCTAACCTTCTTCCTCAGCATATGAAACCCTCATCACTCCGCAACCTTTGATGCAACCTAGCACCACTAGTCCCACCCCGACCACTAACCAATCCTGTAACTACTCTTTGTTGTGACACATTGATCACCCGCATGATTGCGATCCATTTCTTGTTGGTCACACTCACGGTCTTTGTCTTGACCGGGGTCATTGCGTTTTTGGCAACACGGTCAATTTTCTACCCACGTTCTTTGTTGACTCCGCCACCGTCGATCCCATCAATATCTTGTCGTGATCAACTGCTCCGACGGACATCTTGCTCTCCTTGAAGCACCGCCATCTGTGAAGAGGACTCAATTATGTCTATGTTCAAGCCTCGGTATACTACGGGCCCAACCTCCAATTAGAGGTCTCCATCCGTCCCTTCCACTTGCCAAAATTTTAAGCTTGTTTCCAAATCCTTCATGCAGGTGACGTTTAATAGCCCGTTAGCCTGACCTAAGCCTAGTCCCCTTAGCACTGGCCTAAATCAGGTTTAAGAGACCTTGGTCCTGATCCTAGCCCTATGGGTTGCTCGGGCCAGGGTTCACCCTATAAGGAAAAGAGTGAAATGATCAAATGTTTGAAATAATCTCTCTCTCTCTCTCTCTCTCTCTCTCTCTCTCTCTCTCTCTCTCTCTCTCTCTCTAAGTCAACATCCCTCCAACACCGATGGATCCAACTGCATGAACCACGATCTAAAAAGGGCCAATCTACACATAAAAAGTTTAACAGACTTCATTAGTGTCTTCAAATTGTACATCCTTTTACATAATAGTGACCCTCTTGATTATTGGATTGGGACCAAGTAGCAATGACATTGGCTTGACCTGGCTTGGATGGATCTGATTGCATGAACTTGGATCCAAAAGTGCCTTCTTTTTTTAAGATTAAGGAACTTTATTAAGAAGGCGCCAAGATGACACCAAAAAGCCTACAACCTAACAAGCAAAAAAGCAAGATACTGTCCTTCAAAGATGCATTACAAGAAGCCCAATCGGCTATAAAAGATTTCACCCTAGGGATGTCAAAACGAACATCATTTCTCACATTTTTTAAGCATCTCCCATTCATCTCCCCCCACACTAACCATAGAGCCACTAAGATCGCCAAGCACCACTCCCCCTGAGTATGCTTTCCCACCTCTAGAAAACTATCCATCAAGGCGTTCCTGGACCACTACACCTTGAACGCCAAGAGAATAGAATCCCAAATACCCTGAGTGAAAGGACAATGAATGAACCAATTATTGACTGTCTCATCACCGTCCACACACAAAGCACAAATATTTGAGATCACTAGACATCTTCTGCAGAGGTTATCAATGGTCAAGACCATCCCTACCAACCAGCCATGTATAAGCCACAACTTTCAGAGGAGCACTATAATGCCACAATACGGCCGTCAGGGCCTAGCCCACAACTGAGCGGATGTACAACATCGCATAGAAAGAGCTAACCGAGAAACATCTTGAGTTTTTTCCACACCAAGTTTTCGTGCTTCCCTGCTGATGGTCTAAATGAAGTGAATTCTTTGAAGGAGTAAGATAAACTCTTCTATTTCTTCATCCAATAGATTCCGACAACTAGGGGCGACCATAGCACGAAGGATCCACTAGTCGACCAACAATTTACAACTGATATATCGACGCCTGTTGCTAACGTAGCCAAACTTGTAAACTCATTCATTAAAGAGGGGTCCATCACCCACACATCCTTCTAGAATGTGATTTTCTCTCCATTTGTAATCGAGAAACCAATCTCCTTCTAAAACTTTGCTTTTTTGCACTAAAGACACATCTTTAAGATCTAGACACTCTATAAAGTGACACATCTCTTGTCCACCATCCCCCATCCTCATAGTCATACTTGGAAGCAACCAATTTTCTCTAGAGAGAATTTTTCTCCATCCCAAATTGTCGCCACCTCTTCCCTAATAGCGGAAGATTCAGTCTCTAAAGTTCTTATGTTAGCTGCCCCATAAAAAAAGGGATCAGAACATGTTAATTTTGTGTGCTGCTGGGGGGATTTTGATATCTTTTCTTTTCTTTTCTTTTCTTTTTCTTTTTCTTTATTTCTTTCTTTCTTTCTTCTTCTTCTTCTTCTTCTTCTTTTGAAACGATAATCACTTTGCTAGAGAATGGCTGAGGCTAAAGAATTCAAAACTAAGAAAAGAGAAAATACACTAGAAAACCATTACAAGTCAGACCAACTAGCAGGAAACTTATCAATGCCTAATATTTGAGCTGCTTGTGCCCATTCCATAACATTTAATTTGTCCTATTGAAAACTTAATATGGCCCCCTTCGATTTCTGAAGCAATGTTTGTTCCTTTCCGCCCAAATATTCCATAACCCTGCTATGAGATGATAACTTTTATAATTTCTGCATTATATAATTTCTGCATTAAATCTTACATCTTGAGTTAGCCATGTTATGGCTACTCCAACCCTTCAAGTGCCATGTCGGCATGTTGATGTAACACATTGGGATGTTGATCAGGTGGGACACCCAACATGCATGTGCCATGGCACCCCATGGATGACTAAGGATGCACGGTATGTGGACCATTGCATTTTATCATACATATGGACCTTGAATGGAGACCCTTAATTCTCCTTTTCATGGGAATCCATTTTTTATTGTAGAAATGTATCTGATCTTCCTAATGCTGCAATCACACCCATCCCCAACATGTCCTTTCACAAGAAGAGGCCCAGATGGGTCGCACTTAGCCACACGTAAATTCAGCCATATCTCTCTGATGCATGGTTTACCTAGAGTTATTATTTATTTTAGGAGGTTCCTATATTTCTCTCAGTTTCAGTTTGTTAGAGGATCTAGATTATTTGCAAGTAGGCAGAAATATCGGATCAAATGAGGAAATTGAGATCTATAAACAAGGCCATATGCCATATGTAATTGACAAACATGGGATGAGATGTGTCACTTGTGAAGAGAGGGAGAGAGATTGGGGAGGGATCATCTTGGGGAAAGGATGCGTGACAATTGGGTGTGAGTCTCACACAGAGAGGATAAGAGAGACATGCTTTTGATAGGATATGGTGCTTCTTACCATAATACTGTGCAGGGTGCGTTTTCAACCTGGTTGCATCTTAGACAATGATCTGAGCCGTTTTCAAATCCTCATTACTCTCTTAGCTTTAATATTATAATCATGCCTCAATGATTCTCATAACCTTTGGCTATTGGATTTGAATACGAGCCATTAAAAATCTAATGTCCAATGTTCCAAATCCGTCCTTGTACACAATTATCTTCTCAACAAGTCTAATGATGGCCTTTTGTTGCATAGAATCTAGAATTTGAATGGTTCATGTCATCATTGAAGATACTATCCGGGGTGAAAATCCAGCCCATACCTCAAATAGATACTGTGGGCACCATGTTCTATAAAAACCCACTCACTGTCGCTATGCGCTCTCTTTTTCCAGTTTAACTCTTAAGCTGTTCATCCGCTTTTTGAGAGTAAAATCTTGACCTGCATGTTGCAAAGCAACAAGGCCTCCAAATTAATGAAATACCCTTTCTTAAAATGTCTTCCGATATCGCTTTAAATATTCAAGATTCAGTGCTGCTGTAAAACGAATTGCAGGGGTAAAATTGTACCCGTTAATCACATTATATATAGCGTAGATTAGAGAATTATTCTGTTTTTTGGTAGAAGCTTTTGGAGGGGGAATCCAGCAAAATATGAAGGAGCTCATATTTAGGTGCCACTCAAAGTAGCCATTAATTTTCTTATTGAGGGAACTATTTATAGTTTTTTAATCTACTTATGTTTTGGTTGTACTGTACTGACACCATGGGCGAGAAACTGGAACTGAGATAGATGTTTTCTAGCATAAGCAATCTAGGAAGCAAAACGGATTGTTTTTGTCCTTGAGAAGGAAGAAGAATTACTATATTTCAACTGAAACAGAAGAAGAATTGAGAAACTTCCTGTAGTTCTCAAGCTAAGTTGGATTGGACAATCTCAAGTATTCTATTGGTGACGAAGAAATAGATGGTTAATACGAAAAGTATAGCAAGGGTTCACATTGCATGGAGAAAAGTTTAAGATCTAGCTATTCGAACAAGAGAAAAGTAAAGAAATGGCTAAATATCTAAAGGTTAGGATCTTCGAAACTAGGAGATTTTTGGGGGACCCCCAATCCACACTAGTGTGGAATCCTCTTGCATCTGCAACTCTACATTGCTGATGGCTGATGAAGCCCGTAGTTCATCTTCCACTTTATATTCCACATTTCCCTTTCTCAATTCCTGTGACCATGTTTCTGATTGGCACCTATCTGTTGCTTTCCTTGGACTTGATCTGTCTTCATCCCATCATGATCATCTACATTCCACCGTTCATTAATTTTTTATTTTTCACAGTTCCATATTTTCAACATTTCGACATTCTCATTTCCTATATTATTTGCTCTTACGAGTAGCTGTGTGGTAGCAATATTTTTGGATGGGAGGTTAGTTGGCATGCACATTTGGGTGGGTATTTACTTTTGGATGCATGGCTTACTTCTTTTGACCTCCATTCCATCCTGGCACTTGAACTCAAGACATACTAGGGTTTTGAATTTCAGAAGTTATTTGAAAAATAAGAGGGACTACCTTAGTCTCGTCATATCAATCCTCATACTGGGATCCTCTACAAACTGTAACTGAGCCAGGTACTCAGGTAAGTGTAAGGATAAGGTAGCCCCCATTCCCGAGGCTTGAAATTCACATCTATTAGGATTTTGGACTCTTAAATATCTTGGTTTATTTAGAATTTTATAGTAAATTTAGAATTTTATAGTAAATTCTTACAATTTGGTGGCACATTCAAGGTATTGTCGGTTGTCAAGGAAGTATTTTAACAAGATTGCACTTATGAGCAGTTACAATCCTTGCCATTCCGATACCTTGATAATTTGGATTTTGAGCCTGTACTTGTGTAGTCTGAGTGCGTTTCTTGAGAATTTGCTTCTTAAGGGTACCCTGCACAGATCCTTTCTCTACTTGATATCTAAACCTGCATATGGGCAATGTAATCTGTGACTTATTTTAACATGGCCCACTAGATGGAAAACATGGAGATATTTTTTGCCTGTTCATTGTAAATGTCCTACACCAGGATACCTATGTAAGATCTTTGGGGGTAGTTATCAGTCCAAGATATTGTTTGTGAAAATGAAAACTTTAAGCAACACTTTGTAGCCTCTTGAATTTTCTTGCCAATGTCTGTTAACTTCTCTTTTTTACACTACATATAAAAATATGCTAATAATGGTAATTTCTAGTGAGAAAAAGAAAAGCACTCTGCTTTGCAAAGAATGCTATGGCTACTTGCTAGAGTAGTCATCTTGTCAAGACCGGGGCCCAACTTATTTATGTTCTGTGGCCTGAAAGTTAGAACAGTCCAGTCGTTAGGTGGGCCATGCATTTATGTTAAATGTGGACTGTTGGTCAGTTGGAGGCAGCAGTTCAGTGTAAACAAATTTAACTTCTTCTTCTTCTTTATTTATTAGCTTGTTGTAATCTGGTTGACATCTCAGAAGTCGTCAGAAGTACCTGCTTGCCTCATGCTACTCATATTTGTCGCTGCCGGTCATTTCGCCACCTAATGTTATCGTGCCTTTTCTTTTTCTTTTCTTTTTTTTTTTTTTTTTGAATAATGTTCCGTTCCTTTCAAACCCAAGTTACTTCTTTTGGAGCACCTTGGTTCAAGGGGAGATGCTAGAATCAAGGTATTCCATAACAGTAACGGTGGCTATAACAGCCACCACCGTTACCTTTACAATACAGGTCATAATGGCTGTTATGGCCCCCTTAACGGCTTTTACACTCTCTCTCTCTCTCTCTCTCTCTCTCTCTCTCTCTCTCAAGGAAAAACCAAAAACCTATATCTGCTCCGTAACATTGAAAAAAAAAATCTGAAAAACTTGCCCCATAACAGACCATTAAGAGACTATTACAGCCTTCATAGTTCATTGGGGGCATAATGGGTTGTTAACGGCGGTTACATGTCATTTTTTCCATAACAGCTGTTATGACCGTTACAACCCCGTAACATATAATGGTTGCCATCGTTACCTTTATGCAATGGCCTTTATGGCTCCGTGACGGCCTTTATGGCACACCATGGATAGAATATATTAGGTTCATCTTCTAGTTAAGGATATTTCTTCTTCTTCTTTTTTCTTTTTTCTTTTTTTTGTTTCTTGTTGAGATGTGTATCCGTTTGAGGAGATATATATCTGTTTTAGATCTATCCATATCTGCCACCTCCTCTATATATTCATGTTATTCTTAGAGAAATAAATTAGATTCATTCTAGTTTCCAAATGTAGTCTCCTGTGGTCTAACACAGTGCTTCCTTAACACATTCTAGTTTTGAAGGATACTCTAGCCGTCATATATCTCTGCTACAATGTCTTTTTTTTTTTTTTTGTACTTGTCGATTTTAGGTTTTGTTTTTGTTTTTGTTTTTTAATGAATGGAAGAATATTGTAAGAACAAAAGTAGTAATCCCAACTAGCACTATAGGTCAAAGAACAACACAGAAAAACAGCAGCCCAAACAACCACAGATCATTTGGCTACGAAACGAGGCAAAACAACAATCCTGAATGGAAATGGTGTTGTTATGAGCCTTGCCTATGATCGACTATGCTAAACATACTTGTAAAATTCCCTCACTCTACCCAAAAGTTGAGTCAACTCAACTCATTGAGATTTAGAGAAGTCAGTGAGTAACTTAGTTTTGAACTTGACTCATCCAAGTTTTGGAGGAACTAGTCAATTTGACTTTATAACTTGGTCTGCTCATGACGAGGGATATAATCAGACACTAAACCTCCTTTAACAGAACCAATGCCTTCCGCCAATGTGAAAACTGCACTATTATTTTTTTTTTCCTGAGAAGTAGCAGAAAATAGTAGTATGTTCCGTTGCTATTTTATTTTACTTAGTATAAAAATTCCCTTTAAACACCGTTAATATCTTAATTTAATTATTAAATATCAAGTAGTGAAAGACTTGATTGAGTCTTTGAGCCAACTGACCTGAATGGCCATCGAGTTGAGTCGAGTTTCGGGGTTTTGAACCTATGTGACCAACCCTTTATGCCCAACTCCTAGTAGCATTTTTTCTTTTCTTTTCTTTTCTTTTTTCTAGATTTTGGAATGGGATGTTGTGTTAGGCTTGCTACCTATTGATTCCAATGATATTTAATGATTTTGTTGCTGTTATTATTGTTGTCTAATATAAAATGATTGTTATGTGACTGATTGATTAATCTTTTCATTTTCCAGTCAGAAGGGAGCAACTAATTCTTAAAGCTTGCCATGGATGAGCACTAGCATTCGATAGCCTCTCTTCATTTCTTTCGTTCTTTCTTTTGAAAAAACCTAACAGTTTACCTTCCTTTTTTTTTTCTTTTCTTTTTAAACTTCGACTGAGAGCTATCGTTGAGATAAGACACCCCAGTCCAACTTCTTCTGTAGATAAAATGACTAGAATGCCTGTTCAAGTTTACCTTTTTCATTCATTATGGGTTTTCTTTATATATTTTTGCTTAAAAGATCTGGCCATTGCAATAAATTCAATGGCTAGAAATAATATTTTATTTTATTTTGGTTGTATGTAGAGTTGGCACAAACCAAGCCATCGAAAGCTCGGCTTGGATTGGTTCGAATAGAAGTTCAAACCAAACCAAGCCTTGGGAGTTGAGCTCGTTTGAAAAAACAAACCAAACTCAAATTAGGGCAGTACTGGCTCGGCTCGGCTCGGCTCGAAGCTCTGTTTGATTCAGCTTGATTCGGCTAGTAGATTGTAAGCACATTATTTCCTGTGGTGTGATCCACTTGAACTTTGGATATGATTACATTTTGGGATCATGTCCTAAAATGATATGTAAAAACGAATGGATTGCATGGATAATACATGTACGTGATGATGTAGATAATGCATAATACATATACATGAATGCACATTGTTTCCTTGCACTTGTAATATTATGCTTATGTACTTTCTTTTGGAAAAGGCTCTTACATGTCTATTTTGAAGTTGCACTCCTCCTTTGGAGTATGTTAAACATTATGCATTAAGATACTCGTGTATTTTTTTTTTCTAACTTTTTAATTCTCTTCTATTTAAATAATAATAATAAAAAGACCTGCCATCTATTCGAACTCAGCCCAGCTGGTTTGAAATTTTCTTCGACCAAATCGATCCTGGCTTGAGCCAAATTCTTCTGAAGCAAACCAAACTCGGGCTGTATAGGTCGGCCCGAAACCCAAACCGGGCCGATCCACAAACTGGGGTGGCACAAAAATGATCCAAACCAAACTAGGACTAACTTGGCGCGGCCTGGATTGTTGCCCACCTCTAGTAGTATGTGAAAATTTATTTTTATCTCATTAACCATCTGGTTGTGGGCCACGAATGGGAATTTCAAGCCCCATCCATTGAATTTGGGCTAGAGCTAGGAACCCTTATGCTTGCACGTTATACTGGATTCGAGGAAATGCTGAATGTGCTGAGTTTTGAGCTGGGCAAGTGGGGCCCAAACTTCCATGATCTGGACTGGTCTGGCATGAAAATATGTAATGGTCCTAGCAACTTTCAAATCTATTGAATTTGGGGGCCTGTCACCGTTAGATCCATCAAACTTGCATCGTTGGGCATGTACTTGTGATTCCTCTTAGAAAAATAGGTAAACCTCCAGTGGGCCACATAAAATGGACAATCAGAAAAATGATTTTACCGTATTATTATAATTTATAAATTAGACAAGCAAGAAAATGATTTTACCATATTATTATAATTTATACATTAGACAAGCAAGAAAATGATTTTACTAATTATTATTGTAATCAATACATTGTGTCCCACCTGAGGACAGGGCCTCTGGCCCTTCATCAACGTGGGCCTCTCTGTAGAACAAGCTCCAGTCCACGTTAAAAACTTGAGCATTGCTACCTAACTGAACTAGTCATGTGCAGCATATGGCCCATTTTCTTTGTCAATGTGCCACTATTGTAGGCCACCCGAGGCATGAGAAGATGGGCCACACCATGGAGATCACTTGTCTCAAGGTTGAAATAATTTGGGCCCCACATGATGGATGAAATCATCAAAGATAAAAAAATGATTTTACCTATTATATACTTTAGGAAATGATTTTACCAATTATGACGCCATTGCCCATAATGTGGCAATTAACCAGAGGAAAAAAAAATAAAAATGCAGAATCAATTATATATCAAGAAAAGCTCCATAGAATTTTATTTGTTTTTTTTTTTTTTTTGTTTATTATGGTGTTATGCAATGAACCAAAAAAAAAAAAAAAAATGCTTGCAGGGCAACAAGATGATGATGCAATCACAGCTGACTGTTAGACCGGGGAGGACCAGCCAATCAAAGCTGATTGTGTTAGCTGTTGCAAGCCCTATGACACCAGACCTTGGTTTTTCAAGTGTTTCCTTGTAGTACTCTTTATCTACAAGCCAAGTTTTGTGTAACGGTTTTATGTGATAGGGTGCATTTGTAGTTTGTTTTGAAAACTTTATAGACAGTTAGGGCCAGTTTGATTTTTAGAATTACACGGAAATTGATGTTAAAAAATCATAATTGCTTTTACATAATGTTTGAAAAAGAGAGAATTACTTCTCTTAAATGCACTTGGAAAACAGTGCATAAATACATGAAATAGACCGGATTTTCTTAATAGTAAAATCTGTGGGGCCCATATCATATATGTGTCCGATCCAAGCCATCCACCTGTTTTACCATTTCATTTTATGGGACACCGCAAAAACTAACGTAGATTGTAATTTCAAGTGGACCACACTAGAGGCAACAAGGGGATAATGACATACACCGTTCACAACCGAAACTTTCCTAGGGCCCATAGGGTGGTAAGATTATCATACAACCCGTCCAAAACGTCACGTATACGTGGATGAGGGATTAACGCAAATTTCAACTTCATCCGAACTTTATGTGGCCACAATAAGTTATCAAAGATAAGTGTCCAATCCCCATTAATTCTTCTAGTGTGATCAACTTGAGGTTCGGGTTTGCCTTACTTTTAAGCTCATACTGTAAAATGCATAGGTAAAACAGATGGACAGCATAGATCAGACATATACATATTAGTGGGCCTCACAATGTTTAGTGCATTCGTGGTTTCTTTTAGCGTCAAACTTTTCAAACATAATCAGCTGTCACTGCAAGGGAAAGCAGTCGACGGCAGCTGTCCCTTCAAAGGGAAAAGTCTAGCTTGAATTACCCATGTAAACAATAAATACTTTATTTACAATGATTTACGATATCATGGAAAACCAAACAAGCCCTTAGCTTTTTTGTTTGTATTGTGGTTTTATGAATGAATGAATGAATGAATGATTATACATGTTAAATAGGTGAAACACACACATGTTTATTTAAACAAATATTTAAAAAATTAAATTTTTTAACCATGGTTCATAATTGAGGTTAAAATATATTGTTAGCTTTTGTTGACAGAAACTGAAGCTAAAGATAGATTTAGTCTCTATTAGCATCAATCGAGGCAAAAAACTAGATTTAGCCTCCATTGTTGGGAATTGAGGTTAAAAACTGAATTTAGCCTCAGTTGATGCCAATAGAGGTTAAATCCATCATTAGCATCAATTTTGCCTCATTTACTAAAACCGAGGTTGCAACTCCAAGTGGCTAAATGTTTTAGCCTTGGTTGTTAAGAACCAAAACTAAAAATAAATTTAGCCTCAGTTGGAGACAACTGAGGCTAAAATTTGGATTTAGTCTCAATGGGAAACAATGGAAGCTAAAAACCTGATTTAGCCTCAGTTTGAGACAACAAAAGCTAAAAGTTTCTTCTAGCCTCGGTTCTTCAACTGAGGCATAAAAGACTTTTTAGCCTCGGTTGCCAAAACTGAGGCTAAAGCCTTTAACCATTGGACTTGCAGCCCTGGTTTTAATAACTGAGACTAATTGAAGTAAGATTGAGGCTAAAGGCTTTAGCCTTCATTTTTCAAATTTTTAGCCACTGTTTTGAACTGAGGCTAAAGTCTTTTTTCTTGTAGTGAAAAGTGGCTACATTCGCTTGGCTAGTAGGGAAAAATCGCATTCTAACAATTGGCAATTCGCATAAAAGTTCGATGATGCTCACTGATGCTTGTCCCTTTGTTATAAGAACGAGAAATCGGTTAACCATTTATTAATTATTCTTGCATTGCTCCTTTGCTTTGGAAGTTTAAAGTATTATCTTTCAAGCTTTCAATATCATTTGGATTATGTTGGCCTCTGTTGAAGACCTTCAGGCATGGATAGTAGAGGGAGAGAAGGAAACAAAGGATTGAAATTGAATTCTAAGTGGAACCTTTCACTGCTTGCCACTATCAGGAGCATTTGGCTGGAACATAACAATCAGTATTTCAATAATAGAAGCAGCACTTCCTGGGGGTCAGCAGTGGAGTTTTTGCTTTAGTTTCTTCCTGCTTTTCCCTTTCTTGTTTCTCTTTTGTTTGTCGGGCTGTTTAGCCCTTAATAAAGCAGTATATTCAAAACATCATGATGTTCATGATACATGGTGCAACTAAAAGCACCCCAGATTATAAATCATTAAGGAATTCAAGTTTAACATCCACAAGTTAACTGGACCCCACTTTTTTTTTTTCCATTTATCCATCTCTCTCTCTCTCTCTCTCTCTCTCTCTCTCTCTCTCTCTCTCTCTCTCTCTCTCTCTCATTTTTTTAATTTGAGGATTTTAAGCTCGTAACGCCATTTTTTAACTTGATATCACCATCCGTAACTAAGACACAAGAGTAAATAATCTTTTCTACTTCTCAATTGCATCCACCAATGGTTTCCATAGATAGGTTCACAGGCACCTAGGGTTGCCAGTGAATCGGGATTGGCCTAGCAAAAGCCAAACTTTTAGGGGGCATTTGGATAGTTACTAAGTTACTTGAGATAATCTACTTTGCCTTAAATAGCTTATCTTGATTTCTACTTATTAAACTGAAGTGATTAAGTAACTTTAAATAAATAAAAAAAAAACTACTTATAATTAAGCATAAACGAAACTTACTTATCTCAAATAATTTACTTATCTACCACTCTTAAGTAGAAAAAATAACTTATTTGTTGGTATCCAAATGAGCCATTAGTATCCCCTGCCCAAACAGCTCAAAATCCAGGTATAACACAACCCTTGGCCTGTCCAATTGACAGTCCTACAAGTGTACAAAGTGGGCCAAAGCTATCCTCTACTATGTGACAGTGATGATGATTTTTCCAGTGTTGAAAGTAGCCTTAAAACTGTATCAATTCAGGTATGAGAGGAACCAGAGTTCGCGCTGAGAGAGCATAGGACTTATGATTGTCTTTAGCTTTCCCTCTTCTTCTAAAACATGCCTACTCTCTCCTCCCTCCTCGTCTGGTCTGATGAAATCTGAAATGGATTTTGTGATCTTTTTAAATTAGATCAATGATCACACCATCAACGCCGATTAAATGTTGCATGTAAACTGATTCTGAGACATTGCTAAAACATATGAAAAGAAAATTAGCATCGTAAAAATCAGATTGGATCATTGGAATCATAGATATGGTTTGAAAACCAGCGTGCTAGGTGCCTAATATACTGTTTGACTCAATCAAGTCAGTGAGTCTCCTAGGTGATCTTGGGTCAGCCAATATACAGGGCCAAAAAAGAAAAGTAAAGTGAAAATCGACTTTGATTCAAATAGATTTGTCCTGCCAACTTAATTGAGTTAAATCATGCTCGACTCGAAGAAATGGTGATGAAAACACTAAAAAACTTACTTCAATTGGCCATAGGTTAGGAGAGAAAGACTGGTTTCTTTGATCATTTGTATTGCTCCTGGATTTCTGAAAATTGCCATCTTGGGAATTTCAAGTTGGACTTGAAATGACAGCAATTTGTGATCATGTCTCTCCTTATGAATGTAGCCAGGCTACTGCCACTTCGGCTGTTTACTCTTTTGAACTAAATTTTTTGCAATTCAATTCAACCTGGCATCCAATTGAACCTTCATGTCTGATACACTACAATAGTCAAGATAGCCCCATAAACTAAACCATTAATATATTTGAGAATCTGAACTCAAAAGTAGATGATTCGTTTAGGGCCAGTTTGGGTACCACCAAATAAGTTACTTTTTCCACTTATAGCAGTAGATAAATAACATATTTGAGATAAGTAAGTTTGGTTTATGATCACTTATTAGTAACTTTTTTTATTTAAAGTTACCTAATCACTTCAGTTTAACAAGTAGAAATCAAGATAAGCTACTTGAGGTATAAGTAGTTTATCTCAAGTAACTTACAATCCAAACGTTCCCTTAGTTTCTAATGCTTGGACCTAGAGTGTAACTTTTTTAGACCTTATTTGCTAGTATGGGTAGATTACAGAAAAGTTTAAGCAGAAATCTCAATCCATCATTCTTTATTGGAAAGAAGACGAACAAACATCAATATACCAAAGAAAGAAGGCCAAAAAAGAGGTAGGCAAGCAACAAACGAGGGTTTTTCTCCACCCTTGAAGTAGAAGCCAAAATAGGCTTTCATTAACTACATAACTCATCCCTATCCATTGCCAAACAAGCATTTATAATAAAAGTGTAAACCATACTATTGATCTCACTTGTGCATCTAACCAAACCCTATTTTGGATTGAAGTCCGAAATACATCTGATATTCCATTCCCAAACAAATTAGGGGAAGCTTTTAAAAGATCCCTGTTCTTTTTATAGATAAAATAATAATAATTCTTCATCCCAAGATCTACAAATGCGGAAACAAAACTGGAATCAGGTTGATACTATCTAGTATGGTTAGACGATTCCAACCTGGAGTCGGGTATTATGAAGTCTTTGGAATCAACATGCTACATAATTTAAAATATTCAAGGTATAAATAAGTAAAAACTATTGGATTTGAATGTTGGAAACAATATAAAATAAAAAAATAAAAATAAAGTTAAGGAAAAACTTATTGGATTGCTAAGGTGAGGTGTGATATGAATTACTCATCTTGAAATCAAATTTGTCCTCCTTGGATCACGTCCTAAGTGCAATTGGATTCTTTAGGCAATCGACCTCCTAAATACAACGATTATAACCTAGTCCCAATGGTGCACTCGCTATACACAGGCTCAAACCAAGAGTAGCCTTAACCTGAAAGTACTGAGCTAACTTAGAGACAAACTTGCTAAACAGAACTTAGAAATCATAGAATTTCTAAGAGAGAGATTTTGGATGATGTTTAAAACTGAAATGAGGACTTCAAATAGGTGTTAAAACACCTTTTTGAAATGAGTTACGTCCATTGGGTTTAAACCCAACTGGTGTGACCATCTGAGCAGACACATCTCTCTGTTTTAAAAATGAAGGGATGTGAGTATGAGTAGACTCGTAGTACACCATAGGTGTGTACACTCACACTTACACACGCACCCGCACCCAAACCCATGCCATGCCCGGCCTGATGAGGCACACACGCATGTGCGTGTGACATAGTCGCGACCATAGCTCAATTCGGCTCGGCTTGGCACGTGCATTGCAAAGAAATGATCTAACACAAATCTGAGTCCCTTGCAAGGCCCAAACGTTTTACACCATATTCCATATGTAATTTCTTTGCATTTCTTTTACATTTTTAATGTAGAACTATTTCCAATGCAAAATACAAAAGGGACGAGGAATTTCAAACAAAATTTTACGATAAAAGTTTTAGCAGGAATTTTGAAAACACTAAAAATTTGAAAATGCCTTTAAAATTAGAAGAAAAAAAAAAAAAACAATAAAAATGAGAAAGAACATAAAGGGTATAGATAAGATTTACAGACCTGCAATGGCACCGGTAAGGAGGGGAGCATTAGTTTGGGCTGCAGGGCCTAAAAAAAGATAAGTGGAAGACCTAAGGACTCGGATTGACGTGGTGGGAAGGTATACCGAGGAAAGTGCCTTAGATAGGATTGAATGGAACAAAAAAAGGGTAATAAACACAATCCCAAACAATTGTCACAAGGCAATGAAGATGACAGACGGTTACATTCATCAATGATTTCTTAACCACCAATTTGCAAACCACTAATTAAATGGCTAGGATCATCTAATGATGAGATTTTTGGAGATGTCCCATCTCAGGATGGGGCTACCTAATGCATGGCCCATCAAAAGATGAGCTATGACTAGGGCTGTCAATGGCACGGATCAAGATCCGTATCCGATCCGTATCCGATCCGATTTAATCGGATTCGGATCAATAATCGGATAACCTGGTCGGATACGGATATCCAAATATGATCCGTTTAATATTCGGGTCGGATTCGGATCAACCTTGATCCGGCCCGTTAACGATCCGACCCGATAAAAAAATAAATAAATAAAATAAAATAAAATAAAATAAAATAAAATAAAAACATATGAGAATCTCTCTTTCTCTCTCTCTTTCTCTCTCTCCTCTCTCGGATATCCGGTCGGATATCGGGTCGGATCATAATCGGATCGGAAACGGATTTCGAAAAATTTAATCGGGTCGGGTTCGGACCATATACTTGTGATCCGAATCGGATTCGGGTCGGATTCGGGTCAGATATATTCTTAATCGGGTCGGATTCGGATCATCACTGATCTGGCCCGTATCCGACCCGTTGACAGCCCTAGCTATGACTAAGAATTGGGTTTGCACGTGCCAATCTCCATTGCTTTGGTTTGATCCAACAAGAGAAAAACGTGGAACTTCCTACGACCAGGAACTGAGGTAGGGCCCACCGTGATGTTTGTGGGAAATTCACTTAGTCCATTTGTTTTCTTTCCCTATCGTGTTAGGGCATGGGCTAAAAAGATGAGGCAGATACAAAACTCAAATGTACCACACACACAAAAAGGTAGGTAGGGAAGTCTGTGATCCGAAACCCTCATGTTTTGTCCGTGTCCTGACATGATCCGGTAAAAGAGATGGACGCAGTTGATTTCTCACAAGCATCCTGGTGGGGCCCACCTAGTTTCCCATCGGACAGGAGATGACCGATGACAAACCAGCAGTTAGAAATTGCATACGTGGCATACAAGCAAGTCAAATTAAACTGTACAAATTAGTTTTTCCAAGTTTAAATGAATCATGAATAAAAAATTACGGGAATTCGATCATCAGACTCTGAGATTGGTGGACGATTATTAGACGGTTAAAAATGAATAAAAAATAAAATAAAATCCAGCGGTCCCATTTCAATAAACAAATGTCTAAGATACCACCATTCAAACAATGTGATCTTGGGGAAGCGACTAAGCGACAGTGGGTTCCACAACAGGTCCACGTAATTTAATCTCCACGGGTACAATTGCGGACTGCCTGCGTATGAAGGAACGCTGCCCGAGCATCATATAACTCCCCAAAACCTAAGACAACAGTCTCTTCCTGTCTCTTCCGAGATGCATACTGCCGACGATCCTCCGCGACGTTCCGACTCGGAATCCGACCACGAACTCTACACCATCCCAAACTACTCTGGTAAGCCTCTCTCTCTCTCTCTCTCTCTCTCTCTCTCTCTCTCAGTGTTAACGATAACTAACCTACGCATCTCGGCGCACCTCAGGCTGGTTCTCATGGGACGAAATTCACCACAACGAAAGACTCGCCCACAGCGAATTCTTCAACAACTCCTCAATCTCCAAAACCCCGAAAATCTACAAAGAGTACAGAGACTTCATCATCAACAAATACCGAGAAGACCCTTCCCGACGGCTCGTGTTTACCGACGTTCGCAAATGCCTGATCGGCGATGTCGGAGCCATCCATAAGATCTTTAGATTCTTGGAGAGATGGGGTTTGATCAATTTCGGCATGTCATCGCCGTCGGATGGCGATCTGGTGATTGAGGATGCGGGGGCGCCGCGATGTGAGGTCGTGGTTGAGGAGGGGTCGCCGTTTGGGGTACGGGTTGTGGAGTTTCCGAATTCGTCGAAGACTTTGGCGGGCCCCACGGTAGAGGGTGATGGTGAGGAAGGGGCGGAGGGTGGTGCTGGAGGTGGCGGCGGCGGAGGGGGTGGAGGGTTGAGATTGCCGCCGCTGACGTCCTATTCGGATGTGTTTGGGGAGGCGGGTCGGCAGAATTGGTGCTGGAATTGCGGGGGAGATTGTGTTTCCGGCTATTACAAATCAGTAAAGGTATTTTTCCTTTTGATTTTTTTTTTCTTCATTTTTTTAGAATGATGCTAGTATTTGTTTTAAAAAAGATAAAATAAAGGGCATTTTGTTAGTCATATTCCAATATGATGTGATTTGATTTTGATGATAATGTGTTTTTGGAGGAAATATCGGCCCCAATGCAGCAGGACGCTTACAGTGATTCCTGAACTTCCAGTCCATGCAAGTGGGGCCATTGTTTGTTGATCGAGACTGTTGATCTGCTGGGTCCCACTTAGATGGTGGATGCCTCGAAATTCTCACAGATTGGAGGATATAAAAAAAAAAAAAAAAAAAAAAAAAAAAAAAAAAAAAAAAAAAAAAAAAAACTTAGATCAGTGGCTTGAAAATGGTCAGTTGAGAAGAGAATGCAGCCATGGTCTGGAAAAGGCCAAAGGTTGGATGACTAGGATCTTCTTGTCTGGAAGATTTTTGGTAAATTCTGCATCCATCCTGGGGTTGTCGAACCAGGGTCTGGCTTGTATGGATTGGTGCATTGAGACACTATACATTGTCGCAATACATCACAATCCAACCATTCCTTTGTTTGGGATATTAGGTGGATTTGAATTTGTCCAATGTGACCTGTCCAAAAAAGTTAAATAAATAAAAAATAAAAAAAATCCAATGTGAAATGAAGCACAATGCCCTGTTAAGAGAAAGCATATCTTGAAATCTTGGGGAAGAACCAAAGATATCTGAAATCCAATCCGGTTTGGCACTCCAACACAGCCAAATCTGGTTCGTGTATTTGGAAAAGAATTCAGAAAGAAGGCTCCATTCTTCGATCCAACATCAAATGGCAGGTTGGAGATGGCACAAAAATCTCTGAGCTTGGTTACTTTGATGCATAGTTGACAAAACTTTGCATATTTGAGAAAAACTTGTATAATGCTTCAACGCCTAAAATCCTTAGGAAAAAAATTTGCTTCAATGTCTAAAAGTACCTATATTTCGGAAGATAGGGGAAAAAATAAAAATTTTTCTGCAAATCAAATTAAAAATGACTTTTTTTTTTCCTTTCAAAAGGATGCATTGTATCTAAAAAAGAAGAAGAGCAATTTAAAAAATAAAGCTTGGTTGTCCCCATCCATTGATAGAATTGGGTATAAGGTGAAAAATTTTAGTTGAGACAAATTGGTTTATGTAGGGATCACTTGAAAAGGAAGTTTTTTTTGTTGTTGTTGTTGAGGATTAACGGAAAATTTATTAAGAAAGTGCTGAAAGACGCAAAGAATTACAACTTAAGCAAAAAGGAAAGATCAAAATCTTGTACAAAACTCGTACAAGAAACCCACTCAGCTACTAAGTTTGTAACCTTGGCAATAACACCCGCTTCCTTACAAGACTCGTTCCTAAAACATGTGCCATTCCTCTCACTCCAAACAGACCAAAGAACAGCAAGTAACGCCGTACGCCACACAGTCTGGGCTTTTTTCTCAAGATGAGCATCATGCCATGTAAAGAAGAGATCCTTCACAGTTTCCGGCATGACCCAATAAAAACTGAAGCGGTTGAAGATGAAGTACCAAACCCAATAAACATATGAGCAGTGAATGAAAAGGTGGTTGACAGACTCCACGTCTTTCATATATAAGATGCACATGTTTGGAAGAACCAAAGCCCTTTTCTGCAAATTGTCGATAGTGAGGATTTTCCCTAGACCAACAAGCCACCCAAACGCCGCCACTTTGGGAGGGACTTGATAATGCCACACAAAAGACGTGTGGATGGAAGGCAGGTTCCCTATGAAGCGAGTTAGCATCTTATAAAAGGACCGAACTGAGAATCTTCCTGATTTGTCTATCATCCAAACCATAGAATCTCTTTCGTCTCTAGTCGGCATGAACATTTGAAGGCACTCAAGAAGATCAGCAAACTCGTTTGCCTCACCATCAAGCATAGACGTCGGACAAGGGGGATTCCACACCACTTGTGAACCAACCTAGTCTTAACAATCAGCCACCATGATATTCTTTTTCATGGCTAAGTGCGCCACCAATGGGAATGAGTCTTGGATAGAAGTCTCCTCGATCCAAATGTCTTCCCAAAATCTGACCCTATCACCGTTGTTAAGCGAAAAGCTTACTCCTTGAGAGAACCACAGAAACAATTGAGCGATGTTTTTCTAAATCCAGGAAGCTTTGTAAAGGGAGGAAGGCCTCAATCTCCACCCTCCAATATCGCAACCGTATTTGTCTACTAGAACCTCTCTCCAAAAAGCACCGACTTCCTCTCCAAACCACCACAACCATTTTCCTAGCTTGGGAGGCTTTCCTAGACAAAGGGGCAGACCCAAATACGACAAAGGAAAGGATCCCGCTCTGCACCCGAAAATGCCAGCCAACCTCTTCAACTCCCCTTGAGAAATGTGCACACCTAATATCTCACTTTTGGCCACATTCACTTTGAGGCCCAAGACCACTTCAAAGCAAAGAATTACCATCTGCAATTTATCAACCATACCTTCATCTGCATCGCAAAATATGATTGTGTCATCTGCAAATTGAAGGTGTGAAATAGGAGGCCCTTCCTTACTAACTTAGTACACCCTAATAAATCCTTCCTCCTCGGCTTTATCCAGCATCTCGTGGAGAGCTTCCGCTATAACAAGGAAAAGGAACAGAGAAAGGGGATCCCCTTGCCGGCAGATCCCCCTCGCAGGTTTGAAGAACCCCTTAGGTGATCCGTTCACAAGCACCAAAAATCTGGCTGAGCGAACGCACTCCATCATCCAAGCGATCCACTTTTACCCACATCCCATCCTTCGGAGCACATAAGCCAAGAAGTCCCAATTAACATGGTCGTAAGCCTTCTTGATATCCAACTTACAAACAATACCACTGGCACACTCCTTGAACCTCAAATCAATGCATTCATTGGCAATAAGAGTGCTATCAATGAGTTGCCTCCCCTCGATGAATGCACCTTTATTCTTGGATATAATAGAGTTAAGCACCCTTCTAAAGGAAGTATTTGGGAGAGTCCAAGAATGATATTCACCCACTATTCAATTACCTATATAAATTATTGCTCTTGCCTATATTACTTCAATCATTCTAATTTGACCTTATATATAATGTACACATTACACATGAAAAGATTTTTTTTTTTTTTCCGCTGTGTTCTAAGTTGATCCTGATTTAAATAAAAACTTCTTTTTCTATGAACTTTTTGTGTTTTCATTTCTTTGAATGAATTTTTGACCTTCTTTTTAATGATCAAGACCAAACTAAACACAAACATTTCCCATACCTTTTTTTTGCGGTATGGCTTTTTGCTAACTATTTGTTGGCTTATGTATTGGCGATATCGATACATTGGCAATACAAGCAGCACTCGGAATTTACACGGTTGAAAATATTGGCAATACAAGTGACAGCTGGAATTTATACAGTTGAAAATATTAGCAATACATTGGCAATACTTAGCGATACATCGCTGATACCTGGGATTTTTTATACTACCAGTGTTATCGGTATTGTTTAGTTGGATATATGGATAATATTGAATATTTATCGAAAATATCGGGGATACTTCAAAGAATGGTTAGGAGTGAGTTGGTACGAGTCGAAGGTTCTAAAATGGCAAGAGGAAGGCCCAACTGGACGTGGATGGGTGTAATTAGAAAAGACTTGATGACCTATGGTCAAGTTGAAGGTCTGGCCCTTGATAGAGGGGAATAATAGAAGAGGATTCATATAGCCGACCCCAATTAATAGGGATAAGGCCTGGATGATGATGATGTTGATAGCTTATGGCAATATATTGCTTTGGGTTATATATATGGGAGATCCTGCCCATCTAGCAGGAAGAAATTTGTCCGTACAGGTTTATCCGTCCATATGGCATATGTATATGACTATCCAAGCCGTTCGCCTTTTTTTTTTTTTGTGAAGATGATGGCACCACTCCTCAAACGTTTGACCTAAAGGTTAAGAAACCGTCACATGGACCAGCCTTGCAAAGAAGAGGAATGGTTATCCAAGCTGTTCATTCATAGCAAGGCTCCATAAATGGACGAAAGGCCATAAATTACAATGATTTGAAAATACTAACAATGCAAAAATGTTGTACAAAAATCACCTACTATATTTTGTTGACTTATGTATGTTATTTTTTAAATTGTTAGGATTGCTCAATCACTGTAACTTTTGGTCTATGACCCATTCACGGCGGTCCTTGGTGATGAATGGTTTGGATCATCATACATCTATGCTGTTAAACTGTGCATTTATTTCATTCGGTTGAAGGCGAGACAAACTTCTCTTGTTATTTCAGGATCTTTGAGGTCCCAAAAGGAATTGTAATTTTCATATCTTTATTCTTTTGTATGTTTATACTTTATAATGATTACATCTCCTCTGATCTCCTTTTTTGTCTACCAGCAGAGGGGCTCAGTAATATGTGCAAAGTGCTTTGAAAATGAGAATTGCGGGGACAGCAAGTTGGCAGATGATTTCAAGTTCAATGATGTGGATGTCGCTGGAAATCATGGAACATGGACTGATGAAGAGACTTTGCTTCTTTTAGAGGCTGTTGTGAAATACGGTGATGATTGGAATGCTGTTGCGCAACACGTACGGACCAAGAGCAAACTCGATTGTATTTCGAGGCTCATACAGTTACCGTTTGGTGAGCATATTTTGGGAACAATCAGTGTTAAAGGTGATGAGAGGAACTTGATTAGCCACACAGGCAATGTTAAACCGATGCAAGATGCTATGGTTGAGAACCAAGAGCCCATCAAAACTGAAGAGCAACATCAGGAGGATACAAGTGAGACTGAGCAGATTGAAAGAGGTGAGACCACAAGTGAGACTGAGCAGATTGAAAGGGGTGAGACCGAGGGCCCTCCTCCAAAGCGAAGATGCGTTACCTCATTTGTAGATGCTGATAGTTCTCTAATGAAACAGGTATTCATTTGCAGAGACCTATTCATTTTCAGAAATCTGCTAGTTCTAAACACCACCCACTACATATGTCTCTGCCTATTTGCTACCATGTGTGCTAATGTGGCACATGTGCCACATTGAAGCTGTGCACCACGTGGGTGTTGCAAGTAGATGTCTGGCACAAAAATGGGCTGATACATCTTCTGGCCAACAAAAACATGTATGAAAAGAATTGATATTTAAAATAAAATCTCTGGCGATCCACATTCAACTTGCATGTATGGCCACATGATTGGACCTGCAGTTTGAATTTTGGGCCAGTGCATTGACACAATGGAGCCATCCAATGCACAGGTTGGATGTGGCACATGTGTTGCAGCTATAAGTGGGCCTGTAAAATTTGTAAAACCTCTGGCTGCAACCTTTCTTCTATTGATCTACATTGAAAACTAACAGTGTTCATATTAGGTAGCTCTCCTTTCTACAGTAGTTGGACCACATATTGCAGCTGCTGCAGCTGAGGCTGCTGTTGCAACATTGTGCGATGAGAACCCGTGTGCTAGGGAGGTCTTTGAGGCCGAACAGGACAGTGTTACATATGAGTTCGGGTCTCCTGCTTCAAATAACGAGCCAGTGAGGTTAGCTTTCGGTCTTGTTGTTCATAAAGATTACACCTTATTGTAAATTTTTTATGAAAGAAGTAGAATTTTTTTAATCTAAAGCCAATATATTCTGCCTCATTCTTCCCCACCTGTTACAGAGTCCCTAAAGTTGAAGATGTGGAAACAGAAGAGGACCATAAACAATCAGGTAACTGTTTCTATTGAAATACCTTTATATAGCATGAGGTTTTGATGTAGCAAACTTTACGGAAATTGAATTCTTTGAAGAAATATGAAGGCTTGCCATTCTAGATAAGATCTTCCAAGTGGATGCTATAGTATATATAGGCCCAAATAATGGACTGTTGGAGAAGACAATAACCTTCTAGTCTTGCTGCTAGAATGAGGGAGGATTAGTCACCCTTCTAGAAACATTAAGTACAGAAAACTCAATTTAGTTCAGCATAATCGTGTCATGGTTTCAGCATAATCATGTCATGGTTTCACACGTAGGGATTTGTATGTATAGCCATTGCATACAAAAACCTAAAAAGCCCCTTGGTCCTTGTATAAATTTCCCTACTGAATCTAAACTAGTCCTAAAAAATTTGTTATAAAAGAAAGAATCCAAACAAATAAAGCAACTAAATGTAGAAACCTTTTTCTATTAAAAGGTTTTTTGAAAGGTTTTTTCTATTAAAAGAATACATACTAATATAGGACCAAAGGGCTGTACAGTCTGTACAAACCCTTATTGTTATATACCCTTTGTGGGTCCCATAGTTCAACTGGTTACTATTTTGGGATCATCTGATTGGATCTGTGGCCCCTGCTGTCCGATCACACTTGATTTATCCTAGGTCTTCTTTCAGGACTGTTTATGTGGTCCAGATCTGTAATTTGTTAAATGCAGACACTTGATGTAAGCTAGATCAATCAGAACCTTTGGATGACCTGGTATTCAACTGGATAGACCTGATAATCAATTGACCAAAAATGGGTTCAACTTTGGTTCTATGTGGATGATCAGATGTCCTGGATGCATCAGTTCCCTCGGCTTGAAGGAACTCGTACTTGAGTTTGTGCCAATCACTGGCCATGTGTCGGCCTTATATCATGTCTTCGCTAGTTTCAATCGTAGATGGTGATGAAGATCTAATCTTCTGGTTTGCTCAATTGTCACTTGACCCCATATTAGCACATGCTATTGCTTCTTTGGCCTTTGCACAAGCCAAGATCTTCGCTATCTTCTATTTAACCAGTTATCCTGGCTATCCACTCCAGTTGGTGTTGGAATGTTATTGATTTCAACTTTTTTTTTGAAAGGTGATATTTTATTGATTTCAACTTTTGAATACTCTTTTTCAAAATCTGTCAATCCGACTATTGAACTTTCTGTCACTTCTTCAGTTGTTTCCAACTGTCCATTCATTGTTTGATCCCCCATTGCTCCCTTTTGTCGGTTGATCCATCAAATTGTCTCAGCTGATTCAACCATCAATGCATCAGCAGGCCATCCAGGAATTCCTTGGTCAATCTGGACTAATATATATATATATATATATATATATATATATAGAGAGAGAGAGAGAGAGAGAGAGAGAGAGAGAGAGAGAGAGAGAGAGAGAGAGTACTGTTCTCCTACGCACTAGTCCCCAGAGACCTTATCTACGGTATTAATGTGCAATTGTATGAAGTGGGTCCCACCGTGAAGTTTAAGTAAAATCCACTCCGATCATCAAGTGAGTCCCCTCATTTTATCCAAAGGGCTAAAAAATCAATTAGTTTGTTAGCTCAGGTGGGTCATTCGAGAATAAACAATTTGGGAGAGGGACGCCAACCCTTGAACCAGATAGAGGTAATATGTCTACCATTGATTTTTTTTAGGGACTATCGTGATGATTATATGAAATCCATTCCAACCATTACATGAGAGACTAAAATTTAGAATAAGAGCCCAAAACTCAGCCCTACCAGTGATTCAAGTAGGCCACACCAAGAAAACAGTTTGGGGGTTAGGTGTCTTCCGATACACTATTTCTAATATTGGGGTCCACCTGAATTATGGTTGGTGCTTATTTTTTCACCGTAGGTCTAAAACCAAATCACTCACCTAATGGTCGAAGTGGATTTTGAAAATAGATGATGGTGGGCCATCCAAGATGGACCACCCAGTTACATTAAATTTACCTTACGCTAACGTGACAGGAGTCCCTGTTGCAATGAGGCGCTCACTGCCCTTTACAGTAGTATTAAGACATTGTGGGGCCCACCTTAATATGTTTGTTTTATCCACACTGTCCATTCATTCTTCCATATCATTGTAAGGTATGAGCCCAAAGTTGAAGCATATCCAAAGCTCAAGTGGACCACACCAAAGAAAACATTGAGGATAATGACATCCACTGTTGAAACCTTCCTAGGGCCCACAGTGATGTTTATTTGTTATACAACCTGTTAATAAGGTTGTATAGACATGGATTAATATAAAAAACAAATATCAGCTTGAACCAACACTTCTGTTGCCTCAAGGAGTTTTCAACAGTACGTGTTCAACTCCTACTGTTTCCTATGGTATGGTCCACTTAAGCTTTGGGTATAATTCAATTTTGGGCTTATAATATAAAATGAGCTAGAGAAACTGGTGGACAGCATGGATAAAATACATACATCATGGAGGGCCCCACAGAGTTTTGGCACCACTGTAAGGGTGGTGAGATCATTAATACAAGTCGACTAGGCATTACCTAAATTGTAGCAAAAGGGTCGTCCAATTGAGGTGGGCCCACCATCCTATATGTTTGAAATCCACTCCAACCATTAAAACTCACGCTAAACGTTAGGCCCAGATCCCAAAAATCAGCCCTATCCATGATTCGAGTGGGCCACACAAGGGAAACAATTTGGAGAGTGAGCATCCTCTTAACACTGTTTGTACTCGTGTGGCCCACCTGAATCGCGGATAGGGCTGATTTTTGGACCCTATGCCCAACGTGGGCTAATGCATTTAGTGTGTGGGCTAATGCATTTAGTGTCCGGAATAAAATTGATATACATGTTATGGTGGGGCCCACCTGAACCGACCAGACTTCCAGACGGTAATTCCAGACCGTAAATAACCATTTACGGCCTGGTGCGCAGGAGACCGGGGTGCTATATATATATATATATATATAATCCATTTATTGATGGATCCACCCTGAATCCATTGAAGTTTCCTTTGGTTTGTCACTTGATTTTCCTTACACAGTTCTCCTTTTAGGGTTCTTTAGGGGTCATTTGGATTGGGGTTATCTGAATGACACAGTTATTTCAACTATCAGGTACCGTAATGCACGGGTATTGCAGTTGCTGGTAATAATATGTTTTTTCTGTTTGGACAACACTCTTTAGTAAGGCATAGTGATTCCTAGAAATTGTATTTTTTTGAGTTCGGTTAGCATATAAAGTAGAAATCACAAGTGTTGTTTCATTTTTTCTCTAAAGAAGGGTCAAAATTAAAAGAACAAGTGTGCCCACTATTTAATGTAATCAAACTTGAATTTTAACTTCAAAATGTAAATTGTATGATCGAAATTATAATCACACTTGATGTTGCCTGCGTTTGCGAAATTTGCATACATGTAATGAATGAGTGCATATGAATTGATGGAAGGTTATGAATCTATGACATCCAGATGGATGGTTACCAATCGATATGTATATGAATTAATGGGTCCAATCATGGCGCACATGTTATATATTGGATGGTTCATGTGAATGTGAAATTAGAATGATCGGTTGCCCTATTTGTTTATATTGGATGGTCCAGAAGTGAGTCTTGGTTGGTTCTCAGTCCACATGTGATTATGTGAATGGTTCTGATTAGGTTGGCTACACCTGTTTATTAGTATTAATTTGGTTGCCCATATATCTTGGGTTCTATCATCTGTTCATTTTTTATACACACTTATGGCCCATCTCATGATCGTATCCACCTAATCTTTTAGGATTTCTATTTAAATAGTTGGAATCACCTGATGAGCCCATTTGATCTATAGTTCGAACCGATCAACTGTGGACCTACATGATTCACATGGTGTCCTTAGGTCTTGAATTTGTACAAGTGGGACCCATTGTTCAAGAGCCAGAGTGACAACCACATTAGCCTCATTGTGGATGGAACATGTTGTGGAAGATCCAAGCTGGGATAACCCATTTGATTTGGAGGCTTAAAAATTGATGGTCAAAGAAGGGGGGTACCAAAAATTGGGTGGATGGATTTCATTCCGTCCAAACTCCCCATCGAATCAACACTCTGGCACCTAAATATAGAAGCTCAACTTGCACAAGCTCAAGGCCCTAAAATAGTAGATATACTATCATTGAGCATAGGATATTCAATGCCCAACTGGCACCTTTTAGTATTATGGGTGGTGGTCGGTTCCTCTGCACATCCTTGTAGAATAAGTTGTTCTACAACGACTGTGCGTAGGGTTCACTAGGGTGTGAGTATGATATCCAACTAATCTTGCGGGGTTGCCCTACCATGATATTCAAATGCCCCTAAAGCCTGGCTGATCCAACCATTGTATTTGGAATTTTTTGGATGTCGGTGTGGCCCACCAAATGATTTTAGGGGCCTGATTTTGGGGGACGTCCCATCAGCATGGTGGGGCTCATGTAATGCACTGGTTGGTTGGCCTTTAGACTGTATGGTGGGCCCTGCCCAAGAAAACAATGAACAACCATCCAAAAACTTCCCAAACTCATGTTGGAGCCATCATGATGGTTGGATCTGCCTGATTTTTGGGGCCTTCTAACTTTCATGATAGGGCTCACATTTTGCATTGGTTTGGATGCCAAACGCACAACCTGATGGTTCCCCTACCAAGCACTTGTAGAATAAGCTTATTATGCAAGTTGTACGGGACTGACCTCGTTGTGGGGAGAAAATAGGTGTGGGAGAGAATAGTGCGTGAGAGAGGTGGGGAATTGTGGTGGGTATTTGAGTGAAAATCCATCTTCTTTTTAGAAATCTAAACTGCCACCTTTTACGGTATTGCACTGATGAATTGACATTTAAATGCCCGGTTATTTCGATTCCCCTCATTCCCCTATGTATTTCAATTCCCAGGCATTCAAATGCCCACAATCGTAACAACTTTGGGGACCTCCAAATCTTCTTGGGCATTGGCTTCCGTACGAATCTTTTCCTACCCTTCAGGAATGAGTATTCTTAACCACATGATAGATGGCATTTTGATGTTGTATCCACAGACTTCCAAGAAGCATATGACAATGTTCCATGGGAATGACCTTACACCACGCATCTTCTTAGTACTTCTCTCCAAATGAATACATGAAAAGGTATCGTTGAGTTGGATATTTTTAGTCTTCGGAGAACATCCCAACTTCGACAATTTTATTATGACCTTGGAGATGAAATTTTCACGACTATTCTCATTTTAACATTCTTCTCATTTACCATATCTAAATAGATCTCCCCGTGACTTCTAAGCAGGCACCATATATTCCATTATCTCTTGCATCATCTTCACGATCTTGCTTTGACCTCCTCCCTCCATCTAGTCTGAAAGAAGTCCCATTCACGTGGGCTTCAAATTTTTGGGACCAGATTGGGGAAGAATCGGCTTGATTAGGACAGATTTGGGGTTATCTAGGTTCAAAAGAGATGGGAAATTGGTCTGAAGAGTTTGGGTGAAATAGGGGCTGATTCCTGGACAGTTTATGGACCAGGTCAAGGCTGGAAGTGGACAGATTTTTAGGACCATTTCTGGATAGTTACGGTATGGGTTCATGGTTGAAAGTGGGCAGTTTGTGTTATGGCCTGGGTTGAGGGTTGAAAGTGGACAGTTTCTGTTATGAAGTGGGTTGAGAGTTGAAATTGGACAGATTCTGGAACAGCTTTTAGGGGACTGTTTTGTCGTTTGTTTGGGACTAATTTTGGAGTGGGTTTGGGATTGTTTGAACTATAGGTGGATGGAAACAAGTTAGGGTTTTTATGTTGTGGACGTATTTGGATAGGTTTTAAGGGCTGTTGAGGTTTTAGATTGGGCTAGAGCATTAAGTTGGAATTGTAATTAGGTTATGTTTTAATCTCAACAATGAAAACCTGGGGCCATGGTGCCTTTCAGGAAAAAAAAAGAAAAAAGCCATGGTGTGTGGAATTGGATAGGTGGATGGATTGGCTTTTGGATTTAAGAGTGTATACAGGCTTGCATTTGAGGGCAGTTAGAGGTTAGTTCTCAAAACTGTTTCTATATTTGAATTGGATATATGACTCACACTAGTTTTGGTTGAGTTTTAGGGGCTGTTTGAGGTTTTTGTATTATAAATGAAGTTGGGCTGTATAAAGGCTAGGGTTCACGAGTTAAAGCAAAACAGGGACTGTGTGAGTTTCGGATGATTCAAAGCTATGAATTCTGGCAATCTAAGGATGAGAAAGTTAGGATTTAAGGAATTAAGGTCGGGTTTTGGGTAAAACAATAGGGCTTTGGAACTAAATAGGGTCTGCTTAGGGTTAAATAAGGTTATCAGTTGGAGTTTTTGATATTGGAAGGGGGCCATGTTTGGGATTTGTAGCGTACTTAAGGTTGGGGCTAGTGGGTGGTGCGGCTGGGAAAGCAGTTGGGGTCTATTGGGAATTAGAGTTTGGGCAGGTTTAAGGTTGAAATTTGGCGAAAATAATGTTTTATGATGTATGGTTTGGGAATTTGGGGAAATGAGAAATGAGGATTCGGGTTTAGTTTGGGTATTATTGGGCCTAAAACTAGTGTCTGGGTTGGGGAAATTTAGGAAAATTTGCAGATTGGGGCTTAGGCTAGGATTTAGAAATGAATTTGGGGAGGGGATGGAAAAGAAAATAAAACAATCGAAAAATCCTAGGGATACTTGCTCTTGCACCAGAATTGATGTAGCAAACTTGAAGGAAATTGACAATAATTGAAGTATGAAGACTTAACACCAGTGATCAAATTCTCTAATTAGATACTACCAGATTGATTGGCCCAAATAATGCACAGGAGAACCCAACAGCCTCTGGAACTTATAATAGAATGAAGAAGAACCACTCTTAGAAACATCAGGCCCATTTGGGACCAGGGAAATGAGAATATGAATATGGTAAATCCATGAACTTGTCAAATTCATGGATTTGCATTGGATTTGAAATTTGTCAAATTCAAAAGCCTATGGTTTGGGAATCAAGCTACAAATCCATGGATTTTAGGAGCATTTATTGCAATGGCTGAGCATGTATTGCAAGGGGAAAACTTCTATCGCTTTTGAGAGCAGTGTTTTAAATAGCTATGCTATGTAGCGTGTAGCTTATGTTACGTAGTGTAGCTTAGCCTAAACGCTACGTAGCTCATGAAAATAGCTTAGGTTGCATGTAGCCTATGCCACATGGTTAATTTTGATATGCTAGATGCTTCATAGACTACGCTACACGCTACATATCTCACATTACAAGTCATTTTTCTCTATAACATTAAAATCAATAATGTTTTTAATGATTTGTTACATTTTTCTATTTCAATGAAAATTTGTTAGTCTTTTCTATGCTTTTAGTAAAATAATATAAGAAATAGTTTTAAATCAATTTTGTGGCTCTTTCTTCACTTTTATAATAAATCATTATCCCTTGCTATTACTTTATGTTGCATTTGGTTGCACCAAATATAATGAAATTTTGTTAAATTTTATTATTAATCATCTAATTTGGTGCAACCAAGTGCAACCTTGATTAAAAATCTTTGTATGTAGCTTACGCTACACACTATGTAGCTTTGTCTCATGCTTCAGAGGGGTGAAGGCTACGCTACACGCTATTGGCTATTTAAAACACTATTTGAGAGTCTTTCATTTTGTGGATTTGGCAAGTTTTTTTTTTTTTGGTGTGTGTGCGTGCGCGCACCAAATCCATGGATTTTTGGGAGTGTGGATTTGGGAAATCTGTGTGTGTTTGTGGGTGTGCCAAATCCATGGATTTTTGGGGGTGTGGATTTAGGAAATCAACAGATTTGACAAATCCTCAGCAAAAAATAAATAGGGGAGATTTTAAATCCATGAATTTCACAGATCCCTGTTCCAAATCCCTCGCCCAAAACAGCCCCATAGACAACTCAAAGAAATCTCAATTTAATTGATCCCCTAACCATGTAATGGTTTCATACTTGGGTCTATTTATATATAGCCATTTCATACGATAGGGTAGAAGGCCTTGGCTTGAATCCTTGGTCCGACTGATAAAAGAAAAAGGATCCTATTGGTCCTCAATACTCATATCGATTTTCCATTTAATTTAAACTAGTCCTAAACAATTTTTAAATAAAAGAAAGAACCCATCTTCTGTTAATAAAATTCGTTTTTCATCCTTCAAAAATAATAAATAAATAAAGAACCCAAACAAGTGTTGGGGGGGGGGGGGGGGGGGGGGGGGGGGGATCAGATGGCTTGGATGCATCAATACCCCCTTACATGGAATCAAGTTGTGTGTGGATAAGGCTTTATAATTTGTTTTGGCTTCTTGTCTTGTAAAGCTTTGCTTTGCAAGAGAGAGTTCATTGTGATATGGTAGTTGAACATAGTGGTAAGCAAGCCTCAGTGGTCTTGTGCTGCCTCCTTTTGGTTCTTTATATTCAGCCAAGTTATATATATATATATATATATATATATATATATATATATATATATATATATATATATATATAGAGAGAGAGAGAGAGAGAGAGAGAGAGAGAGAGAGAGAGAGAGAGAGAGAGAGAGAGAGAGAGAGAGGCGAATCAAGGGAGGAAACTGTTTCCTTTTGCCATGGCCCACCAAAGTTCTGGATCAGGGTAAAAGTTGGGCCCCTGAGGTTTTTTGGGGTGCTGCATCACATGGACGGTTCAAATTCAGGTCTAACATCACATTTGATGAGCTCTGAAAAAGTGCTTATGAGTTCTCTTGAGAACCGTGCGCAGGGGAGCATTCCTCTGTGTGCGTGTGTGTGTGTGATTTGATTCCCCATTAAAAAAAATTAAGGAAATGTTGATAATGACCTTTTCTTGTTCTCTCTCTCTCTCTCTCTCTCTCTCTCTCTCTCTCTCTCTCTCTCTCTACTTCTTCTTCCTCTTCTGCTTCTTCTTATTATTATTTTTTTGGGGCTTTTTGAGGGGTGTGATCAGATGGCTTAGATGCATCAATACCCCTTGGCATGGAATCAAGTTGTGTGGATAAGGCTTTATAATTTGTTTTGGCTTCTTGTCTTGTAAATCTTTGCTTTGCAAGAGATCAAGTTCATTCTGATATGGTACTCAGTGGTCTTGTGCTGCCTCCTTTTGGTTCTTTATAGTCAGCCAATATATATATATATATATATATATATATATATATATATAGTATATATAGGTAAAAGGTGCACTCAACCTTATGGGAAGTTTCCATGAGGTCAAGCTGTGTGGGCCCCACCGTGATGTGTGATGGGCATCCACACCATCAGTCAGATGCACCATTCCGTGGTGGGCCATGGGCCCAAACCTTGGGCCAATCCATGACTTGGGTGGGCCACACCATAAACAACAGTTAAGAGTGGATATCCGCCCATTGAAAACTTTATGATTGTTTATAGGATTGACTGAGCCGTGGTTGAGAAATCCAGCCCATCCATTGTGCGTGTCCCACTTAAACAGGAAGTCACACCAATTTTCAACCGTATCCAAAACTCAGGTGGGCCCCAACAAAAGTGCTTTTAGATGTTGTGAGCATGATTTTGCACTCTTTCAGTTGGTACGGCCCACTTGAATTCCGGATCCAGCTGATTTTTTGGATATCCCATAAACAATAGGGGACTCACCAAATGCATGGTGTGGATGCTCATCAAACATCACGGTGGGGCCCACACAGCTTAACCTCATGGGAACTTCCCATGAGGTCGACCGCATAGTACCATTTCCCATATATATATATAACTAGGAAACTACTGACATCGTATCCATTATGAGGAAAGCTGTTGCGCATCTTCAATCACCAAACACAGGCACCCTATATGTGCACATGTTGGGATCTGTGTCATTCATTCAACATTTTCACATGTGCAAGATCTGGGTTGTTCATTGGGGGCATCCACAGTTGTATGCCCTCACCTAAAAATCAGGCTGGTCTCATCAGGTGGGCCGTGCATGAATGGAGTAATAGACAGTTGGAAAAGAGCAATGGTCCACATTCAATGTATATATGTATCCCACCTGATAAACGATAGAGTCTTAGATTTTGAGCGAGGCCGCATCCATACTGGGGCCTGCCTTGCCTGATGAATGGCCTGGATTTTTCTCAGTGCTTGCACACTCATGGTGCTGCTGGAGATAAATGACTCAGCTTAAGCTTTTTTCATCCATATGCTGTTCTGATGTGTACTCTTACAGAAACACCAGAGGCTGCCCCACGGAAGAAAGGCCCTTCGACATTGCATATCAGAGCTGCCATTGCAACAGCATTTGGGGCGGCTGCTGCCCACTCCAAGTTACTAGCAGACCAAGAAGACAGGGAAATAGAGCATCTAATGGCAACTGTAATCGAAGCACAGGTGCTTGATCCTTTTCCTTTTCCTTTTATTATTATTATTATTATTATTATTATTATTATTATTATTATTATTATTATTATTGTTATTCTAACCGTTTCTGCTTCACATTCGAGATGAGTACTGATTTGCATCTTTGTTTGCATGTGCCGTTAATAGCTGAAGAAGATCCAATCCAAGATCAAGCATTTCGAGGAGCTGGAGTCGATCATGGAAAAGGAATATGCCCAGATACAGCAGCTAAAAGATTCCATATTTGCAGACTGGATTGATGTCATACAACGGGCATTTAGTGCCGGCATTCCAAGATATAGGGATCATGGTTTAGTGAAGTCATCGATGGGTAGCTTGTTGTAATGGAGTTTCTGTATCATGGATTTGTTCTATTAACCCGGTGGGAAGAAAAAGACTAAAGAAAGGATGGCATGAAAAATGAGGTTTCTTTCCAACATTTGTATGCAGGTGTTTGTAAAATCTTATAAGAAAGATAAGGGCCTCCTAGTTTCATTGTATGCAGGTGTTTCTTTCCATCGTTTTGTGCAGCACACGGTTTTTGTGCTAGTTATTTGATGCAGCTCTCCTCATGGTTCACGTGATGATCAGGGCCATTGATCTAGTGGTCCAGGATGTGGATGTGCCATGTACAAGAAAGCAAGGAATTGGACTGTGGTGTCCATCGATCAGCAGCCTGCAAAAAAGGAATGGCTAGAGACGGTCAGTGTTCAACCCTGCAAAAACTCGTGACTGTATGGTCACTGTTTTCTGACTACAATGTTTGGCCTATAGTTTATCCAATTGATGGCCCACCACGAGATCGGCCATCACCCTGCTGTAAATTGCCGTGTACTATGAGGAAGGACAGTTGGATGAAACTTAAATGATGAAAGGCCAATTGATAGAATTTCTCTATTCATATTTCGTGGAAGGTATTCTTTTCCATTTGAAGAAATATCTAATCCTGGAATTCTTTTCTTGGGCTATCAAGCAAACAGCGGCCCTGCCCGGCCCACATTTCACTCTTCTTGATTGCTAATGACTGCTCAATGGGCAGTGTTTGTATTAGGTTACAAGTGGTCCAAAATCCCCATGAGCAGATTGATCAAAGCCCTCTGATTAAGGGCCTTATAAATGCAGGGTAGGAATCATCTAACTGTCTATTTTGTGGACCCTTAATCAGATGGCTTTGAGTGAACTTTTTCAACAGAAGAATCAGATTGCTTTTGATTATCTGATTGGGGTGATTCTATGGTCGTATGCAAATCATGGATTGCTCTATGCAGTGGTCGTCCACAATCTTAGGTGGGCCGACTTGGATTCCACAAACAGGAATTTGCAGAGGATTGGTGTGCCTCAAGAGGAACCATGTAATATGCCACCTGGCCCTTTACGCACTGTATGAGGATTTCAGTTTGGATTGAGTGGGGTCCATAGTCGGTGGATGGATGATGCCCCAAAATTCACCTCGATAGGACAATCTCAACCTTTGGTTTCGCGGCCTACGCAGAGAATTAAGAAGAGATACAAGAACAGTCTATATTCGGCTGAAAACACTCCCCAAGATTGGCTTCTAGGATCTTCAGATGTAAGAGATTTTTGGGGCATGGTCCATGACCCAGTGGTCTGGATTACTGAGCCATTGGCCCACCCCTTAGAACTGAAAAGGAATAATGGCATTGTTGTTCATTGCGTTGCAAGGTAGGAGGTTTTAAAGCATTTACCCAAGTACTATCTCAGAGTCTTTAAAAAGCCATATGAGCTGTGATAATCAATGAATTAGAGATGGCCCAAGTGGATTAGCCCCACTCGGTTCAAAATGAATGGCTGGCCTCCAAACAGCAATTCAGATCGCTTTGAGTAAACTGAATTGGATGGATTTGCAATTTTGAAGTTGTCATTATGAATTAAGATGGTCTGCCAATTTGGTCTACCTGTCTTTTAATTAAATTATTACAATTCAGTCAAATAGCGTATCCAAACATGCTGACATGGAATGCATGCTGGATGCTTAACTGAAATGCAATGTTCAATTAACTAGAAATGACCCAAGTGGATCTAGTCCTACTCCTTTCATAATTACCTGATTTACCGGTCTAGATGGCACTTCAGATCATTTCGAACAAACATGATGGGCCTTCAAACAGCAATTTGAATTGTTTTGAGTGAATAGAATTGGATGGATCGCAATTAGGAAAGTTGTCATTGTCAATTAAAATGGTCCAGCCATTTTGGTCATTTCCTCTATATTTTAATTAAGTTATTGCAATTCAGTCCAATAGCGCATCCAAACATGCCCACATGAGCTGCATTCTGGATGCTAAATTGAGTTGAACTGCAATATCCAATGATTTAGAAATGACCCAAGTGGACCTAGCCCCACTCATTTATAATGCCTGGCCTCCAAATAGCGGTCGAGTAAACATGAATTGCATGAGTAAACTGAATTGCAATTAGTAAGTTGTCATTATGAATTAAAATGGTCCTGCCATTCTGGTCATTTCCTCTATATTTAAATATTGCAATTTGGTCAATAGTGCATCCAAACGCGTCCACATGCTGTGTTTTGGTAGCCTGTTTGGATTGGTGGTATAGAAAATGGTAGACCTGGAAAGGAAAACTTCGTAACTGAGCTTCATCATTGATTTCTTTTCCTCAGGACAAACTTGTATTGAACTGCAATATTCAATGAATTAGAAATGGCCCAAGGAGATCTAGCCCCACTATCTGGCCTCCAAATAGCAGTTCAGATTGTTTCAAGTAAACATGAATTGCATGGGATTGCAATTTGGGACTTGACCATTTTGGTCATTTCCGCTATATTTCAATTGAATTATTGCAATTCAATCCAATCACAAATCCAAACGGGCCCATGAATTAACCCCAATGGGATCCAGCAGTAATGCTGCAATAATGATGATGATGATGATGATGATAAAAAAAATCGCGTTTATCTACAAACATAAGTAATGTTTACCATTTGTATGCAACTGATGTACAGTCTATATACACAAGCTAATTACAGATTGAGAAGTACGAGACCGTGAAGAATTTACATGGACACCTCTATTAGAGGGAGATGAAACTTATCTACAATATGTTATGTTCAACTCGTATGGACCGGACATCTGATTTTTTCTTTTTTCCTTCTAAATTTTCTTGTTTTCCAAATATATGAGAATATCAGGAGTACGATCGAATCAATCTGAACTTCTGAAAGCTCCGGGCTTTAAAAAAGCTTCCGAAGAGGAACCCGCCTGATGTTTCTTTGGGAGGTTCGGGAGAGAAGAACGTGTTCTGTTTTACTCGCAGGGTCGTTTGGCCAATCTGCCTGCAGATTGAATCGATGGTCTTGGAATCAACGGGGCTACCAGACGCATCCATAACATAGAAGTTGTCTATTGCTTTGCCACCCTTTGTTGAGATTTCCGCTCTTGTGATGCATAAACCATTCTCACGGAATATCCTTGTGATGTCTGAAAGAAGCCCAACTCGATCATCTGTGCACAATTCTAGCTCTAGTCCCTACAGGGTGAACCGTTATAATACATGAGAATAGGAACTATTCAAGTGTTTTGATAGATCAATGGTAGAGATGATTGCTGGGCCATCTCTAGCATCGCCAGGGTACATGATGTAATCATGTTAAAGTGAAATGGAGCAATTGATCTGCTGGGCCAACACATTCATGCTCTATAGACCCAGAATCACATACAATGTAGCCATTGCATCCATGGAAAGCACATGGACAACATTTTGAGAAAAATAGTGAATAAATGCTGTGAATTTCTGATGGTCTGTGCACGTGTTGGCCCACCAGATCAGTTCCAAATAGCCTAGATTGATCATCATGTGTACCATAGAGATACTTAAGATGGACAAGCAACCATCATCTACCATTGCTAGCAGCTTCTGAACCACAACTATGCGTCTGATGGAAACTTTTATCTGCTCAGTGACAAATACCTCAGAGGCCCGCCTCTCGATTGCTGCTTCAAGGCACTGGATCACGCGTTGCCGCTCAGCTTCCGAGCTGATTGGGAGCCCGTTGATGTGTCTGATATAGTATTCCTACAATTGGACAAGAAACATTCATGTTAATTACAGAACTAGAATAAGAAATGCTAAGGTTGTCATCTGGTGGGCCCCACCACATGTGATACGGTCCAAAAATCAGGTTCGAGAGGTGATCAAGTAGGCCGATGTGTTTGAAGAAAATGGGGTGTTCGAGAAACTGACCAACAGTCCAGATTCTTATATACACGTGGCCCACCTGATGACTAGAATGGCCTGATTTTAAGGCCGTGCATAACCATGGGGCCCAAAGGATAATGTGCAGGATCTTGCACAAGCGTGCCACATTCTCATGTCTGAAGCGAGTCATCAGTAGCCCAGAAGATTTGATACCTGATAAGCTTCTTTCCTTCCCGTGTCTACGGTCCCATGAAACACCACGTACTGCATGTCTGTCAAGGTACAAACAGTATCGAACAGAAGCTTTGGCCGATCCTTCGACCTCATAGTAGCAACAGTATAATCCTTTTCGAAACAATCCAAAAGAGCAACATGAGGTCTGGATGAGCTCTTATCCTCAGCCCTTGCTGGTCCACCTCTTTCGTAATCCCTATCATCAAACATCATCTGATGCAGCCTCCTCTCTCTGTGGGTCACCCCCATGGAAACTGCCATCTTTGCGTCTCTCTGATTGTTGTTCCCTCTAAGCACATTGCACAAAAGCTCCTTGATCTTGGAAAGCCGACTAGGGTCTTCGATTGCACGGCCCGTTGATTCATCAGTGATGTGGACTACTGCCGCGGCTCGGGCATTATGTGTCCAAATTTCCGCGTTCACGACATTGCATCTAAGGTCAACAAGTACGGCACACACTTCGGATAATAAACCAGGCCGGTCAGTGCCTGTTAGTTCAATAGAAGTATGCTCTTTGGAAGGTGTCACGCCAACAGAACTCCTCAATGGGGGTAGGAAGCAGGCTTCCGTTTCAATAGACTGCGTGATTTTCACAAAATTCATGCAAAAATGTCAAACCAGGGCAATGGGAACTTCATTTGTATATATCATTTCAGCTGATGAGGATGAGAATCACCTCTGTTTTAAGGAACTATATTACGCCAAGGTATTGAGAATTAAGGGTGTGTTTGGTTGCACCAAATTTCATGAAATATCATGAAAATTTACACCAAATTAGATTAATTAATTGCAATTTCATGATATTTGGTGCAAAGAAATGCACATCAAGGAGCATTACAGCAAAACATTAGGCAGATCTCGGTGAGTTTAATACAAAAGCATCGGTTTCTAGAGAAAGCATTACAACCATGCAAAAACAGGAACACAGAAAGAATAAAATGGGTGGCCACTAATCAAAGAATGGATGGTACAGGCCACTCCAACCATTCTCGAAAGAGGATGTTTTCAATTGAGCATTCGCTCAGCCCACCAGACAATCCATGTGGGGCTCATTGTTTTGTTGATACTTGATACAAAAATTTTGCATGGTGGGCCCACTGTAAGTGAAAAGATTGTAATAGAACTCTTTGGAGAATGCTTCCTTGTTATGTTGGGGGATTCAGAAGGGAAAGAACAATCACATTTTATTTTATTTTTTATCTGGTGTCTGTGAGGCCCTTTGAATTGGGAATTCGTACACACTTCGATGGGATTGTATTCACATTAGAAGAAAATTCATGCAAGAATTCAAAAGAAAAGTATTCAAGCTGTAGATGCCTTAAAAAAGCACAAATTTCAGAACTGTGGTCTGCTTACTTTTTTTATATAACTGATGATCCCTTCGTCTTCGAGTTTCTTGCCATCACGATCGGTCACATTAAACACTGCCACGATTGCAATTGGACAAAAATGAGTTTCTTCAATTTGCAAACAAGTATAGAAAGAATTCAGTTTTGAGTCCCATTGAAAATTCTATCCAAGGTTTGCTAATTACACATGCTTGGTACAGCCCACAACCCAAATACATCACCGCATGTGTCATGCTGTCATGCGTGTGGAATGTCCCTTCTGTCCATCAGGTGCGCCACAATGAATGAAGCAAATGGACAGGAAAAGAGAAACTTGGTCAGTGCTCATTGCAGTTCATCTGTTTTTGTACACCGTGGCCTATGCAACAAGTGGACTGTTCTGATTTTAGTGGCCAGGGCATCCACAGGGTGAGGCCTGCATGATGGGCGACTCAGATCTTGCACAGCATGTGGAACCCCCAAAACTCAATTCAATTCAAGCAGGTACAAAATCCTACCACCCATGAACCATCCCCCATCTGAAGATATGTATGCTTTAGTTATAATAAGGTCCAGATCAATCAGAAACTGAACCACTTCCAGTAGAATCCCATGCTTCTTTACACTGTCAACCTAAAAACAAAACATCCCATTCAGTATCATTTAAGAAGATTTCTAATACATGAAAGCACAAAAAATCAGTAAGGGTGTGTTTGGTTGCACAAAATATCATGAAATTTCATAATATTTCATGATTAATCAGTCTAGTTTAGTGCAAAACATCATGAAATTTCACAATATTTGGGGCAACCAAATGCACCCTAAATATATAAACAACTTTTTGGAAAATCAAAGAACAGAAAAACCAAATATTTCTCTCAAAATCCCAACACAAAACCAAACCAGTAATTAGTGAAAAGGAATTCCAGGTTACCTGAATAACGGTTGCATTCTTACAAGCATCATTGTCAATTGCAACCCTGAAAAAACAGAAAAGAGATTAGATAAAATTTAAGGAAAAAAATCAGATACCAAAAGAAAAGCCAAACAGAAGAAAATAGAGAAAACCACGAAACCCAAGCTGATTTTGGGGAAAAAAAGGCCTACATTAAAAGATTAAATTCCAAAAAATTACAGAAAGAAGCACCGAACAAATAGAAAAAGGACAAGAAAGAAAAACCGAAACAGAGAAGATACAAAAGACCCTTTTATAAGTAATCTACACAATACACCAATTCCTTGATTGAAGACAAAAACAACCAAATTCAGGCCCACTTCAAAAGCTAAAATATCTATAATTCACAACATCATGCAGCAAAAAATACCCAAAACAGAAAAAGAGAAGGGGAGTGAGGAAAAGCCCAAAACAAGCAAGCTAGAACAGATCCTTCATAGTAATCTCACTGCAATTCCTTAAATTGAAAAAGAAAAAAAGAAGAAGCCAAACAAAGAAATCTCCAAAACAAGGTCGATTTCTGAAAATATCGATGAGAAGTGATAGGTTGATTGGCATGAGAGGAGATTGAAGGGGCAATTTGCAGCACACACAAGCCAATATCAACATGCGTAACATCCAGGCCACTAATTAGGTGGTTCGCACCGTCAACATACCGTGGTCCAAAAACCAGACTGGACATTCATCAGGTGGGGCATGTGCTTATCGGAAAAAAAAATGGACGCTTAAAAAGCGACAATCAACATTCTATATTCAAGGAAAAAAATTCATTTCCTTACGGAGAGCGCCAGCCTTATTTTCTGGGCCAGAGCATGCCTATGGAGGGCCCCATTTGGATGAATGGCTTGGATCTTGTACGTATGATCCAGGCTGGCACATGTGCCACAAATTGCCTTTCCAGCTATACTCGAGAGAAATGGTCTTGGCATTCCTCAATTGCAAATCATACAAAAAAAAAAGGTCTAAAAATTACAGACCCTTTACACTAATACAAAATATGCAATTACACTATTTACACCATCTTACTGATAGATGCACCCTTTATTCCAAGTTTTAGTAATATAAGAGCACAAAGTTATACAACCATAATACCAGAAGTAGAAAGAAAGTAGTCATCTAACAAACAGGTTGTCTGCAGAAATTAGTTCCCATTCTCAAATTTCAAACCCGCCAAAGGATCCAAAAAAAAAAAAAAAAATCTCTAAAATTCTGACTCAGTCCTACTTCAAAGATTAGATTTCTCAAGATTACAGAATCATACGGAAAAAAAACCCAAATAATCCTGAAAAAAATGGAGCAAGAACAACCCAAAACAGGATATACACAAACAAAACTTACAATAATCTCTACAAAATTCCAGTTCCTTCCCAAAAATCAGAAAACCCAAAAACCAAGTTTTCTGTAGAATCAGCACCCTTTCTGAAATTTCAAGCCCACCAAAGAATTCAAAAAATTCTCTAAAATTAAAACCAGTCCAACTTCAAAGGTTAGATTTCTCAAAATTACAGAATCATACCAAAAAAAAAAAAAAAAACCCACAGGATATATACAAATAACCCATACCATAATCTCTACAAAATTCCAATTCCTTCAAAAAAATCATAAAACCCAACAAAGAAATTTCTTCAGAAAGAGATTCAACTGAAAGAAATCAAAAAAAGAAAGGAAAAGAAAAAAAAATCATACCTTGGTGGGTTCATTCTCCTAATAAGCTTTGCATACTCATCGTCCATTTTTAAAATTTCAAAAAATAAAATAAATAGTAAAAAACTAATAACAGTGCTTTGTTTTCGAGAGAGAGAGAGAGAGAGGGGGAGAGAGGAAAACGAATAGAACCTCAGCCTTTCAGAAACCAACTTTTAACTAGATTTCTATCAACCCGTTTCGGTAGTGCGAATAAATAATGATACTCTGGCAATGTATGACTATCTATACTCATGCAGAAATATTCTTTACACGTGTAAACCAAAAAAATGAATTCCATCTCTTGTGGACCACTTTATATAGATCATATATTCCAATTGGACCTTTTAATAATTACATACTTCGATTTTTTTCTTATATTTTTATTGCATTTAAACGATTTATCTCGATCAAACTAACTTTAATATCTATGGTCATATAAAGATCATATGTTGTGATTGAAATAATTATATCACTATTGAACGGTTTGGATTTATTTGAATTTATATTTTGGTTAGAGAAATAATTTGAGTACATACAGAAAACCATACACTATCAGCGTATCAAATATTTCGCTTCACCAAAACGGTCGGGAGCGGATTGCCTGTGACCCCGGGCACAGAGATATCTCTGTGCCCCTAGCTGCGTGGGGCCCATAGAGATGTCAGTGACAAATCCACTCCGTCCATATGTTTTGTAAGACAAAAATAGGACATTGAAGAAACAATCAGATAGATTAAAAACTCAGGTGGGCCACAACAACAAAACAGTGGGAACACTAACTTCCACCATTGAAACCTTTTTGGAGCTGAACATGATGTTTATATGCCATCCAGACCGTTCAAAGAATTATTAACAATCAGATAAACTGTAATAAAAAATATTAGCCTGATGCAATACTTTTTTCACCGTTAAGTGTTCAATACCCATCTTTTCGTGTGTTATGGACCACATGAGTTTTGGATCTGCATTATTTTTATAGTAATATCCTAACGTGGTCTTACAAAACAGATGGACGGAGTCGATTTGTCACTGACATCTCTATGGACCCCACACAGCTACGGGCACAGAGATATCTCTGTGCCCGGGGTCACAGACAATCCGCTCCCATGTCTGCCTGTACTAGGTTCTATCGGGTACGTGTCAAGCTCTCATTGGTTGGTGAAGCAGTTACTGTATTTTCGCGGGAAGTAAGAGGTGGTACCTCTAAGGTTAAAACCGTTAGGTGAGAAACTGGCGGGGACACGAATTGCTTGTGCGGGACAACGGGAATTCCTGTTTGGAGAAGCTATGTGAGGCCCACCACGATGTGAGTGTAAAATCCACTCCGTCTATCAGATTTAAAGATAGTTATAGAATAAAGTTCAAAAAACGGAGCAGATCCAAAATTTAATTGGGGCACAACGTGGGACACAATGGGATTGAACGTCTACTATTTAAGCCTTTGCAGAGCCACAGAAGTTTTGGATTAGGATAATATTTGAAATTTCATATCCTACAATTAGTAATAACCTTATGAACGGTTTGGATGGAGTATAAACAACCCGGGAAGGTTTATGGCTGGCGTTTCCGTCCCCACTGTTTCTTTTCGTGTGGTCCACTGGAGTCTTGGATATGGCTCATTTTTTGTCTCATATTTTAAAATGATCTTTAAAAACTGATGAATGGTGTGGATTTTTTACTGATATCAAGGTGGACTCCATTTGGCTTCAGCCAACAGAGTTTCTTCTTGGCGGGGACCCAGGTAATTCCCGTCAAACTGGCGGTCTTTACTGCGCCTTTCATTGGCTCCGTACATTTGGGCTGCCAAGTCAAGGTCACGTGAAGCATGTGGTCGTGACGGGTCGTAGGTTGAGAGCCACGTGTCGGGTACACATTGGTCAGATTCGCCGGTTTTTTTGGCGCCAATCCCAGAGTGACGGACCGGTTCCCGGCCCACGTATGGTAAATAGCCAACCGCTTGAGTTTCTAAAATGCCCAAAATACCCTTGAACGATTTGGACCAGTGTTCCTAATGTTCACATACAGGGACCTGTATGTGAACTTTCAAACCATTCCCTTAGTTTCACCTAAATAAATCTTTACAGAAAATCTGGTCCGTTCAAAAGATGGGCCACTTCAAGATGATTATATTTAATTAAAAAAACTGTCCACTTATCAGAAAGGCCATAACTTCGAAGCTAGCAGAAATCCGATGGTCTGACAAGATAGAGAGCTGTGGCCCATCTAATTAGTGGATAACCCTTATTTCTAAGAGAAATAATCTTGGATGATATTTAGACAGCTCGGATTTACTATATACATGCTAAGTCAGTGGAAAAGACAAAGATGTATGTGAATCTTCACATACAGTGCTAGCATGTGATAATTTCTGTTGGAAATAATGAAAGAAAATACAAAAGAACGGTCACAGTTTCACAGATAAGGACATTGTAATTAGGGCTGCAGAAACGCAATGGCTGGGTTGTTTGGCACCGGATTTTGGGCTGGTTGGGTGGGCCAGGGTTGGTGTGGGGCCAGATTTTCAAATGGTTGGCTGGACCTGGGTGATTTTTTAATTCGGTGTTTGGTGCCCACCAACCCAAAAATCCACTGAGTCAACTCGATTTGACAAGATTCTTATCCCATCGAGTCACAAGGAAACTCACCTGTAAACATGACTTGTCATTGAGTCACTCAGCTGTTCAATGGTTTTTCTCTAAATAAGTCTTAAAAGCATAGCTTAAAAACTCGACTCAACTCAACTCACCTAGTTTTTACCTACTCTTGAAAAAAAAAAATCAACTTAAGTCAGGACTCAAGTCAGGACTCAATCAAACTTGGAGGAAAAAACTCGACTCAACTCAAAGAAACTCAGAAAACTCAGGAAAAAGCTCGATAACTTGTCCAAGTTTCTGAGTCAACCCGCTCCACCAGGTTTCTAGTTTAGTCGAGTTTTCATGATTTTAAGCTGTGGTTAAAAGAGGTTGGTGACTTTTAAATTGGCAGCCTTTAAAAAAAAAAAAAAAAACAGACATCTATAACTAGTGGACCACTAGATGTGCCTTTCCTTCTACTCTATATATTTTACTTAAAAGATAGATAATTTAAATATTTATTAAATCTTAGGTCGAGTCAAGCAGACTCAGTTGAGTTTCCAAGTTTTTCCAATTATAGTGATGGGTGTTTGGCAAGGCATTCAGCAATTGCAAACAGTGAGGAATCTGCCATAGAGGAACTATATATGATGGTGGCCTGGCAAGTGGGACCATTGTCCAGAAATCCAGACGGTTGGTCTATTGTGTACCAAAAACATGGATTGTGTCCCAAGAATCTCCTAAAGGGACAATCAACCTTTTGGCTTGTGTCCTACAAATGGATGGTTATGAATATAAATACAAAAAATGGTCCTTAACTTCCTAATCCAGGAGAGTTTCAGGTCATTCTACATCCGCGGTGGGAATCAATGGGCCAATGGTCTAGATTACCCAACAACCATATAGGGCCCCACTTGTCAGAATTGAAAACCTGTGAATACGATACAATCTATGCAAAGATGTGGGCCATGTATCATATAATTCCTCTTACAAGTAGAAATTTTAGCAGGAAGATGGAAGGAATGAACCAGGATCCTCAGATGGAAATGAATGGAGGACGAGAGCCGATGACCACTGAAAGATGACAAATGACAAAACGCGCAACGTGGCACATGCAAACAGACAACACCCCACAAATCCAGACATGGTCGAAAATTCTCGGTTGTATTTTTGTCACCACATGGCGTGAAAAATGCAGTCCAATCTGGCCTTTCATTAACTAGAAATGGACAGCTCCATCTGTTATAATCAGTGGAAGAAAAGCGCACAAATGAAAATGCCTATGAAGTGTCGTACTCGTACTGGCCCATATATACTCAATGTAGATGATGGGAGTGTCCAAACATTTAATAAAATAGCTAAAATTATTATAGTAATTCCATGTCCATAGAATATTAACGGGGAAAGACACCATATATATGAATGAGAAGCTTTCTATATAGGTTGTCCCTGCATGATTAATTATTAGGTTTGGACTAAGCATATCGGTGGATCCTACAGTAGTCGTGATCAGTACATAAGGAGTAGTGTATTGGAGTTTTCCTCCTCATGTAAACAGAGGAGAGAGAGAGTTCATTTTGTTGTCCAACCGGCCGGTGCCCCTGGCTGGCCGGTCGTCCAATTGGCCGGTGGTCCTCGTTGACCGGCCGGCCGACCGGTAAGCAGACAAGTCGGACTATGTGTTTTAACACAGATATCTCTCTGGACAGTTTTTGGTGGGTCCGACCGGCCGGAGGCTTTTGGTCGACCGGTCCGAGGTGTGCGCGGACTGCTACTCAGTTTTCAAATTGGGTTAGGACTCTTGCAAATCTATAAATATGGAGCTCTAATTCGGGATTTGAAAATCCTACAAGTTGTTCTACACGTCCAAGGTGAGAGAGAGAGAGAAAAAGCGAAAGAGGGAGAGGAAACTTGTTGGTAGAGGAGGCTTTGCTCGCGAAGGTGATTCACGGTGCAACAACGTCTCGACTCTTCAACGTCCTCGTGCTCGAGTGAGATTTCTCAGTTTTCTAGTCCTTTTATTGTTATCCATCCCTGTGTGGGTGAAGAATGTTTGATCCAAGCGGTGTGTGCTTGTGATCGGTTGTAACAGTTCTTTGAGATAGTGGATTGTTGATATGGACTAGGTCCCGTGGTTTTTACCTCTTTTGAGGGTTTTCCGCGTAAAACTCCTTGTGTCGTGTGGTTGTTGATTTATTCTTGATTGTTGCATTATCTTAGTCCATAATTCTAGTGTATTAGGGGGAAAGTTCCTAAGGCTTATGTGAAACGCACCCAACATAGTGTACTTGTACTATAATACAATATACATAGTATTTCAAAGAAACATGGACTTTTATAATATAGAGACTCTTTAAGGAATAATTGTGATGGATTAAACTACCCTTTAGGTCATCTCTTATAAAGGGTGGGTGCTCCCTCCACATTAATAGAAATGAGTTCCCATTCAAGTACTTTATTTTAATTAAAGTTCATATAATTCCAATGGTTGGCCTGATAGGCCTAAAGTTCAAGTCCTTTTAATAATTAGGCTAGGCATTAGATGTGTCTAAAGAGACATGTTAGTTACTATTTGAGTTAAAATATCATCAAGTGCTTTAGTGGACCCTTCAAGAAAATGTATTCTTGCAATATAAGCATGCATGCATGTGCCGATGCGCTTGAGTATGATTAGCTGATGAGTGAACTTGCTTGATGTTTTGGCCAGTATATTTATGAGCCACCTAAATTGTTACAAGTTTGATGTTTTAGTCTGCCTACAAAATTCTATTCTATCAAGAGACATTAGTTTTTTCCTTTTTTTTTTTAGAGTGTCCAATATCAGATTAGTAGTTACATGATTCATACATAGTGGAGACAACCCATTGAAATGTTAGAAAAATGAGGACACAGCTATGCCAGAATCACTAATCGCATTATCCTTAAGATAGTAAATGCCTCCATACTAGTTAAACTAATAATGAAAATAGTATTAGGAAGTTCACTTATAGGATAATTCAAGCCCAATCTAGAGATTGTTGTTAAGGGGGCATTTGGATCTGTAGTTACTTAAGCTATTTATGCCTCAAGCAGCTTATCTTAAGTTTCTACTTTTTTTTTCCCTTTGCCATTTTGGTTTCTACTTATGAAGCTAAAATGATTAACTTTAAGTAAAAAAGTTACTTATAATTGATCTTAAACCAAACTTAGTTATCTCAATTAAGTTACTTATCTACTAATCATGTAAGTAGAGAAAATAACTTATTTGGTGGTATCCAAACAGGCCCTAAACAGCAAGTGGAGAACTATTGTACAACTTGAAAATCTTGTAAAACGCAACTTAGAAAACCACAAAGCAATAACCTAATTGAGAGAGACAATAGAAGGCTATGAGAGAAAGAGACCTGCCCTTTCCTAGTTTGTGTTGGCGCTCATTTGTTGTTTGGGCCCTTGCCTCTAGGGTGGTTGGGACTGTGGGTCTTTATGAGTTTTGCTTGATAAGCTTATTTTTGTTTGTACATTGCTTCTCATGTCCTTAACAATAAGCAATGCAGGGCCTTGTCTTTTTCTATGGTCCCGGCCACAAAGCATGTAAAATTATGGTTTTCTGAGTGAAGATATTGGTGGTGTGAACCCACTTTTCTGCAGAAAAAAAGGGAGGCTATGAGATAATGTTTTAGAGGACATGATCTAATTGAAATATAATTTGTAATAAAGTAGAATAGTGTAATAGAATTTTTGTAGTTTATCCCCCATTTAATTGAAATAAGGCTTAAAAGAAAAAGTCGGTATATATGTATATGTGTATATAAGTGTGTGTAGAGAGAGATGATCACCTACGCACCTTTTTAGGTGAGAATTTGTGCACAACTTTGTACATGTGTTATTGGCACAAAATCTAAACGGTCCATATGATGCGGCACCTCGTGAAACTGTCAGGGACTAACTTTTAACTCAATCCAAAACTTTGATAGGCCATAGGAAAGAGAAATAGTTTCCTTGATTTGCCTCTTCCCTTTGCTATGGCCTACCAAGGTTTTAGATGGAGCTAAAAGTTGAGCTCTCTCTCTCTCTCTCTCTCTCTATCTCTCTCTCTCTCTCTATATATATATATATATATATATATATATATATATATATATATATATATATATATATATATATGCTCACCTGCGAACCAATCTCTCACGAGAAGTCGTGAGAACTTTTTGAGGACTCATCATACGTGATGTGTCTCCAAAATCTAAGCCGTCCATGTGATGCAGCACCCCGAAAAACCCTAAGGGCCCAACTTTCAACCTAGTCAACAAATTTTGTGGGCCATGGCAAAAGGAAACAATTTCGTCCATTGACTTGCCTCTCTCTCTCTCTCTCTCTCTCTCACTCTCTCTCTCTCTCCCCACCAGAGTTCTGGATTAGGTTGAAAGTTGGCCCTCGGTTTTTTCAGGGTTGCTTGCATTACATGACGACTCAGATGCTGAGACACCATCACGTGTGATGAGTCCTCAAAAAGTTCTCACGACTTCTCATGAAAGTTGGTTCAGCATTCCTCTCTCTCTCTCTCTCTCTCTCTCTCTCTCTCTCTATATATATATATATATATATATAGAGAGAGAGAGAGAGAGAGAGAGAGAGAGAGAGAGAGAGAAATGCTCACCTACGAACCATCTCTCACGAGAAGTTGTGAGAGATTTCTTAGGGCTCATCACACGTGATGTGTCCCTAAAATCTGAGCCATACACGTGATGCAGCACCCCGAAAAACCTCTCGGGCCCAACTTTCAACCTGATTCTCAAATCTGGTGGGCCATGACAAATGGAAACAGTTTCCTCCCTTGATTTGCCTCTCTTTCTCATTTATGGCCTACCAAAGTTCTGGATCAGGTTAAAAGTTGGGCTTAGGAGGTTTTTTGGGGTGCTGCATCTCATGGACGGCTCAGATTTTAGGGACACATCACGTATGATGAGCCCTAAGAAATCTCTCACGACTTCACATGAGAGATGGTTAGTAGGTGAGCATTCCTCATATATATATATATATATATATATATATATATATATAGAGAGAGAGAGAGAGAGAGAGAGAGAGAGACACGCACGCACCTAATGTTAAATAGGTATAGTAGATCTATATGAACACCATGAGCTGTCCTGTAATAAAATTAGTTGTTGCTAAAATGTTCTTCTTGGTTACTTCTTTCCTAACCCGAGCTCAAAGAAGTAGAGGTGGCCAACAATTCGGGTCGGGCCGAGTTAGCCCTAGTTTGATTTGGCTTGTTTTTGTGCCACCCCAGTCTGTGGATTGGCTCGGTTTGGGTTTCAGGCCGACTCATGTGGCCCAAGTTTGGTTTGCTTTAGAAAAATTTGGTTTGAGCCTGGATCGGTTTGGTAGAAAATTTCGAGCCAGGCCAGGTCGAGTTTGAATAGGTGGTGGCTCTTTTTTTTGTTGTTTAAATAAAAAAAATTTAAAAAGTTAGAAAAATAATACAAAAATATCTTACTAGTTACTACATGATGTTCAATATCCTCCGGAGGAATGCAACTTGAAAATAGACATATACAAGCATTGCCAAATAAAAGTACACAAGCATAATTTTACAAGTGCAAGGAAACATTGTACATTCATGTATATATATTATGTATTATCTACTTCATCATGTATATGTATTATCCATGCCATCCATCCATTTTTATATATCATGTCCGGATGTGATCCCAAAATGAAATCATATCCGAAGCTCAAGTGGATCACACTGCAAGAAGCAATGTGCTTACAATTTATGAGCCGAATCAAACCAAGCCTCGAGCCAAGCCCAGGCAGTACTACCCTAGTTTGAGTTTGGTTTATTTTTTTAAACGAGCTCGACTCCGAGGTATGATTTGGTTTGAACTTTTATTCGGGCCAATCCAAGCCATGATTTTTCTAACCAATCCGAGCTGGCTTGGTTTGTGCCAAGCTCTACAGAGATGGAAGAGCTAAGAAGCCCCACGGTGGCAAGAAATCCATAATACACACGTACGTGTGTCTACAAACACACATATAGAACTCGGATGAGTGCACTCAGCCCATTGAATCTGAAAATCCAATTTGTGGGCTGATAGATGGCCCATGTTGCAAAAAAGTACTTTAATGGATGAACAATGACAACCCTTTTAAATTTGGATGGTTGACACTTTTGATTTTGACCGTCCATTTGCTATTATTATGGCATGACTTTTTTCAGCTTTACCGTGTCTTATCCACATTAAGGCCCACCCCATGGATGGTTTAGAATCAACAACCATGCGGCCACCTGCACACTGCTTTTGCAGCAAACTCTGGTTGGTCCATTATACCAATGAGTGTTAGACTAGCTTCGCAATTTGATAGAATTGTGTGTCCAAACGGGAGGCCGGATCCACCACAAAGCTTTGAAGGTTTAAGCTTAACCTCCATTTTATTGCGTGGGGCCCACCTGATGTTTGCACTTTGCATGACATCCAATCCGTCCATCATGTGTGCTCCCTTATTTCATCATGGAGCCGAAAATCAAACCAATCCAAATCACCTCAGTTGGACCACATCAGGAAAAATCATGACTAAAACCTCTAAAATCATGTGGTATGGCCCATCTGAGTTTTGGAATGGTCCGATTTTGGTGGACCATCTTTTCTGAATGGATTGGATGGCATATAAAAAAAACACAGTGGGCCCCACGAAAAATGTCAACGGTTTTTAATGGTGGGCGTCCAAATCCCAGCTTCTTCCTGTGATGTGGTTCAACAGAGTTTTGGATCTGCCTTTCTTACCTTTTGTGCTCCAACGAGAACCAAATGAGGAGGCCCACCTTATGGACGGATTTGATGCAATGCTCACAGCATGGTGGGCCCCACACACCCCGTTGCATGTTAGAAGCTGCAAACGTTAGTATAATCAGGTTCGTCCATTTCCATGTGGAAGGGTATTTTGGTAAATTTACGTAAAAGTTAATTTTCGGTAAATTCCAAATATTGTTGACGAATATTCAAAACTCAACAACAAAGTCTTGTCTCCATATGCTTACGTGGAGTGATCTGATCCGTTGGTTAAAAGTCATTAATGTCTCCTTAGATGGAGCGAGTTTCCTTGCTGGTAGCCCCCACCTGCTATTTTTAGCTAAGACGTTTAATTAGACCGAATCCTGTCTAAATTGTGGTTCGCGGGTACACTATCTTAAATGGGGCCACACCGTAGTACCGTTCATTTGGTGGGCCCCACCTTGGACAGCCCACGGAAAGAAAATCTCTTCTGTTTCGTGATCCACTGGAACCACCGTTGATGGCAGATGGACGGTTAAAATAGGAAACCAACATTAGACATTTAAAAGTATGTTATTTGGATGGCTAGGATTGAATGATCGGTGGGAATTTTCTCCGTAGGCCATCAATAGCTGGATCTTCCAATCCACATTTGGGGTTTTTTTGCGGACCATATTTTTAAGTAGTCCTGCGGGAAACAAATGTTTCTATTTTCATTTAGGCCTCTGCCACGTCACAGAACCCAGCTGTCGTCCGCTTTACACCGACCCATTTGAGAGGAAGTCCAACACGAGGCCACGTCACGTGTCCAGATGACGATCACGTGACTATAATACGAAGAGTTAATAGATACTCTGGGGGAGTACGACGCATGATACGCTGGCACTCAGAAATTGCACATGTGACACATCGACTCAAGTTAAACTGGTCAAATTGTGGAGCTCAACGTCGCTGAGTTACATGAGTGAAATTAATCTGGTCGAGAATTCCTAACCTTTGATTCGTGGACACTTGTCTGTTTTGAAATAGGACCATTGGATATTTTCAAATTAACCGTCCAATTAACGTACAACAGTCCCTTCGTCAGATGACCAAATAAGCATAATTTTTAGTTTATGATATATCTAAACTTTAAACCCATACCTTGGACAGTTTGATTTGATTTTCATGGTATGCCACGTAGGCAATTTCAACTACCTTTTAAGTGCCTGCGTATCATCCACCACTCTCTGCCAGAGTATAAAAAATATATATACACGTATATCGACATCAAAAGGGTTGACAGGAATAAAGGGCTCCCAGCAAAAGCGCCGCCCCTGGCCCACTGCAAGAGAACTCAAGGAACGGCTAAGCGTACTCGTTTGAATGAGATAGAGTGCTTCGCGGCACATGTGGTAAATGAACGCACCCATGACTTATCTGAGCCACTTATCAGGTAGGGCCCACCATGAGCATGCCACGTGGTAAAAGATTAGGCCGATCCAATGAGCCATACTTGTTCAAATCGATGGTCAACTTCTTTCAACCGTTCGTTTATTTTCTGGACCTCTGTGACCAACCTAAAGTATTTAGCATCGTTTTTCTCGGCCAAGGAGTCGATACAGCTGGCCCAGCTGATGAACGGCTTAGATCGTCTCCACGTATTCCAGATTCCCTTGTTTAAGAGGCGAGTTCATAAAAAGAGTACTCTCACCAAGTTCATTCAACATTCCTCGAGATGCTCGGATTGGTTTGGTGGCCTAACGGAACAAGTGGGGCCCACTAAATATTCTTGTTTAAAGGTAAGTTGACGATGCGGACGAGGGTCCGAATGTAGAGTTGTAGGGGCATGATCTTCTGCTGAGGAATAATATGATTCTGGACAAGTGGATCCTAGGGTTTTGATTTGGCACAAGTCGGGGCCATTGTTTAGCGATCGAGACCGTTGATTTGATGGGACCCACCAGGATGAGACCCCCACTAAAAAATCTTTTACATTAGAAGATGTAGTGTATCTGATCTGTGGCTTTTTTTCAGCTGAATGCGGACAATTGCTGTATCTCTGTTCTTAGCCGTTTATTTGTAGGCTACGAATTAAAGAGTTGATTGGCAGGCGGGGAGAAGTTTTTGAGGACATGGTCCAATCACTGTGAGGTCCATCGAATCAACGGCTTGGATTCCGAATGCATGGGAACCACTCTGCATATACTCGAGGGAGGATCGTTTGATCCCCTCCTCTGATGGGCATATGGATTATAAAGATATATGATCCTCAACCGCCTTTGTTGAGAATATTTCCACAAGTGGGAACTAATCTGAACCGTTAATCTGATGAACATGGATTGGCCATGTTGCAAAATCTCCCACCAGGAGAGAATTCGGTCAGGCAAAGGTAACACCGAGTTACATCAGCCGTCCATGGTTGGGGCGGATTAGGTGTTATCAGGGTAAGTGCCGTGTGGGGCCATCTTGATTTGTATTTTTTTTTATATCCACGCCGTCCATCCGTTTTCCCATGTCAATTTAAGACTTGATCCCAAAACTTAAGAAGATCCAAATCTTATATGGACCACACCACGGGAAATAATGATGAATATTCATTAAAAGCTTTTTATGGGTCACGAAAGTCGTGGATCAAACTGATTTTATATTTTCCGTTCATCCATATCCGGTCGACCTTATCAACAGGTTGAGATGAAAAGAAACATTGTGGTGGGCATTATCATGGGCCTTAGAAAGTTTTTAATGGTGGCAATTCAGTCGTCACTGAATCCTTTGACATGGTCCTAATAAAATTTGGATTTTCTTAATTTTTTAGAACACGTCCTGTAATGGACTGGAAAAACGGACGGACAGCATGGATATATAACATACATTAAGGTGGGCCCCACAGTAAGGGTAACACCTACTGAGGTAACACCTAAGTCCTAACCTAATCCGCTCTGGTCCTCGGGCTGAGAGCGGATTTGGTCAAACTTTCAGAAGGGTGATGGGTCAAGTAGACTTGACCATGGTCGGCAAGCTAATGAAATGGCGCCATGTCACGGCCTAACAATACTCGGTGTGAACTTGACCTAACCAACTGGGCTCCCATCTCATTGACCCGCCAATTGCTTGTAAGAAAAGGCTCACCAACTTTCAAAAAGTTGTCATGTGGAGTATGAACTTGAGTGTGTGTGATGGGCTAATGACATAGCACCAAGTCATGGTCTAACATAACACGATGTTACCCTAGTGAAATCATATCTATTCTCCATTTGATTGGTCAGCCATATGTTTATCAGAGAGTAGCCTACCAAATTCCGAAATCGCGAGTTGAGTAAGTACTCAATTATGTTTGGCGGGCTAATGAAATGAGGCCACGTCATACCCTGACGGTATTCAGTGTTACCCTGCCTTGACCGAATCTACTCTCTATTTCATTGGTCCGTTAGATGCTTGTAATAGAGGAGCTTACCAAATTTCACAAGGTTGGTGGGTCAAGGACACGATGGACTATGTTTGGCAAGCCAATGAAATGGTGCTATGTTTTTGCCTAACAGAACTCTCTGTTACCCAACGTGGCCGAATTTGCTCCTCAGTTCAGTAGCCCGCCAAATGTTTACTAGAGAGGGCCTGCCAACTTTCAAAAAGTTGTTGAGTCGAATACACACTAGAGTAAATCTAATGGTCCAATGAAATGGCACCACGTTAAGTTACTTGCCCCAACCTAACAAAATCCGCCCCTATAAAATAGTCCACCAAATGCTTGTGAAAGAGAGGCTTACCAACTTTCAAAAGGTTTTTGGGTCAAGTACTTAACTTGGCCTTGTCTATCAGGCCAATGAAATGCGCCACATTTCTCTCGTAGAATTGATGTTACCCCAACTGGATTGAATCCACTCCCCATTCCATTGGCCCACTCGATGTTTGTAAAAGAGGAGCCCACCAACTGTCAAAAGGTTGTTGGATAGGGCGCGGATTAGGTACTACCCGGTGGGCAACAGCTTAATGGGTGTTACCTTTACCATAGGGCCCCCTTGATGATATACTGTAATTCCACTCCATCCATTCGCTTTTCCAGTCCAGTTTAGGACGTTGTCCCAAATATTAAGGACATCCAAATCTCAGGTGGACCACACTACAAGAAACAGTGATAATTCAATGCTTAATATTAAAATTTTCCCAAGGTCCACTGTAAAAAGATCCAAAACTCTTGTCGCCTACAAAAAGCTTTTAGCTGTCATTTGGCCACTTTTTCTAGTGGTGCGGTCCACCTGATACATAGATCTTCTTAAGTTTTGTAATAACATCATTAAATGATCTTAAAAAAGGATGAGCGGCGTGGATATGAAACAAATTCATCAAGGTGGGACCCACACACACCCACTAAGCTGTTATTGAGGTAACAGCTAATCCATTCCCTGTGGGATAGGGCACGTACTGAAATGTGTCTAACGGGCCAATGATTCATTGGCCCACGTCACACCTTGATGGAAATCACTATTACCCCAACCTAACCTAATCATTGGTCCGCAAGATGCTTATCATAAAGGGGGCGGTCGAGTATTGTACTCGATTGTCTGGTGGGCCAAGAAAATGACACCACATCAGGTCTTAATAGAAGTTGTCGTCATCTCAACCGGACCAAATCCGCTACCATCATTAAATCCTACATGTTCAATATTTATCACTTTTCAATTGAATTTGGATCCTTGTTGTATTTCTTTAATTACAACCGTCTATTTTCTGTTCCCCAGTTGAAGGGTTATGATTGCCTTGTTGATCAGGAGTTTATGGCATGGTCCATGAAGTCCATTAGATAATAGTGATGTGATCAACACACCATGAGGTCCACTTTTAAACAATCACAGTGCAACCTATTGCATATCTCGAGTCGAGCATCTTGTAGCTCCTGTGGAATATCAATGGCAGATTCTGCTGTTATGTAACACGCGTTGTCCACCGTCCGATCATGATAGGTGATGGAAATGATGAATGTGGCCCAACACCTGTTTCGGTTGCCTTCACTGAATGGTCACTGTGTGTGGTATTCACAACGAACTGATCCTTATTAAATGAAAGGTAGAAAACAGCATGAATATCACCGTTGATCTACTCATCAGGTGGCCCACACCAAGGGCCTGTTTGGATTGTAAGTTACTTAAGATAAGCTACTTACCAGCTAAGTTACTTGTCTTGGTTTTTACTTATTAAGCAGATAAGCATGTTTGGTAAACAACATACTTATCAGCCAATAAGTTAATAAGTATTTTTGGTAATAACGTATTGATAAGTAACATTTCAAGAGAAAAATTTTAAATATACATATAATAAGCAACATATTGACATGAAAAGAAAAAGCTAAGCATTGACGGAGTTTTCCTATCAGAATGAGCTTTTCTAATCCCACGTGCATGCAATAAAGCTCATGTCTAGCATGGCACGATTGGTCCAAGGTACATTCCATCCATTAGAACGGGACCACTATATGGATGCTCTGGCACAAGAATCAGGTTGATCCACTAGTTAGGTGGGCCACAGTCTGCAAAAAAGATGTACGGCTCTAGAAGACTTGGCTGAAGTTTTCTAACCCATTCACTTGTTTCCAATAGTTAGTCCACATGGTGAGTGGACTAGAACCATTTTTGGGAAAGATGTAGAAGATCAGATCAACCTGATTGGTGGATTGGATCTTGCACCAATTAATGTAGGGCCCATCTTTGCTGTGGGCTGTCCATTGTGTGAGCCCCACCTTTGATGGGACAGTCCATCATGTGAGGCCTACTTTGATATGGATAGTATGAGAGAGCATTAATTGAGTGAACCATGAGAGAGAACTTTAATATGTAGTGTGACCTGAGAGAATAAGTAGAAAAGACAAATTGGAGAGTGGTTAATTAACATTGGAGGGTGACTAACAGTGTGGGCGTGTAATAACCCAAAGAAAGAAGTAAAAAAAAAAAAAAAAAAAAAAGAAAAAAAAAAGCCCAAAAGCATGACATGAGAGACATAAGCAGAAAAGTCAAAAGCCAAAAACTTAAAAAAAAATTACTTATTGAGATAAATAATTTTTAAGAGATAAGTTACTTTTCAATTATACTTACAAAACTAAGTTAAGTACCAAAAGTGACTTAACGTGTTAAGTTAGTCGAAAAGTAACTTATTTGGTAGTATCCAAACGGGCCCCAATAGAATCGGCGGGCAGCTGTGGATCTGACCGAAACATAAAAGGTATGCCCAACCACCTTAGTGCACCAAGCTGATTTTCTCTTCAGGCTATCTCCATGATGGACGCAGATTGCGTCCGACCTTGGTCGGACCTCTAAGCCTCCGACCAGAACTGTTTGGGGACCCACTGTGATGTATCGATTTATCCAAGCCGTCCATCCCTTTTATAAGATGATGCTAAGGTATGAGACCAACAATGAGTCAGATCGAGTCAGATCCAACATTGTAGTAGACCTCGCTAAATAGTAAGCTTGGTTGCATTAAAGGCCTAGATCGTAAATTCAAGTTGCATTAAATGCAAGAGTAGTCTCTGGTGTGGTCCATAACACCGTTGGATCTGCCTCAGTTTTGGGCCCACCTCTTAACCTGATCGCAGAAAATGAGTGAACGGCGTGGATAAACAGATACATCATAGTGGGCCGTCGCACAGATCCAGTCAGACGCTTAAAGGTCCGACCAGGGTCGGACGCAATCAGCGTCCCTCCATGATGAGGTCCACGTTTTCCACGGGTTAGGTGGAAGTTGGGACGCGGATTAGGTGGTGTATTGATGTGTTGGGCGCTGTGGGGCCAACATGATGTATTTATTTTATATCCACACCGTTCATCCGTTTTTCCAGCTAATTTTAGCACATGAACCTAAAAATGTAGCAGATCCGAAGCTCAAGTGGACTATACCACATGAAACAGTGGGGATAACGGATGGACGGCGTGGATACAAAACACATACATCAGGTGGGCCCCACGGCACCCAACACATCGACTCACCACCACTGGGGGTGGTGTTAGCAACGCCAACTGATCCACGTCCGGAGGCCTGGCCCATGTGACAAGTTGGCAGGAAAAACGTGGCCCGTTTCGTGGCTCGCGTGCAGAGAGATAGTGGGGCCCATCTGGGAAGCGGGCTAGATTTGGGCTAATGCTATGGGCTGGGCCAGGATTTGGATCTAATGGTCCAAATGAAAGCCCAGCATGTCCGAAGTTATTTTCCACCGTTGGATTTGACCTGCATCCTTGCTTGACGACAATGGGTGGAATATGGGCCTTTCATACGCGTCCATCCTATCTCACTGTGTGCCAATTTTTTGCTTCCTGCAACACAAAACTTAATGTTAGCGTCATGAGCCATTCCGCCCAAAATCAACCAAATTAGGCCATTTGCATGGACTGAGTCTCTTTAACATGGTCAACCTAGCCATCGTCGAACCCAACCGATCGATAAGTGGGTCTAAGTCGAAGAGTTGGACCTCTCTAACAGGTCTGGACTGAAAAGTTCGACCCAAATTGCTAAATGGTAGATTAGCGAACCTTCCAAAGCCATCCCGGCCTGACCTGGGTACAGTCTTTAAATGGGTCCGATTTAGGCCATCTTTAAATGGACGAACCCAAGATCTATTCCATTGATCAAGACCGTTCACTGGGTCCAATATAGGCAACCATCACGTTAATCTAATGATATTAACCATTCATTCATGGCCTTTATTATGGACGGTTAAGATCATTTGCACAAGATAGATCTGATCAACAATTTCATCCATCCATTTGTTAGAGATCATCATGGATTGCTTATGATGGTAAAGAATCACTTTTGTTAGGCAACCATAGCTCCCATCCATGGTTTGGAAAAAGGATGGCCATAGAAAATAAGGCCAAGAAAAGACGAGTTGAATCATCTAATTACTGTGATCTTTGCATGGTAGCCTTAAAATTATGTTCTGGACTTAATGGACAATTCAGGTCAATTGATTAGACTGTAGCATGTTTCCCACATGCACTCACACACCCCCACACATGCCCGCACACTCACACCACAATGGGTGCTCGAACCCATGACCTTGTGTTGAAATTCATATGAGTCCACCACTGAGCCATAGGGCCATAGGCCTATTTATAAATGCTTATTCAACAAGATTACACAAGAAAAGTACTTCAAATGGTTTATTCATCGCCATAAATGGCCTAAACTCAACAATTCATTATTTAATGGCTCTTTTTGTTCTAATACTCTGCCAGAGAGTTATCAGTACTTATCGACTATGATAAATGCTGATAACTCTCATATGGAATATTAGAACGGTAAGATCCATTAGATATCCGGCTCATATTCCAACATGCATTGTGTGTAAGACATCTGAGCTGCACGTTAGCTGCCCTCATCATGAAGATCAATTGGGACCAAAATCAGGGCTGCCCATTCTCCACGCGGGCCATGTTTAGCAATAAAAATCATCATTGTCATCTTAACCTTTCTTCAAGCAATTTAGGATTGGCTTTTAAACATTAGATTGACAAAAGCATTAAAACAGGCGGGCTACGGCTGGTTAAGGCCGAGATTTTTAAAATAGGCTTAAAGTAATTGCCGATCGTACTGGCATGGTCCGAATGTGAACACAAGCCTACCCAACAATGCACTTTTAACCCAACTGCGGCCCGTTATCTAGAAAGGGAAAGTTCTCAAACCATTACGGAAAATAAAAATCTCTATCATACAATGTAAGAGGAGTTTGTGTGGACCATCGCAATGCTTTGTTTTAATTACATAGCTAAACTTCAAACGAGACAAGCAAATATACATTTCTCGTGTGTCCCCTTTCCATATTGCTTACCCCATTGCATATTATTCCGCAACTCCGGAATTTCTAATTCCTCATGCTGACATGCGATCGTCGGGACCACATATGTGGGGCCCACCACTGTTGTGGAAACCAACATTTCACTTGCACCATCAAGGTAATGAAGCCTATAGAAAGCCTTTGGAGGAGTTGTACCTTAATCATCATTAGATCCAACCATTCATTCAATTCTTGTCTCTCTTGCTGTATTTTAGATGCCATGTGATGTCTGCTTTTCTGATTATCTGTTTTGGGCCCAACAGGGAAAAGCCGATACAGAAAGGCCCATTTTCATAATCCAAAGATGCGCATATCCACCGTTGATTCTCATGCTGTCACTGCCATTATCAGAACCATCACGGCATGCAAGGAGGGGTATAGCTGGACCAGGTTATGGACCATAACGTTCTGATCTGAGCTTGGGCTTAACCATACAGGCCCATCTATATTGTCAGGGCCAACTACTTGGCCTGGTCATGTGTCTGTATGGTTTTAGGACTCGGACCCATCGACTCAGACTCCATCAGATCCAATCAACACCACGACTCACCCCTGGGATGGGCCAGGGCCTAGTCCCTTTTAGTGGGTGCACACATGAAATTCCTTAGCCCAGCCATTTCCCAGCATAGTTACCCCTTGAAAGCACCGTTCACACTCACACAGTGACAATATCGTTCTCGGCAATTTCAGGGTGGACCCCAATACATCAACTGTTCAGATGTCTCGCACACTCTCCAGGTCGGCACGTCTGCTACGTGTACAGTTACAGGCCAGAAGTTCGTGTGGAATTAGGAAACATCCAATGGACGGTTGTGGTGCATCTGATGATTAGACCAGACTGCCTTCCACGGAAGCTTTGAATCAAGCTCATATTTGTGTGACATATCAACAGGTTGGATGGTAAATAAACATCATGGTGGGCCCTAGGAAGGTTTCAATGGTGGGCATCATTGTCCCCACTGCTTTCTGTGGTGTGGTCCACTTGATCTTTGGATCTGCCTTATTTTTAAAGCACATACCCTAAAATGATTTCCCAAAATGGATGGACGGTGTGGATATAAGAAATACATCATGGAGGGGCCCACAGAACTTGGTGACGTCATCTGCTTCCGGTTAGGAGAGGGACCCCATCTCCAGAATGGACCCACGTCTTGCATACATATGTAAGGAGAGAAAATTAGGGCTGAAAGTTGGGCGGGTTCAACCCGACCGACCCGTGACCGACCCGACATTGGGTTGGGCTTGGGCAAGAAGTATTGAACCCGATCTCGAGCTTGGGCTATGAAAACATCAACCCGATGAAGTTTGGGTCGGGCTTGGGTTGAGGTCTCGGGTTGCCCGACCCAACCCGAACCCGATCTATATACAAGTTACTTATACTTTTATTATACTTCGGTGAAGTAAACTTATAATGTTTACTTGTATTTTAACTTATTTGTTTAGGAAAAGTAAAGTTTTTTACATAAATAAGTACATATATAATTAATAAATTTATAGGTACAAAAAATAAGGTGTGTATTGAAACATATTAGACTAATGTAATAACTAAAATATTAGCATATATCAACCCGATCAACCCGACCGAGCCCGCTTGGGTTGGGCTTGGGTTGAGAATTCCCAACCCGAGGTTGGGTTGAGTTGGGTTAGGGTTGAGGTATAGGAACCTAGGGTTGGGTTAGGGTTCAGCACCAACCCGACCCAACCAACCCGCCCGATTTTCAGCCCTAGAGAAAATGAGCAGTCATCTTCTTCAATTATATTAAAATTAAATTATAATATTTATATTTAATATTTAATTAATTATTTCTAATTTAATAGCTATTTTCATTGCCTTTGGAAAGGAAGCTATATTATAATCTATGTGGGGGCCACCACGATGTCCGTATGACATCCGTACATCAATTCCACTAGATCATGTTAGAGCATGAATCCAAGAATGTTTTGGACTCATGCTCTATCGCTAGCCGGCGAAACTGACGGAAGGAGTCAATATCAGACGGACATTGCAGTGGGCCGCACATACCTTCCACTGAAAAGGAAATCCCCGTGGGCGAGGCGCTGCAATTCCCATCCATCTCCTACGCTCTGTTTTTGCCTTTTTTGGACTCCATCATGATGTATGTGTTTTATCCATACCGTCCATCCATTTTTCCAGATGGTTTTAGGGCATGGGCCAAAAAACGAAGCAGTTTCAAAGCTCAAGTGTACCACACTACAAGAAAAAGTGGGGATTGAACACTTACCGTTGAAAACTTGCTGGGGGCCAGAAAAGTTTTGGAACAAGCCGTTATTTGTGTTTTCCCTTCTTCTAGATCTGTGCGACCTTATGAACAGGTTCGGGAAGGTTTCAACGGTGGACACCATTCTCCCCATTGTTTCTTGTGGTGTGGTACACTTGAGCTTTCCATCTGCCTTGTTTTTACACTCACGTCCTAAAATTAGGTGGAAAAATGGATGGATCGGCGTGGATGCAAACACATACATAATGCTGGAGCCCACAGAGCTTTGACACCAGCTAGCTTGCTAGTGTTGGGGCCACCATCCAAACGGCGTTGCTTTGTTCATCCATCAAATGGGCGGACTAGATATTTACCAACTTCCAACTTAAGGTATCGTCCATCAAAGAAGCATCTTTTTGATTGGACGGTCTGGATCCTCATACAGATCCACGTATCAGTGTCTTGGTAGCATTAGTAAATGGTACCGACGTGCACCAAATTCGTAGTGAGTGCGTATGCAGCACGCGCATCTTTTTCTCGTGCGCGCATGCGAGATTAGTAAGAGTATTGATAGTTAGCCACTTTTACACGTGTCTCCCAACTTAGTGGCATGATCATCAGCTTTAAGAAATATAAACGGGAATGGATTTTGCTAGTGCCCATAAGCAAGATCCAAGCCGTTCATCAGGGAACGTGGATTAGGTGCGACACCGGATCGACGGGGATTGGGTACTGCCCAGCCGCTTCCCTGGCTAGTAATATAGAGCCACTGTGATATATAAATTTTATCCACACCGTCCATCCATTTTACCATATCATTTTAAGGTACTGGTAAAAAAAATGGAGGCAGATCAAAGGTTCAAGTAGACCACACTACAGTAAGCAGTGGTGATAATGACACCCACTCTTGAAACCTTCCTAGGGCCCACCATGATAGTTAATTTCCGTCCAACTTATTCAGAAGGTCACATGACTTGAGTGGAAGGGCAAACACAATTATCAGATTGATCCAAAACTCATGCGACCCCCAAAAAATTTTCAACGGTGGGTATTTAATCCTCACTATTTGCTTTACATTATCCATGGAATTATCTTATTTTTTTAGAGGGTAAACAAATTTATCAGATTAATACAAAACTTACATTGCCCCAAAAAAGTTTTCGACGGTAGGTGTTTAATCTCCACTCTGTGCTCTACTTTACCCTTGTAACCTAAAATGATACGAGAAAATGGATGAACGGTGTGGATAATACCCATACATTACATCACGGTGGACTCTCATAGCCCTTATCTGTTCCAAGCTATGGACGGGTGGGGTAGTACCCAATCCACGTCCCTAGATCAAGCTGTTGGGCATGGTGGTGATCGTTGGGCTCTCAAGTGGGCCACACCACAGGAAAACCCCCAACGCACCCACGTACTACAATGGTTTTTTTTTTTTGTTTTTTACCGCAAGAGTACTCAACCCATGACTTTATGTTGAAACGCTTGTGAGTCTACCACTGAGGCATGAGTATGGGCCCATTTTTGTCATCCAACCTGTTGATAAGGTCACATGGCCTGAATGATGCGGAAAGCACAAATAGCAACTTGATCCAAAGTTTTTGTGGCCCTAGAGAAGTTTTTAATGGTGGAAATTCAATCCTTATCGTGTGGTGTACCTGAGATTTGTATTTGCCTTATTTTTTAGGACCATACTTTAAATAAGCTGTCAAAACTAATGGATATACAACAGATACATTGAGGTGGAGCGCACAGTCAGGGGGCGCCCACCTGACTGGATCCAGAGTGGCACCTGATCCATGTTTGTCATCAGGATGGCCCCATCGTATCGGGTTGCTCTCCTCATCTGGTGCAACACTTGTCCGTTCAACTGCCGATGAAATGAGCCTACTGGCTTATTTTTTGTTAAGGTAATCTGTACGGTGTGGCCCACCTGATGAGCAGATTAAATATCACCCATTGGTACAAGTGGCTCGTACAACGATGACCATCAAAGAAAATGATCAATTGTCCAGATTCAAAATTGATTGGATGGTTGGGATCATCCTACCAATAGCTCATCTTCGGCTCATGTCCCTTAACGCTAGAGTAGTGCACCAACCCAGACCCAGGTCCAGGACATCCATCAAATGTTCACCCTGTGTCCTATGTCTAAAAGTAGGCTGGCCCACACATCATTAGGGCTGAAAGTTGGGCGGGTTCAACCCTGACTGACCCGTGATGGAGCCAACATTAGGTTGGGCTTGGGCAGGAAGTATTAAACCCAATCTCAAGCTTAGGCTATGAAAACACCAACCTGATGAAGTTTGGATCGAGCTTTGGTTGAGGTCTAAGGTTGCTCGGCCCAACCCGAACCCTGATCTATATACAAATTACTTATAATTTTGTTAAGTAAACTTATTAGTTTATATTACTTTAATAAATAAACTTATAATGTTTAAATTTTGATATGCTTGAATTTGAAATGCTTGAATGTTAAAGGAGTAGTTATCCCATATTTTAACTTATTTGTTTAGAAAAAAGTGAAGTTCTTTATATAAATAATTACATATATAATTAATAAAGCCATAGATACCATAAATAAGACATGAAACATAACAGTCTAATGTAATAACGAAAATATTAACATATATCAATCTAACCGAGCTCGCTTGAATTAGCTTGAGTTAAGAATTCCCATCACAAGGTTAGGTTGGGTTGGGTTAGGATTGAGGTAGAGAAACCTTGGGTTAGGTTAGGGTTGAGCACCAACTGAACCCTATTGGCCCGACTTTCAGCCCTACCCATCATGACAGCGGGGAATACTGTTACCTATCCTATCTTAACCGTCCATTTCTTTGTAACTTGTGGCCCACCTTATGAACACGCATGTCGTATCTTTGAACCACGGTACATTCACCAAGTGGACCACCCTATGAACATCCCACATCACGCACACGTGTGCCAAGTTGCACGTGTGGAAATGATTGCGTTTGCCGACCTGATTAGTGATTAACGTCCCTGTGCTAATAGCAATCGATTAGGTCGTCATTATTGCCATAGGTATCTAAGTAATCATGAGAATTTGATACTCTGGCTGACTGAATAGATTATACGCAGGCGCTTACAACTTGCATAAATCTTACATAACTAGTCAAAATTAAACTGTCCAAATTATGGGTCCTAGTATAGATGCATCATGAACCAAAATTTACAGTTATTTGATAATCTGATAATCTGATGGTTGAGCATTCATTGAACGGTTAAAAATGAAAATTTCCAACGGTCCGATTTCAATAAATAACTTTCTTCCAATTAGAGACTGAGAGTGCTCAAATAATCTGAATTTTGGACTGTGACTTAACAACAATGGGTTTCACAATATGACCGATTTAATCTGAGTCAAAATATGCCACGTTTACAATTTTTTATCGCCTGAGTATCAAACGTCATCCGCAGCCAGAGTATTATATAACTCTTAACTCCAATTAATCATATCGCAATCGCATCATCGTAGAAATTTGACTTTTTGACTACAAAGATATGCAATCCTATCATACATGCATTGAATCCTGCAATAATCGGTAACGGCAGAAATAACATACACAGCGGGAGCAGCAGTTGGTTTACACTCACACCTTTGGGTCACGTATACAGATGATCAGAACCGTTCAAGATGTATGACCAAGCTTGCATATTATGCACGAGGAAAAAAATAGAAACCCAAGTAAAACGATTCTGACCGTCCGATTAAGCAATAGACAACGGTGAAATTAAAATTTATTTTTTTACCTCAACTTACTCGTTTTATCTACAGTAACCTTTTCATAGGCTACACGTGGTGGGGACCAACAAAAATCACTGTCTCTGACCAGCCGTACACGTTTCCCAAAGCAGAGGCGAAACTAGAATCAATGTTCCGGAGGTGTACTGAACGTCAGTCATTGATAGGCATTCGCACCTTTTCGGGGACTCCAAAAGTCCACCGACAGAATCTCAACGGGACGGGAAAAGCGGCTCACGCAACTCCAGGATTAGAAGCCGAGCTGAACCGTCGCTTTCATGGCAGCTTTGCTGGCCGTCCACGTGGTTGTATCACGGCCATAACGTAGGATGCAACGGACGGTGAGAATTCCTTTCCAGCCAAGTTGGGTACAGAGTCACGTGGTCCGACGCTGTAAAAATCCTCCTCGAAGCGTGTGCGGTGATGGGCTAAAAGATACGGGCGCGAATTAGGTGTTACCCCCACTGTATGGCCCACATGGATGATATTTTGTATATCCACGCCGTCCATCCGTTTATTCAGCCCATTTTAGGATGAATTTCCAATTATTATACATATCCAAATTTTATGTGGATCATAACACTAGAAATAGTATGATTGAGTGCCCCACCATTAGAAATTCCAAAGAGCTCATCGTAAGGTTTTTGTAATGTTTATTTGCAATCCAAGCTCTTGATAATTTCAATAAACTTTTTATGAAGGGAAAATATAAAGATCATATTGATCAAAAACTTTTGTTGCCTACAAAACGTTTTTAATAGTTATACATCATTGTTTCTAGTGGTATGGTCCACCTAAGATTTTGTATGTTCTTAGGATTTTGGGTCACATCCTAAAATGATATGAAAAAAGAGATAGACAACGTTGATATATAAAACCTACATCAATATGGGCCCCGCACCGTTCAGGTAACAGCCCACTAAGCTATTCCCGGGGTAACACCTAATTCACGCCCAAAAGATACTGCCTTTCGGCCAAAATATATGACACGGTTATTCGCGCGTAGTTAGTGCTCCTATGTTTTTTATAAGCAAATTAAGATGGTCCAATCTAAGGCGGGCCACACACGCCCATAGAATTTTCAGTCGCAAAATCTCGCCACATATGTAATACACGTGTGAGATCTAGACAGTTCATCCAGTGAGCCGTAATAAGTTGTTCTAGCCCCCATATGTAAAACTTTTGTAGCCACCAAGGACATTGGAACACGGTGCTGGTGGTCCGACCCAATTCGCTTACACACATGTGAGGTGGGTAACACACCCACATGGTTAGTCACATGATGCACCCACCCACTAGTGGGGTTAGTGTCTCCTTAATAATGTTGAGACATGTTGCTGTTGAAATGCCCAGGTGTCTTCCAGCTGGGCTAACAGGCCAGACACAACCTTATGAATAGGCTAGCCGATAAATAAATATTATTGTAAGCCCCTAGATTTAATGGTGGAAGTCATCGTCTCTATCATTTCTTGTGGTGTGGTATACTTGATCGTTTGATATGTTTTAATTTTAAGATCATGATCTAAAATAAGCTGCAAGGTGAATTGACAGTGTGGATAAAATACATACATCAAGGTGGACCGTATATAGTCTACATTGTTAGATTCTAGTGGCAATCCACGTGGTAAAACTACACACTTTCGATTTAAGGTATGGCTCAAAAATGAGGCAGATCCCCTACCAAATGGCATGCTTGGGGTTGTACTAAATGCAAGTTCATTAAATACAAAAGTTATCTCTGATATGGTCCATTGGAGTGGATCTGCCTCAATTTTGAGCCCTTACCTTAATATGATATTAGAAAAGGGATGGACCACGTGGATAAACAAATCCCAGTGGTCTGATTTAGTACGTGTGGCACGTGTAGAAAAGTTAAAAGGCTTAAAGCGCTTGTTAACTAACTTCGACGTTGGAATTCCACACCGCCCACACTAAGATAAAAACTTATATACTAATGCGGTGTATGATGATTGATACTCCTGCACTGAAAATTATACACTTGACTTCAAATTGAACGGTTGATTCTGCGTCATCCACCTAGGATGGGTCAAAAACCATCGTTTAAACAGAACTGATCTCTTAGCTGCTTGAGCGATGCAGATACGATGGATGGTTAAGATCAAAAGAATCAAAGGTCAGAATTGAATAAAGCAAATCAATCCTATTTCAAGGTAAAGTCCATAAGTTGGCCCCACAATTTGGAAGGTTGATGTAGTGACACGTATGCTAGAATGCGAATGATTATGAAGCGCCAAGACAGCTCCTCAAAAGGGTAAAACACGTCCCTCTCATACTCCCTCATGTGGGTTTGAACGATGCCGAACGCGTACCGGTCTAGGACAAGAATGTCATTTTCGCTTTTCAGTGGGACAGTGGCGTATTTCACCCGCTGTGGACTGTAGCATCATACGCCGCAATCCCACTTGGAGAGTTGGAGCACAAGTGTGGGAGAGAGAGGGAGAGAGAGAGAGAGAGAGAGGAATCTGACGATACACTGGAACTCGGTGTATGCCCCATTGGTCCGGGCATCCATTACATGATTTGGACTGCTTAGGATGCCTTGAAATTTGAGCCGTAGGTTTTAAATATGAATTTTAATGAACCTCGGGATTTGCATTGCATCCTTGGTGAGTTTCTAGAAGTGGGGCACCAGTTTGGTGATCATGATCATTGATCTGATGGGCCCAACATTGGATGGCCCAGGATTCAGAATTCACAGTTTGGAATATCTTAACCATTCAATCTTTGTTTTTCTTAATAGATGTGGGTTGTTGGTGTGTTTTTTACTTTGAACATCGATCACACGGTCAGGATTGTACCGTTGGATCAGTTTACACTGCATATTCCATCCATAGTGGAGCCCATTACATCAACGTAGATAGATGGTCCATTGAGATGGTCAGGAACACTGATATGGACATGGATCCGAGGAGAAAGTCCACTGATCGGATGGCCAGGAACATTTTATCAATGCAAATTGTAGCCATGACTAGATGATCTATTTGCGGGGTACTCTTGGCCCAAAAGGCTCCGATTGGCTACGGTGATGGACCCTACCACAAAATGCACAGGTGGCTGGGGGTGCGGATTAGGTGAGACCCCGGATCCACCAAGGTGGGTGGGACCCCTGACTGTGGGGCTCAAAGTGACTTATATGTCTTAAATCCACACCGTTCAACCATTTTGAAAGCTCATTTTAGAGTATGATCCCAAAAATGAAGTTGACTTAAGTCTTAGGTGGACCACACCACAAAAACAGTCGTGATTGAATCTCTACCATTAAGAACTGTGGTCTCTTCATCTAGGTGTTTGTGACCTTATCAACAGGTTAGATGACAAATAAACATTCTGGTAGAATCCATGAAGTTTTTAATGGTAGAGATCCAATCATGACTATTTGTGGTGTGGTTCATGACTGTTTGTGGTGTGGTTCATTTAAGATTTGAGTCAGCTTGATTTTTGTGATCATACCCTAAAATGAGCTTTCAAAATAGTTGGACGGTGTAGACTTTAAGACACATAAATCACTGTGAGCCCACCGTCAGGGTTCCCACCACCTCGGTGGATCGAGGTTCTCACCTAATCCGCTCTCGGCGGCTGGGGACGCGGTTTGGCTTATGGACCTCAATACCAGCCAGCTAGCAGGTGCCAACGCTCTGTAGACTCACCATGATGCATATGTTTTATCTACTTCGTCCATCCATGTTTTCAGCTCATTTTAAGGCATGAGGAAAAAAATGTGGTAGATCCAACTCTCAGGTAGACCACACCACAGGAAACATTAGGTGATTGACAAGTTACCGTTGAAAACTTGTGGGGGCCACAGAAGTTTTGGATGAAGCTGATATTTGAGTTTTGCCTTATACAGGTCTGTGTGGAGTTATAAACTTTAGAGTGGGCCCTAGGAAGTTTTTAACTGTGAATCAACATTATTTTTTGTGGTGTGGTTCACCTGTGATTTGTGTCTATCTCAATTTTAGGCTCATGCCCTAAAAAAAAAAAAAAAAAAGCCGCAAAATGGATCAATGAACATATACATCATGGTGGGGCCCACAGCTTTGGCACCAGCTGGCTTACCGGTGGTGGGTCACCAGCCAAACCGCGTCCGGTGGCCGGAGGTGAATTTCCTGCAAGTGGTGCAACAAAAAGCTCATGCGGCCCACCATAACGTTGACGTGACATCCATTTCGCTCATCGTCCATGCCAGCTCATTTTAGGACGTGAGCCCAAAAGTCAGGCCAATACAAAATTCAAGTGGACCACACTAAGGAGAACTTAGGGGATGGGATGGACATCATTGAAATTTTGTGGGGCCACTGACGTTTATGTTTCATCCAAACCATTAATAAGGTGAGTCCGGCAGAAAAGACACAAATCTCTGTCTCATCTGAACCTTCCGTGGTCCCCTGAAAGGTTTTAGTGGTAGGTGTCCCATCACCATCTTACCGGCGCCCCCCATCTTGAGTCCTGGATCTTCCATTTTTTGGCCTCTCGTCCTTAAATCAGCGGGTCATGGTGAGCCCCACAGCTTTGCTTTTTGTTGCACAGCTCTCGATTACCAGTAGGAAATTGTGGGTCCCACCATTTAGACGGATAGATCAATATGAGAAATGCTCTCAAGAGAGTAGTACAAGTTATAGTGCTCTAACCGCATCCATTGATCTAGACCGTTCAATAGGTCCGACTCACGTTACATAGGCTAACTCAAAAACATCACACTGATCCGATGTATATTAATGATTTGATCAATGACCTTAGATATGGATGGTCAAGATCATTTGCGCAATTTGATCCATCCATTTGTTATGGATCATCATGGATTGCTAATGTTTTTAAACAATCACTATTTTTAGACGATCATAACCATCCCATCCTGGCTTAGAAAATAGATGAATGTAGAAAATAAGGCCAAATCAAGGATGGATTAACCATGTGATCAGTGTTTTTTTTTCCTGGTGGCCCATGAAATATGCCCTGAACTTAATGGACGGTTCGGATTGATCGATTGGACTGTCCAAGAGAACCGATGCAACTAAGGAGCACTATAGCTCATTGTACTCTCAGAGCTCTAGAGCATTTATTATATCAAAACCTTTCTAAATTAGAAACATTGAACGTACCTCAACCTGTCAAGTGTCAACTCAGATTGACGCCCAGGTCACGACAGCCCCACTCACGATTCTGTCCCTAGAAAATACAAGCCGTAGGATCAAATCCAACGGCTCTAGATGATTCCTGTCCCATCATCAGCGGTTCACGATGACTTGCGCGGACCCTATTAATTTCCACTTTGACTCTGCCCGGTTTTCATGCCCCCCAAGGGTCCAACATCTCATCACGTGGTCAATGCAAATCCCCATGGTCATGTCAGAAGCACGTGTCCACATGTGACATTCCTTCCAGCGGGTGGGGCCCAGCTCTGAAATGCTTTAGCAACCGTTTATTACTGTTGGAAGGTGAGCGATGTGACACGCATTCCTCGTAACAAACTCCTCAGCCACTGATGAGTTAATCACAGGTTTAAGACTCGGATATGACTCATCCGAGTTGACGCTGTCGGGTCCGACACATTATCATTCCAGCGAGTTAAGCCAAGCCAATTTACACTCGGATTTGGGTCAGCTTCAACTCGACTCAAGAGTGGTTCTTGTTACCTATGAATGGATAGTGTGGATCAGCCACATACAACACAGTTTTGAGCTCCCATGGAGGAGAGTGGCACCAATAAATAAAGGTACCGCTACGCATATGGTCTTCGTATGCATGGCACACTAATGATACTCTAAAACAATTTAATTATCAGTTACATCACTAAAATCACAACAATAGAATGAGCCAAACAATTCAAAGGTTAACCACCTTAAGGAAAAGTTCGACAAGTTACTTATTTGTAGTCCTTGTGTTTGTGGCCCGACCAAGGGTTAAGATTTCTTTATTTTTTGGCTAAAATATATATTTTAATGGACTTATTATAATTATTCTGTTAAATATCATATATATACACTAATTTAGGATATGAAAGCTGGTTTAGAATATTAGAATATATTAAAAAATTCACATACATTTCAATTCCTCCTGTTTACTCCCATTCAAATAGAATATTTGAATTCCAAATGTATTTCATTTTCACATACACCATCCAGACACAATTCATTTGCCTCTAATTTCATTTCCCATTTACCTCTATTTATAGGCTCCCAAATGAGCTCGCATTGGATTAAAAAGAGCAAATTACAACTCCATGGAGTTCGATTCCCAAATGAGATGGACAGACATGCGAGTGAGCGTGCATGTGTATATATATGAGTCTAAGAATACTATAGAAAATTTCTACATTTTTTTAAGGCTCCTTTAGGCTATAAAAAACTCATTGAGGAAACCAACTAGCGTATCATGGAAGAATATAGTGTGTTCTAGAAGTCTACGGACTATTTAGAATCTTCTATTATATAAAATGAACCAAATATAACTAAGTTCCTACATTAGCCTCCATGCAATGCCCTATGACTAACTTATGCATGTGGTTCATTTGCCAGGCCTATTGATCCCTAATATACATTTGTGCCAAGCCCATGGTCCAAACCACCAACTGCAACTGCCCATAATCACCAGATGGCTAGGATCATGGGTAGGGGAGATATTGAGGCATGGCCTAATCAAAATGGAGGCCAGCAGATCAATGGCTTAGCTCACTTAGAAGGTGTGCCCCACCTGAATCCCAGCTTGAACAAAACCCCCCAAAAAAGGTCTTAATTCAATGGAGGATATAAAGCAACATTGTACTCACATGATTCATTGGTCTTCAAGAAAAAGGGTTAAAAAAACCATCATGTATTTACATATTGCTAATATAATTATACAAATGTGATTAGATGATCATCAAAAGCCTAACCCAACATCAACAGGCTGTTGAAATAGGGCACATAAAACCTATGATCATTTTACATTGCTATTCTGAACTTAAAAAAAAAAAAAAACGATTGATTCGGACCTGATTACAGTGATTTACAAGAACAGGAAGTGGGGCCAACATGATGGATGTAATGCATGCCTCATGAACATGATCTTATCAAGCCCAAGTTGTAGAGGAACTTCTCCGATCGGGACCTGAAGAGATTGCCGAGGGAGAATCCCCCGCTCTCTTGCGGAGGAGATTTGGAGTAGGCATCATCTTTGACGTGAAGTATCGTTTGGCCGATCTCACTCCGGACCGCTTCAATCGTTTGACTATTGACTGGGTTCCCCGCTGCATCCGTGACGTAGAACACATTCACAGCTTGTGACCCACGGGTGGTGACCTCTGCCCTTGTGACCGAGAGCCCGTTTTCCCTGAATATACGCGTCACATCGGATAGGAGGCCCATCCGGTCATCGCTACATAGTTCAAGCCTTAAACCCTGTATTACATCTAATATAAGAAAATTGGCAGTCCAGTATTTTGACAGTGAATGAGGAAATATACAATACCCACTATTGTGTTTTCTCTCCTCAATAACTCCCCACATGGAGCCAACCTTTGAGTGGTTCTCATCCGATGGTGTGTGAGGCCCAACTGTTCGTGGTCCAGTCATATGGTGGGCCCCTTGGTGATACAAGGTACTGCTGGATTCCCCAATCAGAAATTATCCTAACCATCCAATTTACCCACCATTATGTGATTAGTGGCTGTCATTGGTCCACTATCCTCACTTGACTAGAATTATGCAGCAGTCAGGACGTTGGGGCATGGTTAGTCCCACGATGAGGCCCACCAGATCAACAGCTACGAGGTATTGCTGGGTTCCCCCATCAGAAATAATCCTAACGATACAATTTGCATGCCGTCACATATAGTACTGGCCATAATTTGTTCACATGGCTAGGATCATGTGGCAGTCAAGAAGTTAGGGCACAGTTTGTCTCATGATGGGCCGCCTACTAGATCAACCACTTGGGTTATTGAAAGGTGGGTCCCACAGGATATACTGCCCATCCATGAAAAAAACTGTTGTTTCACCTCATCAAGCATTATATAATACCTCATCATGAAAAAAGGGCATAGGCCAAGACGCATTTGTCCATACCTCTGAAGTTCTTCTCTCAATAGCAGCCTCCAAGCAATGGATTATTCTCTGTCTCTCAGCATCCGAACTAACAGGGCACCCATCAACATGTCTAATATAGTATTCCTACATTGAATTAAATTAAAAAAAAAAATCAGAAGGCAATATAGTTATGATTTACAAAAGGCATTTGATTCATGAACACGAAATAGCATTTGCATTTCAATAATTGAAATGATTTTTGCCTAGCATGCAGCATCTGCAAGAATGAAAAAGACATGCGCACATTTCAGTGTTTGGATGCACTGTTGAATTGAATTGCAACGTTCAGTTCAAATGGCAATTTGGTCCCTGTTCTACGGTAACTGAATTTGGTTATTTCCAATATTGCAATTCAATTCGACAGTGCATCCAAACACAGATTTCTTTATTAGAGACTGAAGAAAACCTGATGTGCCTCTGGCCCTTCAGCAATGACAGTCGCATGGAAAACAACATACTGCATATCTGTTAAAGTGCAGACAGTGTCAAAGAGCAGCTTCGGCCGGTCCTTACACCTCACATTCACAACAGAATATCCTTTATCCCCACAATTCTCAACAGTCACGAGAGGCTTGCTCCTATCGCTCGTACTCTCCTGGTCATTCACATCACTTCTTTCATAATCACGATCAGCATACATCATCTGATGCAATCTCCTCTCCGTGTGGGTCCCCCCCATAGAAACAGCTGTCCTGGCCCCACGTTTATCTCTATCCCCTTTAAGCACATACCGAAGAAGTTGTTTGATCTTAGCAAGCCGATCGGGATCACTAATCGGCAACTTAGTGTCCTCGTCGGTAATGTAAACAACTGATGCCATCCTTGAATTATGAGTCCAAACTTCAGAAGCTACAACATTGCATTTGAGGTCCATGAGAACGGCAAAAATCTCAGAAAGCAAGCCCGGCCGATCTCTTCCTATCAATTCGATTGTTGTATACTCGGCGGCAGCCTGGACACCCACAGACCTTCTCAAAGGCCGGACACTAAATGCTCTTGCTGCCAATGTCTGCACAAATGTTGAAAAATAAGTAACAAAAAGATGTAAAATTCATCCAAACAAACCCAATAAAACAAGCACCATATCTTAAACCAGTTTCTGATAAAAGATTCGAATTTTCTCATAAAAAATACAATATTTCAATTCAAAAGTACAGAAAATCATCATTCCATTAGATATGCTACTGTCAAAATTCAAACCCAAAACATTACAAAAAGGAAAATGCCCTTACACTCTCACCAAAAAATCAGCATTCCGCAAGGGTATGTTTGGAATCTAATGAATCTAATATTTTTTTGTACGAAGGGTATGCTGGGAATTAAGTGTCAGTGATATTAAACCCGTCCGAACTGTTATTTAAAACCCGAACCAGACAAGACCACTGGGTCAGTTTGGACTGGAACCAGCAGCCACAATGGGCAGGGTCCCTATAAACCCCAGTAAAAAAAAAAAAATTCCAACTACATAAAGTCAAAGCTTGAAGCCTCAAACCCACAACTTCTACTTGAAAATAAAAAGCTCAAACCACTACACTAGAGACACAAATACTTTCTAAATCATTCCATTTCTTATGATTTTTCAATTCAGCAGACTTTCGAGCCAAAATGACTGGACCAGATCATGACCAGTTGGACTGGGCTCTAGACAAAACTGCTTGCAGAAACAAGTCAAGATCCCGTCCCGGCTTTAAAACACTAGCTATTTCAAAGCACCAAAGCGGGAAAATGGTAACTCATCCAGTTGCGGTTTTGTAATCCATGCTGCCCCGAAATGCTCGTTGCATTGAACACAAAGCCGACCACCCCAAGCAGCATATCAACCAAATGTCAGGTCTCAACACATGGCTTAGTGGTAGATAGAGTGTGTTTCAACACTGAGGTGATGAGTTCAAGTGCCCATGTGGAGTATGTGTGGGTGGGTGTCTACAAGAAAAAAGAAAAGAAAAATGTCAAATTGGGTTCATCTAAATGCAGCCAAAGACAATAGAACAAAACATTCATGCCTCCATTTTGAGAAGAATGGAGGATCGAACCCAGATATTTGTTCGAAGTTCTAACATACACTATTCTTGGAATCCAAAAATGTCTAAGAATCATTGGCAATACTTAATCCAAGAATCAAATTAGAATTCTTCATATGACAGAACACTCCAAACTAGAGTCCAAAATTCCCATAATTCCATTAGAATTCAAATTCCACTCAACAGGGTCGTTCATAAGAAATCCAAGACTTTGAATAACTCAAACCAAATGAAACTGGATATTGGTTTTATAGTCCTACCTGTTGAATGCGGTTGATCACTTCATCATCCCAAATCTTATTTCCATCTTGGTCTATAACATGAAATACTACAAAAAAAATATATATATACAGAACAGAACAAAACAAAACAGAATAAAATCAAGACCAGGAAAAAAAGAAGCAACAAATGATTAAAAAAAAAAAAACTCAGAAACCAAAATCCTACCATCCATAAACCATTCCCCATCTGACGAGATGTAAGCCCTGCTAATTGTAAGGTTCAGATCAGTCAAAACCTGCACAACCTCTAACAAGCTCCCATGCTTATTAGCACTATCAACCTGCAATTACAATAATGATGATGATAAACCATTTCTTTGATTACTACAACGGACCCAAGATACGAAAAAAAAAAAACAGAAATTCAAACATTAAACAGAGAGAGAGAGAGAGAGAGAGAGAGAGAGAGAGAGAGAAGAAATTGAAAATACCTTCACTAGAGTGGCATTCCTGCTAGAACTATTATCAATAGTAACCCTGCAAAACCCACCACCAAAACCCATTTCACAAAAAAGCCCACCAAATTCAAGAATTTCAAAGCCTAAAACCAAAACAAAACCAAACAGAACACAGCCAATTTCACGAAAACCCCCCAAATTCAAGAATTCCCCAAAACCACACTCCACCAAATTCAAAAACACCAACTACCCAGAAGAATATACACCCAAAGAAACAATATAATCCCACCCAAAAACCAAATATAAAAAATACCTTGGTGGGTTCATTCTAATCACCAACTTCTCATATTCATCATCAATATCAGGAGAGGAAGACCAGCAATCCATCTAATCTCTCCCTCTCTCTCTCTCTCGATTTTTCAATAGGAGTTTATGATGTATGTTTTCGGTATATATGCTCTGCTATGGCTCTCGAGAGGATGAAAGGTGGGAGAGTTTTGGAGGGACATGGAATGGGAGCAGCGCATGGGACTTTCCGTGGTTGCCGCTGCTGCAGTGGGCCCCACCTTTTTTTCTTTTTCCAATTTTACCCCTAGCTTAGGGTTTTGCATTTTGGGGTGCAACCCGTGACTGTTGGCTCTGGATTTCTTCTGGGTCGGGTTCAATGTTTCTTTTCCCCATTCAGGTGTACGGATCCTACTGTACTGCCGCGAGTATTATATATGCCCATGCATCCCCACTTCCATTACGCGTGGTATGCTACCATACCCAAATCTGAACCGTCCAGATACAGGCTCCCTTTGTTTTTGAAGCAGGATACCCAAATTGAAATCATACGGTGGTCCTGATCATCCACTTGGTGACCATGATATCTACGGTCAGTACAAAAAATTTCAACTTTGATATCGTTATCAGGGCCGTTTAATCATTTTGATCTTTCCGGTATATGCTCCATCCACCGTAGCTTCCCTATTTCAACTTTTGGATTGAGGTGTATCGAACGGGAGCGGATTAGGTGCGGCACCGGCCTCACGCACTACCGCGGGGCCCACCTTGATGGTATGTATTCTATATCCACACTGTCCATCCGTTTTTCCAGATTATTTTAGGGAATGAGCCCAAAAATGAAGCAGATCCAAATCTCAGGTGGACCATGCTATAGGAAACAGTGATGATTAACCATTAAAATCTTCTCGTGGCCCACAAAAGCCTTGGATCAGGTAGTTTTTTTTTTTGTTCCCCTCATCCAGGTTTGAGCCACAATATCAACAGATTGGATGGCAAAAAAAACATATTACGGCGGGCGTAGGAAGTTTTTAATGGTATGGCGTTCAATCACCACTGTTTCTTATAGTATGGTCCACTTCAAATTCAAATCCACCTCATTTTTGGGCTCTATATCTACACCGCCCATCCGTTTTTCCATATCATTTTAAGGCATGAGCCCAAAAATGATATGGAAAAACGGATGGACGGTGTAGATATAGAATACATACACCAAGATGGGTCCCATGGTAAGGGCTGCACCATAGTGGGTGAGCCCGGGCCACACCTAATCCGCTTCCGTATCCAATGAGGTATGTATGCTAAACAGGCATTGATCGGTTGCTTAGGGCCGCTTGACCAGTGCTATTTTTTATCTACACCACACATACATACTAGGGCCAAGTTTTTGAATGGCTGGGATCGAGCTACATTGTATGCCACGCATGCATCGGTAGGGTGCGAGAGTATGATGCAACATACACTGTCAAGAGTATAATTATATCACCCAATATTACATGGCCAGTCAGTCAGTCAGGTCTAGGGTGGCTTTCTATTCTAATTACTCCCCTCATTCCAAATATAGCAGTTAGCACGAGTGGCAGAATTTCTCCCTTTCTCTCTGCCACTGCTTTTGCGTGAAGAGAATCTGTATGTAGACTATTTATAGGATCCATCCCACCGTCCACTTTTTTAATGAATGAAATACATAGAAGGACGGATGGCTAGATATAGGTGGATACGATAGAGCGAGTGGGGATTTGATAAATGAGTATTGATCATGTACAACTCAATGTACCATAAAGGTGATTTTCAACCTTGCACATATGCTCACTCGGTTGAGTTAATGTAAAATCTGATCCGTTGAAATGGTTGGCACTAGACTGAAGATCGCTGGGTCCGAAAATTAGGCTGACCCATTTGTTAGGTGGGCTACGATGTAGAAAGAGGTGTACAGCCAATGCATGACTCAGTGTAGATCCGTGGTCCACCTTATGAGTGGATAAAATACATAAATCACGATAGGGCCCATTTTCTTGGTACTCTTAGAGTACTGAGTTACTAAGTGCGCAGTCCTTTCAGGTGCACTTGGGTTGGCCTCAACCTGAACCCCACCCACCAACCCAAACTTTAGGTCAGACCAGGTTGAGTCAGGTTGAGCTGGGTTAACATAGATTTTGGCTTGGGATGAAAATCAACAACCCTAACCTAACTAGCTTGGGTTGATGCCTTGGTTAACCCAAACCTAAATTTTTCTTGCAGTTAAAACCTGTTTGGAGATGATTACCAAAATCTCTAAGTTTATTTGTACAGCTGGATGCGCTTTTATAAAGCGTCTTGTACTTAAAAGCCCACTCACCGAGAACCACAAAACCATCAATAGAACTATCGAAAACCCACTTTTGCAAGAGTGGAGTACAAATGGGCGCTTAGTTCTTTAAAAGGTGATGCCAGCGATGTGCTCGACAATGTGTGGTTGGGAAGCCATTGCATCCTTTCCCCAACTGAATGGAATCAGTCCAAGTAGGGGCTCTATATGGCCCTCCGGGATGTATGCATTTTATTCATTATGTTCATCCATTTTTCAATCTTTTTAGGGTATGAGCCCAAAAATGAGGCACGTCCAAGGATCAAGTGGACCAAAGAGTGGGGATTGAATGCCCACCATTAAAAGTTTGTGTGGTTCCATAGAAGTTTTGTATCAAGTTGACATTTGTGTTTTCCCTTCATTCAGATCTATGTGACCTTATGAACAAGTTGGATGGCAAATAAACACTATAATGAGCCTTAGGAAGGTTTCCACAGTGAGCGTCATTATCACCAATACTTCTTGTTGTGTGAACTACTCTTACAGCATTCAAAATATTTCAATTCAAGTGTAGCGCATCCAACAATTTGATTGACCTGATGTTTTGTTCGTGTGTATCATGTGTATATGTTTAATGGCTTGGATGTTATACACAGACCATGTGGACCCCACAAATTATGGGCATTTTTGTAATTTCTCTCAAAAAGCACCTCCATGTAATTCTAAGGAGGGAGGCATTATTTGGTAAAATCCATGTCTTTGAGAAATTTGCTGGTACTAAAAAATAAGGAAACGTTGAATTTTAAATTTATTTATAATCTATAATAAATTATTATTTTTTATTATTTTTTGGCAAAATTTTACCAATAATATCTCAAAGAGCTAAAAATTTGATCTCCTAAAAAATTTTAAGCCTAGAAATTGCCAAATGAGATTTGTCACTCTGCATGCATTCCCATGCACACGACACATTGGTGGGAAAGAGGGGGTTGCATGTGAAAGTTCACATATGAGATCATTGCTCTTTGCTATTTTAGGACCATTTTAAGGTTTGGGCCAGCCCCTGTGGTACACTCAAATCATGGTGGTCTGCTCGTAGGGACAACGACACTTTCAAAATTAATGGACAACCAATGGTCTGGCTGATTTAAAGGTATGGCGTCCACCCTAATGAGTGGATCCACTTGATTTTCACGTCAGGTGATCTTCATGAGTGGGCCTTCAAATAGATTCTGTACGCAATGATACATCAGCAGAAAGATGGGGTTGTATGTGAAAGTTCACATATGAGATCCTCTCTTTGCTATTTTAGGATTCAAGGTTGTGATCGGTTTTATAGTACCCATGCCAAGGCTAATTAGGGTTGGGTATTGTCAAACCGGGACTCTACTTTTGTGGACCCGGACATGGTCCAATCAAATTTGGATACTCTTTTAGGTATCCACAGGGTCATTTGACCTTTGTTTTGAGTCAAGTCTAGGTATAGTAGTACACAAGTTAAGATAGCTCGGTTGGCTCGCTCGACTCAGTTAGGACGCTGGGTTCAAACTGAGTCGAGCCATTTTTTTCCAGCTCAAAGATCTTCGAGCTGACCCTCGATTCAACTTGACTCGAAACTAGATTTGTGTTAACTCAGTTTGAGTTTGACTTGACTCGGCTAGTTGGAAATGAAAGTTGTTTAGTCCCATATCGGAAGATAACAAAGGAATAAGAGGTAAAATTGTCTATAAAAGTAACAGTTAGGGGGCATCAATGGACCTAGGTTGCCTTTGGGCTTGGATTTTGAATTGTTTTAGAATAGGCTTTTGGGATAGGCCTATTCAAAATTTGATTTTTTTATTCTTAGTCTCAAACTGGCTAGAACTTGGCTAGCTTGAAACTGAATCAAAACAAGCATGCCATTCCATTCCAGCTTGATGGCTGAGCTGAGCAAGACCTAGCTCAATTCAATTCGGCTTGGTGCACAGCTCTAGGTCTAGGTCCAATAAGGGCATTTACGTGGTGTAGCCCACCCAATGGATGAATTAGGTCATTCACATGGGTCCTGACCCAAACCCCGGACCCAATTTTTAACCAGGTCCAAAATCGTGTATTACATGGTGGAGCCCACCCAATGGATGAATTAGGTCATTCACATGGGTCCTGACCCAAACCCAGGACCCAATTTTTAACCAGGTCCAAAATCGTGTATCTAGTCCAACCGGAATTTTAAACGGTCGGAAGCTGGACGTGGACCGCAGTGAACGGCTCATCCTACCCATCTGATCTGTGGACGTGGGCATATTTTTCAGTTGTCCATTTTAGGGATGAGGATCCAACGGTTGGGAAGGTTAGGATGGGATAATTTATTAACCTTGGAAACTGAGTATACCAAGCATTCCCCACGTGAGGCCCATGCCTTACTGGTCTAGACCGTTAGTCTGATGCGACCATCATGGATGGACCCTGCCTCAGAGATCACAAGGATTGGAGGACTAACCCCTGATTTTGGGGTTCTTTCAATTGAACGTGGACCATTGCTTTCATTCTTTTCTTAACAGTCTATTTTCAGGATACAGCTGACAGGTTACAATTGCCTGATCAAGGAGATTATGGCGCGTGGTCCATCCATGGCAGGGCCTAGGGGACCAAAATGGTCTGTATCACTGAGCCATTGGAACATCTGAGTGGAACATTAGGTGGGCCCCACCACAAAGATGACCATAGTGTAAATTAGGTCAATATACTAACCAGGCAGGCGAACTATGTTAGCTGAACATGGACCATTAGGAGGTTTTTTAGCCGTTCTTTCTTGCATGCAAGGGTGGCCCATCTGATTAATGGACCAACCAAACTTTTGGGCATTGGTCATTAGAATAGGGGCCACCTTATGCACCACTCAAACACCCGGCCCCACACACTGACTAGTTTGGCACGTGAGCCACGTGTAATGTTCTCATGGTGCTAGCTAAATAAGGGACAATACCGTACGGGCCCTGCATCTTCACACAGTATGTACGACTTTTCATCTCTGAAAAGTGGGGCCGGGGCTCGGCAAAGAAGACCAACGGTGGTACAATCTCAACCTTTTGATTTGTGGCATACTGATACACGGTTTAAAGGAGAAATAAAACAGAGGTCGACAATCAGATCTTGCAATCTGGAGAGAGAGAGTCAAGGCAGCCTATGACTACTGATGCGTGGGGCCCACTATGAAGCGACATCTAATCTACCTTTCATATGCATCCTTGCATTTTTCTTCAAGGGACGCGCCCTTGCCTGTACTATAGTAAGGCACGAGCACAATGTGGCGGGATTTGATTAGACCACAGGCTGTTATCAGAGATGAGCCTATCCAAAGCAAGTTTTATGCATTTCAAAGTGACATGCCATTCAATTAAAGTTTGGCACATCCTGCTTATAGCACCTACCCAGTACCTGTCTCTCATTGGGTGCCTAAAATTAAGCTCCTTCAAAGCCTAGGTGGGCCAAACCATGTAAAATCATACTCAAAATGTTTAAAATCACATGAGTAAACCCACTTGAGTTTCATGATGGATGGGATTTTCGATTGTCAGTTATGGTGGGCTACACACATAATCCAGAAGGTTTTTAATGCTAGGTGTCACATCTCAAATGTTGCTTGTGATGTGGCCACTTAGGTTTTGATCAGCCTGATATCTGGATGCCTAGGTGAACATGATGAAAGACACCATGGATGAATTAAGCCACGTGAGAGCATTTACATGTTAATGTAATAAATAAATGCGCATAATTTAATTCACACTGTAGAACTTAGGACCATAGTTGTCATACTTGGGTTCCGAATTTCACCACATGACATACATAACCAAGCCTACCCACTAGATGAATTAAGTCATTTACAGGAGTACTAAGGTCACATGTGTAGCAGGTTTTACCCAAACTCAGTTGGACCCAAATTTTAATCAGGTCCAAAATTGTGCATCCAAACCGGATGGGATTTTTAAATGGTTGGAAATTGGACGCGGACCTCATCGAGCAAATCATCCTAAGTATCCAATTTATGGACGTGGGCACATTGAATTGGACCGTCGACGGTTATAACTTCTCAATTGTCCATTTTTGGGCTAAGAATCCAATGGTTGGGAAGGTTAGGATGGGATAATTGATAACCCTTGGAAACTGAGTATACCATGAATTCCTATGTGAGGCCCATGCCTTACTGATCCAGACCGTTTGTCTAATGCGACCATCATGGATGTACCCTAGCTACCATGAAGAGATCATCACAAGGATACGACTAGCCCCTTATTTTTGGGTTCTTTCAATTGAATGTGGACCATCTATTTTCAGGATATAATTGACAGGTTGGCAATATTGCCTCATCAAGGAGATTGTGGGGCAAAGTCCATACATGGCGAGACCCAGGGGATAAATGGTCTTCATCACTAAGCCGTTGGGACATCTGATTGATACATTAGGTGGCCCCCACCACAAAGATGGCTATACTGTAACATCAGGCCGATGTACTAACCTGGCAGGCGAATTATGTATGTTGAACGTGGAGTTGACCCACCTGGTGAACGTGTTTACGGCCATTTTTTATGCCCTTAGGAGGACCAATAGAAAGACGTCATGTGTTGATATCACGGATTTGATATTCACGGAAATCATACTCACTCTCAGAGTATTTTCATTTTATCTTACTTGGGAATTTGTATATACCTTTAATGGAGTGAACCGTCACATGCTATGAGGCTAGGAATAGCAAGTTAATTAATTAGGCAACATGCCAGACATGTCTATAAAAGACCCATCGATACATGGATCAGGCTGTGAATTCAGATAAGTATTCAGTGAGGCCATTTCTTACAATCTTTCTAAAATGAGAAATTTTTCCAGAGACGTTTGCAAATCTCGCGAAGTTTATGAAGATCCAAAATATATATTCAAAGATCATACCGATATCCAAGCAAATCCGATTATGGTTCAGATCCAAATCAATAGAGGATGGACACACAACAGATCAGGGTCTCTATCCGTACAATAATCAGAATTAAGATAATGGGAGGGCTCGATGAAAATCATGTCCGACCAGATAAGACATCATCTGATAACAAATCAATATCAAGTGGATACGGTCCATCCAATACCACGATCGAAAGAGACAGAGAGTTCAAGATAAATATAAGAGGTGGTTTGATCAAATCCATCAAAATGCATGATAATGATCGATTTGAGGTCCGGATCAATGGTAGAAGTTTCTCTTATTGATCTCAAACCCAAATGCAGTTCATACAGAATCGATCAACTACGAAGAGAAGATTCGAGATGCCAACAATGTCGAATCCATTTAGAGTCTTTCCTATTAGGAATGCATGTCGAATACGCGGAAGATCTAGGATTAGCAAGGAAATCTAATGAGGGTTTTGCCGCATCGACAACTTATAAAAGGAGTACACAATGAAGAGCTCGAGGCCCATGGAAAATACAAAATCTATTTTCTTTATATTACATTATCTTTTTACTTATAGTAGCATATCATAGCCTAACCTAGCTTTAGAATAGATTGCTATTGTCCAGCTTTCACCGCTACAGTACCATAAGATTAGATTAAATGTCTAAAACCCGAAGTTGTTGGACCTTGATCAATTGAGTTCTTACTTAGGCGATTGCACCTCTCTAGTCACATCCCGCTGACCATTCACATTGATCATTTGTTCTTACAGACAGATCGAGTATCTATCTCTCATTTATTTATTTATTTATTTATTTTTCAATACTCTGTCAATTGTAATGGGCCACATATTAAATTAATAAAATTGGCAGTGTTCAGCCTTTCTTTTATTTATTTATTTATCTTTATTCTTTATTCTTTATTTACACATACCACATGGGCCCCCAAATCTTAGGTTCACTACTTTTTAAAGAAAAAAATAAATTTTGTAATTTCCTCCCTAAAAAAGCACCTCCTTGTAATTTTCAACCGGAGGGGCATTATTTGGTAAAATCCATGCCCTTGAGGAATTTGTTGTTACTAAAAATTAAGGAAACTCTTATATGAATATATAATTTTAAATAATATTTTTTTGGAAAAATTTTCTTAATAATATCCTAAGAACATACTAAAAAAATTAATCACCTAAGGATATTTTGGGCTGAGAAATTATCGTGAGTGAGATTTGTCACTACGCCAGCATTCCCATACACATGACACATTGGCGGGAAAGGTGGGGTTGTATGTGAAAGTTTTCATTTGAGATCCTTTCTCTTTGCTATTTTAGGACTCAAGGTTGTGTTGTAGGTTCTATAGTACCCATGCCAGGGCTAATTAGGGTTGGGTATTGTCAGGTCAGGACTCTTCTTTTGTAGACCCAGATTTGGTTCCAATTGAATTTCAGTACTCTTTTAGGCATCCATTGACTCGTTGGACCTTTGATTTGAGTCTGGTTTAGGTGAAATAGGGGTATGCATTTACATGGATGACTTAGGTCATTCACATGAGTATTAATGTGACTTGTGCAGTAGACCTTACCCAAATCCAGTTGATCCCAATTTTTAACCATGGAAATTGGTCCAAAATTGTGTATCTAAACCCAACCGGATTTTTAAATGGTCTGAAACTATGAATGGATCATCCAACCATATGATCTGTGGACGTCGGGATGTTGAATTGGACTATTGATGGTTATGTTTCTCAGTTGTCCATTTTAGGGCTGAGGATCCAACGGTTGGGAAGGCTAGGATGGGAGAATTGAGAAACTTTTGAAACTGAGGGCCTGTTTGGACTGGAAGTTGTTGTTACAGATCTCTGGACAATAGACAAGGTGGACAAGAAGCTACCTAGCTAGAGTTGACACACAGTGATGATTCCTCATCGATGATCTAGTTGTATTTGGAGAGATTGTTCTTGCACAGCATGAAGAGAGGCTAAGAGGGTGGCCGGGAACCGGCTGTTAGTCCTCCGATGCCTAAGTTAGATGGATCTGAATAAGAAATGCAAGATAACTCTTAGGCGGATCGTATTGTGTACCTTCAAATGGAGGTGAAATCCTTTGTTTATAGCTATCAGAGGAGTGATCGTGGGCCATTGGCGTGGCCATGATCATGGCTATGGTTGCGGGAGAGATTCCCATCAAGTAGCATGATTTTCGGGGACGTGGATTGTGCCCATAATTGCTGGTGACGTGTCTGCTCCTCTCGACCATGTCTCTGGTCTTTCGCATGCGGTTATCTCGACGGTGATCTTGGTCGGTGGTGTTTAGAAGGTGGGACCGAGGCCAACTTGACGATCAAGTTGGCTGAGATGTTAGAAGGGTTAACCTATGTCCACTCTTGCACATCTGGCCTAACTGCTACTGAGGCTGAACTGAACTGAAGGTCAGCTTGGTTATGGTCCTTAGCTCTCTTCCTTTTAGGGGGTGGACAACGTAGGTAGCCAAGCTAATGAATCTGGGCCTAGGCTCATTAGTTGCTCTCCTTATCAGTTCAGCTCGAGTTATTCCCATAACATAAGTTACTTAAGATAAGCAACTTATCAGATAAGTGGCTTATCTTGGTTCCTGCTTAAGCAGATGAGTATGTTTGGTAAGCAACATACTTATCATCCAAAATGTAGAAAAGGAGGTTTGGTTTTGAACATAGGTAATTAATCATCTCTTAAGTCTATTTGGTCCCCTCACATCCATTGTCCATCATATAGGGCCAACCTTTGATGTGGATCGTTTATTGTGTGGCCTCCACTAATGTGGGTCGTCCATCATGTGAGGCCAACCTTTGATGTGGATCATTTATTATGTGGCCTCCACTAATGTGGGTCGTCCATCATGTGAGGCCCACCTTAGATGTGGGCCATTTAGCATTAGGGTCCGACCTTTAATATGCACTATTCATTAAGTAGGGCCCACCTTTGATGTTAGTCATCCATCATATGGGGTCCACCATCAATGTTATTATCTATCATGTGGGGCCCATCTTTAATATCCATCGCCCATCATGTGGTGCCCACCTTTGATATGGACCATCCATCATGTTGGCCTTCCACCATGCAGGGCCTACCTTAGATATGGGCCACTCTCATTAGACCGACCTTTGATGTGGGCCGTCCATCATGTGAGACCCACCTTGATATGGATCATCCATCATGTGGAGCCCACCATTATTAATTGCCCATCATTTGGAGTTCGCATTCGATGTGGACTATCCATCTTGTGGGCCCCACCTTCAATGTGGGTTGCCCAACATGCGAGGCTCCCCTTGGATGTGGGTCATTCATCATTAGGAGTGACCTTTGATGTGGATCACCCATCATGTAGGGTCCACCTTGATATGGGCCATCTGTTGGGGAGTCTTCAAACTATGTGCTGGACAGGGTGCTGCGACCGGTCAACGGGTCTGGCCGTTTGGCCCTGTGCACGTGAAGACAGAAGACAGCTCCTGTGTGGCCCTAGACCGGTCGTGCGACCGGTCTGGAGGGGGCTGCGACCGGTCGTGCAACCAGTCGGCTGTGAGGCAGCGTCGGGTCTGTTTAGTTTTCTCCCTGGACTTTTTGTTACAAGGTGCGACCGGTCGTACGACCGGTCGGCTGTGCGCGCGGGTTTCTTGCGCAGCTTGTAGTACTGTGCAAGGTGTTTCTATTTTTGGATTTTTTTTCCTATTTAAGATGTTGTAATCCGACTAAAAGAGGTATCCTAAAGTGTCCAAGGTTTCCTATTCGTACTAGGAAGAGGGGAGAGGTGTGTGTGAGAGAAAACTTGGGGATTTCTCTGTTTTTCCTTGCTTTGTAGGCTATCAATCTCTGTAATCTCTGATATTCATAGTGGATCATTTGTGCCGTGGTTTTTTACCCGTTTTGGGATTTTTCCACGTAAAATTCGGAGTCTCTTGTAGTGAGTGCTTGTGTGTGATTGATTGCATCTTGTTTCTCGTTTGATTTCGCATTGCTTCACGTGTTCGGCGTTCCGCTTCCGCTGCCGGCTTTATCCTAACAAGTGGTATCAGAGATAAAGTTGGGGCAGAGATAAAGTTGGGGTGGAGTAGATTCGAATCTGAGACGAGAAGATGGGATCGAGCGCAAGATTCGAGATAGAGAAGTTCTTTGGGAAAAATAACTTTGAGCTATGGAAGGTGAAGATTGAATCCTTCCTGGTTCAGCAAGGGCTTAATGAAGCTCTTGGAAAGCGACCTGAGGCTATGAAAGACGATGAGTGGACGAGGCTCGACAAGAAGGCAAGAACCTCAATCCTGTTAAACCTTACGGATGATGTTCTCTATCATGTCTTGAAGGAGAAGACTGCGGCTGAAACAATGGCGAAGCTAGAGAAGGTTTATGCCAAGAAATCTCTAGAGAATCGCATGTATGTGTTGATGCAGTTGTTCACCTTGAGGATGACTGAGGGAACTGAGGTAGAGGACCACCCTGAGCACGTTCAATAGGCTGGTTTGCAAGTTGGTGGAGATCGATGAACCGATGAAGGATGAATACCAAGCATGTATCCTGTTGAATTCTCTTTCAAATTCATATGAGTCGTTTAGGGACTCTGTGTGCGCAGGGAGGGAAACAATAAGCGTCGAGACCGTTATCTCAGCCCTCCAGTCGAAGGCGATGAGAAAGAAAAACGGTGACGTGGCTTCCCGTTATTCCTCAGAGGCACTGGTTATGAGGGGAAGAAGTTCTGAGCATGGAGGATATTCAAAATCGGGATCTAGAGCTAAGGGCAAAGGTAAGACTAAGGTGAAGTGTTGGAATTGTGGCCAGGAGGGCTACATGAGAGGGAATTGTCAGAATCCCAGGTTGAGGCAAGAGAAGTTTAAAAATTCTTCTGGAGAGGGAGCCAATACCGTAGAGGACGGTGGCGATCTGTGTGAAGTTCTGACTGTATCTGGCAAGGGATCTCACGGTAGTGAGTGGATCCTTGATTCAGGGGCTTCATGTCACGTTTGTCCTGATCGGAGTTCATTCACGACATACAGGGAGTATGGTGGAGAATCGGTGTTTGTGGGCGATGGAGTCGCTCATAAGGTTGTGGGTATTAGTACTGTGCGCTAGAGCTGTGCACGGTTCGGTCGGTTCGGTTTTGAGGGAAAATATCCAACCGAACCGACTTAGTCGGTTTTGAATATTTAGCAACCGAACCGAACCGATGAATCATCACCAACCGAACCGAACCGGATAAATTCAGGGTTGGTTCGATTTTGTCGGTTGTATCAGTTTGGGACTTAATCTAACACTTTTGTGGCCCATAAAATACTTCTAATAGTTATTCATCATTGTTTCCAATGGTATTGTTTACTTGAGATTTGGATCTTCTCGAGGTTTGGAATCATGTCCTAAAATGATAGATGAAAACAGAAGAATGGAATGGATATACAAAACATACATCAAGGTGGGTCCACACAGTTAAGATAACACCCACTGCACTGTTACCCTAATTTGTACTCTCACTGTGCTGCAGAGTTGGTGTCTACGTAAAATTCTTTTACTTGACATGAGGTAATTGATAATGTAGTTTAAATGGGCCCCACTATCATGCATTTTAAAAATCCACTCCAACTAGCAGGTGACTAACCCAATTTTAGGCCTAAATATGAAAAACCAGCGTCATCTTTGATACAAGCGGACCACACAATTGGAAATAGTGTACAGGCCACATTACCCTTCAAACTCTTTTTCTTGCTGTGGCCCACTTGAATTACAGATAAAGATGATATTTCAATCTTGGGCCTAACTTGGGGTGGCACCCTTATTGGTTAGAGTGGATTTTATGTAAATATTGAAGTGGGGCCAACCTCAACTTGTCACACACACACACACACACACACACACACACACACATCGGTTCGGTTCGGTTGAAAACGGTTTATAATTTTTACAAACTGACAACGAACCAACACTCTCGGTTTTTTATATTAAAAAACTGACCTAACCCGAAATAGAATGGAAAACCGACCGAAATCGATCGGTTCGGTCCGGTTCGGTCGGTTTTATTGGTTCGGTCGGTTTTTTGAACAGCCCTACTGTGCGCATCAAAATATTTGATGGAGTCGAACGAGTCCTGAAAGATGTGAAGCACGTTCTCAAGATGAAAATGAATGTGATTTCTCTTGGTGCACTCAAGGCGAAAGGGTGCGTGTTTATCGACCGCGATCGTTGTTGTGAAGTGATGAAGGGGGCACTCGTGTGTATGAAGGCACGGAGGTGTGGTCATCTTTACATGTTGATCGGGAGCACAATTCACGGTGGAGCTGCGGGAACGGCAGCGAGATCCACGGTTGCTCGTATGTGGCAAGTGCCCAAGGGCCACATGAGAAGAGCGGAAAAGGGCGTGAATTGGCAAGGTTAAGGTCGATGGTGGCACGAGAAGCGGTGGAGCTATGATTGAAGATGAGATGACGTTGCAAGGATGTGTTGATTCGACGTTTGAAGCCTCGGTGGAGTTTGTTGGGGAGTCTTCAAACTATGTGCTGGACAGGGTGCTGCGACCGGTCGGGCAACCGGTTGACCGGTCTGGCCGTTTGGCCCTGTGCACATGAAGACAGAAGACAGCTCCTGTGTGGCCCTAGACCGGTCGTGCGACCGGTCTGGAGGGGGCTGCGACCGGTCGTGCAATCGGTCGGCTGTGAGGCAACGTCGGATCTGTTTAGTTTTCTCCCTGGACTGTTTGTTGCAAGGTACGACCGGTCGTGCGACCGGTCGGCTGTGCGCACGGGTTTCTTGCGTAGCTTGTAGTACTGCGCAAGGTATTTTTATTTTCGGATTTTTTCCTATTTAAGGTGTTGTAATCCGACTAAGAGAGGTATCCTAAGGTATCCAAGGTTTCCTATTCGTACTAGGAAGAGGGGAGAGGTGTGTGTGTGAGAAATCTTGGGAATTTCTCTGTTTTTCCTTGCTTTGTGGGCTGTCAATCTCTGTAATCTTTGATATTCATAGTGGATCGTTTGTGCCGTGGTTTTTTACCCGTTTTGGGGTTTTTCCACTTAAAATTCAGAGTCTCTTGTGGTGAGTGCTTGTGTGTGATTAATTGCATCTTGTTTCTCGTTTGATTTCGCATTGCTTCACGTGTTCGGCGTTCCGCTTCCACTGCCGGCTTTATCCCAACACCATCATCATGTGGGGCCTAGCTTGAATATCCATTGCCTATCACATGGAGCCCACTATTAATGTGGAGTATCCATCATGTTGGCCCCACCTTTGAAGTGGGTCGTCCATCATGCCAGCCTTCTTTAGATGTGGGCTATTTATTATTATGGGCCGACCTTTGATGTGGACAATTCATTACATAAGTCCACATTAATATGGGGTCATCCATCATGTGGGGCCATATTTGATGTGGACCATCTAATGTGTGAGCCCCACCTTTGATGGGATAGTCCATCATGTGGGGCCTCCTTTGATATGGACTGTACGAGACATGAACCATGAGAGAGAGCTTATCAGCTTCTCCTCTCTCACTCACTCTCTCTCTCTCTCTCTCTCTCTCGGCTCTCCTGGTTCAGCAACTAATGAAAATTAGAAAAGCTAAAAAAAAAAATTAAATGAAGTGATTATGTACTTTTAAGTAAAAAGTTACTTATAATTAATCTTTTTTTTTCATGCAACAACCCAGCCAGTTAGTCACACGATGCACCCACCCAATGGGGTGGTTAGTGTGTCTCCTAAGCACTCGAACCTGAGACCTCTTGTTGAAACGTGAGACCTGTTGTTGAGACGCCTAGATGTCTTCCAGCTGGGCTGGCAGGCGAGTCACTACTTATAATTAATCATAAACCAAACTGACTTATCTGAAATAAGTCACTTATCTACTACTCTGTAGGCAAAAAAGTAACTTATTTGGTAGTATCCAAGTGGGCCCGAGTATACCATGCATTCCCCCACATGAGGCCCATGCCTTACTGATCCAGACCCTCAGTCTTATATGATCATGGTGGGTGGACCTGCCTCAAAGAGATCACAAGGATTGGAGGACTATAGCCCCTGATTTTGGGGTTCTTTCAATTGAATGTGGACCATTATTTCTTTCTTTTCTTAACCGTCTATTTTTAGGATATGGTTGACAGGTTACAATTGCCTCATCAAGGAGATTGTGGTACATAGTTCATCCATGGCGATGCCCAGTGAGCCAATGGTCTGTATCAACGAGCCACTGGCGTATCTCAGTGGTACATAAGGTGGCCCCCACCACAAAGATGACCATACTGTAAATTAGGCCGATATTCTAAGCAGGCAGGGTTTGTTGAACGAGAACCATTAGCAGGTAATTTTACTCGTTCTTTCTTGCATGCAAGGGTGGCCCATCTGATGAATGGACCAGCCTAATTTTTGGACATTGGTCGTTAGAATAGGGGCCACCTTATGCACCCCTCAAACGCCCAGCTCCATACACAGGCTAGGTTGGTTGGTGAGCCTAGGCCAGCTGGAAGACTCCTAGGCTTTTCAATAGCAGGTCTTAGGTTCCAGTGCTAAGGAGACACACTAACCCCAGTACTTGTGGGTGGGTGCATCATGTTACTAAACAAGTGGGTGCATTGCCCGGGTGGATATGTTGCATGAATAATTTGAAAAAAAAGAAAAAGAAAAAAGAAGAAGTTTGGTTGGTGAGCCGCAATGTTCCCATGGTTCCAGCAAAATAAGGGACAATATCGTATTGGGCCTGCATCTTCACGCAGTATACATTACTTTTCAACTCTGAAAAGGGGGGCCCGGGGTTCAGCAAAGAAGACCATTGGTCTGTTGTATCCAAAGGTGGGTGGACTCTCCTTAGCAGTACAATCTCAACCTTTTAATTTATGGCATACAGATACACGGTTAAAAGGAAAAATAAAATAAAGGTCCACATTCAGATCTTACAGTCTAGGAGAGAGTGAGAGACAGAGCATGTTAGAATTTTCAGGCAAGGCAGCCTTTGACTCCTGATGTGTGGGGCCTACCATGATGGTACATCCAATTTATCTATCATGTGCACCCTTTGTAACAGATCGGTACTGCCCTTGTCTGTACTGCAGTAAGGCACTAGCATAACATGGTGGGATGTGATTGGACGGTATGCTATGCTGCTATGTAAAGCATATTTTAAAGGAGCCTGTCATCCAACCAAAGCTCAGTCCATTGGTGTCTAAAATTAAACTTTTTTAGAACTTATGTGGGTTAAAGGACAAAAAATCATGCCTAAAACCTTTAAAATCACATGGCTACACACACTTAAGTTTCATGATGGATGGGAATTTTTATTGTCCATTATGGCACACACAATCTAGAAGGTTTTTAATGCTATGTGTCACATGTCAACTGTTCCTTGTGATGTGGCCACTTGGGGTTTGGGTGTGAATTTTGGGTTCCAATGTGAACATGGTGGAGGGCACGCCATGTATGGATTGGATGTCATGCATACGTCACGTTGGATGCCAGACATTTCATCACAGATTAATCTTAACCTACAAAGCTTTGTAGCCCATCCAAGCTGAGGCAAATCAAGGTTTGGGTATTGACAAGGTTGTGGTTAGCTTCTGTAGTACCCATGCCAGGGAAAATCAAGGTGAGTTATTGTCAGGTCAGGACTTTTTTGTAGACCTGAACTCAAATTCAAACAAGTTTCAGTACTCTTTTAGGTATCCAAAGAGTCAATAGACCTTAGTTTTAAGTTCAGTACAGGTCAATTAAAGGCATTTAAATGGATAATTGATAACCTTTGAAACTGAGTATACCATGCATTCCCACGTGAGGCCCAAGATTTACTGATCAAGACCGTTAGTCTAATGCGACCATCATGGATGGACCATGTCTCAAAGAGATCACAAGGATTGGAGGACTAGACTCCTACTTTTGGGTTCTTTCTGTATTCTCTTCATAACCATCTATTTTTAGGATGTAATTGACCGGCTAGCATTGCCTTGTTAAGGAGATTGTGGGGGTAAAATCCATCCATGCCAGGGCCCAGGGGACAAATGGTCCGTATCACAGAGCCGTTGGGACATCTGATTGGTACATTAGGTGGGTCCCACCACAAAGATGACTATAATGCAACATCAGGCGGATATACTAACCAGGCAGGCGAACTATGTCTATCGAACGTGGACCATTGGCAGGCATTTTTAGTCATTTCTTTCAGGTGAGGGTGGCCCACCTGATGAACAGACCAGCCTAACTCATGATGTGTTTGCCTCATATCCATGATATACATCTGTTTCCTAACTCATTTTAGGCTACGGGTCTAAAAATGCAGCAGAGCTAAAACCTCGGTTGTTAAAAGCTTCTTGCGGGGCACAATAGTTTTTGGCCAAGCTATATTTGTGTGGTCCTTTCATTGAGGCTTTTGTAACTTTATCAAAAAGTTTGATGGCAAATAAACATTTTGGTGTCCCTCAAGAAGTTTCTAATGGCGAGTGTTCAATAAACATTGTTTCATATGGCGTGGTCCACTTAAGATTTGAATCTGCATCATTTTTAGGCTCATGCCCTAAAATAAGATGGAAAAATAGATAAAATAGCATGGATGTAAGACAAATATATTACCATAGGCTCCAAAGTTAAGGATCACTGAAGCCGCGTTTCTCTAATAGCAACCTGTCATCCAATCAAATTATGTGATATTAGCATAGGTTAGGAAAATACCCAATTTGCGGTCCTCCTTAGGTGCCCAAAAATAAGGTCATTCAAAACTTAGATGGGCCACACAATGTAAAGTCATGCCTAAGATGAATAAAATCACATGGCTAAACCCACTTGAGTCTACTATATATGGACAGGTTTTTGGATTCTCAGTTCATCCTTTTGGAGAGCATTTCTGAATGGATTGGATGGTCTATGTAAATACGTTGGACAATGCACATAATCTGGAAGGCTTTTTTTATGGTGGATATCACATCCTCACAGTTCCTTGTGATGTGGCCACTTGGGTTTTGGATCAACCTGATTTTTTTGGTGATAAGGTGAACATGATCGAAGGCACGCCATGGATGGTTTGGATGTCATGCATATTGTTGCAATTTAATCAGACACTAGATCCGATAGATGTAAACACATATATCAGGAGCAGATCGGGTACTGCCCTTATCTATACTGCAGTAAGGTACTAGCGTAACATGGTGGGATGTGATTGGACGGTATGCTATGCTGCTATGTAAAGCATATTTTAAAGGCAGCCTATCATCCAATCAAAGCCCAGTCCATCTTCCTTTGTTGTCTAAAATTAAAGCTCCTGATGTGTGGGGCCCACCATGATGGTACATCCAATCTATCTATCATGTGCACCCTTTGTATTTTATTTATTTATTTATTATTTTTTTTTTTGGGGGGGGGGGGGGTGGGACGCTGATCGGGTACTGCCCTTGTCTGTAGGTATGCTATGCTGTCCATCATCCTTTGGTGTCTAAAATAAAACTCTTTTAGAACTTATGTGGGCTAAAGGACGAAAAATCATGCCTAAAGCCTTTAAAATCACGTGGCTAGACACACTTAAGTTTCATGATGGATGGGAATTTTTATTGTCCATTATGGCGCACACAATCTAGAAGGTTTTTAATGCTATGTGCCACATGTCAACTGTTCCTTGTGATGTGGCCACTTGGGTTTTGGGTGTGAATTTTGGGTTCCAATGTGAACATGATGGAGGACACGCCATGGATGGATTGGATGTCATGCATACGTCACGTTGGATGCCTAACATTTCATCACAGATTAATCTTAACCTGCAAAGCTTTGTAGCCCATCCAAGCTGAGGCTAATCAAGGTTTGGGTATTGTCAAGGTTGTGGTTAGCTTCTGTAGTACCCATGCCAAGGAAAATCAAGGTTAGTTATTGCTAGGTCAGAACTTTTTTGTAGACCTGAACTCAAATTCAAACAAGTTTCGGTACTCTTTTAGGTATCCAAAGAGTCATTAGACCTTGGTTTTAAGTTCACTCCAGGTCAATTAAAGGCATTTAAATGGATAATTGATAACCTTTGAAACTGAGTATACCATGCATTCCCACGTGAGGCCCAAGACTTACTGATCAAGACCGTTAGTCTAATGCGACCATCATGGATGGACCATGCCTCAAAGAGATCACAAGGATTGGAGGACTAGACTCCTACTTTTGGGTTCTTTCTGTATTCTCTTCATAACCATCTATTTTTAGGATTTAATTGACAGGCTAGCATTGCGTTGTTAAGGAGATTGTGGGGGTGGAATCCATCCATGCCAGTGCCCAGGGACAAATGGTCTGTATCACAGAGCCGTTGGGACATCTGATTGGTACATTAGGTGGGCCCCACCACAAAGATGACTATAATGTAACATCAGGTGGATATACTAACCAGGCAGGTGAACTATGTCTATCGAACGTGGACCATTGGTAGGCATTTTAGTCCTTTCTTTCAGGTAAGGGTGGCCTACCTGATGAACAGACCAGCCTAACTCATGATGTGTTTGCCTCATATCCATGATATACATCTATTTCCTAACTCATTTTAGGCTACGGGTCTAAAAATGCAGTAGAGCTAAAACCTCGGTTGTTAAAAGCTTCTTGTGGGACACAATAGTTTTAGGTCAAGCTATATCTGTGTGGTCCTTTCATTGAGGCTTTTGTAACTTTATCAAAAAGTTTGATGGCAAATAAACATTTTGGTGTCCCTGAAGTTTCTAATGGTGAGTGTTCAATAAACATTGCTTCCTATGGCATGGTCCACTTAAGATTTGAATCTACCTCATTTTTAGGCTTATGCCCTAAAGTAAGCTGGAAAAGTAGTTAAATAGCATGAATGTAAGGCAAATACATTACCATAGGCTCCAAAGTTAAGGATCACCGAAGCCGCGTTTCTCCCATAGCGGCCTGTCATTCAATCACATCATATGATCTTAGTATGGGTAAGGAAAATACCCAATCTACGGTCCTCAAAACTTAGTTGCCCAAAAATAAGGTCATTCAAAACTTAGATGGGCCACACAATGTAAAGTCATGCCTAAGATGAATAAAATCACATGGCTAAACCCACTTGAGTCTACTATATATGGACAGGTTTTTGGATTCTCAGTTCATCCTTTTGGAGAGCATTTCTGAATGGATTAGATGGTCTATGTAAACATGTTGGACAATGCACATAATCTGGAAGGCTTTTTTTATGGTGGATATCACATCCTTATAGTTCCCTGTGATGTGGCCACTTGAGTTTTGGATCAACCTGATTTTTTGGTGATAAGGTGAACCTGATGGAAGGCACACCATGTATGGTTTGGATATCATGCATGTTGTTGCAATTTAATCAGACACTATATCGGATAGATGTAAACACATACATCAGAATGGGCCCTAAACATTGCATGGTAAGTTAAGCTTAACCTACAAGGCCTTGTAGTGGATCTAATCTATACTAAAATGATCAACACTCACAAGATCATGATCATCCAATCCGGTCAATGGATGGCTAGAATTAATGGATCGTCCCCATTGATGTTTGGACTGTCCCCCATGCCAAATGTTTCTAGTTGTGGGTCGCGGTTTGGCTAGCAGGTGACCCCAACACCAGCCAGCCAGCTAGTTGGTGTCAAAGCTCTGTGGGGCCGACCATGATCTATGTGTTTTACCCATGCCATCCATCCATTTCCCAGCTCATTTTAGGTCATAAGACCAAAAATGAAGTATGCAAAGCTCAAGTGAACCACACCGCAGGGAAAAAGTGTGGATTGAATGCTTGCCGTTGAAAACTAACTTATTTGGACTCACAGAAGTTTTAGATGGAGCTGATATCTCTGTTTTCCCTTCATCCAGTCTATGTAACCTTATGAACAAGTTCGCCAAGGAATAAACATCACTGTAAGCCCTAGGAAGGTTTCAACGGTGGACGTCATTATCCCCACTGTTTTTTGCTAGTGTGCTCCAGTTAAGGTTGGGATATACTTCAATTTTAGGCTCATGCCCTAAAATGAGCTGGAAAAATGGATGGACAGCGTGGATAAAACACATATATTGTGGTGGGGTCCACAGAGCTTTGACACCAGCCAAAGCTTACATTACAGCTCGCATGGAGAAAGAGAGGTGGGATTTGCTGATATGTAATGAGAGGCTGACGTGAGACAAGTTTATTTCACAAAATACCCTCCTATGACTCGAACCACATGTTTTCCTTGTGGCCCATAATGTGCTACCTCGAATTTCATGTGAATCTCTGACGGCTTCTAAATAAATGAAAAACAATGCTAACATGCAAATTCTATTACATAACTTGTATGGATCTCCGTCTTTATCTTTATCGTACATGTAACCAACAAATGTTATGATCAGGACCGTTGATCTGGTGGGACATAGCACAGATCACCTACTTCCAAAAAAATCACAGCAATTGGACGACTCTCACCGTCAAGTTTTAATAGACTGCCCCCTTAACTGTTGCATTCCCCGACCACTGATCAGATGACTGACCACCGTCCAATTCTCACTATTTTTGGCACACGGCCTATCCACATTGTGTCCACCAAGATCAACAATCAAGATCACCATAAAACCTGCCACGTGGACCATCAGCATAGGAAAATTACCATGAGAACGGGACATTAGCAATAGAATTCCACAAAAAATAAAATCAGAGGGTCACCTCAATGCGATGGTTGTGGGAATAAAATAATCCATATAAATCCAAAAACTCATGGGTCATGACATGCTCCACATTGGCTGTACTTGTAAATATAAAATAAAAGTAAAAAATAAAAAAAGCCCATGTGGAGTTTGAGGCTGTGACACATCTACACGTCACATTCTTTCCCTTTCATTTTGGAGGATGGTTCTTTTTAGCCGTTAATTTTTGTACATAAAGTTAGTAGACACGGTGAGTTGACTCGGCTTAGTTTAGTTATAAAATTTTACCAGTCAAGCAGACATGGTAACTTAGGAACTCAGGTGAGTCATTTTTTTAAGACAACCTAGTTATAATTAAAAATAAAACCAAAGAAAAAAGTTCTAATGTTAATAAACACTAGATTAGTTATAACAAGAATCACCAAATGCCCCTATTAAGGGTGTGGATTACGAATAGAGAAACTCACCAATGTCAAGGGCCTGTTTGGAACACTGGATTAGGTGGTATAGAATTGCATTTGGTCCGATGTAAATTTCATCACATTTGGAAAAGATGGGAAGGATTGGATTAAGCCAGGTATCATATCATCTAATCCCAGCAAGAGATGGTAGGATATTTTTTTATGGATTTTGAAATCTATTACATCTATGGCTGCATGTTGATGCATATGTTTTATCCATGCAGTCCATTCATATGCGCCCACATGACAATAGAGTTGCATATTTTGATATGCACATGGGTGACCGGCATCAATTGTGAAATCTGGATCCCCGATTACAATCCCATGGTCCACAAAACATAGGTTTCACTTAGTACAATGTCTTTATGAAAGAAAGAATGTAATCCCGTACATGCGGTCAAAATACCATTGTATTTCTTGCTCATATAATCATTGTATGTCTTATCCACTCTATCCATCCGTTTTTTCCTGCTCATTTTGGAGTGGGAGCTCAAAATTAAAGCATATCCACAGCTCAAGTGGATAAGACACATACATCACAGTGGGCCTCGCAGAGTTTATTACAGCGTGTATTTTTCCATCTCATTTTAAGGCATGGCCCAAAATTAAAGCACATCCAAAGCTCAAGTGGATGAGAAACATGCATGCATCACCCGCACAGCGTTTACTATCGCATGTTGAGTTACTCAATACGCAATCTGCCGCCTCCTCAAAATCATTGAGACCTGAAAATCTTATCTAAATTCCTGTACCTAAAAAGCACTTGGGTTTTTAATAGTATTAAAGAGCTCTAGCCGTCCACTTTTTTCAAAGTTAATTTATATATCTGGCTTTCTGCCAGAGCAAGTGCCATGCGATTGGCCAACTGAATCCTACCATTTCATCCAGTAAATGTAACACTTTTATGTTAGATTTAGACCATTCTTCTCATGGTGTTTTTGTGATATAGATAAATATTAATAATAATAATTGATTGGGTTATCAACTTGACAATGATATATGTGAAAATTGGACGGTTGCAGAATATTGACCAAATATCCAAGATTAACACAGCTACATGTGGCCAACCCAATTTTTAGACTATCCTAATTTTTGGGACATGTCACATATGTTACGGGGTCCACGATGGTTTAGATTGAAATACATGTATGTTGTGGTGCTTGACACCATGCATGGGCCTTGATTTTTGGGCCTTCATCTTAATCTCTACTAAGGCTACCCTGTTTGTGTTTTAACATTATGAGAGGGCAAATGAGAAGGAGAAAAGAAAAAAATCATAAAAAGAATGGATTTTAATGATGGGGTCTCTTTCTTACCAAATGAGGAAGGGACTTTATTAGTATAGTATTCTTTTACTTGCTCATCCTCCTTTATTAAATTATAAATACTTTAGTGCTCTCAAGCTAGTTGCATTGGGATAATTAGCCGTTAATTAGTTTAATTATTATAGTAGTTGTGTGGGTTTTTCTCAAGAAAATTAACCCTTGAATCTGAGACAATAGAATAATCTAAAAATGAAAGATAATATTATCTATGAAAAGTCTATTTACATAGTCATTTCTTGTGACTTATATAGGTTTTAAACCCTAAATTCGTAAATTTTCTAATTTATTAAAATTGGTAAATTACTTTTAAATATCCTAAATTCTTTTCCATAACTTAAATGGGACTTTAAGCTATTGTAAGACTCCCTAAACTCTAAAATACATAAATTTACATTTCATTTAAGCTTTAGGACTTGTTTGATTTTCCTAATTATACAGTAAATGGCTGCAAATGAACCATTATTATTTCTCACTAATGTTTGGTTGAAGGTGGAGTTGTTGTTTGGGGGTTTTGCTCCACGGGTCAATAATAGATGAACTCAGTTTCCTGAGATCATGGGTTCCAGTGCCCATGTGGTATGGGTGGGCGTGTGAGTGTGAGGTGTGGTGTGCATAAAAAAAGGTGGAGCTGTGCCTCCAAACTGTGTGAATTCTATGGTTTTTTATATGCTAAAAAACTATGAGGCCTACGATGAATATGTCATATCTATGCCATCCATCTATTCAACAAGTTCATTTCAGTGTATGAGTCCAAAAATAAGGCAAATCCAAAGCTCAAGTGGACCACACCACATAAAACAGTGATTCTAATGGATCTCAACCATTGAAAGTTAAAACCTTCCTAAGGCTCATAATGATACTTATTTGTCATCCAACTTGTTCATAAGGTTTGAGAGACATGGATAAAAGGAAAACATAAAAATCAACTACTTGATCCAAAACCTCTATGGCCCCAAGGAGTCATCAACAATAGGCATTCAAGTCCTACTTTTTACCATGGCGTGGTTCACTTGATCTTTGGAACTGCTTCATTTGTGGGCTCATGCCCTAATATGAGCCAATGGAATGGATGAACAGCATAGATATCACATATACATCATGATGTGCCCCACAGCTTTTGGGCCCAAAATATTTCCAGCCTTTGTTTTAGGCCAGAACACAGGACCTGTCGACGCCAAATTCAGAAAAAAAAAGCTCTTAACGGTGAATAAGTTGTCCACCTAGTTGATCGTAGGCTAGCCCATGATCATGACTATTAGAGATTCAAATTTTAGCTGCATGTTAATGTTAATGCATCATCACAGGCAGGTTTCCATCAAGTGGTATTAGAGCTTACGCTTTTGTGATTGCACCAATCACGAAAACATCTCTGAATCAAGAATGTAACACTTTAAAAGTCTAATTTTATAAGAAGGCGTCATAAAAATTTAGAGCATGCCCTACTCAACGAAAACACAGAAAAGCACACATTGATGACTCAATGTATGGACTCATCACTGCCACAATTCGATCACCATGAGATATGGACAAGGTTCAAGGGTGCACAATAAGTAGGGACAGTACCTCACCTCCCACATATGGTGGGCCACGGCGGGCCATAAATGCATTTTTAGCACAATTGGACCAAAAGAAGCCCAAATGAAAGCAAAAGTAGTCTACCAAAACTAGATTCAATTCTACGCGGGGTGGGGTATAACATAACTAGATCTTAAGTATGTGCAGTTCAAAAAAATTCATTTAGGATATGAAAAAATTGTTGTTTGAATTTTTTACTATAAAAGAGAGCTGTAACTTTTAATCCAAGCATTGTCATGAATGTTGAATGTAGCCTTCAACCTACAAATTTGGGGGTCATGGATCGATCATCTGCTATGGTCAACTGACTGAAAATATTCTGAATAAGACAAATTGATCTTTGAACAATTTCAAACAAGTTCGGTCAATCGAACTTAGAGGCTCGATTGATCGAAAATAGCTAATTTATATTGCAAACTCTCTAGACAATTTGAGCATGCTTGGTCAATCGGTCGAGGAGTCGTCAATCAATTGACCGATCAATCGACAGTTCGCACAATTTGCATAAGTACACAATTTTGTTTCTAATTCCAAGTGTAAGCTATATAAACGCTTGTAATATAGGATTAGGGTATGAGAAAGAGATCTTAAACATTTTTATGTTTTGCAAAGGAAGAGGCTAGGCTTTTTGTATATGTAAGTTCGAATTTTAATTTCTTATAATTCATTTTCATAGTTGATTATTGTCGCTTTGTGCCATGGTTTTTTTCCACAAAGGTTTTTCACATAAAAACTATGTGTTCTCTGTGTGCTTTGATTGCGTTTGTTTATTGCTTGTTTGATTGAACTATTCTGTGATTGCTTCCGCGACGTCCCAACAATAAAAAGTATGACCTATCAATCTTTAAGTAGCAGTGTATCCGGGGTTAACTAACCCATTATGCCAATAGCCTATTCATTTCACGAGAAAACGCACTTCTTCTTGGTCGAATCGAGATTTTAGAAAGAAAAAAATATATAGTATTTTTTATAATTTACATTGTCATGTTATCTCCTTATCTATAGGATTTTAGGATTTTCACATTTTTAAAAGTTGCTTTTAATAATGCTTTGATCCTTCATATAAGTGATGTAATCAAATAATCTTAGATTATTATGCAATAAAATATTTGAGTTTCTCTCTCTTGCTTCCAGTGAATTCAAAATCTTGATTATTCGAAGTCTTGATTATTTAAGAAGATGGTAACATTTCCCACTCTTCCGTGTCACACCACTGATATGATTGAGTGAGAATCTTCTATTATTCTTCAGAATATAAGAGCAGAATGTTCAATAACTAATTGAGTGACTCGGCAAAAGTCTCTATCGATGAATCTAATTACTAGATCTGACGGCCAAGGGAAGTGGGCCCACCTGATCCTTCCACAAGCTGAACTACTAATAGACAAAGATCAAATGGACCAACTTCCTACTGCCTGCAACCAAGGCAGACATGGGTTAATTCGCACATGGTCAGCAAAAGGATACAGATAATGTACTAACTTTTCAGCTTGGCCATGTGAAGCCCATGTTTCAGTGGTCCAGACTGTTGCCCTGGTGCAACCCATCATGGATGGAGCATGGTCCAAAATTTCCCACTTTGGAAGATCCAAGTCATTGATCTTAGTAGGGCTAGCAATGGGCCAGGCCTGGTCCAGGCAATAGCCCCACTTCCAGGGTATACCTTAATCTCCAACGGAGGATAACATCATTACTCCAGCATGAATTGTACATGTAGGAGTGGCAACGGTCAGGATTGGCCCGGCCCACAGGTCAAATGGCTGGACCCGCTTTTGAGGTGGGTTCGGCCAAGCAAAATGGGTAGTGGGTTGGGTAAATATGGCCTGTTTATGTACATAGGTCAGGTTCGGGTTGAACCCCATATTCCATTCTTAACCCTGAGTGTGGTAGTGCCGGGCCAGGTCAGTCAAGCGATTACAATTAAATGTGACAGCTCATGTTCGGCTTGGGATTGATGAATTTTAAGTGGGCTGGGTTGGGTCGAGTTGGACCACACAGTAATAGGTTGTGGGTCAGGTTCAAGCTAGAACCTGACCCATTGCCAACCACATACATGTGCACATAAAATCTGGCGCACCATCTGTGTGAGTGTTATCATTAGGGTGGCAAATGGGCCAGTCCGGCCAACTTCGGCCCACGTTGGGCTGATCATTGATGCCTGTGGGCTGTACTCTAGCTTGAATTTCATGCCCGATAATTAACCGGGCTGGCCCTGGGCTCATAAGTCTTAACTGCCTAAGGGTCCAGCCCTGCCCACCTCATTTATATTGATGGGAGCATATGAGTGGTGGGCCAGCCCATCCACAACCAAGTGCTCAGCTCGTGGGCTCATGGAAACAAAACCTTTTCATGGAAAATTTATTTGAAGTGGAAGGCGGCACATGTGTAGTGTTGAAGATGGATTGTGGCACGTCTCGCATTAAGAGGAAAGGTAGCACATATTGCACATGTCGGTCACTGGATCATGGATAATGCTTGAAGATGGATGATGGCATGTGGGGCATCTCATAGAAATGGGTTATTTTTCTCCCTTCCCTCAATTTCTTGGAAATTGCACAAGAAAATAAAGAAGGGAGCATTTTTTAAGAAATGAAAATGGCATTTTTGGGATAACAATGGCGACAAATAACAAAAACGTTGCCTCCATGGAAATGGTGTTTCCTCAATTTACATTTCAGCTAATCCAAGCTAGCCTGATAGCTTGAGTAGGTGAATTTACAGCAATCCAAGTTCCAGAATTAGAAAATCTGAGCGCCAGACTGCATATTTGCATCGAAATGCTTGAAAACTAAGAGAGAAGAGAATGATGATCTGTATTGCATTAAGCAAATAATCTGTTCTAGTTCGTGGCCTTCAGGCCAAGCAAGACCCACTGTCGTAGCCACCAATGTTAATTAAGTCAGGTTTGGTAGGTTGTGCTTTTTGGCTTTTCTGGAAAGTCCAACCTAATAAAGTTCCATTCAGATAGCCTTGTGCCAATAAAACTATAACACTGGAACTATGAGGAGAGATTCGAGAATTCTCCAGTGCTTTCAATATCTACTATACATAAAAGGGAATGATTCACTATCAAAGACAGCTATCCATGGTTTCTCAACAACCATCATTCAAATGACCAGACTAATTTCAATGAAACTAAAGATAGTGTTGTTCAAAACAATTAGTTGTTGACTTGGATCGAGCAATCCCCATATAAAGTTGGTTTTAGCTCATTTTTCATAAAATATGTCAGTAAGGGCCTGTTTGAATTGTACGTTACTTAAGATAAGCTATTTATCAGATAAATAACTTGTCTTGGTTTCTACTTTATTAGTAAATAAGTATTTTGGTAAGCATCATGCTTATCAACCAAAAAGTAGAAAAGATGTGTTTGTTTCCAACATCATTCCTCAAGTCTGTTTGATCCCTGCACATCCAACATCCATCATTTGGGGCTAACCTTTGGTGTGGATTGTTCATTGTGTGGACCCCGCCTTTGACGTGGGCAGTACATCATGTGGGGCCCCACCTTGGATGTGGGCCATTTGCATCGTTCTTTATGTAGGGCCCACCTTAGATGTTGGTCATCCATCAAGTGGGCCCACCATCAATATCTACTGCCCATCATGTGGAGCCACCTTTAATGTGGATCATTCCAAATGTGGGGCCAATCTCTAATGTGGGTCGTCCATCATGCAGGTGTCAATGACATTGTTTCCTGATGTGCAGTCTATTTGATATTGGACTTTGTTTCATTTTTGGATGGACCAACAAGGGTGGATGGTGTGGATTTCATGTGCACAGCATGTGGCCCCACTCCCCAGTGGGCCACTCAAACTAGTTGGAAAAACAGATGAATGGCATGAGTAAAACACATCACGCTGTACCCAGAGAGGTTTCAACGGTGCCATCATTATCACTGTTGCTTCTTGATGTGGAGTCCACTTGAGGTTTAGATCTGCCTCACATGGTAGCCCTACTCATGCCCAAATCAGATGGATGGTGCAGATCAAATATATCGTAGTGGGCCCAGCAAGCTGGATGGTCAACGTGGATAGGCGGTTGCCATGAAAATCAGTACTATTTACGGCTATAGACAAGCACCTCTTTTTTAGTCAGTGGTGAAAAAGTTAAACAGCAAAATAAAAATGCTGAAATACTTAATTGATTTTCAGGAAATAAGTAATGATCATCATTTGTTAACCAAACTAAATTATCTCAAATAAGTTACTTAACAGCAAGAAAAGCAACTTATTTGGTGGTATCCAAATGGGCCCTAATTATTTTCCGTGTGCATATATATAAGACATGTGTTGTATATTCCACATGAGCTCTATATGTGAATGTGTCACGAGTAAGAGCATTCATCTTAAACCATCCCATATATGCTACATTAGACTTTTAAGTGCCCCACATGTGTCACATGTATAAATACTCATATATACTTATGTCATATGTGTGCATATGTTCAAATAATCAGCATGTGCCACTTTATATCTTCAAATAATCACGTGCCATATTAGACTTTCAAGTGCCTCATATGTGTCACTAGGGCTGTAAATAGTCGGGTTTGGGGCGGGTTTAGCCAAAACCAAACCCGTCTATTTACTAAATGAGTCTAGTTCAAATTTTAGACCCATACATACTCTTTTACTAAATGGGCAGGTTTGAGTTGAGTTTGAGTCAACCCCATTAGACCCATTTATAAATAGGTTTGGGTTTGGTAGAGGGAGATCCACCCAAACCCATTTATAAAATGGGTTGAGTCTAATGGGTCTAGATCTGGATCTGGTATGACGTAGGGTATGATGTAACTGGTCCTAGGTGTATGACGTAATTGGTCCTAGGTGTCTGAAGAAATTCACTATGGAGAGGAAGAAATTGTCGATAAAAGTGTGAACTCTAAATCAGCCTAACTTTTGATTTGGAAATCGTTACGGAATACACGACTTATGAATTTTGATTAGAATAGGCCATTCGTAACCAACTGACCCCATAAGCCTACTCAAAATTAGAGTTTATATATATATATATATATATATATATATATATATATATATATATATATATATATATATATATATATATATTACTATTTTAGTAAGTTTTAGGTTGGACGTATCTTTTAACATTAGAGTTTTAATATGTGGTGTTTTCTTGGAATTTGCTTCTTATCATACAAGAATTCCGACATAATTAAAATATAATTTTCTATTTTTAGTAAATTTTACTATTTTAGATAAGTTTTAATTTAGTCGGAAACTTTTAATTAGAGTTTGCTTTTCTTCATAAATAATGTAATCAGATATCTAAATATTATTAGTTGCTTAATAAAAAAATTTGAAATTCCTTTTATTTTTTGGTGATTCCAGAATGATCTTATAGGAAATCAAGGTTTTGCACAGTGATCTTCCTCATCATGCCCTTCCTTGCGTCAATCATGCATTGGCAACAAGCTAATTCTTTCCATTGACGCCATGCTTATTACTCTTAATGTTGGAGATTGGACACGTTTTCGACGGTCGGGATTTTGGGACCATTAGTTTCATCAATGGAACCTACACAAGGGAACGAAGGAATGCATGCACCATTGAATTGAGTTTAGATACACCGTCGAATTGAGTTCCAATTGTCGTATGGGGTCCAAATTGCATTTATGTTACTTTCAAGAGAGACTTGAAGAAAAAATTACTGCAATGTGGGCTGTGGTGGCCATCCAATCTGTAGCCTGCAATATGAGCCGTTAAAGTGGCCCACCAATCCACAGTCGGTTTTGCCACGACTACCATGAGGAATTTAGAGAACTGATCACATAGCCCAGCTGTCTATAGAGGGCTTGGACCCGGGTCATTTTAGCCCAGCCCGCCTGACTTAAATGTGAATATGTGTTCTACTACCCTACAAATATCCATTCCAATAATCAGTTACACAAAAAATACATCTTTCCCGTGATTTTCATTTTTCTATCTGTCTATGTTATTATGCATGTGTGGCCCACCTATTCAACGGATGGATTAGGAACATTCACATTGAGAAATAGCGAGACGGGTTTTCAGCTCAGGCTCGGGTCTGTTGTGGAGGCCCATGCCTAGATGGGCCTTGGGCCAAACCTGGCCCATTGCATCTCTTAGCTAAACCGATCGAATGTGCTCCATAAGTTATAGTGGTCCTAGCTTCGAACATTTAGACAGTCCAATCCATTTATCCATGCCGTTCATTAGGTAAACCGCACATTTCAGGAGCAACTATGAAATATTAACCATTTGATCAATGGCATGAAAAAAAATTATAAAAAAAAAAAAAAAACTTGATCCCTCTATTTGTTAGGCCTATCTTGGTTGCTTATGATTCTAGGGGTTACTTCCGTTAGGCAATCTTAACCATCCATCCATGGCTTGGAAAAGGGATAGCTATAACAAATAGGACCAAATCAATGGCTTGGATCAATCGATCTGTGTGATTTTTGCATGGTAGTCTATGAAATATGTGCTCAACTTAATAGACCGTTCAGATCAAGTGATTGGACTTTCGCATTGAACCAGTGCAACTAGGAGGACTATAACGTACCCTACAACAGTACGACCAGAAGAGATAATCACCTCTTAGAAATTTAAGCCCAAAGGACTGTTTGAGAACAATTGACTCTCAGGTGCAACTACAAATACGTAAAAAGTAGAGGTTTCTTTTACAAAATGGGTGATCAGACTACTCAATTGTAAAAATCCTCCGTTTTGATGCATGGCACGTGCCAAAATCAGAACCGTTGATGTGGTTGAACACTTTGATCGGAAAAAAGCTACAGCGAGTTGACTTTCTCAGCCACGGCATTTATAGCCATGAAATGGACGTCAAAGAAAATTGAGCAATGGTCCATATCAAACAGGAGGATTATATCTATGTGATGGCTCGGATTATCAAATCACCCTTTTTCTTCTTCTTTTTCTGGCACCATGTGCTGGCCAATCAGATCAATGGTTCTGCTTTTCAGCTATAGAGGAAATTAGGATGAATACATAGAACTATGGCGGTATAGACACCCCACCCACCAAAATGAGAATAACTTTTTTGTAGAATTTTAGTTGAACTTCAGAGTCAGCCTCTAATAGTCTCCGAGAAATATGCAAAATCCAAATGAAACGTAGGAGAGAATCCCCATGACCTTTCGGAGCCAGCCAACAGTTTAGATTGGGCTAAGGGGACTGGTGGGAATAAAATTCCCATCAGTCATCTGGGCCCACCAAAATTTGATAAATGGATTGTGGGATTGGTGAAATGGTAAAAATGCCTCAAAATATGTGAAAAAGCACAAGTGAAAATTTTATTCCCGACAGTATAAAAATGTACACTTATCAGCCAAGACAACTCTTATCACGGGACAGACCTTGAAAAGTGTGAAAGGGTGCACATCAGCACCAATGGGATTAAAATTTCAGTTGATTTATGCTATAAAAGTGCAACTCATTTCTCTCGTTTTTACCTACTCATGTCCAAGAGAGGCTAAGAGAGGGTGAGAGGTGAATAAGTGACTAAGAGTGAGGATATTTTGGGTGAGAAGTGTGCTTGAGGAGGTTTTGCCGGAGATCTCCTTCCACCATGCTAGAAAGAAATCAAATTCTAAAAAGAAAAAGAGAGAAAATTGCAAGAAAAAAAAAAGGTTCATTAAAAGTAGGGTTGGGGTCATGGATACCCGGTTTTTTTTTTTTAGATAAGAGTATTATGTATCCTCTTCTTTTCTCACTTTTCAAATCAAGCTTGCATTTCAGTCCACACATTTCATCTTACATTTTTATTACTATTGTTTTCTTTCTCTTACTTATTATTCCTCCGACGTTTATCCACTCGAATCCCGGATATTATCTCTTTTAGAACTCTTTGGATTCCCGAAAATCCCAAACCCTGTATAGTAGAGATCACACTATGTGCGAGCAGATAAGGATACTTAACCCTTCCTTTCCCATCATTGAGGCCCTTACTTAGCCATAGATCAACTGCAGGAGTCAATTGGGTCGAGAGATCTTCAAATCTTTTGTTCCATAAGTGATTCTATGATTTTTAGTCGGTCATAGATTCTAAGTTTTAATTGACTAGCGGCAACTCCAAATTAACTGTATTATCATATCTAAGACAATAGTATACTCCAACTGTATTCAACACGAGAAGAAAGCCAAGAGTGTGCAACGCTTGCTCACAAGGTAGCGTTACACACACACCCTCATGACCAATAAAGAAGAAAACATGTACATCTAAGCGCTAGCAAGCCTGACCGGCTACCCCTAGGCTTGGGCTAGTATTTAAGGCCTAAGGGGCAACCCTAGGTCTAAAATTCAAGCCTATTTATAAATTGGGCTGTGTTTAGGGTTGTAAATGGTCGGGTATGGGGAGGGTTTGGTAAAAATTAAACCCGCCCATTTACTAAATGGGTCTAGGTCTAAATTTTAGATCCAAACCCTTTTACTAAATGGTCAGGTATAAGGAGGGTTTGGCAAAAACCAAACCCGCCCATTTACTAAATGGGTCTAGGTCCAAATTTTAGATCCAAACCCTTTTACTAAATGGGCGAGTCTGGGTCAGATCTGAGTCAACCCCATCAGACCCATTTATAAATTGGTTTGGGTCTAGTAGAGGGAGATCCACCTAGACTCAGTTATAAATGAGTTGGGTCTAATGGTTCTGGGTCTGAATTTGGTGTGCAAGCGTTTTCGCTAGGTTAAAAATTAGGTTTGGACGGGTTCGAGGATGGGTCTCTTGCAACATAGACTAAATCCGCCCGTTTACTAAATGGGTTCAAGTCGGGCCTAATATAAAGGAAATCAGATCCAGACCCATTTAGCAACGGGGTCTGCTCTTGGACCCAGACCCATACCATTTAACAAATAGGTCAGGTCTGGGTCAGGTCTAAATGGGTTGGGTCTGGGTACCCCATCAGGTCCGCTGACCCATTTATAGTTATCGGGTCTGCTGACCCATTACAGCCCTAGCTGTGTTTATAGACATATTGCCTGGCCCGATAAGATTTTCTAGGGCATTTTTGTAAAATATGACAAATATATTTCGTACCACATATATTTCAATTCTTTGAAAATGTGAAGCCCAACTTATCTTGGATTTTCCTAATGAATAACAAGGATCTTGTACAAAAGTGAAAGAATTTTCTGGGCTTGGGCTTAGGTTGGCTCAAGCCTGCTTGTTCTGGACCTGTCTGGGCTCAGTACCAGGTTTGCTGGGTTTGGACAGACTTTTGTTGGGCCTGGACCCAGTCCATTGAGCCCTATATGACATTCCTGCCCAAGATGACTACAAAGGTTACCTAATCACAATTCATGGACGCTGTGAAATAGTTATTAGAAAGACTGAGGGGGGAGATGATACCTCAATTAAGATTTTCATTGATGTAGTGCCAAACAACATCTATTCATTTAGGCCATGTTTGGATGAACAATTGCATTGAATTGGGAAAAAAAATCCAGATTAATGAATAAGAAATGGAAAAAAAAATCAGTAGTGTTTCCTAGTATTCAAACAACCAAATGCAATTCATAAGCAGCGTAATCGCAATTTGGAGACTGAAACTAGAGGTGGAAACGGACGGGCTTGGAGTTGGTTTGGTTCTGGATTTTGAAGTTGTTGGGCCGTGCCAATCAGGCTAGTTCTGTACAAAATTTAAATTGTTTTGGCCCAGGGCCAGCCCATTGCCAACCCAACCTTGAACTCTGGAATCGTAATTCAATTTGATTTTGCATCCAAACGCTCCTTCGGCGCATTCATGAAAGGCTGTATTTGAGGAGTGTCCAGAATCAGTGCCACCAACCCAAAGAGCATCAACATACATGAGTGAGTTTTGGAGTGGGCCATCAAAAGATCCAGACCTGGAGCCATCTAAATTCTTAGTTGTGTGATGTACGGTTGAAATACAGAGTGGCCTAAGAGCAACCATGAACTGACTGACAACATGAATGGTCTATGATCTGAGATCAAATGATCCAAAGAGAGATGGGTCTTCTTGGGTCTTCTTGAATAGACTACGGTGAGGATGATCTACTCGTCCAGTGCTGCTAGATTGCCAGGCTTTCAAATTTCTTGCACAATGAGCAAGCATTGACTCTATGGTTTTCAATCATACATGTTGGTGAATCCAAACCATCCATCAGTTGATTCTTACAAATGTCCAATACTAAAAAAACCACCCCAATTGAAGAATCCTAGTCATCTAATTACTAGTCTTTTCAATTGGAAAATTCACCGTCGAACACCTCCTGATATTGAGGCCACAAATCAGGCAGATATGATCGCATGTTTCGGAATTGCTTCCACATTAGGCCCACCAGACGGACAGTCCCAAATCACCAACTGTACAACCATACAATACAGAGGAGCAGCAAATAATCAAGACTGGTTTATTGCTTGCATGGCATGCTCGAGTGGGCCGCAACTCCTGATCCAAGGATTTCACCAAGAAGTTCTGGCTCCAGACAGACCAGAATATACGCAAATGTAGCAGCATTTCGCTCATACTAAGTTTGGCTGCACCAAATATCATGAAATTTTATGATAATTGGTGCAACCAAACACACCTTAATTCAATGCATCAACCACACAATAAGAAAAGAAAAGGAAGGAAAGAAAAAAAAAAAGAACGAAAGAACTTCAAGTGCCGTAAAAGAACAATACAACTAGAATTCCAGAACAAGAAAAAGCAAGTCAGAACATTGGAAAGGAATCACTGATAATAAGAAAAATTCAGATTCAAAAAGGAAGACTGCAAAAACTGCAAATCAAGAAATCGAGAAATTGCACTTGTCTTCTAACTGAAAATCTACACTGAAACGGAGGATTTTTCTTTTTCTTTTTAGCTAAAGATTATAAAATCAAAACTAATGATAAACAGAATATCAGGAAAAAGCATGTAGGACTATGAACTGGTAACTTCTTTTTTAAACCAAACAGCTAATCTCATTCCCTCATCCAAACCTAAAAGAGCATATATATAATCAAAGATTGCTTAGATTGTCATCGACAAACCCGAAAATTAACAGGAAGAGTAAGTCCAATCCCAAGCAATTCAGACTTTCACCACTCCCACCTGCACATTTCAAAGAAAAACACATTTCAGTTGCATTTGATAGCTGCTTCATGGTTCAAATTAGGTAAGAAAATGATGAATTATCATCTACAACCAGTTGTAGTTTAGCTTTACATACAACCCATCTCATATGGTGACCTCTCACGCATGTGGGACAGCTGAGCAGCACAGAAAGTGGGCCCGGAAGATCGGGTGGGTCCACTCATCATATGGGTGACACCATAAAAACAGTGAACCTGATAGAGTACTTGTCTCGCCGTTTGAGTTGAGTGGCCTAATTTTCGCACCAGGTGATCTTCAGTGGCTGGCCCAGCATTTGAACGGCTTGGATGTCTTACAGAAGCAGGAAATCGCACGCAAGACTGGGATGTATGTGAAGCCAACCTACAATCAGTTCTCAATGAAGAGACCTGAAGAAATATCCATTTGGAGACTTGGATGAAGCTGTGCAGATCAAGAAGGGGGTGGACCGAATACCCGAATGCGGTTCCAATGACCCAATTCAACTAAAGGCTGAAATTCCACCATCTCTCTCTCTCTCTCTCTCTCTATCTTCACTCACAACTGAAATTATACAGAGAGAATAAAAAAACAATCCGAAAAAGAAAAAAAAACGCGTCTTCTCAGCCTTGTATTTCTTCCCGATTCTTCTCAAATTGAAGCCTTTTACTGTATCCTGCTTTCCTAATGTCCTGACCCTTGCGAATCGTCTTTCGTAGTAGGGGGAAGCTGGGTTTGCTGATGCGTGGCCCCACCTCCTCTCCCCTGGCCCACTTGCTGATAGAACAGACTCAAGGCCTGAGGGTTCAACACCCCAATATGACCATCTTGAGAGAGCCCAAGCTCCAAACCAGGCAGCTGCTGGTGGGGCCCGCCCAATATCGGGCTAAAACTCATTGGACCCAAGGTAGCCCCGGGCAATTCGAATCCGTGGAACCCGATCCGCGGCAAGAGATTCGAGCCCTCGCCACCCAAATTTGACGCTGACGGCATCGATGAATGGAGGATGCCAGAGCTAAACCCACCCACCGACGGCCAAATCCCGGGCCCCGCGTGTGGTCTACCCAAATTCCCACCCACCATGGTCCAATTAGGCCTAAGACCTGACCCGGCCCCTGCCGCCAATTCATCGATCCTCTGATGCAAGCCGGCTGAAACAGAGCTCCCCTGCTGTGGAACAGGACCCCCAGCCGCTGCGAGCGCAGAAGCAGGGATTGTCCCAGACCCAGTCGCTGCAACGATCGACGGCTCAGCCTGCTGCAAGAGCCACTGTATGGTTTCACCATCTGATTTATGTCCCAGCTCCTTTGTGAGCTGGAAAATCCGGGCCGCGCAAAGGGCAGGCATCCGAATTCTCCTCCCTCTTCCATCTACCTTTGTATGCCTGTCCTTGTTGGAGCTTCTCTTGGGTGCCAGCTGCTTCTTTGAATCATCTCTCTCTGCTACTACAATCTGCAATTCTCGATCGTCGGATTGCTTGTTTTCCCTCGCATCGGACGGCTGAGGAAGCCCCAACGCCTGGTGGAACCTCGGCACTTCTTGAGGCAGCTTTGAGCCTTTGGGATCCATGGAAAAACAGGAAGAGAGAAGGGGTGTTTTGTTTGAATAGGGAGACCCCAAAAGAGGGCTATTCTATCATTTTCTTGGGTTTCCAGTGTTTTTAGCTAGCAATGAGCTCTGTTCTTCAAAAGGCAGTGAAGAAATGCCCACATACCCAAATACCCTTTTTCTTTTTTCAAATTTTACTGTCTGTTATAACTGTCTTACTGTCTTTGCTTCATGAATTCTATGGTACTCTGCCGGAGTTTGATAAAGATGTTCATGCACATGTACATTTTGATTCGACCGTTTAAATTTCCGATCCTACTGCAGATGTGGCACAGCCTGAAAGATCGCACTGATGGGTGATCTCTACTGTTAGATGGTCTTATCATGTTCTCTAATCAAATCGATAGGGTTACTTGGTTTATGTGATTTTTTCTTATTTGTCCAATTCATAGTGGGCCAGAATTTGGAGTGCTAGATCACCTTAGGTAAGGTGGGTCGTAGATAACGGTGGCGATGGTGACCATGCGGCCATAACTTCACCCGACGGCTGCAGTTAGGCTCGGGCTTGAAATCTAGGCCCGGTCAATGATGAATGGCCCAGCTCAACTAAAACATCAAGTGCACCGCTAGTATTTCAAAGGGCTGTAAGTTTAGAGATATTTGTTATTAATTTCTCTTACCCTAAGTGTGGTTTAAACAGGCTCATGGATCCAATAATGTTTAAACAATCCAAACCATTTATACGATGGGACTCAATATAAGGATACGATGCGGATTTTGTACTTTTGACGGATCATTTTTGGGCTTCAGCCCAAAAAGGAAGCAAATGAAGGCTCACGTGATGGGAAGTAGTAGGGATTGGACTCTTACTTAGTGAAAACTTCAAAGTTTAATCGCCATCCAACCTATTCATATGGTCACATGGACACGGATGAAGGGAAAACATAATATCAGCTTCCTCCAAAACTTGTGTGGCACTCATGAAGTTTTCAACAACAGGTTTTCAATCCTCACTTCTTCCTATGATGTAGTCTACTTAAGCCTTCAACCTACTTCCTTCTTGGCTTAGGACCTAAAATGATCTCTAAAAATGAGTGGACAATATAGATAAAACACATACAGCACCATGAGCCCTTTAGAGTCCTTGATAGGACCAGTTTGTCTCAAGCTATGATTATTTCAAACCTTTGATCATTTAAATATTTTCTATGAGAATCCGGATCTTCTGTTATTATGGAGTAGAGAACTGTTGAGCTCTAACACTGTCAAGCTAAGTTAGCCCAATAACAGAGGTGGAAAGCAAGATTTTCTTGCTCAGTAAAAACAAAGGATCCAGATTCTTTCGATAAAGGCCTGCCCTAGCCCAACCCAACTTGTAGGCCAAACCTTGCAGCCCAAGTAAGCTAGGGTTTCCACCCAAGTTGCAGATGTGTGCATGCGTATGATCTAAGGTACTTTCTAGTAGCATGGAATTCACGTGCTTGCTTTCTGTCCTCACTTTTCTTCCTCTCTTTCCCCTTTTTGTTTTTATATTTTTGACTGTTTGGGTAATTGACTGTTTTTGATATGATTCCAGCTTTAATTGCTACTTTCACCACCTCATCCCCAAAATACCCCTTTCCCAGATTCCATGAATTTCCTCCTTCATTACCTGCATGATGTTGTTGCATAAGTCATATGTTAGAATGCAAGAGTACGGTCAACCATACATATCCACATTCATTTGGTACACATATTTGCATTGATCAAGACCATTCAAATTGTTGGTCATGTGTGGATGGATGTTAAATACCCATATCTAGATTTCACATAGGATGGAATGATTGGAATTTTTTTATTTAAAAATATTTTTCCGGTACAAATCAGATCCATATATAAAAGAGGTTTTATTTCCTAGATTAGAGTATCATACTAGGGTTGATTAAGTTGGGTCTTGCTAGTTTTGGGTCCAAGATTCAATTTCAAGACTCAGATCCAATCACGCCGGAGTACCCGTCGGGTCTTTGGGCCTTGGTTTCCAGTCAGGTTTTAGGTGGGATCCAGGTCAAATACCGCGTTAACATGATCAAGACAAACCAATGGACGGATTAAATCACACACAGTGTTCCCCCCCTTTAATGCATGTGTGTGATAGGTAAACAAGCTGTCTTACATGCATGTGGCTGAGCAAACATCATTCCATTGCTGGATTGATTGATACATATTTAATATATAATATTACTAGTAAATTAACTGAAATTGACCTAGATGTGACCAGATTTATTTTGGTGTAGAACAGGTAAAGGACTCTAAGTCTAGGGGCGTCAATGGTCCGGCTCAAGCTTGAAAAATCAGAACTTTGAATAGGGCAGCCTGGTGACCCGGCCTGAAATAGATCAAAATCTGGGGTGAGACCTACCACAGGCCTGGCCTGTTGACAGTCCTAGCTAAATCATTTAAATTCAAACTAAAGGTGCTCAGTTGTGTAAAAAGGCATAAATATGTATTATAGCCTAGGACAACCATAACTTTGTGACTAGTTATTGCCTATGTAGTTTGGGTGTGTGTAAAAAATTTAAAAAAAAAAAAAAAAGGTTCTTTTTGTTTCCAATTGAGTCATGTAGCGATCAAAAGCCATTGTTTTAGTCATCTAAGAATTATTTAATAATTTTGACAGGATTAGACGACTCTTTTACATTTTTCGATAATTTTTACTATTTTGAAAAAATTTCAATTTTTCAGTTAGATTAGTAATACATGGCTTCTTTATTTATATAAGAGAATGAGTGCCTATGTATTGTGGGTGTGTAAAAAATTTAATTAAAAAAAAAGGTTCTTTTTGTTTCCTATTGAGTTATGTGACAATCAAAAGCCATTGTTTTACTCATCTAAGAATTGTTTAGTAATTTTGACGGGATAGGATTAGACGCCTTTTTTACATTTTTCTATAATTTTTACTATTTTGAAAAAGTTTAATTTTTCAGTTAAATTAGTAATATATGGCTTCTTTATTTATATAAGCACATATCATGCAACACCTCGATTCATAGCTTTAGCGGCAGGCTGAGTGAATCTTGGTATCAATTCCCAAGTGAAAGTAGCCAACATTGTCATGATTAGTTTAGGCATGTTTCCATGCAACCATTGAATTGATGGGCCACACCAGGATGGGAGAAGCATCCAAAATCTTCAAGAACCTAACCCTTTGATCATTAGACTTCAAATAATGGACGGTTAAAAAAATACAGCAAATATACAATTAAAAATCAAGAGTTAATTAGGTGGGCCCTGAATGTAAAAAAATTCCTAGCCTCATCAACCTATACATTTGTTAAGGCCGAGGACCCATAATCCCGGACGCCAATTTCCGACAGCACTTGCGGGGGAGCCCGTGCAACAAAAATATCCGTGGGGCCCACAGTAATGTCCATGTGACATCCACTCCCTCGGTCAATTGAGCCAGCTCATGCAGCACCATGAAACCAAATATCAAACATATCTAAATCTCAAGTGAGCCACACTACAGTGGGATTGAGACTTCCTCCATGAAAACCTTCATGGGGCCCACCATTATGTTTATATGCCATCCAATCCGTTCATAAGATGAGTCCCAATATAGCATCACTAATAAGGTCTGCCCAACTGTTTCCTGTGGTGTGGCCCACTTGAGTTTTGTATGTGCCTGTTTTTTTGGGGGAGCGTATTAGGTGAGACCCAGATCCACCGAGGTGCGTGGGACCCCTGAAGGTGGGGCTCACAGTGATGTGTGTGTCTTAAATCCTCACTATCCAACCATTTTGAAAGATTATTTTAGGGTGTGATGCCAAAAATGAAGCTGACTCAAATCTTAGACGGACCACACCATAAAAACAGTCGTGATTGAATCTCTACCATTGAAAAATTTATGGATTTCACTGGTATGTTTATTTACCATTATTTTCCATCCAACCTGTTGATAAGGTCACAAACATCTAGATGAAGAGACCAAATAAATATCATCTTGATCCAAAGCTTTTGTGACCCACAGGAAGTTTTTAATTGTCAATCACTACTGTTTCCTGTACTATGGCCCATCTAGGATTTGGAACTGATTCATTTTTTGGATCATTACCTAAAATCAACTTTCAATACGGCTGGACGGCATGGATGTAGTCACATACATCACAGTGGCCCCACAGTCAGGGGTCCCACCTAATCCGCTCCCTGTTTTTTGGTGGACCAATTGATGTACAGAATAGATGTTACACAGATATCTAGGAGGGCCCCCACAGAGAGCTTTTTCGTAGAGAATTATCGTCCCTCCCTCCGTATAATTCCTCATTATGGCAACGGCAATGTGATGTATGTCTTGCAAGCGACTCAACCGTCCACGTGGCAGCATGACAGATGTGATACATGGCAGCCCATGAGTGGTCTGGAGGGCTTTGCTTCTGCACCACTCCATACCCATGCTTCCCAATAAAATAAAATTAAAAATAAAAAAAAATAATAAAATAAAATAAAGAGCATCAACAACCACATGAAATGAAGGTGTATGTAGAGAGGTTGCTGTCATTGCAGTTTTTAATTTTGTTGTCTGTTTGGAGAGCTGTTCTCTGACACTGTCATCTTCATTTTAGATTAGTGCTCTTTTGTTTTTCTTTCTCTGTTTTGTGTGGACACCCAAAGCTGCATCTTGGCCTTCCATCTTGGGTTTGCCATATCTAAATTGGTAAATGATCCTATGAAGTGGACAGTCTGATCCATTGATCGGAATTTTCCAGTAGGCCCACCACACATTTCATGGGCTACTATGCAAAAATTGTGCAGGTCAGATGGTGGGGCTCAAAGAATAGATGGCTCAAGTTTTCTGATAGAATGGTCCAAGTCCAACTAGTTGTATCATAGATTACAGTCCACCTAACCGATAACTTCCAACTTGTCATGTGCCCTTGACATCCAACCTGTATAATTGGTTGGGCCCACCATGAGGATCACCTTGAAATGAATTCAGGCCAATACACTCAGTAGGTGGGCCATGCCATAGAAAATAAAGTTTTGCAGTTAATAAATAAAAAATATAAGTGTGGTCCACCGGATTGGTGAATTGGGATGATATTTGCCTAATGTAATCCTTATTGTGGGGTCAAACTATTGGACGGTTTAGATGTTGGGAGTTTCTTGCAGGGTGAAGTATAATTAACCATCAAACCGGTGAACCTGACACCTCTTTTTCATATTAACGATCTTGATCCTCGGAAGGTTCAGAAGTAGTTGGCTGATGGCCTATGATTTTTTACTAAGCTTATGGTCCTTGATGGAGTGGAATGGTGGATGGAACCCAAACAATCTTGACCGTCCATTTTAAAGCAGCTTTATTAGAAGGCTAAAATAGTTCATTTCGTGTGGATTTTGCATTGTCGTCCATAACATGTGCATGGACCTAATGGATGGTCCAGATCAATCAATTGGACTGCTTAAGTGCCGCAATGCAACTAGGAGTACCATAACTGATTGTGCTATGAGAGCACAGGAACATTTATCGTGTGGAAAACCGACTCATGGGTGTTGGAGAGGAGCATACCCCTCAACCCATGAAATCATGTGTACCGTACCTTTTTGTGGTGGAGTGAGTACCTTAGTGTACATTGTACACCTCGGGAGCACCTGACATTGTGCTTACGAGATATTGGTGTACGGTGGTGACCGGCACCAGTAAGGAGGTGGCCCACATGATTGATTGTCCATGGGCCTGAAATCGACCCATTTGGATAAGGATCCTAACTGTTCATAAAATCCAGAATAACAAAACATAGTCAAGCGGTTCACATCAAACGGGCAAAAGTCCACTTTTTAAGCTTGTGGCCTACCCATGGTGGGGAACACCTCTGAACTGGTTCCTGTCATCCATAGAGCCATAGACCCATGGGAGCACAAGTTCAGGTGGTCCCAAGGGTGTAGGGAAAATCAATGAATATACACTTATTAAAGAGGCTGATCACATGGAGCCACTTGTACGGAAGCCCATCCGACCGGTGAGAAAGGTCAGCCCCATCATTAGGATATATAGCATGAAAATCAGGCAATTTCATTCATTGTGTGGACTAAACAATCCAAATCAATGGATGGCCGACCATTAGGACCAACGTACGAACTCATGACGTATAGTGAGTGGATTGCCCTGATTTTTTCAGAAGGTGATTTTCATGGTGGGTCCACCTTTTGCACGGCGTAGATGTCCTGTAAATGGTATACGTTGGTGGAATTAAACATGCAGTGTTGAAAGCTGATGGTGCTCGGGTTTGTATATGCAAAATACATCTTTTTCTTTCAATGGAATAGAGACGTTTGCTAGAATACATCCCCATGTAATACGGTAGTATACATCGCGATTGTAGCCATTGGATTTGAGGTCATATCCATTGATCTAAACTGTTGATCCAAAGATAAAAGTAGTACCCTCAGATATCTTAAAGATTGAAAAATTCTAGACTTTCGAATCAGTCACCCACCAAGATACGGTTCATATTCATTAGAAAAAATATTAGTAAGTGATGTTTTAAAGATTTCTTAATTAGTGTATTCTTTACCTATACGGTGAGGCCCATTATATAAACAGTTTGGATCATGGACCATGACCCGATATCCAACTTCTATAGCCACGATGTATCCTACTTAGTACATCGGGATGTATTCCAACAAACGTTTTCAACGGGTGTTAAAAACCTCAAGAAAATGACATGGGAGCCGTAAATTCCTCAGATGAAAAAGAGAGGCAATTTCGGTGGGATATGGTTAGTGAGCTCATGTACGGAGAATACACACCAAAAGCGGGTGTATAGATCACCTTTACTTTCACTGATGAATGCACCCGTAGATCTTGACCGTCTGATGACGGGCCACATCTTGGATGAGCCATATCCAAGAAGTTGAAAGGATAGAATGATCTTAACCATCCACTAGTGGACATTTCCATGGACCATTGATCATAGCTTTTATTAAATCTAGAAACGAATGATCCTTGTGATTTTCAGGCAATTGCCAATGCAAGAGATGGCCCACTGATTGTATAGTCCATATTTACGGGCATATTGATGTAAAACGGGTTGCTATTACATGGTCTAGATGGACCAAAAGAAGACCGGTCGAGGCTAAAAGCATTCAAAACTATTAGGATCGCAAAAATGTTGTATCTCGCTATCTGGATGAGTTTTTGGGAGTATAATAAGCTCGAACTACTTAACTAACAAAACTCGGGTTGCCCATGCCGGAATCGCGAGATTAGACCAGATGAATGATCATTAGGCTAGTTTAAACTAACTCATAAAAAATAAAAAATAAAAAATAACTAGTTTAATTTCAATTTTACTATTTATAATAAGTTTTATTTCGGTCATAACTTTTGATGGTAGAATTTTAGAATTTGTACCTAACATAAAAAAGGCTTAGAATAATTAGTAGAACAACATGGTTGGTGTTTAAAAGCTTTCTATTTTTTGCCAAAAGCATGAGTTTTATTAAGATTGAGAGAATTCTATAAATACTAAATTTACTAATAAGTTGCTTTTTTTAAGTGTTTTAATTGGAGTTAAAGTCTAAAACTTTTTTTTAAGGTGTTTTAGTTGGAGTTAAAGTCTAAAACTTCTACCTAAGGTTTAGTTTCTCATTTAAAGCATTGTAGTCATATTTAGAGCTTATTTGTTTTCATTTTACAGAGGTAATAATTATTTACAATGTATTTACCTACACATATTTCAAGAATGACAGTTTACGTTTGCTTTTTGTGCACATAAATCAATGAGAGAGTGATTTTTTTTTGGGCCCACTATGATACACATGACTTATCCACTCCGTTCATCCATTTTGTGAGTTAATTTTAAGGCATACAGTAAAAAATGAGGCAAATCCAAAGCTCAAGTGGACCACGCCACACAGAATAATGGATTGAACTCCTACCATTAAAAGCCTTTTATGACCATTGTTTTTTGTGGTGTGGGCCACTTGAGCTTCGATGTGCCTCATTTTTAGGCTCATGTCCTAAAATGTTATGGTAAAATGGATGGACGGCATTGATATTTCACTAAGATCATGGTGAAGCACACAAATGTATATGAGTTCTTTTCGTACCCTTTTTACCTTAAGGAATTACCCTTTTTAACAAAAAGAAAAAATAATAATAATTACTTTCTTACGTGCATTTCCTGTCAGGAAATGAAAACAAATAAATGGGGGAAATCCAGTCAGGGATTTCCAAAGGCCTTATCAACTCAAGGTTCTTATCCGGTTAAGCAAACCGTCATATGTTCACTGCATGCACAGTAGAGATGGTTTATACACCATTTTCCATGATGGGGAGAAGGCAGGTGGGCACGACTACTGAAGTGAAATCCTAGTCAGCAAGCTGGGCATGCTGCTCAGAGTAATATCTACTTTATAAAGTAGACCCCACCGCGGATAGGCAGTTGACCATCCTTTTTTGTCTAAAGATGATCTCATCCATTCAAAAAATGTAGACTTGAATATAAACGTTCATCTGATATATGATTTTATCTGTCTATAGATCGAACGGTCATGATAGTTTTTGAAAACCCAAATTTTCCATGTCTGGTTCACGGCAGGATGTTGCCTGTTGAACGGTTCCGATCAACCATAGACATGGCCCAATGAAGTGGACCATAATTATTTAAAGTTAATTAATTATTTATTTATTATTATTTATCATTTGCATGTCATGTAAACGTAAAATCAAGTGTAATTCAGTGACCCTTCTTGTTTTATCGCTTCCATTCCACTCGAAAGAGACATGCATGATGCATGGAGGAGCAATTTGCAAGTTGACGTATAGAGATGAGAATTGCACGGTCTAGAATCTACACCCCCATTGCACACGTGCCAAAATTTCCTTGTGAAAGATCCGACCCGCCATCGGGTGGGACCCACCACCTAGATGCCCCCAACAAAAAATCAGGCTGGTTCATTTACAAGGTCCACAGCTTTTTTTACATTGAGTGTGGACCTTTCAACATTTTCAGAATCCATAGGTTGATTTTGAGCATTGTTGCGTGGATGATGAGTGAGCAAGTTTTATTTTTGTGGCCGAGGTATCTACTGAGTGATTGACACTTGATGAACGGCATGGATCACAGGAATGTGGGCCACGTTCTGTGAGTGTGCCTATAAAGTGCACGTGCTAGTCCTGACATGGCCAGTACCATGAGAAGGGCTCAATAATCAAAATTTAAATTTCAAGCTGTGGTGATTTTATTGCGGTGATTTTGGCATTCTTGAGAAAGATACTTGTAAATACCTCCCTTCTGGTTTTATACCATTGAAAGGACTTCACTCGGGTTTGAATTATTGCAACTACCCCCTTTTGCTAGATACATTAGTAATTAATCTGCACCACATACTGAAATAAAGTGGTCCTAGGAATTCATTTCACTGAAGTGTGGACCTAACTATCATATTTAAAGGTATTTAACATATCTATCTGGAAGGTCCTGCACAATAAATATTGGACACCCAAAAAAATCAAACAAATTCAACCATAAAGTGCACCACAACCACCTCAAAAAACCTAGAAATTTACTTGATAGGTCACCTGATTTTTGTAAGGGGTTGCATCCTTCCCAGGGAGACTCAATCCATGTGAGGGTTTTGTAGGACCCACCATGATTATGGGTTTTATCCATGCCGTCGATCCATTTTGCCTTCATTTCAAGGTATGAACCAAAAAATAAAGTAGATCCAAGGCTCAAGTAAATCACACTACAAGAAGCAACAGTGATAACAATGCCCACTGTTGAAATCTTCTTAGAGTTCATTGGAATGTTTATTTGCCATCCAACTTGATCATAAATTCACATAGACCTAGATGAAGTGAAAACACAAATATCAGCTTGAACAACACTTCTACCACTACTAAAAAAGTTTTTTATGGTGGGAATTTAATCCACTCTGTCATCTGTTTGAACTTTAGATCAACCTAATTTTTAGGCAGCTCATACTCTCAAATAACATAATAAGATGGATGGACAGTGTAGATAAAAACCCATACATCATGGTTGGTGCCACAGGGCCCTAGTTTGGACCGAGTCCATCCAAGCAAGGGCAAGAGGCAATCCGCTTCCCTAATTTTTGGGGTTTTCCATTTTCGTGGTGGCATGACTATATCAAATGGGCTGGATGATATGCAATACAGCTGTACATGAGTCAAGTTGAGCTGAGCTTTGCCCTGTTCAATGACCACCTTGGCTTGTATTCGACTCAACTTGGCCTTTGAGCTGGACTGACATGGTCAAGTTGGCTCGATCAAGCTTTCAAGCTGAGTTCGAGCTTGAAAAAAACAAAAAACCAAGCCCAAGGGACAAAAGCCTGGCCTAAAAATGTTTAAAATCCAAGCCCAAAGGAAGCCTCAAGCCTATTAACACCCCGGCCCCTCACTTGCTTTTATAAAGAGTTTCACTCCTCATTTCTTTGCTTTCTTCTGATGTGGGACTAAACAACATACCTAGTCGAGTTAAGTTTTAACTGAGTTAATCGCGCTAAGCCGAGCAAGTCGAATCTAGCTATGAACAAGCCAAGTTTCGAGCCGAACTGAATCGAGCTAGGCTCGAAACTCATTTCGAGCATGGAAAAAAGGCTTAGATTGGTTCGGAGCCAGCATTCGAATCGAGCCGAATCAAGCTGTTTCGAGCCGAGTCGAGCGACTAACTGAGCCCGCTCAACTCATGTACAACTCTATATACACATGCATATTCATGCTTCCACAACTAGTTGCCTATGAGACCAGGGTAAAATAAAGGTTTGTGAGGAGCTCATACATCAAGGCCCTAGGAGAGCCAAAACTCATTCCTCCAAGGGATATGTCTCTACATGCTCAGCTAACTAGTTAGAGACATGCCGAAATACAATAGTTGAGATCATGTTTGGTTTTTCATTTTTTTAAGTAATGGAAAGTAAATGAGCTATTATTTTCATTTTAAGGTATTTGTTTAAATACAAATTGCAACTCTTAAATCAAGAGTAAAATATACTTATAAAGGAAACAAGTAAGATAAAATTGTACACCCACACCTTTAGGATAGTGGTAGACTGAGTGAAGATAACCTCGTTTCAGCATTGAGGTCCCAATATCAATCCCCAGTATGGGGGGTGGCTAGCATTGAAGTGTGACTAACAATATGGGTATGTATACTAACAGTGGGTTGTGTGTACTATCCCCCCCCCCCCCCCCCCCCCCTCCAAAAAAAAAAAAGTAAATAAATTGTAATCATTACATTTTTACCTTATGGAACTACCATTTTTATAATGACTTTTAGGTGAAATAAACAATGGTAATAAACTTATCATTGTAGTCAAATATAAGTAATGTCACCAGACAATACTAAGTAAGCAATCATTACCTATTTCTAATTATCTACTGTTGTAATTGGAAAACCAAGCATGCCTTAACATGCAGTGCATACAATTCATATGCAGGAAATACATTAACTCAATTAAACTAAGGGGTGTTTATTTTTTCATTTACCTATGCAATTACCAGTGAATAAGTAACGATTATTTACTCATATAATTATCGAATTAGTTCAAAGGTTGATGTTGACCGTGAGCTTGTTTGTTAAGCTACCTATTTCACAGCAATGAATTCGTACAATTTCCACGTATAAAAATTGTGGGGCCCATAATGATGTTTATATCTTATCCATGTCGTTTATCTGTTATGCTAGCTCATTTTAGGGCACAAGTCCAAAAATGAGGCAAATTTGAAGCTCAAGTGAACCATACCATAGGAAAGGGTGGGAATGGTGGACGTCATTAACCCCCTTGTTGCTTGTGGTGTGGTCCACTTGAACGTCTAATCTGCCTCAGTTTTTGCCGCATGCCCTACAATGAGATGATAAAATGGATGGCTGGCATAGATCACATATATAGATCACTGTGGGACCCATGAATTTTGACAATACCAAGTCGGTTGGATTTCATGCTTCATGGTGCTGTTTTTAAGGTGTAATTATGGATGAATTTTTTTTAAACAAACACCCTTCAAAACTATTTATTAGTTATTTATCCTTATTTACATATTACATATGTAATTGAAAAAACAAACATCCCTTAATAAAGATTATAGAACCCTTCGTTGCTAAGTCACCAAAATTAGAATGGTTTCATGGACACTTTCACTTTAAACAAGATTATTTAGTTTTTTTTTTTTTTTTTCAATCCGTCTAATAAATGTGACCAATCCCATAGTTTGGACAATTTGACTTACTTGCGTGCCAAGGCAATTTCTTTGTAATTTCTACGCGCCTACGCATCACCCATCACACTCCGCCAGCGTATCAAAATTCTTCTTTTTTCTCCTCCTCCTTTTCATTTGTACCATTTTCTTAACTGTAACAACTCATCCACTGTACACGTGGCATGCATATACATACTCCACATCAACCAAATTGTGCGGCTCACCATGGATAAATCATCAACCGAAAAAGTCGCTCATGGGACGATCTTAGCCATCCAATCTTGCTGGTTGAAATTTCAACCTTTGGTAAACTTTTCATATCCATCCATTTGACACCCACCAATTGAATGGTTAGGATGGTTCGGTGAGTGCTATTTCCAGGTAGTGCTCCATCCAAGATAGGCCCCACAATTTGAACGGTCTGGATTGGTGATTCACCATCTTTTTTTTCATCTTTTTATTATTATTTTGCTCTAGGGTGGAGAAGACCAATTTGTGGGTGTGTTGATAATTATGGTGGGCGTGGCTATTTGTGTGTTGGTGCTTGCATTGCCTGTCATATGTGTTCCCCACCTTTGGGACAAGGTGGGGCCCACCTCGAGGCTAGCTGTTGACATGCCACTCGAGTTCACATGAATTCAAAGCGAAAAAATAAAAAAAAGACGTTACTTTATATGGCTTGGAAGACATATTTTCATAAGAGATAAGCTTTGGCGTATGTTTGTCTTAATCATTTGTACCTCCAAAACCATCTTTTTCAAAGCCCTTTGCTTTGCCCATTTGAACTAGAAGCTGCTATCCCGGACTTTAATTTCAATTAGGCCCGTGATTAGGAAAGAAGTGACATGGCCCATGGCTAGTGCCAACATGGCACATCCTGGTAGGATCGAGGCCTTAATTTCATCAGGTGGGTCCCACTATTTATGCCCCTTGGTCCAAAAACTGGACGCGGTTTAGCTGTTGACCCCAACACCAGCTAGCTAGCTGGTGTTAAAGCTATGTGGGCCCCACCATGATGTATGTGTTTTATCTATGTCGTCCATCCGTTTTGCCAGCTCATTTTAGGGCGTGATCCCAAAAATGACACATACCCAAATCTCAGGTGGACCACACCACAGGAAAACAATGTTGTTTTAATGTCCACCATTAAATAATTCCTATGGCCCACTGTAATGTTTATTCACCATCCAACCTGTTGATAAGGTCACACAGACTTGGCTGAAGGGAAAACACAAATATCAGCTTGATCCAAAACTTCTGTGGTCTTCAAAAAAGTTTTCAACAGTAAGAGCTCAATCCCCGCTGTTTCTTGTGGTGTGGTCCACCTGAGTTTTTGATCTTCCTCACTTTTTGTCTCATGCTCTAAAATTAATTGGAAATTGGATTGACGGCCTGGATAAAGTACATGCATACGGTGGATCCCACAAAGCTTCCCAGCTAGCTGCCTGGTACGTTGGGATCACTATCCAAACCGTGTCCCAAAAATCAGGCCAGTTAGAGCATAAGGTGGCCCACATGCACGTATTAACAGTCATTGGCTAGATTTTTTTTTTTTTTTTTTTTATAGAGGACTGAGCAACTCGTAAGTGATTGGTTCTCTTTTCCAAAGCATGTGGCCCACTCATGTCGAGTTAGCATGCATGGGGAATTGTCTGATTTAAATCCTCATCAGCCTGCACAGTCAAGCCCCACCTGGGATCAAAAGAAAATTCTTGTTGATCCAATGGGGCCCACCTGGACCCAAGAATGATGGAATGTATCTTGACCTTTTATAATGAGAATAGCTTATTTTCAAGAAATCTAGTCATGTGTACTTAAGAGCCATTAGTTAACTACTACATGGTCCATCGCGTTGTACTTTGCTCACCTGGGCCCACTCACTAGCCCATATTAGGATCATTCACTGGATCATTCTAGGGTTACAGCCAATATTCAGCAATCTCTGTTAAAAAATATTGGAATATGATTTGTGTAGAATCAACCACACTCTCTTATAAGTAGACCTCTCCCTCGTCTGGCCCATCTGTGATAGATCCAAGCCCTTGATCAGGGGGATCCCACCGGGAAGATTCACTTTCTACAAAACCAGAATAATCGAATCATCAGGTGGCCCACACACTTCTGCAAAAAAATGGACGTTAGAGATTCAACATTCAATGTACTCGCATGGCCCACCTGAAGTTCAGATCAGCTTGATTAGATAAAGAGACTGTACGGTGGCGCCCACGTGATGAGCTGATGTGATTGGATGTTAAAGCCCTTCAAGTGGACGGTTGGAACAGTTGCTGCCACGTAGCAGCAGAATGACTCACATGTTTCCATTATTAGTGCGCTTGACATTTTCTACCAAACAACTCCCACCGTCGAATCCATGATTGGTGGTGGGGAATCCAATGCAAATCAAACTCAGAGTTCCCGCCAAATTTAGGAAAAGAGAGTGGGAATTGTGCGTAGGAATCCCCGCCCACTATCAATGGATCGGAGAATCATCGAACGTAGTGTAATACTTGGAGCTATATGTGGGGCCCCATCATAATGGCTATGTAGAATCCACACCGTACGTCCGGTGCGGTGCGCCTCATGTCCACACCGTACAACCCAAGAATCATCCCCATCCAAAACTCAATGTAAAAGCACAGGTAAAACGTATTTATTCACGTGGTGTGGCCCACCTGAATTTTGGAATAGCTCCAGTTTTGTGTGTCCCTTTATCCTAGTGGGGCGCATCCAATAACTAAGTTGATGGCAAATAAATCACACGGTGGACCCCACATTCCATCTGCAAGTTTCTACGGTGGGCGTTCCCCTCCCTTATGTCCCTATTCTTCCCTTGGCGTGGCCCACCTGAGTCATGCATCAAGCTGAAATTTGGGTTTTGGGTTGTACATGTGAGCAGATCTAACAGACGGGTTGGATGGCCATCTAACATCATTGTGGGGCCCACAACAGCTTTGAACTTCAACGTATAGTAATTACTAATTACCACACGTACGTACAGCTTAGTGGGTGTTACCCCTAGCGTATGGCCCACATGAATGATATTTTGTATATCCACTCCGTCCATCCGTTTCTACAGCCCATTTTAGGGTGGGGTTCCAAAAATTATGCAGATCCAAATCTCAAATGGACCATACTATTAGAAACAGTGTGATTGAGTGCACCACCATTAAAAATTCCAAAGATCCCATAATAAGGTTTTGGTAACTTTTATTTTCAATCCAAACTCTTGATAATGTCAATAAGGTCTTGATGAAGGGAAAATATAAAGATTAGATTGATCCAAAACTTTGTGGGCCACAAAACGTTTTTAATGGTTATTCATCACTGTTTCTAGTGGTATGGTCCACCTGAGATTTGGATCTTCTTAGGGTTTTGGACCACATCCTAAAATGATACGAAAAAACAGATAAACGGTGTAGATATATAAAAACGTACATCAATATGGGCCCCACACGGTCAGGGTAACACCCACTAAGCTGTTCCCGGGGTAACACCTAATTCGGACTCCCTGTACCCGTGGCAAACGTGTACAGTGACAGGGACCGTTGATTTGGTGGACCACCACATGTGGGGGCCATATGCTAAAAATGGTAGTGATGGGAAATTTATTATATTTATTTAATTTGTTATAAGTTTTTTGCCGTTGCATGTGGACCATTGCTCATAATTGATGTAATGTCCCTTTCGCAACCATTGGTCAGAAAGCTACCACAGTCTGATCACCTTGATTTCCGGGATGTGGCCCACCCAACTGACGGCCTGTCCTGATTTCTGTACACAAGTACTCTGTTTAGTCGTACAGATGCTAAATAATGCAAGAGGGGGCCAGGGACTGAGGAGACGACACGTGGCACTTTTATCTCATTCATCTCTTCCTCACCACTCTCTCCCCATAGTGCACCAGGAATGCTGACTTATCAATCTGGACCGTCCATCTAGTTGTCACTACTGTGGTGGATAAATGGTGAAAAACAGATGTAAGTGATCCTTGCTGATGATATTCTATTTTCGCTATATATGTTTTAGAAACTATTCTCACTACTGTTGTGGTCTGAATAAGGAGGAAAATAGGTGAGGAGAGGTTGACAATTCTTTTCATTTACCTTCAGGAGAATTCTTTGAAGGGAAGTTCTTGATGGTAAGTTTTGCTTTACTATTACTCTATACCGAATCTCTAAAATTTTGTATCTTTTGTATTTTGTTTTTATTAAACTATATCCATCCAACATCTGTAGGGAAGGCATTCAAAACATGGAAATCAAATAATAGTCAATTAGACCACTTGGGTTTTTTTGTATAAAGCTTACCTTGCCTTCTTATGGTGGCACATTTGGAAGGATTGTGATGTGTGCATCTTTTGAAAATGCTGACTGTTTGGGAGCTGGGATTTGGAATGCATTGGAATCTAAATCACAATTACATTGGAATCAAGGTGATTCTAATCCTCATCTTTATTTGGTTGAAATGCACTGGAATTAGAGCTGTACATGGGCCGAGCCGAACTAAGCTTTGCACGATTTGGCTTGGTTTGGTCAACGGGCGACCTAGGCTTGGGCTCGACTCGGCTTAGTCCTCAAGCCCAACTAGCAAACTTGGCTTGATTTGGTCAAGCTTCTGAGCCGAATTCAAGCCTATTCAAGCATATTCGAGCTTCAAGCTTTCAAGCCGAGCTTTAGAAGTCAGGGACTATCAAAATGGGCGTTGCCCAAGGTTGGAAGGCGGTCGGCTATTGGACAGGGTGGTCGGTTATTTGACAAGGTTGGGGACTACCGAAATTTTTGGTTGGGCATTGGCTGGCCGAACGACGAGCGGAGAGAAAGAAGAGATGAGAAGAAAGAAGATGAGAGAGAGACAGAGAGAGAGAGATCAGAGGGTCATGGTCCTCGTGGAGGCCGGATGGCTGAAAGGCGATCAGGCAGCCGGGGGGGGGGGGGGGGGGGGTGGCAACGCACTCGAATGAGAAACTTTTAAATTTTTAGGGTTTTATTTTTTTTTATATATTATATAATATATTTTAAATACCGAGCCGGTACATGAGCTGAGCCAAATCGAGCTTGGTTTGAGCCAAGCCGAGTCGAGCCAAACCGAGTTGGCTCGGTTCATGCACAACTTTAACTGGAATCCATATCTTCTGTTTAGAAGCTGGTATTTGGAGGGCATTAGAATTCTCTAGTATATTTATAGGACTTAGGTTAATTAAATTAGCTTTCATATTCCAAATTAGTATATATGTGTGATATTTGATAGAATAGTTATAACAAGCCCATTAAAATATATACTTTGGTTAAAAAGGAGGATATTTCAAGACTTGGGTGGGCCACAAGTGCAAGGATCACAAGCAAGCAACTCACCAACATTTTTAATTATCCATTTAGATGTCTAACGTTTGGATGGTGCAGATCATTCTATTGGTGTGATTTTAGCGTTGCAGCCAATAATTGAAATATTGTTTTGGGGTATCATCAGTGTGTCGATATGTCCAATGAATTAGTAACCTAGAAACACATTTGTTACATGTGCGACTCTCTGACCCTTAAGGATGCAAAAAGGCATTTCCTTTGAATTACATCAGAATCTCATCATTTTACTGGGATTTCAAAACACAGTAGAAAGGTAAATTTGAAATACCTCTTATTCTATTTACTTCTAAATCTAAAGGTTGTCAAACACAAAAAGCAGCTATTTGAATTTGAAATGCACCTATTTACCACCAAGTCTAAGGTGCCAAATGAGGTGTAAGTTCTAGTGATGGGAAACCGTCTTCAAAGCCCGGTCTAGTAGTGGCCCTTGAGCCCTTTCTGACCCATCCATAGTGGAAAATTGTGTCTTTGGGATCAAGTGAACATAAGAGCCGTATACCCAAACTAGAAACTAGTGAAATGATTCCCTCCTAATCCAGGATGGCTAAAGTTAAACTTTGATAGCTGATCATTTGGGACTCTAATGGGAGGGTTCCTGGCTGTTATCAGAAACGAACATGGTGGGTTCCTAGCTGCAACAGCGGACTTATCATCGTTGGTGCTCTAGTTATCATGTAATCCCTTTTTTTTTTCTTTTTCTTTTTTCTTTTTTTGTGGTTTACAGCTTGGGCAGATCATTTGGACGAGGGGGCTCAAAATTGAGGAAGACTTGCACTCAGTCGTCGACACCATCATCATCTCCTGGGCTCCAAGTTGGGAAGTGATGCAAACTGTCAAAAGCTGCAACTAGATCTTTCCTCCATGCCTGGCGTATCTCGCATTCCCTTGTGGCAGTAGAATGTCTTGCAGGCCTCAAGCTAACTCGCATGCTTTAAAGTGATTTTTATGGAGGAAAAACGCTTGCATATATACCTCGCAACAGGTACCTACTTAATTTCTCTAACGTGGGAAAACGACTTAGTCTGCATGAAATCCACCCTGTCCATCAGGTGCATCACTCATTTTTTAGACTCCTCATAATAAAAATCAGGTTCATTCAACACTCAAGTGGGCCACCTCAAATATATACCTAAAACCTCTAAATTTACATGGTACCCACCTAAGTTTTGAAATGCTGTAATTTTCAGGCGACTCTTCCGTCCTCATGAGTCACATCAGAGGAATGGATTGGATGGCTTATAAACATTTCAATGGCTCCTTATACAACAATAATGGTTGGCTGTCTTATCCCAACTGTTTCCTAAGGGGGTGCCTACCTTGAGTTTTGGATGGTTTTGATTTTTGGGTTCCAATTGAACATAAGGTAGCATATGTGATTGATAGGTGGTTTTCATAAAAGTTTCAACTATGCTGGTTGAGTTCAATTGCTCTAATGGCCAAATAAAATCAAGATCCATAGAATCATGAGCAACCTAAAAAGGGTAAGCTCATCTAGCTACAACAATAAGACATGCATGTTGCCTACCTCATGCACGTGGCAAAGCTAGCTAACCACTATAATGGCCTCATGACTAGTGTTGGGTATCAACAAAAACATGGTTGCACCAATTGATAAGCTTCATTGATATACTAAACCATTCTACATAATTCCTATGGCTGAAAATATTTGAGAAGCAGAGTACTGACTATAATGAGTTGGCCTAAGATCACAGAACATTATTCACTTCCGTATGGAGAAGCAAATAACTTTCAACACACGTGGTAGCTCAAGAGAAACTCTTATTCACATAACTAGCATAAGAAATGCATGCAACCAATGACTAACTTATGACAAACAATTAGCATTAGTGTCATTTAGCATGCACAACTGTTTTTGTGTCTAGACAATTATTTCCATATTAGCAAATGGGAGAAGTAGTTGCAAAGATCTCTCCTAAAATTCATCCCAAAAGTTTTATAAATAAGAAAAAGATAAAAGAGTTCTGAGCCCTCACCAATCCAACACATTTCAAATCAAATATATATCGCAATGCTACTTTTCTTTCTCTTATCTTATCTTGGCATAGGAGTAGTGTAATTTCGTCCATCTACAGTGTTGCTCTAGACTGACCTACACTAGGAGTAATGTAACTCCCTTTCATCTATACCAACCACTGGATTGTAAGAAAGATTTATTTTTTTCTTCAGTAGTGTGATTTTCATCGTCTATGCCTAAGTTACTAGACTAAGGAAGATTTACATTTAGAGCCTCACCATCTACATTATAGACTTTTTATCTTTGTTTCAATTAATGCAATTGAGTTTTTTTTACTTACGCATTGTATAAATTGTATTATCTTTATCATTATAGTAAGAAAAAGTTCTTTCAACTAGAAGAAAAGAATTCATTAGAATGACAAACCCTCCTTTTTATAAATCACTTGATTACATATATGTAAGTAGCTGAATAGGTAGTTAAGCTGTGTCAATTCTTGATCATAAATGACCACCACCTTTTTGTCTATCACAACACTTGAGGTTAAAGGCATTCGATTCGAATTAAGATGTAAAAGGCCCTAGCACGCATAACACAATATTCACATAAAGATGACTAAATTTCAAGCCAAACATTGCATGTCCTTAAAACATTTAAGGTTGTCCTTCGAGAAAACTAATTGCATGCCTAGGTAAAACTGTTCAAGACTTACTCACATGACTTGTATGTGTATAGTAGATGTTTTATTTCTAACCGTCTATAGCCTGACTTGTGTGTCACACGAAGGAGCCTGACTTGTGCTAACTCATCACTATCTAGGACAAACATGCATCAATCCCATCCATCAGTTTTTGTCTTCACATTTTCACCATCAGTAATCCAAGACTTAGGTGGGTCACACCATAGGAAATGATGTGAATTCTAAATTCATATGGCGTGGCCAACATTGGTTTTGGAATGCCCTAAATTCAAAGGAGTCCATTCATCCTGGTGTGGTGCATCAGATGAGTGGATTGGAAGGCCAATGTCCTGGCTCAATACCTAGATAATGCACAACCTCAAAAAATGGGCTTGGACCACTAAACTTGGCTCAATAGCTAAACTCCAGCTTGAAATCTATCTAGGCCCGGTGGCGAAGATGAGTGAGGACCAATGATGAAAAGCCTGGCTCAGCCTATTGCCCAAGTTATACTATACAATATTGTAAGTATTGGTAATGTGCATAATGGAATATGTATACCAGTGTATATGGTAATGTGAAGAACTTCAGTGGGACATAGGATATAAGCTAGGCTTGGACATGGGCTCATGGCTCTGGGGCTAGGCCTGGGCTAATTAACCTTGGCCCAGCCCTATCCCGACCCATTGCCATCTCATTAGAGCGAAATCCAAGACATCCATCAGTGGGACACCACCTTATGGAATCTACTCTAGAAAATCCGGCCACTCCAATTATCAGATGGACACAGTAGTAGAAATAAAAGGCTCGATCGATAAACATGGCTATAAAAATATTAGCCAAGTGTTTTCAACCGTTCATTTCTTTTGCAAAATGTTGCAAATATATGATGAGTGGAGGTGCCCGATTCAAGGTAACTGAACGGTGGGACCACTTAATGGATGGTTGGATCCTGCATTTAGTGCTTATCTTGCATGCATGGGGATGCATATGGGCTGATTGGGATAATGGCGCATGCGCGTGAGCCTACAAAAGCATTGAATTAAAATGGCCGATAATACTAAAATGATGGTTAGCAACATCTTCTAAGTTGTGGCGTCTGATCTATCGTACACTTGGCATACATACAATTCAATTGAAATGTCTCTAACTCCCAGGACCCACTGCATAGCCTGAGAAAACCATTAATCGAATCATCTTAACCGTCCAATTAGTGGCTATAGTATGTACGGTTAGAAATTAAAAAAAAATTAAATAATTGAATTCATGAACCGTGTGATTGCAATAGATGCAGTCCCATGCGTACAGTAAATCCGTGGTGACCTATTTTCGATCTGAACCATTCATTTATTCATTCATATAACTAGGAGCAAGCCATCGTGTAAGAATCACTCCAACCCTTTTGAACGGTCTAATTTGTTACAACCATCCATTGTTTACAAGCCATAAATCACATGGTTAGAATAATGGAATCAAAATATTACTTTAGAATCATAAGAAATAGAAAGTGGGATCTGTCGAATAGATGTTTCTATACAATGATAGGACCTATTTGGTTTCTCGAATCAATCTTGACCGACCATTTTCAGGCTATCATAGCTGTAAATCTTTATCTACGGCCTTGATTTATGAGCTAGTGCTTGGGCTGGGTCTTGACTGACCATTATAAAATATGAAAATGTACTAGCATATGACCTCTTCTTCTTTTACTCCACCAGCCAATCTTATTAATCGGCATTTCATATATAAATAAATCAACCAACAGCGAAAGTTACGGTTGTACCAACCCACTAAAATTTCAAAGAAATAAGAGAATGTTCAAGGAAGAAATCTGTACGATCGAATAGAAAATTATATATTGAGGACCATACGTTAACAAACAAAAGCACAAATCATATACCGTCAAAGAGCTGAATGTCTATACGTATATATATTCGCATCACATAAAGAAACACCTTGATATATATATATATATATATATATATATATATATATATATATATATATATATAGAGGACAGATGGGTCCATGGTATCAGATTTTAACTGTTCGACTGTCATATATAATTGGATACCATAATCTTATGTGTAAAATTGATGATCGCATCCCTACGTATTCATGGCACATCTTTGTATGGTAGACTGGGCCATGATATGGGTTTGAGTCCTTGCCTCGTTGGTAGACTCTGCGGAGTTTCAACAAGGGGTCTTAAGTGCGAAACCTATTATCAGTTAGTATTTTGTAATTAATTTTTATTGTTTTTATTTTAATTAATCTTTCTTTTGTTGGTTTGATGTGGCCCATTTGCTAGGGCCTCTCCAAATGACTGCTACATCGACATTGAGGGATATATCTTCAAATATGTGACGTAACGTGTGACGTGCATTCATGTCACAGTGAGATTAAGAGTCTCTCTCTCTCTCTCTCTCTAAGGACTTCATGTCTCGGGTGATTGTGTCTTCTGAGGATATCATGCCAAAATCCAACTGTACCGGAGATATTTTATCCAGGGGCATAAACTATCTCAAAAGGAGTGACTGAGCTCTTTCGGATCAATTTTATTACTACTTCACAATCATCAAAAAGTTGTTCCATTAAACATTCATTTGTACAAGTATTTTCCATAGCATTGTTTTCAACATATTATATATAAAGAGCAGGGCAGGCCCTATAAAAAATTGTTATGACCCTAGTAAATTTTAGGGTTAGAAATTAAAAAACAAAAAAAAAAAAAAGGATCCAAACCATACATCTTTGCATCCATCCATCCCTTAAAAGAGAAAATCATGCAATTCTACAACGATCTGACCATTATATCTGCATGGCAACCCATCAAATTTGCATTGGACCTAATGGACAGTCTAGATCAATTGATTAGACTCTCCAAGCGTTCTAATGCAACTAGGAGAACTAAAGTTATTTGTCTGCCGGACCACCATTGTCTATCTTTCATCACACTCGTTGATCAGGTGCAATTCACTAGGATGAAGAGTAAATACAAGAATCGGCCTGATCCAAAACCCAGGCAGGCCACACCATGTGAACTGAGGTTTTAGGAGCAATTTTACGTTGTTCTCGTTGAAGTGGCCCGTCTGAGTTTGTCATCGGCCTGACCTTTTGCATGTAAGGTGAGCATAAGGCCTCTCAAATGATGGACGGAGTAGATTTTAATATACAACATGATGGACCCACAGATGTTGGGCGCTTTAACCGCTGCAGAAAACGTGTGGTAGACTATTCCTGTCCATACATTTAGTGATAAGCGGGGCCCATAATTCCTCATTCGTACGGATACCATGTGATACAATAACAAATGTAGAGCTCTAATCCATTAGAATTTCGTGTACATCACTACAGTGCGAATTCTTCTATGGACCCTAGAGCCCCTAGATTTCATCAACAAGGACCGTTGGATGGAAGGAAATCCATCCAATGGTCCTTGTTAACCCAAAAATAACCATGATTGCATGGATCATAGCCATAAGAAAGAATTTACATATAAAGAAAATATTATCCATCTGATTTTCCCTTCGAATTTAGACACCTCATTGTTTTACTTTTAATCATCCATTTGATTGCCATTAATTGAATGGTCTTGATCAGTTTGATTTTAAAGATATGTTCCATACACAATAGACCCACGCTTCGGATGGTCCGGATAGCTCATGTGAGGAGGATGAGTCAGCCACAATTTTTTAAACAGTGCAAAACGAACACTGGAGTCTAGACTGATAATAAAGATAAGACCACGAAGGCAGCTTTCATCCTCCTTTTTGGGTCATGCAACTTGCAAGTGGTGCTGACATGATATAAATGACCTTTAGGTGATCCAGTACCTTAGAAATTCCTTTGTGGGCCCACCATCAACAGTGACCCATTAGAAGGTGGAATCCACCGTAGAAAACTAACCATGATTGGATAATCACAGCCATACAGTGAAGGGTATATATAGCTGCCGCCGTCCATTTTGTAGGCCCTTATTGAAATGGTTTTGACCATCCAAATGTTTAGTGCAGCGTGGACCCTCTTCTCCAGTGGAACGTAGTTGGGTCCATTTGGCCCCACATGTACCTATTGTAATGAGGAAGGAACCACGAAGACTTCTCACTACATGGCCTGGCAATGGGCGCGCCTGGAACCATCTATCAGTGTCCGAAAGATGAGAGAATAAGTGCCATGAGACTGGAAATCGCTTTGGTGGTATGCTCTTCTAGACCATAGGATTTTCTTGCAACTTTTCAATTGGATTTACAAAATAAATATCATTTGTAATATTAATAGTATTAAAACACGGTTGGGGATTACATTGGTCTCTACCATGAATGGTCAGGATCAATAAGGCCTCATGGCCATTGATCCAACACATTAAGCATTTTATTTCCATACTTTTAAATTCAAAACAATGTCACCCAACTTAAATGTTCAACTAAATATCGATTTGGGGGACGTCCAAACGCACCCCTAACATACAACACAAGTAGTGAAGCTCATCTTTCCTTACAATAGACTATTAACAACATTGAAATTTTCAACCTTCTCTTCTGATTTCAACCTAAGCACACGCAAAATCTTCCCCGCGACCCGATCGCGCATGCCGCACTCAGAAACTTCTCTTTCAGCACTTTCTTGCATTCCACAATGCACCCGGCAGTGGTGCAAGGGTTGAGCTCGATCCCGAATACGGCATGGGCCATGCCAGGACCAATGGTCAGGATTTCAAACAACATGACCACTGCCAACACTAGCACCAAATGCACCATTTTCTGGCCTTCCATTGCAAAACCCAAAAGGAACCTTAAACCCTGACTAAATCTAGCTACCTTCCTATATCTACTATGGTTGTTAGGAATGTTACATATATATAGGAATTCTAAGCCTCCAAAAGGGACTCCATTGACATGAAAATAGCATTTTTTTTTTCATTTGATATGAGTGAACCCACATTAACAAGACTAAGACCGTGTTTTGGTGGGCCACACACTCCCCTCTCCATCACGCAGTGTAATTAGTAAAAATCAGGATGGTCTACTCATCAAATAGGACATTTGTGGACGTTAAATATGGACCGTCCATTTTTTTTGCACATTGGTGGTCTACAACCTGATTTTTTTTTACATATGGTCATCTTCATGGTAGGGGCCACCTTGTGTGCGGCTCGGATATCCCACGTGCTTACCAGGTTGGCATGTGTAATCCTGTGTGGAAGTGCGTTTGGAGAAGGGGTATGTATGTTGGACGAGCTAACCTCAGGATGTATTTTAATTGTCTCTTTATATTTATTAGTGTTGTTAGGTGACATGAGATGCCACCCACTTTGGCTCATGCCATTTATTTTCCTGAATTAGTGGAATAGGGCCAGTGAGAGAAAGACACGAATTTCGGTAGCTTGTATTGGTGTTTACACGTGTAGATGATCGGTTATGGGGTGGATGGGCTAACCATAATGCTACAGATCATGTGGATTAGGATAATGTAAGTATTTTGAGTGGGCCACGTATGGTGACTAATCTACCGTGCAGAGGAACGATTGGACCCTGGCCGACTCACCAAGTCTCGATCGACTCATGACTTGTCCTAGTGGATTTGATTCGGCGGACATGGACTTCCTGCGAAAGCCTTGCGCAGGAAGTTCCTTCGCTGGGAACTTAGGTAGGCCATCTTGATGTTTTTGACAAATCAACTCCGTCCATCCACTTTGTGAGATCAATTTAGGACTTTGTACTAAAAATGAACCAGATCCAAGACTCAAGTGGGCCGAAAATGTGAGGATTGAATGTCCACAGTTGAAATATTTGTGGGGCCACAGAAGTTTCATATCAGGCTAATATCTGGATTTTCAGTTCATCACAGTATTAATGACGTTATGAACGGTATTGATGGCATATATACATCACTCTGGATCCCGGGGAGGTTTCAATGCTAAGAATTTCCCTACCTACCTTTTCATTTAGTGTGGCCCACTTGAGTCTCGGCTCCGGTTCGTTTTTGGTTTTATGTACTAAAACAATCTCAAAAATAGGATAGACGGGGTGGATTTCTCAAAAACATCAAAGTGGGCCCTACCTAGGTTTCCAACGCAGAACTTCCTGCGCAAGGCTTTCCTGATTCGGCCCTGTGACTCGTGCACATGGTCTCAAACTCGATTGGGTGCAACTGAATCTGAGCTGTCGACTTGGATATGAGTCACACAGGATTGTCTGTGGTACTTGTGGAGGACACTCTATCCGTGGAAACAGTGGGCCCAACCATGAAGATAACCCGGCACAAGAACCAGGACGATTCATGCATCAGGCAGGCCACAGCGCTGAAACCAAAGGATGGCTGATGATGTTACCTGGAATATAGGTGTGGTACACCTAACGGGTGGATTGGCCTGACTTTCGAGGTAGGTGATCTTCATGGCCGTGCTCAATATTTACATGGCTTGGATGTTCTCGGAAGAATCGGCCACAATTTTTTTATTTTTTTTAAAGAATTGGCAAGTGTAATCTTATGGAAAATGGGTATAATTTTTTTATTTTTTATTTTTAATCTCGGAGAGGAGAACAAGAGCATTCTCTCATCTCCTCTTCTCTCTCATTTCATCCTTCCATCCAAATTAGGGAACCAAGCTCAATCCATCATTTCGGTTATTTACTTCCAATCTCCAAACCAATTAGGAGAGGCTAGACAATAGCCTAGGGCATTTGGACCTTAAATCCATTCTATTAGCATCCCTAGAGCAGTACATGAGCCAAATCAAGTCGAGCTTGGCACAGCTCAGTTTAGTTCAGTTAGCAACTTACCCTAGCTCGAGATCAACTCGACTCAATCCTCGAGTCTAGCTGGCGAGCTTGGCCGAGCTCAGTCAACAGCTTGAGCCAAGTTTGAGCTAGATTCAAGTTCGAACTTTTGAGCCAAGTTCGAGTTAGCCAGGTCAAAAAACAAAAAAAGTGGGCTTGGGTAAATTTATTTTAAATAAGTAGGGATTAGAGGGCTTAAATTCAATTGATATTATATATATATTATATATATTTAGGGTATTTAAAATTGGGCTAAGTCAAGCTGAGTTGAACCGAGTGAAATTCAAGCCAAGCTTCGAACTGAGTCGAGTTGAGTTTGAATCAACTTGAGCTCAGCTTGAAACTATTTCAGGCTCAAAAAAATAGCTTAGCTTGGCTCAAACCTAACTTTCAATCCGAGTTGAGTTGGGCTTATTCAAGCCAAGTCAAGCAAGTTAACTGAGCTAACTTGGCTCGTGTTCAGCTCTAAGCATCCCCTAAGAATGGGTGGTGTGCATTTGCTAGCTACTCGGCTTTGGATCAGGCTTAGACCTATCAGTTTGGCCCATGTGCCTATCCTGGCCCAGCATGTATTGTTCCATTAATTTTTGGGCTGGGCTTGGGCCTATACCATTTTAGCCCTACCTAGTATGGATTGGGCACTAATTCATGTTTACATGCGTTCCGTTCTACGTAGGTGCTGTTCCCTTATCATCTGTTTATTCTTCTGTGAATGTGCAACCCGCTTGATCAAAGGATGAATTAGGGACATGCTGCCAGAATTAGAGATTTAATTAATTCGAGGGTAGGATGGGTTGGGCCCAGTCCTGGGCCCACTCATTTATGGGCTTTCGCATGTGTCTACCGGGCGCATGACGGGCGATCAGATTAGTCTGAGCCCACCCAGGCGAAACCCAACCCATTGCCACCTTCATTTACTCCCATTAAACCGTGCTAACTCGTCTATTTTGTACGTATCATAGGTGTAAGTGGACCTTACTTTGAAAGGAGTGTGGCCCCATAAACTCATTGATCTGGTGGCTGCCAAATGTGGATCGTGAAACAATAGACAACAGTCCATATCGATCGGAAAATGGTAGACGGTTAAGATAACGACGCTAGTGAAATGAAATTTTAGTATAAGCTCCATCCAATGAAGGCTGAGGGTTTAGATGGTCCAAATTGACAAACAAGTCTAAGACAGTGGTGGGCCAGCTCTGAGCGGGTCAGCATATATAGAACCCAACTCCATACAGGCCTCACCTGATCCCATCTGTATTGATTTTTTTTCTTCATATTTATTCAAATTAATGAGCAAGTGTGGCCCACTCTATCAACTGATGATCAGCTACAAGTATTATATATAAATTGCATATCATGTGATCAAATTGATAAGACCGATTACTTTAAAAAAATAAATAAATAATAAAAAACGTCAATAGCATACCTTCCACTAAAAGAGTATAATCCTCAGTCACATTGACCACTGCATGATCATTTTGAAAATTGTGGTTATTCATCTTCCTCTCATTTGTCGCTCATGCAATACTATTGAAAACATCCAAATTATCAGCCACGGCATGGATCTGGCCCATCTCTAGAGAATAAAAAAACTTTGATCATGCAATCTAGCCATTTAAAAGATGTCTCTCAAATGCATGCTTACGATTAAAGTAGCGAGTGGCCCAAATTTGAAGGACGTAATGGAGACAATGCCATCTAGACACAAGTTTTGGTTGAATTTAAAAAACAAGCTTGCTTTCAAATTGTTTCCTAAAACCCGCCTAAGATTTCTATGTTAGCTAAAGAACTGCATATTGTCGCATACCATTAGCTATTCCATACTGTATTTTTGAAAAGACACACTTACCCTTAAAGCAAACCTTCAAACAACATACCCAAAAAAATGTCCCTCTCTCCCAAACGTACTTCTCTCACTCTCTCTCTCTCTCCCCTAAACGTGACAACTCCTCTATACCTGCTAAAACCTTCTCTCTTTCAAGTGAACCACACTATAGGAAATTGGGGTAGATCTCAAGTGGACCACACCACAGGAAAGTGGGGATTGAACGCCTGACAGTGACAGAGGTTTTGTATTAGGATGATATTTGTTCCTATAGTTTATTTGAATGGTACTAATTCTACAACCAGTTTGGATGGCATATAAACATCATGGTCAGCTCCAACAAGGTTTCAACAGTGGACATTACTCTTCCCAATATTTTTTGGTATGTGTAGACACCCCACCTTCGGCTACACTGTTGGTAGAGATAGCTGGATGAATGGAGGACCATACCCCCAAATCCCAAGTCCAAACTCAGCCAAACTCACCCTTGTAAGCCCCATTCCATAGCCCAGTTCGAGCCTGAACCCAGTCAACCCAGTCCTAAATATTAGCCTGAAAAACCCCGTATAAGAAAAGCCAGTCAAAAAATTCCAAAAAAGTCAAACTCACTTAGTCAACCCGCTGAGTTAACCCTCTGAGTCAACCCGCCGAGTCAACCCGTCGAGTCAAATCACCGAGTCAACCCGTCGAGTCAAATCACTGAGTCGACCCGCTGAGTCAACTCACTGAGTCGACCCAGCGAGTCAAACAGCAGCCCCAAGGGTGCGACCGTACCTCGCTGGAAATCGAGGAACGGCCGTACGGGCGGCCCACAGTAGGCCGCCCAAACCGCCGCTGAATCCCAAGAAACGGCCGTACGAGCGGCCCATAGCAGGCCGCCCAAAATAAATTACGAGCTCTGCCACTGCTCGCTGCTATAAATACCCCCCTCCCCTTCTCATTTCAACACACCACTCAGCCAGAGAGAGCCCATCCGTCTGAGTTACCCTCTTTTCACCCCTTAGCCCATTCCTTCACCAAGGAGAGCCCGAGTGAGGAGAGCCTAGCCCTGGTCCAGCCCAGCCTGACCATTGGTCCAAGCCTCCTAAGCCATCCAAGTCTTGATCCAGCCACTCGAAGCCAACCCTTGCGACACCTCCGTCCATCCAGCTATTCTTTTTCCAGCATCATCTCATTTGCATCTAGCATAAGTGCAACATTTACTTTTCTTCCAACCCCCCTGCTTCACTGCAAGCACCTTGATTCTTCAAGCACACTGCATATATCTTAAATTAAGCACATGTCAGTTCGAGTGTATGCTCTGGGCTTGCCCGTTGTTGGAACCTGCCCATCAGAAACTCTTACTGTTCAGACCTGCATTCATGCTTCACCATAAAACACCTTGATCATTCAAGCACACTGCATACGTCTTACATTAAGCACCTGTCAGTTCGAGCGTACGCTCTGGGCTTGCCCATTGTTGGAACCTGCCCATCAGAAACTCTTACTGTTCAGACCCGCATTCATGCATCATGTCATCCATGAGAATATACGAGGATTAAACCAGACTTTCAAGTATTCGATCGATTCTGTGAAGTAGAGACCGTACTTCGGTGCGGGCAGTGTGTGGGGTGCTTAACCTCTTCCCACCCTGTAACCGTGATCCCTTACCTTAAATCTCTGGCCGCAGATCAAAAGGAGTCATTTTAGAGGAAGGAATCTTCGGATCCCCTTCTCTAACATTTTTACGGGGTCTAGCCGACTGTAGATTCGAAGTAACTGGCTAGTGGCGACTCTGGTCTTATATAAACACATTTAAACACATCCAGCTTAACACGACAACCAAACAAAGCCCTCGGGAACGAGGCAAGCCAGTGGCACAAACGGCGATTTCGCACTCACGCATCTTCCTCTCCTTCTTTTCCTGAAAAGGGAAGGGACGAGAACGTCGTGTGGGAGAGCGGAAAACGGCGAGGGTCCACAGAATGGCGACTCCGCTGGGGATAAGCTAGTCCCACTAGTCGTGATCCGACTTAAAAAACAGAATCATTCCCGTACTTGAAAGTCACTAATCCTCATACAATCTCATCTGCATAGCATTCTACCCAAAACAAAACAAAAAAAAAATATAGAAAATCCCAAAACCTACTAAAAAAATATATAGATAAACCTAAAACCCAAAAAGAGTAAAGTACAGTCCTCACCATTGCGCCTCCTCGGGCTCAACGTACGCGGAGACAATTTCCCTACCACAGCATAATCTGCACTCGGGCTCAACAAGCCATGTCCGACCACGAAGAAGAAACTCATCTACTTCCCGCTCTTGAGATGACCGAAGCGCAACCTCCAGCGCAACAGCCCATTGATAATACGCCAATCATACAAGAATTGGCACAAGGAGTGAGAGCAATGCAAGAAATGCTCTTGCAATTCATGCAAGCACAAGCCACCGCAGCAGCCAACAATCAGGTTGGCCCAGTTCAGCAATCTCAGCAGCCATGTCGGGTCCTTCCGGCCTCCAGTTCAAATCAAGCGCAACCATCAGAGTCTGCCCAAGACTACCGACAGCAGCCATTTCAGCCCTTCGCTATGGGGCATCCTTCTCAATATCTTCCTGCGACGACAAGGCCATCTCAGAGCACTTCTGTTGCAGGAACATCTAGTCAGCTTCCAGTCAATCTTGCAAATAACAATCTCAGTAGATCTCAGCATGTCCCCGCCGATGGGATACCTTTTCAATTCCAGCACATCCCCGCCGATGGGATTTCAATTCAATTTCCAGCAATAGGGACAGCACTGGCGAATGCCCACAATGGGGGTCAGTGTCAAGCCCACATCAATCAGCGGACAGTGGCGAATACCCAACAAGGGGGTCACTTCCCAGCATCTCAGCCTCCTGCAAACAGGAGCACTTTTCAATTCCAACACATCCCCGCCGATGGGATTCCAGTTAATTTCCAGCAATCTTCAATTAAACAAAATCCAGTTAATTTCCAGCAATCTTCAGTTCAGCAATCTCCAGTTAATTTCCAGCAAGTTCCAGTTCAACCTTCAGTACAATCTCCAGTTCAGTTACAATCCTTTCAAGCACCAGTTCATCAGAATCCAGTTCAGTCATCAAATCAACTTCAGCAGCCCGCGGTTGCTTTTCAGCAAGCACATAGGGTCGAAGACATCGACCACTATGCCGAAGAAGAACGTGCCTTACTCCAGGAGGCACCAGTCGCTCGAACAGATCACTCAGGACTGGACGAGTTGCGGGAGCAGTTCCAGATCTTGCAAAATCAGCTTCAGCGACAACAAGGAATTGATCTACCTTCGACCAAGTTCAGAGACTTGTGTCCCTTCCCAGATGCTCAAATACCTCAAAATTTTGAGGTTCCAAAATTCAAAAGATACAATGGCAGCGGTTGTCCCACAGCACATCTCAAGGCCTTCTGTGGAGAACTGAGTGCAATCTCAGGAAATGAAGGGGCCCTTATTCGCTTGTTCCAAAAATCTCTGAAGGGCGATGCCCTAGATTGGTACACCTCATTGGATTGTCACCGCATCAGGACATGGGAACAACTTTCCCAGGCTTTCGTCGACAGATTCGCGTACAATCTCAACATGGCACCCAGAAGAGCCGACCTCACGGCTCTCAGACAAAGGAATGATGAAACACTATCAGCTTATGTGGGACGTTGGCGAGCTATGGCAGCCAGAATGCGGACACCTATCGACGACGAAGAACAAATCTCCATGATTGTTCATTCAACATATCCAAGCATATCCGGGTATCTCATCTCGCATCCATATGCGAATTTCTCACAATTGATCCGTGCTGGAGAGCAAGTCGAAGCAGGAATCTGTGCCGGGACAATCTCCCCATGGCCTCATCAAGCCACTCCAATCAAAAGGAACAGAGTGGAAGGAAGACCTATTGGGCACGGGAATGGAAACCGCAGTGGTTCTCCTCCCCGCCCAACAGAGGTAAACAACATCAACACCACTGCTCAAGGAAATCAACATGCTCCCCCACAGGGACGTCAACAGTATCAGCAGAATCAAGTTCAGCATCAGCCTCAGCGGTATCAGTCACAACCGAATCCTCAGCCACAACCACCTCGACAACAGCAGCAGTTCAGAGGAAACGGTCAATACTCATACCAAAATAGGCAAAACTACAAGGAGTTCAGGAAATTTACTACCCTCTCTCAACCACTCAGTCAAGTCATGGCTACGCTGGTGCAGAAGCAGTTACTTACTCTAATGGCACCTCGGCCTCCGCCTCATCCTCTGCCACCGAACTACCGAGAAAATGAGTATTGCGCCTACCATCAAGGACGTGGCCATACCACTGATCGATGCTATACTTTGAAGAATGCTATACAAGACCTAATTGATGACCGCAAGATCGTCATCTCGGTCCCTGGAACTTCTCCAGCAGCTTCCACCAACATCCTTCAGAATCCTCTGCCTCAACATCCGACGGACCCCAGTTCGTCTCGTGGCCCTGCAGTCAATAGCATAGAAGAAGGGGACCATCTCGATCGCTTCTTCTCCCCTATCCAGTCCATTCATGCTTACACTTATGGGCCGACAAGTCCTCCTCCGATCATGCAAGGGGCAAGTCCCTTTCCTCCTCCAGTCCTCGAGCCAGTAGTACTCAAAGGAGCACTTCCATATGATGTGCCAGTTGTGCAAGGGGCATCTTACGGCCCCTCATGTTGGGAACCAGTCGTCCTGGAAGGAGCACAATCATACGTCGAGCCCACATACGAACCTGTCATCTTGCATGGGGCAACCCCAATTCAAGAACAATCCAATCCACGAGGGAAGGATTATACTCATCAGTAGCAAGAGCCCATTGTCTTGGAAGGAGCTCCTCCAGTTGAGCCGGTCATATTGCAAGGGGCAAATCCCGAAGGCGTGTCAATCACTCTACGGCAGCTGGGACGAACAGAGAAACCCCCTGCCATATCAAGAGGACCAGTATTCATTCCATGGGAGCCTCCTGCCCCAGGAACAGTCAAGCCAGGACCACGACCTTATGTGATCTATGAAGTCAAGCCTCGATATTACCCCTTCAGCACAGGCAACAATGTAGTCCTCAAGGCAAAAGCTCCATACGAGGAAGATCTGGTACCCACACCAACACCGTTGCAAGAACCGGTGGTCCTAGAAGGCAAAAGGGAGGAAAATTATAAAGAAGTCCCATGGCACTATGCAGAATGTGCAGAAGTGGGGAACATGAACCCCAACGGGCGTTGCGTCCGAAAAGATAATCAGAACAGAGGAGATCCCAAAGACGCTCTCTCAGGCCTCGGCAACAAAAATGAAACCGCATACGATGTGGCAACTCAGCTCAAGTCAATCCCTGCTCAAATCTCAGTATGGGAGCTACTCTGCACATCTCGCATACACCGAGAAATGTTTGCCAAAACCTTGAACGATGCTCACGTCTCCTCCGATACGGCACCAGAGATGATAGCATTGATGATTGGATAACTCCTGGCTCCATGTGCCATCACCTTCACTGATAATGAGTTACCACCAGAAGGACGCGATCATGGGCGATCCCTCAACATAGCCTTACGATACAAAGACCTCTGTGTCCCGCTGGTCCTTATCGATAATGGCTCAAGCTTAAACGTCTGCCCACTCAAGACTGCGGAACGTCTGGGAATCAGTCATTCTTCATTCCGACCCAGCACCATATGTGTCAGAGCATTCGACAACACCCGCCGATCAGTGGAAGGGGAGGTCGACATAGAGGTACAGATAGGTTCAGAAATCTCTACCATCACATTCCAAATACTGGATATATCAGCCTCTTTCAATATGTTGCTCGGGCGACCATGGCTGCACAAGGTTGGAGCTGTGCCATCAACCCTGCATCAACGAGTGAAGTACATCTGTGGAAATCAAGTAATCTCTATCCATGCAGAGAAGGAACTCATCATTCCTTCCAATACTGCTGCCACTGAACCAGACATCCCTGTCATCGATATCCAGCACTCTGAAGAAGACATCCCGTTTCATAGTTTCGAATTCGAGACTGTGAACTCTATCGCCAATCCAGAACCGATAAGGGTGGACCGTGTCTTTTCACCAGCAGAACGTCTGAGTCTCAAATACCGAATGAAGAATCATTTCAAGTCCAGAAAGGTACCGCTGGTATATAACCAACGCAAATGGAGACTCGGATACAAGACAACCTTCATGGACAAAAGAAGGAAGAAATTTCAGTGCTCACCCATTCAATTCGTCAAGGCAAGAGAACCTTGCAAAGATCCAGGAGGGAATCAACCGACTGCACTACACAAAGGCCTCCCGATGAGCCTAACTTGGGCCACATGGCCCCCCATTCGATGGGATCAGATTCTCGAACCATCTAAGCCTCCAGAAGAAGAAGAAGGAGATGAAGAAGGAAGTCAAATACAGCAGCTTCAAGATCAGGTTACTTTGACACCTGCTCCCAACCAGGGGCACAACCTGCCCACTTCAGCATCAATCAACCAGGGGCACAACCTGCCCACCTCAATTTCAGCCAGCCGGGGGCACAACTTGCCCATCTCAGCATCAATCAACCAGGGGCACAACCTGCCCACCTCAATTTCAGCCAGTCGGGGGCACAACTTGCCCATCTCAGCATCAATCAGCAAGGGGGACGACTTGCCCATCTTTGCAGAATCAACATCAACCAACCAGGGGCAGAAGCAGCCCATCCATTGGACCAAGAAAGGGAAGTGGCCAACCCTAGATTGGTCTGATGCTCAGATTCCAAACTTGTGTCTCACTATGGAACCAGACGAACTGCAATGCGAGGTAAGTGACCCGGGAGGGACTGAGTGCGACTCAGATCTCGAACCCGACCAGCGAGAAGTCATGGTCATTGGGCCAGACCATGATTCTTCGCCCAAAGCATCAACCCCCACCTCTTCAGGGGAGGAAGTGTGGGGTCCTGAATGGTCATCCGTACCCCTAACTTTTGAATAAGCCAAAGAGCCATCTGAGGGCTCTGGCTTCCAAAAAAAAACGCCTGTTTAAGCAGTGACCGGAACTTTGGAACAAGTTGGGCTCAATCATGGTCTGCAATGCCTGCTTGTTCAAAGTCCCACGAATTTCGAAAATCCAAAAAAAAAAAAAACTTTCAAAAGCCAAAAACATCTAGCATTTCAATTTCAGAAAAATCTCAAAAACCAAAAAACATTTCTTTTCCTGCATTCAATAGTGTGCCAAGTTCGTCTAAAGAGTCACATGAGTTTGAAGTCAAATCATATGACTTTGACATCGAATTAGACTTCGAGCTCATGGGTCTGGACGAAGCTCGGGATGAGGAAGATGATGATCCGGCTCCCGAACTAGAGGATCTCCTCAAAAAGTTCGAATCTAAAGCCAATGTGGTAGCCGATGATTTCGAGATAGTAAACTTGGGGACACCTGAGATCCCTAGGGAAGTACGCATTGGAAAATCGTTGCCACCTGAGATGAAACAGAAAATGATAGAGTTCCTAGCTCCAAGATTGTCCAACTTCGCGTTCTCATATGAAGACATGCCGGGGCTCGATGAAGAGCTCGTTGTACACCATCTGCCAACCAAGGCATATATGAAGCCAGTGAAGCAGAAACTTCGAAGAATGAAGCCAGAATGGGCTCTAAAAGTCCGAGATGAAGTCATCAAACAATACAACGCGGAATTCTTGGTAGTCTCTAACTACCCTGAATGGCTCGCCAACATCGTACCAGTACCAAAAAAGGATGGCAAGGTTCGAATGTGCATCGACTTCCGAGATCTCAACAAGGCCAGTCCAAAAGATGACTTCCCTTTGCCACATATCGACACTCTGGTCGACAACACTGCTGGATACAAGATCTTCTCATTCATGGACGGGTTCTCAGGTTACAATCAGATCAAGATGGCTGTCGAAGATCGCGAGAAGACATCGTTTATCACTCCCTGGGGAACCTTCTGTTACAGGGTAATGCCGTTCGGTCTGAAGAACGCAGGAGCAACATATCAGCGAGCAATGACAGCATTATTCCATGACATGATGAACAAAGAGCTTGAAGTATATGTGGACGATATGATCGTCAAATCTCGCACAATTGAAGGACACTTTGAAGATCTGAAGAAGTTATTCAACAGATTAGAAAAGTACAAGCTCCGCCTCAACCCTCAGAAATGCGTCTTCGGTGCAATGGGAGGAAAGCTCCTCGGCTTTATGGTGAGCGAGGACGGCATCAGGGTCGACGAGACCAAAACCAGAGCAATCATCGAGATGCCCCCTCCTAGAACAGAGAAAGAAATCCGTGGCTTCCTCGGCAGAATTCAATACATCAGTCGCTTCATCGCACAGCTCACACCTATTTGTGAGCCCATTTTCAAGCTCTTTCGGAAGAATGTTCCAAAAGAACATTCTAGGAATTCTATGGTTGTTAGGAATGTTACATATATATAGGAATTCTAAGCCTCCAAAAGGGACTCCATTGACATGAAAATAGCATTTTTTTTTTCATTTGATATGAGTGCACCCACATTAACAAGACTAAGGACGTGTTTTGGTGGGCCACACACTCCCCTCTCCATCACGCAGTGTAATTAGTAAAAATCAGGATGGTCTACTCATCAAATAGGCCATTTGTGGACGTTAAATATGGACCGTCCATTTTTTTTGCACATTGGTGGTCTACAACCTGATTTTTTTTTACATATGGTCATCTTCATGGTAGGGGCCACCTTGTGTGCGGCTCGGATATCCCACGTGCTTACCAGGTTGGCATGTGTAATCCTGTGTGGAAGTGCGTTTGGAGAAGGGTTATGTATGTTGGACCAGCTAACCTCAGGATGTATTTTAATTGTCTCTTTATAATTATGAGTGTTGTTAGGTGACATGAGATGCCACCCACTTTGGCTCATGCCATTTATTTTCCTGAATTAGTGGAATAGGGCCAGTGAGAGAAAGACACGAATCTCGGTAGCTTGTATTGGTGTTTACACGTGTAGATGATCGGTTATGGGGTGGATGGGCTAACCATAATGCTACAGATCATGTGGATTAGGATAATGTAAGTATTTTGAGTGGGCCACGTATGGTGACTAATCTACCGTGCAGAGGAACGATTGGACCCTGGCCGACTCACCATGTCTCGATCGACTCATGACTTGTCCTAGTAGATTTGATTCGGCGGACATGGACTTCCTGCGAAAGCCTTGCGCAGGAAGTTCCTTCGCTGGGAACTTAGGTAGGGCCATCTTGATGTTTTTGACAAATCAACTCCGTCCATCCACTTTGTGAGATCAATTTAGGACTTTGTACTAAAAATGAACCAGATCCAAGACTCAAGTGGGCCGAAAATGTGAGGATTGAATGTCCACATTTGAAATATTTGTGGGGCCACAGAAGTTTCATATCAGGCTAATATCTGGATTTTCAGTTCATCACAGTATTAATGACGTTATGAACGGTATTGATGGCATATATACATCACTCTGGATCCCGGGGAGGTTTCAATGCTAAGAATTTCCCTACCTACCTTTTCATTTAGTGTGGCCCACTTGAGTCTCGGCTCCGGTTCGTTTTTGGTTTTATGTACTAAAACAACCTCAAAAATAGGATAGACGGGGTGGATTTCTCAAAAACATCAAAGTGGGCCCTACCTAGGTTTCCAACGCAGAACTTCCTGCGCAAGGCTTTCCTGATTCGGCCCTGTGACTCGTGCACATGGTCTCAAACTCGATTGGGTGCAACTGAATCTGAGCTGTCGACTTGGATATGAGTCACACAGGATTGTCTGTGGTACTTGTGGAGGACACTCTATCCGTGGAAACAGTGGGCCCAACCATGAAGATAACCCGGCACAAGAACCAGGTCGATTCATGCATCAGGCAGGCCACAGTGCTGAAACCAAAGGATGGCTGATGATGTTACCTGGAATATAGGTGTGGTACACCTAACGGGTGGATTGGCCTGACTTTCGAGGTAGGTGATCTTCATGGCCGTGCTCAATATTTACATGGCTTGGATGTTCTCGGAAGAATCGGCCACAATTTTATTTTATTTTTTTTTAAAGAATTGGCAAGTGTAATCTTATGAAAAATGGGAATAATTTTTTTATTTTTTATTTTTAATCTCGGAGAGGAGAACAAGAGCATTCTCTCATCTCCCCTTCTCTCTCATTTCATCCTTCCATCCAAATTAGGGAACCAAGCTCAATCCATCATTTCGGTTATTTACTTCCAATCTCCAAACCAATTAGGAGAGGCTAGACAATAGCCTCGGGCATTTGGATCTTAAATCCATTCTATTAGCATCCCTAGAGCAGTACATGAGCCAAATCAAGTCAAGCTTGGCACAGCTCAGTTTAGTTCAGTTAGCAACCTACCCTAGCTCGAGTTCAACTCGACTCAATCCTCGAGTCTGGTTGGCGAGCTTGGCTGAGCTCGATCAGCAGCTTGAGCCAAGTTTGAGCTAGATTCAAGTTTGAACTTTTGAGCCAAGTTCGGGTTGGCCAGCTCGAAAAACAAAAAAAGTGGGCTTGGGTAAATTTATTTTAAATAAGTAGGGATTAGAGGGCTTAAATTCAATTGATATTATATGTATATTATATATATTTAGGGTATTTAAAATTGGGCTAAGCCAAGCTGAGTTGAACCGAGTGAAGTTCAAGCCAAGCTTCGAACTGAGTCGAGTCAAGTTTGAATCAACTTGAGCTCAGCTTGAAATTATTTCAAGCTCAAAAAAATAGCTCAGCTTGGCTCAAACCTAACTTTCAATCCGAGTTGAGTTGGGCTTATTCAAGCCAAGTCGAGCAAGTTAACCGAGCTAACTTGGCTCGTGTTTAGCTCTAAGCATCCCCTAAGAATGGGTAGTGTGCATTTGCTAGCTACTCGGCTTTGGATCAGGCTTAGACCTATCAGTTTGGCCCATGTGCCTATCCTGGCCCAGCATGTATTGTTCCATTAATTTTTGGGCTGGGCTTGGGCTTATACCATTTTAGCCCTACCTAGTATGGATTGAGCACTAATTCATGTTTACATGCGTTCCGTTCTGCATAGGTGCTGTTCCCATTCTTCTGTGAATGTGCAACCCGCTTGATCAAAGGATGAATTAGGGACATGCTGTCAGAATTAGAGATTTAATTAATTCTAGGGTAGGATGGGTTGGGCCCAATCATTTATGGGCTTTCGCATGTGTCAACCGGGCGCATGACGGGTGATCAGGTTAGTCTGAGCCCACCCAGGCGAAACCCAACCCATTGCCACCTTCATTTACTCCCATTAAACCGTGCTAACTCGTCTATTTTGTACGTATCATAGGTGTAAATGGACCTTACTTTGAAAGGAGTGTGGCCCCATAAACTCATTGATCTGGTGGCTGCCAAATGTGGATCGTGAAACAATAGACAACAGTCCATATCGATCGGAAAATGGTAGACGGTTAAGATAACAACGCTAGTGAAATGAAATTTTAGTATAAGCTCCATCCAATGAAGGCTGAGGGTTTAGATGGTCCAAATTGACAAACAAGTCTAAGACAGTGGTGGGCCAGCTCTGAGCGGGTCAGCATATATAGAACCCAACTCCATACAGGCCTCACCTGATCCCATCTGTATTGATTTTTTTTCTTCATATTTATTCAAATTAATGAGCAAGTGTGGCCCACTCTATCAACTGATGATCAGCTACAAGTATTATATATAAATTGCATATCATGTGATCAAATTGATAAGACCGATTACTTTAAAAAAATAAATAAATAATAAAAAACGTCAATAGCATACCTTCCACTAAAAGAGTATAATCCTCAGTCACATTGACCACTGCATGATCATTTTGAAAATTGTGGTTATTCATCTTCCTCTCATTTGTCGCTCATGCAATACTATTGAAAACATCCAAATTATCAGCCACGGCATGGATCTGGCCCATCTCTAGAGAATAAAAAAACTTTGATCATGCAATCTAGCCATTTAAAAGATGTCTCTCAAATGCATGCTTACGATTAAAGTAGCGAGTGGCCCAAATTCGAAGGACGTAATGGAGACAATGCCATCTAGACACAAGTTTTGATGAATTTAAAAAACAAGCTTGCTTTCAAATTGTTTCCTAAAACCCGCCTAAGATTTCTATGTTAGCTAAAGAACCGCATATTGTTGCATACCATTAGGTATTCCATACTGTATTTTTGAAGAGACACATTTACCCTTGAAGCAACCTTTCAAACAACATACCCAAAAAAATGTCCCTCTCCCTAGCGTACTTCTCTCGCTCTCTCTCTCTCTCTCTCTCCCCTAAACGTCACAACTCCTCTATACCTGCTAAAACCTTCTCTCTCTCAAGCGAACCACACTATAAGAAATTGGGGTAGATCTCAAGTGGACCACACCACAAGAAAGTGGGGATTGAACGCCTGGCAGTGACAGAGGTTTTGTATTAGGATGATATTTGTTCCTGGTACTAATTCTACAACCGGTTTGGATGGCATATAAACATCATGGTCAGCTCCAACAAGGTTTCAACAGTGGACATTACTCTTCCAAATATTTTTTGGTGTGACTCAACTGATTTTTAGATATGACTGACTTTTAGAATCCTTGACCTAATGTGGTCTTTCAAAATAGATGGATGGAGTAGATTTTTCACGGACATCTCTGTGGACCCCGCATAGCTAGCCTTGGGCCTCTGTGCATGGGGTCATAGGCAATCCGGCAATCCACTTCTCGTTTCGGGGCATGGATTGGGTACTACCCTCACCATGATGTGGCTAGAGACAGACAGTCATGTCAAGGGCTCTATGAGCCCAAGCCGTCCATCTATTTTGAAATATAATTTTAGAGTAGGAACCGTAAAATGAGTCAGATCAAAGACTTAAGTGGACCACACCAAATAAAGATTGTGGATTGAACTCCTAGCGTTGAAAACTTCTTAAGGCCCATCGCAATGTTTATTTTCCATCCAACCTCTCTTCGTAAGATCACATAAACTTTTTCCAAAGGAAAACATAAATATCACCTTGTTCCAAAACTTTTGTGGGACCCAAGAAGTTTTCAATGGTTGGCTTTCAATCTCCATTGCTTCCTATGGTGTGGTCCAATTGAGACTTGAATCTGCCTTCTATTTTTTGGGCTTATGCCCTACATGCCCTAAATGATTTGTAAAAGTAGATAGACGGCGTGGATAAAACATATACATCATGGTGTGAACCCCACAACTCTTGACATGACGTCCGTCTCTAACTATGTCCCACTAGGGTAGTATCCAATCCGGCCCAATTCCCACACCGAACACGTATTTCCTGCCATAGCCTTATGTGGAAGTTACTAGGCTGGGAAGATAAGTGGGGCCCACTGTGATGTATGTGAGTAATCCACCCCGTCCATTCGTTTTAGGACATGCGACAAAAAAGATCCAAATCTAATACTCAAGTGGGCCATATGAGAGGGAAAACTAGGAAATGAAACCCCTACCATTAAAACTTTCCCGGACTCTACCTTAATGTTTATATACTATCCAAACCGTTTATAAGGTCTTTCCTAATGGAATGAACAAAAAACATAAAACTTATTTTGACACAAAACGTTTGTGGCAATACAAATGTTTTAATGGTGGACATTTAATCCCCACTATTTCCTGTCGTGTGGCCCACTTCATTCGTAGATCCAGCACATTTTTTGTCTTATACCCTAAAATGAACTCGAAAAAAGGATGAATGGAGTGGATTTCTCATAAATATGGCCCAACTTAGCTTCCTTATCTATGAACCTCCAGCCAAAGCCTTATGAGGAAATACCGCGAGTCAAGTGGCGTACCTCCTACACCTTGTGGTTGGAGTTTCAAAGATTGTGGGCCCTATCATGATGTATGTGGTACATCTACGCCATATATTCATTTTTAAGGTTATTTTATGGCATGGGCTAAAATATGAGGTGGATCACACCCTAAGAAACTAGATGGATTAAACAACCTGCCCTTGATGAATTTTTTGTTGCCAAAAGGGCTGGATGGAAAATAAGAATTATGATGGGACTTAGTTTATGTCCATGTTACCTAATCAAGAGGTTGGATAAAAAAAAAAAAAAAAGGAAGAAGGATTATAGTGGGCCTTAGCAAATTTTTAATTGTTCGATTTAATTGGCACCGTTAACTATTGTGGATCCACATAAGATTTGGGTTTTTTTTTTTTTTTTTTTGGCTCATGCCCTCAAATCATAATCAACAAAGGATGGACAACTTGATCAAACAAATGCATCATCATGGGGCCCATGGCATAATTCAAGGCCGGTGTGGATTCTACAAGTCTTGAGCACGGAACAAAAAGTTTAAAAAGGCATTAAGATCTTTTTGGAATGCAACAAATTAACAGCGTTTTTTTATGGTAGTGAGTCAAAGTCAAAATAAGTGGCTTTCTGACCCTATTTTGAAACTGTAAATGTGTTTTAGGAAACAGTTTAAAAATAAGTTTCTTTTTGGAATTCAACCAAAACTTAATTTTCTAGATGGCATTGTCTCGCTAGAATGAGATTTTCACTTTTATGTTTTTCTTTGGGGTACTACTCTATACAAACTTAAGTTAGTGATTTGGACGGTTTTGATTACCCCTCAACAATACCATCTTCTCTTATTCCAAAATGGTGGTGGTAAGCTATTAGAGGAGACAGACACGCATGCATGAAAATTATATTGTTATACTTCACCATCCATTAATGGTGAGACAAGGCCACACACAAGCATGTGTGCCGATGCTTGTTAAGGGTCATTTGGATGCCTGTAAATAGGGTTATTTATAAATGATTTACAGATAAATAGTTTACTATCAGTGTTTGAATGTCGAAAAATGCTTATAAATCATTTACAATTTTCAGCCCCTTCGTCTCTTCATTAGCAACTTAACGGCTATAATTTTGAAAATTGGTTTTTCATTTACAGGACTCAAATACTTTACTGGCTATCCAAAACAGACTTGTAAGTCACTTATAGCTTACAGCCAAACAGGACATGTTGTAAATCATCTACCACTTAAACCATTTACAGGCATCCTAACCACTAATCTCTCTATCTCTGTTTTTTCTTTTTAATTTTTTTTGTGCAATGCATGTAGGGTATTGCCATATGATCATGTCTCTCTCTTTTTGTGTGTGTGCGCGCGCTTGGACATGTGCATGTGCATGTGTGTTATGACCATGTGCATGCATGTGTTTGTGATGGTGCATGTGTGCCTATGTGTGCGTGGATGAGCATATTTACCTTGCAAATTGCAGTCGGGCGAAAATATTCACATCAAACTGTGATTTTGGGTTGGGAAAGAAGAAAAACAATAGCCTACCTTTCTGGGTTCCATTTTCTTGGCAGCTGCTGACACCCAACATGTTCAAAATAAAATTAATCCCACCCATATATTCAACCAAATATATATCGATCTGGGGACGTCCAAACATGACTAATTAACGCACTCAAAAGGAAATACAGTCAAAGCTATATTCTATTTTCTCACAGGAACTTCACACCAACATTGAAATTTTAAAATTCAAGCATCTGTTGGCTTTTGAATACACAAACTTCTCTAACATCAGCCTAAGCAAACACAAAATCTTCCGTGCGTTCCCCTCACACACGCCGCACTAAGATACTTATCTTTCAGAATTTTCTTGCAAGCCGCGACACATCTGACTGTGGTGCAAGGGTTGAGCCGGATGCCAAATGCGCCATAGCCCATGTTTGGACAAACAGTCAGGAATGTAAACACCATGACCACTTGCCACACTAACAACAAGTGCACCACCTTCTTCACTTCCATTGCAAAACCTCACACTCTCTTCTAAGGTTCTTTAAATACCTTGGTATGTCCTAATTTCTATATCAGCTATGAACGGTACACACACATATATAGCAAAACCGACCCTCCAAAAGAGAATCCCATTAACATGAAAACAGGCCTTTTTTCATGTGATTTTAGTGACAATTGATGTTTGAATTATTTTCTTGCACGTATGTTAAAATGCTTGGTTTGAGGTTTGGCAGGTCCACACGTATCCATCTCGACAAGCACTTTCACATGCAACAGACGTGCCGATCTGGTAAGTGTGTGAATGAGGTGGCCCACATTGTGAAGACCATCACATGCTAATTAAAGTGATCAGGTCCATCTACTCATCAGATGTGACACGTGTGTGCAATGAATATGAACCGTTGGAGGTTTTCTTAAACCATCCATTAATTCTGTGTGGTGGTGGGCCGGCCATGTGATGAGTGACCAGTTTCAAATCGGTGTTTAAAACTCGCGACTCGAGGATCGGCTGAGTTTGATTGAGGAATGTCCGATACACTCGAACTTGTGTTTCTATCTCTCGTATCAGTCTCTGATTATCTCTCCTTTCATCTCCTCTCTCCGTACTTTCCTGTAAGAATAGACTCTATGCAGGAAGCGTGCAGAACCCGAGTAACGTGGGCCCATCATAATGTCTTTGACATCCACTCCGTCCATGCACCTCATATTAGAATGGACGGACGGACACCACTGCATGGATTTAGAGGTTTTAGAAGTGATTAAACTTTTCCAGGGGTGTGACCCACCTGAGTTTTGAATCCTCTCAAAAAAAAAAATTTACTGTGAACATGAAGTGGCTTAACTGATGGACGGAGTAGATACCACACACTCATCATTGTGGACCCTACAGAGATAGGATGTTGCACACATTCCTACGGCCCAAGTGTTGCAAATATTTTCACTCCAAGCACGTGTAGGTTAAGCTAAATATACACTGCAATTTATAGGTCCCATACTGGTTATACAATCCATTCTGTCCATCACATATATCTAATGATGATTTCCTTAGTGGCCAAAATTCATGACAATTCAAAACTCAGGTGGGCCACTCCATTGGGAACAATATCCTAACCTTTCTTTTATCTTTTAATGAGCAATTTCGTCATTTTGAAAAAGTCATAAGTACTCTTAAAAGAGTATATACTGGAGCCCCTTCAATCACACATTGAATGCTTTTACTGAACCATGAGTGAATGTGTATCCACTTAAGAAGATGCTACATCAGGGTACGAGAACTTTGAAAACACTCCAATCTTATATCGAGGAATTCAGACACACACTAGAGCTTTAAAATAGTATCGATCTACTCCGACTTGCACTGTACTCCTTTGAACGCACATTCATTACATTGTATTGGACTAGCCATAGGTGTGTATCCACCTATGATGACAATGCATCAAGGCATGAAGACTCCTGACGCACTCAAACCACACATTGACACACATCGGCCCTTACTGACTTACACTATAGCTCCTTTAAACGTACGTCGAAGTTCTTTACTAGCCCACAATGAATGCATGTGATTTATCCACATCATCCATTCATTTTTTACAACTTCTTTTATGAGCATGATAGAAAATTGAAGCAATTTCAAAGCTCAAGAGGAACAAACTAGCAAAAACAGTTAGAACAATGATTTTAGCAATAGACCTTCAATGTACCCTTTCTTATGGTGTGGTCTACTTAAGTTTCTAATATGCTCATTTTTTTAGCTGAAGCCCTAAAATTATTTTCTAAAATGGATAGACAGGGTGGATAAAACATACAAGTCAAGGTGGGCCCTACATAGTTTAAAGTAATCGGTATCCTCTATGACTAATCAAAGACCATGCAACCATGTACTTAACAATGACCATGCATGCATCTCTTATCATAGGTCATACCATAATGTATTTATACTGTTAACGGTAATCCAATGTTGTTCATTCGAATTTACAGATTATTTTGTGTTGATCCTAAACAAATGAGGCAGATCAAACAATCAAGTGGTCCACACCATTTAAGATTACATTTAATGGTCCATACTTAACACACTACTGATACTTTCTACGGCTCACCTTCTACTCAGATCCATCTCATTTTGTGTCCAATGATATAAAAGGGGATGGAAAAACTGATGGACGGTGTTGATCAATAAATTCAATGAAGGTGGGCCCCATTTTAGAGATTTAAATGCGTGTACAATTTAACGGTTAAAGTTATAATAAAAGAATTTTAAAGGATAATAACATCAATTTAGAAAATGCTCGAGACTCCTCGCAATAAAAGACGAGTAAGTTTCTTTTACTTTGTCTCTCTGTTGTGCCATTTGTGAAAAGAAGAAAGCAACCTCAGGTGTGATTTTAGCTTAACTTACAGGTGCGTGCAGTAGGATCCGGCCTCCCTTTCTTTATTGATTTTTTTCATGTGCACCTCTCTTATCTACATTTCTCTCCCCCTAATAACTTGTGAGTTGACTCGTCCGAGTCACCATCTACTTGACTCGCCAAGTTTTGAGTGAGTCGAGTTTTCAAGTTTTTTAACACTGGTAGAGAATATAATAGATACAGTAGAATACAGTTACATGTATATAGCTGCGTTCCGAGCTAGTAAAGGTAGATTGATCTTATTTAGCATACATACAGCTATTGTATATATTATATCCTTTGACAAGGTCATCTTCGTTGTAGGGCCCACCTCGTGTACAGCTTGGATGTCCCACATGCTTTTCATGTCCGCATGTGTGATGCATGTAGTGGTTTGTACGGAGGGGGGGCTGTGTGGACCAGCTAACCTCACTATGTATTTAATGCTTGTTAATCTCTATCGAGAGAAGTCATCGGCAAAAAGTGAAACCGTCTTGGAGGCATAGAATGATAATTCATCACCGATTTTTAAAATGGTGGTGACTTAGTTTCAAGGCAATCCAAACCGCATAAATCTCTGGACCCACAATGATGTAGTATAAGCAAAAAATTACACTAAGAATGTTACAAGGAATATTTATTTTTTCCATCTGAATTGGGACCACCAATGAGTTTACTTTGAACCGTCCATTTGATGGTTAAGATTTCTTGATCATTGTGAGTTTAGAACTTCTATCCATCCACAGCATCTGTTACAATTTTAACCTTCTATACAGACATGCATAATGAATTGCTGCCATTTTAAAACGATGACAGGAGTGGCCCACTTGTTGCAAATTACAACTGCTTCTCTTTCCGTTTCTCCCACGTTTGCAAACCGTTTCCTCTCTCCCTCCACACGCATTGCACGTGCCACATCCACTAAGTATTTCTCAGTGTTTTTAGGTAACATGGTGGACCACCCACCATGACATGAACCATTTATTTTACACTATTGTTAGTGGAATAAAGCCAGCCAGGGAGACACACGAGTGATAACTTTTATTATTGTTTACACGTGCGGTGGGTCGATTACCGAACAAACGAACCAACCGTGGTCCAACAAATCATGTGGGTTGGGATGATATAAGCATGTTCAGCGGCACCTCTGATGACTTATCTTGCAACATGTGTCACAGCCCATTGGGCCCACATGTTAAGTGGTCCAATGATCAGAACCGTCCATGTCATGAAATCTATGCTGTAAGGGATACCGTAAGAAAATTTTCAATGGCTGTCATTCAACTCTTAAAATCAAAGGGTAAGATTATGGACAATTGAACTGGGGGCTCTAGTGAGTGGCAGGGGCAAATGAAGTCTTCTGATTGGATGGTTAGCAATTAGAAAGGGCACCCATTGCTGAGTGAAATGGTACTAATCTGATAAATCCTTTGGGGCCATTCTGATGAGAGAACTGATCACCTACAGCCGGCTATTTGCCAACTTAGCATGTAGCTATATCTTTCACTGAAAATTGTCCTTCTGTAGGACACTTCATCCATGTACAGTGGGCCTTATCATGATCATCATCCAGTGCAAAGTTCAGGCGGATACTGATCACATCAGGCAAGCTGCCCCATCTAAATCAAAGGACCGCAGATGGTTTGATCCAGCGTATAGTGCAGCCCACCTAACGAGTTGATTGACCTGATTTTAGAAATAGGTAACAAATTGTGCTCAGTTGAGTTGGGCACACTAGCCAAATCTTTGTACTACTCGTGTTATCCAAAAATATGCCCCAAACATCCCAACCTGAACAATTTACTTTTCGGACAGGCTCACAAGTGTATCCAAAAGCACCCCCCATCCGGACCAATTTATTAAGTGGGACAAGCTCAACTGATTTGACCTTGAGCCGAACCCCATCCGGACCAATTTATTAAGTGGGACAAGCTCAACTGAATTGACCTTGAGCCGAACCCCTAGTATAAGGGGGCTCAGGCTATGCATGACATTGACCCAGTCGTAAACCCCCCCCACAACGGGAAGAGGGGATACATGCGTGACACCTTATCATTGATGGAGAGCAGTGAGACTTGCACTGATGTGATGGGGCTGTTAGCACGCCACACGACCGTCGCATCATTGATGAAGAGCAGTGAGACTTGCACCGATGTGATGGGGCTGTCAGCACACCACACGACCGTCGCATCGGTGCTGAGCCCCAATATGAAGGGGCTGACGCACAACTCAAGCGTCATTGGTGGAGAGCTGGGACTTGCAACGATGTGATGGGGGCTGTCAGCACACCACACGACCGGCACCACCTATGTGCCGAACCCCAGTATGAGGGGGGCTCACGCACGACTCAAGCCTACACAAGTGCCAGATGGCCCGTGGTGGGAAGATCAAGACCGTTGAAATTTCTTTTTATTCTTATAACAGTTGGGATCAGATAGGAAATATCGGAGTGCCCATTTGTCGTAACCAGGCTTAGGGCAGACACCCATCTCGCAACTCGAGTTAAGCCCACTCATCACATCCCGTTTGCTGCCTGAAGGATCATAGCTTTTTATGTTCCTTCACCTTTCATTTTGTAAGCACCGAACCAACCCCTCTCTCTCAACTCTCCGATGTGGGATATTTTATATATGTGTGTGCGCATATCTCTATGTTTATTGGATTACGGTGTAGGAACTTTATTAGGTGGGACTTAAATAATCATCAGTTCAGATCATACCATTGAATTGTTATGATTAAGCATAATAGCGGGCCCACTATAATTAAGTAGATTCTTGTACAAAGTCTCTATTTAGCCTTTATGAATATGAAAGCCCACTCACTCTAAAATAGTTATCACAACTAAAATTCAAGCCCGGCTCTGAACCATGAGGCTCAGTCAAACCCAGCCCGAACTGAACTTGGCTCAAGTTGGCAAGCCAATTAATAAACATAACCCATATAGATGACTATTTCATGAGTTTTGGTAAACTGGCATGTACCAGCCACGGGCAATTCCAAGCACGGCTATAATTTGTACCTTGCCTGTAATGTGTGGGACACATGAACGGCGCACTGGGACCGCATAGAGAGCAGGCAACATGGTCCAAGTATCGGGTGGATAACCATGGTTTTCTGACTCAGCTGACCCAGATCGAGTCATCCAGTTCCGAGTCAGGACTTGCCAAAGTTACAGATACTGGGGGAATGACATACGGTATCTAACTAGATTGGACTTGGCCGAGTCCGAGTCAGTCATCCATGTGGGTAACTCATTGCGTGGGCCGCTTGTGCATGTTAAGGTGGCGCATTGACAGTTTTCCGAACATGCATGTTGTACATGTTTGGCCCACCTGATGAGGTGATCAGCCTGATTTTTTAGTTAATATATAGCTAATCTACATGAGCGGCACGCCTCACGTGTAGCTATGGTGTGCTACACGTGTGCCAAGTTGGCATGTTCAATCACGTGTGGAGATTGACGGTAGCATATCAAACCTCCATGTTGTGCATGCATGATGAAATATGATTATTTGTGCATGGAGGTAAAAAGCTCTTAGGATCGTTATTTCATGGCTATCCAGATTTCTTCTACTGACTTGGCAAATCTCAGACTCCCGAATTATTTTTTTTAGAGTAAGCTCAATTTCAATGCAAAGGCTAGCTAGCAATGCGAACTTGTCCATCCTTGAATAGCATAATGCAAGTCCAAAACTAGAGTGTTGGATCTTGCAGAAAAACAACTAATTGTTGTAGAAAACTGCTAACACAAGATTAATATATGCAAAGCCAAAATACAATAGAAAATGACCGAACAAAGGTAAAAATACTCAAATAAAAACAAAAGACAAAAGGCATAAGGATTTATTTGATTAGGTAATATGCTTACTCCACGGAGAAGCAACACATATCTTTCTTTTTTACTATAAATAAGAGAAATAGAAATACAAGGCTTATCTCAAATATCCTAGAAGATGAATATCTTATAATATAATACTTCTCTCTACCTATGAGCCTCTTTATATAAAATCCTTATGTTTGATTGAATAACAAATCTATTGGGCTCATTAACGAAGGCCCGCGTGTTCTGTCAAACGAGTGCCTGTGTACCATCAATCACACTATCAAGGTATTAAATTTATTTATATTACTACATACACTAGTATGTACTCATTAGAAATACCTATTTACTATACAATATACATTAGGGAAATAAGATGGGCTAAGCTGGGTTATTCATCATAGGCCTTAGTGCAACTTGGCCTGAACATCAGGCTAAGATTTAAAGCCATGTCTTAGCCCTCGAGGCAGGTGAAATCTACTCCGTTCCAGTGCCGAAAATCAAACATATCCACAACTTGGGCCACACCACATGGAATAATGAGGATGGGACAGCCAACCATATATTTGTGCCTGAGTCATGGGTATCTTTCAGTGGACCGGTTCATTAGGTGTGACTTCCCAAGATGAAGGGAGTATGCAGAAACAAGCTTGATCTAAAACTCTAGCGGGCCACACCGCCTAATCTTCAGTGGTTTTATGTCTAATTTTACATTGTTTCCATTGTTGTTGACCATCTGAGTTATAATCGGCTGATTTTTTTTTTTTCAATGTATAGTGAACCTAAGGGTCTAACACCTGATAGATGGAGTGGATTTCACGTATACAACATGGTGGGCCTCAGAGATCTGGTGTACTAGGCACTGCGTAAAACAGGAGATTCGGTCTTTCCAACACGCATGTGCTGGCAGCGGGATGTGGGATCTCTATCGGTGCGCAAATGAGAGATCCGGACCGTTTATCAAGTTGGCCTCATTGTGCATCTCAACCTAAAAAAATAAATAAATCAAGCTATGATACAAGGAGGACATGGTAGGTCGATCATCGTCTCCCTAACCGATAGTTTCTCGAATCCACGAGAAGAAATAAAAGATAAAAAGAGGAATTTAATTCCAAATAATTGCTTTATTGATGATTGAATGAATAAAAACGAAATTACAATGCATATAAATAGGAAACTAAACCCTAGGTAAAGTATCAGAATCCAACTCCAACTTAAACTCCTAGAAAACGCAACTTACTATAAATAGTAAACTTACCATTTATAGAAGTCGTTCAATCCTACTAGAACTCTTGGTTTTCGGCCAAAAATAGAAAGTTATCAGACGGCCTCAACCACGTTGTTCTACTAAATATTCTAAGCCCTTTTCATGTTGGGCACTAACTCTAAAACCCTACAAATGCAAAGTTATGATCGAATTAAAACATACTATAAATAGTAAAAGTGAAAATAAACTAGGCTAATGACCGTCGATACGGTCGAATCTCGCGATTCCGGCTTGGGCAACCCGACATAGCTGGTTGGTTGACTAAAGTAGCTCGAGCTACCCCAAATTGATATATTATATGTCCCGTAACTCATTCCGAATTGTGAGATACGATCGATTTACGGTCCTGATGGTCCGGATCACTTTCGACGCCGACCGGTCTTCTTTTGCTCCATCTGGGCCATGAAATAGTCAGCGACCCGTTCTATATCAGTCTTCTCCACTTCGAAAGAACTCGACCTCGAGTTCTCGTCCAGCTTTGATTCATGATATTCGTTCAGATCTTCCACGTTGAAAGTCCTTGAAATCTCTATGTCATTCGGAAGATCAACAACGTAGGCATTGTCATTGATCTTGCGAATGATCGGTACCGGTCCAATCTTCTTGTGTTTCAACTTGTTGTAGGTCCCGGTAGGAAATCGCTCTTTACGTAGGTGGACCATCACCTGATCACCTATTTCGAACACTTTGGCGTGTCGATGCTTGTCGGCCGCTTCTTTGTACTTCTCGTTCGAAGTCTGTAATTTGTTGCGCACGTCTGCATGTATGTCCATGATTCAGTCTGCCATATGTTCAGCTGTAACGCTCATGCCCGGAAGCTTCGGCAGGGGAACCAAATCGAGTGTGTGACGAGGCATGCACCCATAAACAATCTGGAACGGAGATTTTCCTATCGATCGGTTTACCATGTTGTTGAACGCAAATTCTGCTTGAGCCAGGGCCATGCCCCACTGCTTCGGTTTGTCACCTGAAAGGCAACAGATGAGATTCGGTTGACGACCTCAGTCTGCCCATCAGTTTGTGGATGATAAGCACTGCTGAAGTGAAGTCGTGTACCGAACCGATTCCACAAGGCTCGCTAAAAGTGGCTAACGAACTTTGTGTCCCGGTCTGAAGTGATCGTCTTAGGAATCCCATGTAGTCGCACAACCTCTCTGAAGAAAAGGTTCGCAACGTGTACTGCATCAAAGATCTTCCTGCACGTAATGAAGTGTGCCATCTTGGAGAATCGGTCTACCACTACGAACACTGAATCCATGCCGCGTTGTGTTCGTGGGAGCCCTAATACAAAATCCATAAATAAATCCTCCCAATGGGCATCTGGCACGGGTAATGGCGTGTAAAGACTTGTATTTTGAGATTATCCCTTAGCGGTTTGACAAATATGACATCGTTGTACTGCCCTGCTAACATCACGAGCAAGTTGCGGCTAGTAATACCGCTCTTCTACCATCGCTCGAGTCTTATCTCGTCCTAGATGACCGCCGAGGCCACCGCCATGCAGCTCGATAATAATTTTGTCCCATAACGAACTCTACGGAATGCAAAGTCGATTTCTTTTAAAGAGGAAACCATCTTGAATTAGAAGGTCACTCGGGTGACCCTCTTGGCATTTTTTCCGTGCATCTGCAAAATCCTCGTCGTCGGCATAAAGTTCCTTGAGATAGTCGAATCCGATCACCTCACTGCTCACTGTAATAAGAAGGGATGCACGTCGGCTTAGTGCATCTACCACCTTGTTCTGCTGCCCTGACTTGTGTTTCAGAACGAACGTGAATTCCTATAAAAACGAAATTCATCTAGCATGCATACGATTCACATTAGTATGAGTATTGACAAATTTTAAGGCCTGATGATCAGTGTACAGTATAAATTCCCTTTGAATAAGATAATGGCGCCAATGGTGCAGTGCCTGAACCACTGCATATAATTCAAGTTCATAGGTCGACCACTTCTGTCGTGCGTCGCTGAGTTTCTCACTGTAAAATGCAACCGGCCTGCCCTCCTGAGAAATGACTCCCCCAATGCCGACAATAGATGCGTCGCATTCTACCTCAAATAACTTATCGAAATTAGGGGGTACCAGGACCGGGGTAATGGACAATCGATGTTTAATTTATGCAAAACTCTTCTCAGCCCCTTCGGTCCATTGAAATGGACCCTTCTTCATACAGTCGGTAATCGGCGCGATGATACTGCTGAAGTTCCGCACAAATCGACGATAGAAGGTCGCCAACCCATGAAAACTTCGTACCTCATGAATGTTCGTCGGAGTCGGCCAATCCCGAATAGCTCGAACTTTTTCTTCGTCCACTCAGATACCCGTGGACGACACAATGAACCCCAGAAACAATAATTGATCAGTTAAGAAGCTACACTTTTTCAAATTTAAGTATAGCTTGTTGTCGGCCAACACTTATAGCACTTTTCTGATGTGAGTCATGTGCTCCGTTTCATCCTGACTGTATATTAGAATATTGTCAAAGTAAACGACAACGAAACGGCCAATGAACGGCTTCAACACTTGGTTCATTAAATGTATGAAGGTGCTTGGTGCGTTGGTCAAACCGAATGGCATAACCAGCCACTCATATAGCCCTTCCTTGGTCTTGAAGGCCGTTTTCCACTCGTCACCTAGCCCAATACGGATTTGATGGTAACCACTCTGTAAGTCCAGTTTTGAGAACACCTTAGAGCCCTCGAGCATGTCAAGCACGTCATCCAACCGCGGTATTGAAAATCGCTATTTAACTGTTATTTTATTGATCGCGCGGCTATCGATACACATGCGCCAAGTTCCGTCTTTCTTTGGGGTAAGGAGTGCCGGAACGGCACACGGGCTCATGCTCTCTTTGATGAGACCCTTACGAATCAATTCCTCCACTTGTTCCTGTAGAATTTCACACTCTTTCGGACTCATCCGATAGTGCGGTCGGTTGGGCAAACTGGACCCTGGGACAAGGTCGATGTGATGTTGTATGTTTCGTATGGGAGGCAACTCATCAGGTAACTCTACAGGCCAAGTACTTCAAAATTTTTCTAGCAGTGGTTTAAGGCGTTGAGGAATATTAGAGGATCTTGGCTCCTCGCCTTTTTCCATGACAGCATATATTTCGCCCGTTTCCATTGACTCCTTGACAAACTCGCGAATGATAAGGAGAGAGTTCCCCTTCACTTTATAAGCTTCGGGGTGTTTCTCTGGTGTCATAGGAGCCAAAACAATTTTTCGACCATCATTGGTGAACATGTATATATTTTTCCGTCCACCGTGTGTCACATCTCGATTCGATTGCCATGGCCGCCCGAGTAACATGTGGCAGGCTTCCATGTCAACCACATCATAGAGGACTTCGTCCTTATAACTTTTACCAATGGAAAACTAGATAATGCATTGATGAGTTACCTTTGTCTCGTTCACCTTCTTGATCCAACCGATCGAGTAAGGGGTAGGGTGCTTCGTCATAGGCAGATGTAACTTATCCACCATAATCTTTGAGATGATATTTTCGCTACTCCCACTATCTATGATCAGACCACAGATTTTGCCCTGTACGGTGCGCATTGTGCGAAAAATATTATGTTGTTGTGGGTGCACTTCCTTCCTGGGAGCGTAAAGTAGTCGTCTTACTACTAGCGATTCCCCATGATCTTCAGTCAGCCAATCGACATCTTCTGTGTTCCCCTCTTCGGCCTGTTCCAATTCAGAGTTGTCTTCTGTTGATTCACCTTCCACGCTGCCTTCATTCGTAGTTAAGTGTGCTGCAGGGCGTTGAGGGCAAGCGTTTGACCAGTGACCTGGTTGGCCACAACGAAGACAATGGTTTGGTCTTGGCCGACCATATGGGTTGGGGATCCTGCTGGGACCCGCTGTAGTGGGAGCTGCATGTTGAGGTCTTGAGGAACCGCTTCCCCAGTCCCGGTTCGTGACTGTAGGAGGTTGAGGACACCCTCCTATAGGCTCCTTGCCTTTGGCCAACGTTGTATCTTGAGTGGGTCCGGTGTTGGAATTTCGTGTTGCCGGATAGGGTCGAGTAGGGGGCCGTGACAACTGTGTTTCTGCTCGAGTGGCCAATTGGTTGGCCTCACTCAACGTCCAGACTGGATGCATCTGGACTCGATCCTGGATTGCAAATCGCAACCCACCAATGAATCGTGATACTTGTTGTGTATTTGATTCCGATAAATTATTCCGTTAACCAATCGTTGGAATTCTTCAAGATATTCAGATACGGTTCGATTTCCCTGACGATAATTTTGATATTGTTGGAACAAAATTTGTTCATAGTCGTTAGGGAGGAATCGAGCTCTCAGAAGCTGTCTCATCCGAGGCCATGTTCGGATGGGTGTCTTATTCTGACGGGTGCGGGAAACCTGTAGGTTTTCCCACTATACTGAAGCACTGAATTTAAATTTATATGCAATTAGCTTTACCTTCTTGTCGTCCGGCACTTCCATATAGTCGAAGTATCGTTCGACCTCTGCTAGCCAGTCGAGGAACTCCTCTATTCGAAGTAGGCCATTAATGCTGGGAAGATCAGCTTTGCCCCGATAATCTCGTTCTGATCGTTCCACACGCTCATTCCATAGCGCAGGTCGTCGTACGAATATGTCTTCAACCTCGTCATCGCTTGGTTCTGAATCGTCTGGTGTAACCCTACGATTATCCACCTGTGGTGTTCTACGGACAACAGGATTGTCCCGTATAACAACTGTTGGTGGTTCTTGGTCGCCTTGGGCTCGAAGAGGAGCTAGCGATGCTGCAATCTAGTCGAGGGTCGCCTGTATACCTTGCAGGATCAACCGGTTCTCCCGTCGTGCTGCTTCGAATGCTGCCTCGAAGGCTGTTGCCGTTAGATAGTCTCTTGGAGCATCGTCCTTAAGATAAGGATCCAACCCTTCATTAGAGGTCATCGTCCTGAGGAAGAAACCTTTCTCTGATACCAATGACGCAAGGAGGACATGGTAGGTCGATCACCGTCTCCCTAACCGATAGTTTCTCGAATCCACGAGAAGAAATAAAAGATAAAAAGAGGAATTTAATTCCAAATAATTGCTTTATTAATGATTGAATGAATAAAAACGAAATTACAATGCATATAAATAGGAAACTAAACCCTAGGTAAAGTATCAGAATCCAACTCCAACTTAAACTCTTAGAAAACGTAACTTATTATAAATAGTAAACTTACTATTTATAGAAGTCGTTCAATCATACTAGAACTCTTGGTTTTCGGCCAAAAATAGAAAGTTATCAAACGGCCTCAACCACGTTGTTCTACTAAATATTCTAAGCCCTTTTCATGTTGGGCACTAACTCTAAAACCCTACAGATGCAAAGTTATGATCGAATTAAAACTTACTATAAATAGTAAAACTGAAAATAAACTAGCCTAATGACCGTCGATACGGTCGAATTTTGCGATTCTGGCTTGGGCAACCCGGCATAGCGGGGTTGGTTGGCTAAAGTAGCTTGAGCTACCCCAAATTGATTTATTATACGTCCCGTAACTCATTCCGGATTGTGAGATACGATCGATTTACGGTCTTGACGGTCCGGATCACTTTCGACCCCGACCGGTCTTTTTTTGCTCCATCTGGGCCATGAAATAGTCAGCGACCCCTTCTACATCAAGCTACTCCGCTCATCAAGAGGCCCACACATTCAAAGGAAATGAAGGGTTAAAATCTTTACAACAGTGCATCACAAGTGATGCTCATCCGACAATGAGGTCCACCATATTGTATATGTGAAATCTACTCTGCCCATCAGGTTCTATACTTGATGTTGGATTCAATTGCCAAAAATCAGCTACATCCACAACTCAGATGGGCCACACCACATGCAACAAATGGATATTGGATGCCAACCATAGGTTTGTGTGTGAAGCCGTCACGGTGCGTATCTTTCATCAAATCCGTTAATCGGGTGTAAATCAAATGGATGAAGATAAAATAGAAAAATCAGCATGATACAAAACTCAATGGGCCACACCTTGTGAACTTACTGGGTTTAGGAGCAATTTTACTATTGGCGGGTAACCCAACACCAGCGACCTAGCTGGTGTCAAAGCTCTATGGCCCCACCACGATGTATGTGTCTTATCCCCACCCTCCATTTTTAACTCATTTTAAAGAACAACCCCAAATTGAATCATATCCAAAACTCCAGTGGACCACACCATGGAAAACAGTGCCGATAGTGACGTCGGCCGTTGAAACGTTCCTAAGTCCCACAGTGATGTTTATTTGTCATCAAGCTGTTCATAAAGTCACAAAAGCCTAGATGAAGAGAAAACACAAACTGAAGCTTGATGCAAAACATTTGTGGCTCCCTAAGAAGTTTTCAACCGTAAGTGTTCAATCCCCACTGTTTCCTGTGGTGTGGTCTACTTAAGTTTTGGATCTGCCTCATATTTGGGATCCTTCCCTAAAATAATCTAGATAAATGGATGGACGGAGTGGATAAGACATATATATACATCATGTTGGGTCCCACAAAGCTTTGAAACCAGGTAGCTCCCAACACCCGCCTAACCCGTCCAATTTTACATTGTTCCCATTCGTGTGGTTCATATGAGCTTTTAGCCGGGTGTATGTTATAAATGTACGGTCCAAATAATGATTCCCACTGGATGAATGGAGTAGATTTTAGATATACAGCATGGCGGACCCCACAGAGCTTGGGTGTTTTACGTACAGGTGTTGTAGACGACTCCATTCCACTCGGGCACGCGCCATTCGCACGTGCCCCCACATACCGGATCAGAACATTCGCACGTGCGGTTCCTCCATTTATTCCTCCCGCCCAAAATATTAGGGCCTGTTTGGAGGCAAAACCGGAAATTCGAAAAACAGAGAGAGGGGAAAGAAAATGCGCAGAAGGCTTCGTCTCCCGACCTCTTCCGACGAAGACGAAGATCATCAAACCCTAATCTCTCCAAACCCAAACCATAACCCTAACCCTAACCCTAATCCTTCCCCAAACCCCTCCTCTCTCGAAATCCCCGACGACGACGACGATTTCATTGACATTCCCGCCTCTCCCTCCCCCCCTCCGATTCCCCCGCCGCCCACCCAGTCGGACCCATACTGTCCGGTCTACGAGTTCCTGAGGAATCACGGACTGCGCCTGCAGCGGGAGTGGCTGGATTCCTGCATTTCCGGGCTGTCGAACTCACAGCCCGGTTTCGCAGCTCTGGATGTTGCTGGAAAGGCGAAGCTTTGTTTCGAGCAGTTCCTGCTTTCTGATATGAATGTATCTGGACTCGGTGTGCTGCCGGAGAATGTGCACACTATGCATGGTGTTGAGCTGGCGGGCCCCTTCGTCTTGCAGGTGTGTTGGTTGGGCTTTTTAGGGTTTTGTAAAATTGATTTTTTTTAAAGGATCTCGTGTTTCCATTGGATCGATAATTGTTAGCGTTTATAGAGTATTAATGTGAAATTGTGGATATTTGAAAATATGGCCCTCCATTATGATGAGGCCCTCCTGCTAGCAATATGGACCATGGCTTGGGAGGATGAAAATGTGCTCAGCTTGAAAGTTCATCCGGTTGAGTTCACATGGAGACTTGGCTGAGAACTCACCTGACTCAAAAGCACAAAACCTAGAGAAGAAATTGACTTGATTCACATTTAAGCTATATAGGTATTAGAATAGAGTTTTAACAGTTGGGGGCTCGTATGTTTTGATTGAGGAAATTTTTTTATATTGCACATCCACTTTAGGTGCCCACTTGATGAATGGTCTGGATTGTTGGAAGGTAGTCTCACTTGTATGGAGCGCTGACCTGAATGAAAAGGTGGTTAATTTGGGCGAACGTTGTACAATTTTAATTTGTTTGGCCTGGCATTGAATGATACGTATTCTGACTTTTGGCTAAGTGAAGCAAAACCAGAATATAAAGTTTATGTGATTAATGGAAACTTTGTTGAAATGCTGATGTTGCTATTTTGGTTTGATGCTGGTGAAGTTTGAAATTGGGATCATGTGATGATTTTCGAAAGACTGCTTTTAAAAATTTGGTTGTTTTTAGATCATGAGATGCGGATGTTATTATGTACGATTTGCTTGTGTGCTTGTTGGGACCTGGTTTTATGTATTTTTACACTACATTTTTTAGTTACATTTTCCTTCATGGATCAGCATGAAATTAGTTCAATGCAGCACTTATAGCTGAAAATTTATAGTCCAGGACTGATAAAAAGTAAGAACCAGACACTGGTTTACTTGATTCTGCGAAAAAAAAAAAAAAAATCAACCTTCCCAAATTCCGATGTAGCTAAGCTAAGTTGGATCTCATAACTAGGAATACTTGTATGTCAGGTGAAGAGGCTGGAGCAATTTTTTTTTCAAGATTATTGTAGTGTAATTGTCTCATTTTCCATTCAGTACTGCTGCCATGTAGAGTTATTCACATAAAGTGGATAGTTGGGGCTTTCCCTTACTGGAAAATGAAATGTGAGTCTCAATGTGGCCGTGGTCTTTGTAGAATTATAGATTAAAGAGAGAAGAAGAGTAGAAAAGAGAGAGGAGAAAGTTGGGAGAAGGGAGGAAAAAGAGTTAGGGCTAGATGTCCCCACTTTCCCCTTTATATTGATAATAAAAAACAAGAAAATACAAAAATATTCTCACTAATAATGTTTATATTATAAAAACTAAATATAGAAGAGGAAGAAGTTGGGTGGGACAATGGGATGACCTAAGTTCACATCCATTGGGTGGGCCATGCATTAACGGTCTCAAAACATAACCTTCTCATTCGCCTTGTATAATTTTTTTGACTTTGGTTTCAATCATTGCTTGTCTGTTAAAAAGCGACAATGAATTTTCAGTCTCATTATTGTGTCAAGACATAGTCTTGGGACATATATACATTGGCATTATCAGAACGAAACAAAGGCTCTTTTGTGTTAAGTTGATTTTGTACTTTCATGTGAAAAGTCTTCAAAAAGAGATTAATTCAAATCCGCCTTTCATTAAGTAAATCTAAGTCATTCGCAAAAAATCATCAACAAATATAACAAAATACAAAATACTTATACCTTAACCAACTAATAATTTTAACTAGCCACCAAGCATCTGAATGGACTAAAGAAAAATGAACTGAATTATGCTTTTCCACACATGGTGGAAAATTAACACAATGATATTTACTCAACTCACATTTCACACTTTAGAATTGACACACACGACAAAGAAGGAACAATGCCTTTGACAATCTTCAAGGATGGATAACTGAGACAACAGTGCCATTGAGATAGAGAAATATTCTTCTTTGGTGTTGTGTCACCAACGTCACGGTGAAGATATTATGTTCATCTCCTTCACCAATCTTTTTTTTTTGCCTTGTATTTTGGAAAAGAGAATGTGAAGGATAGAAAGCCACAAAGCAGTTAAGAGATTTGGTAGTAAAACTTAATGGTAATTTAGGGATATAAAGGACATATGATAATGAAAGGGAAGAACTTGGATGAATAGTATTAATTCCACATACTTTGGACTAGGTACGATTTACTAAAGTGATAGATGAGCCCGTTAACGTTGTATCAACAAAGGAAAATACACTGGACTGACCTATCAAATGGTCAAATGTTCCATAGTCAATGACCCATGGAGCAGATAACTTGGATCCCAATCAAGCCATACTTGAGGTAACACATGTTGTCGTGTAGGAGTGGAAGTAGCTGTAGAAGTAGTAGAAACAAACTAATTATGTAGATTTTCAATGACATGGAATGCTCTTTTTGAATAAGTGTAATTGTCTCTCCAGAGTCCAGACATACGTGGCTATTGAGTTTTTGAAGTAGAACTAGTCGGATGAGACCCATTGCTTTCTCTAATGTGAGATGCCTGATTAACTCATGTAGGCTTTTTATGAAGATTCCATCATTTTTCAATGAAATGATTCACAAGCCCACAATGGGTGCATTTCCTAAGACCAAAACCATGACCTCTACCACGCCACGCCCATCTTGATTGCCTCTGTAACCATAACCACCACCTCACCCTCAACCAGTAAAGGACGTAAAATTAGAGTTGTCATTGCCTCCACTTATGAAGCTAAGAGATATATGTTGGAGGCAAGAATACACTTTATTCAGAGACCATGCACTTCATTTAGAGATGGCACAAACTTTAGTCATAGATGACACATCTTTGCCATTCAAAATTTGTGCACAAATTGGTTCATATTCACGTTTTAATTCGGATAACAACTTAGCCACACAAAACTCCTTTCATTGCTGATGTTGCTTCACCAAATCAATAGTAAGGGGTTGATACTTGATACACATTCAACTTGTCCTACATTCCTCTAAAATTTTGAATAATATTCATCTAGTGATTTATCTCCTTGTTGAAGCTCAAATATTTCCTCAAATGACCAATATGTTGGAGAGATTTTTCGTCGGATGAATATATCTCTTGTAATGCATCTCACACTTCTTTTGCAGTATCTAAAAACATTATACTCATGCTAATGAAATGTTTCATGCTATTCCACAACCATGTTATAATCCGAGCATTCTCTTGGATCCATTGATCATATGTACTACCACTCTCATCAAGATTTTCAATGGTCAAGTATTTTAATATGCCCTTGACAGTTAAAAACACTTGGATGGATTTTAATCACTGAAGATGGTTTGTTTCATTTAATTTAATAGAAGTTATTTAGACCCCTAGAAAATCAGATGGATTTATGAATTCAGTTTTTGAAACACTTTTCTCTTCCATCTAGGATAAGGGACTAGAATATATATCACAAGCTTATATGAACATGGATTGACCTTCTGTGACTAACGAACACCCAACTTGTACGCCTCACATGGTATGCACACCACACTTGAATAGAATAATTAGTTTACACGTCCACACACTCTAATCAACCACAACTGTCAACGATCACAAATATGACATCTGACAATGGAAATCAGCCCACACATCCCACACGTCCCACACACCAGAGGTGATGATCACAAACACTCCATCCTCTTCTTACGCACAGACTATTACAAAGGCTTGAAACCACAAAAAAGAAAAGAAACTCTAGGTTTCTTAAAAGATTTTCAGCAAAAGAGGGATGTGGGAGACCAAATGATAAAAGAAGGAAAAAAAGGAGAAAGATCGATTATATCAGCAACAAGGGTGCTTTGATACAATGTAGACTCATAAATTGAAGAGAGAAGAAGAGGAGGAGAAAGTTGGGAGAAAGGAAAAAAGAGTTAGGGCTAGATGTCCCCACTTTCCCCTTCATGTCAATAATAAAAACCAAAATGTACAAAAATACCGTCACTAATAATGTTCATATTCCAAAGAAGTCCTAATGCAACATAAACCCTGAATAATAAATATAAAAGAGAAAGAAGCCTGGTGAACCATTTGGATGGAACAACCCACGTCCATATCCATTAGGTGGGCCATGCCTGAATAGTCTAAAAAAAGGTGTTCCATAATGGTAACGGCGGCCGTAATGGTCACCACTGTTACCGTTACGATATGGGCCATAATGGCCATTACAACAAATTATTATTATTTTTTTTTTTGAAAAAATCTATTTCGGCCCTGTCATGGGACTGTTACAGGGCTGTTACAGGTAATTTTTTCTGTAACGGCCGTTTTGGCCCCGCAAAATGTAATGGTTATGTAACCATTTTGGCATTCGGCATACCACGGTCTCAAACCATACTCAACCTTGTTCGTCTGCTCTGCATAGACTTGGGTTTCAATCTTTGCTTGTCTGTTAAAAAAGACAACGAATTTCCAATCTCATCATTGTGTCGGACATAGCCTTGGAAGTTTGTTTGTGAGCATAGATGGCGACTGACCATGTGTGCTTCTAATTGCTAACTCATTTTTCTAGAAGAGGCCTGCCATCAAAAGATTTTTGCAGCCTGCCCTCTGTTTCACAAGCTGTCATGTGTATATTTATTCATATCTTATTTATGGCCTTCGCTGTTGATGGATCGTAGACTGAAACTTATGCTAATGGGGCAATCCTAACTTTTTGGTCAATGGACTTTCACCCATCGAATTGGACTGTTGTTCATTTCTTGTTTTAACCATCCATTTGTCTGCCACTTATTGGTTGGTTATGTTTGTTTGATCAATTGTCAGTGTTGTTCTTGGGCCATGACAAATCCATGTTGGGACCCAGTCACAGGATGATCTGAATCGGTGCACGTGTGGCTGTGTACCAAGGTATTCCAAAGCAGTTATGTAGTGGTGGCAAGCGGTAATTGTTAGGGTTTATGGGGTTGTAACAGCCATAATGGCTGTTACAGAAAAATGGCCCCGTCACGGTCCATATGGTAATTTATCGTAATGGTAATGGCGCTGTTACCATTGTGGAATACCTTGATGTGTACAGTAGAAATGTGGCTGAAAAGATTTTTGTTTTTTTGTTTTTTTGCGGAAGGAGGTTGGATGGTCCACATAAGAATACATACGGCTATGCATACCAGGTCTTCTATAATTCTCTTTTATGTAACTGCTTCTTTTGGTGTAGGTTAGTGAATCATTTTAGAGACATCCCTTTCAGCATTTTACTGTCATTTGGCGAGTGTAATGTTAAGAAGTCATTGAACTTCTACTGTTTCTGCTCTATAGATGTTTATCAATTCTCATAATTGCAATGTTTTCTAATCAAGTTGCCTAATTTTAATATGCTTTTGATGTTCAGGAAGTTTCTGCTGACAGCTTTGATATTTTCAAGCTGCTTAATTCCTGGACAGCAGCTGTTTCTTCATCTAACACTGTGCAGCATTTCGTCCAGGTTGATGAAATAGTTAATATTGGTTTACCTCTACGAGACAGGTATCATGATGCACCTGCTGGATATAAGAGGTGCCTCAAATTGTCAATGACCGATGGTGCTCAACGTGTTTTTGGAATGGAATATAGGCCTATCAGAGATGTTGAAGTTTTGGCTCCTGCTGGTTTAAAGGTCAGCTTTTAAATTTATTGATGACGTCTGGTGTCAGATTATCTCATTAATACTAATTTATGCTGATTTCTATAATTTTATGCTTTACTTGCTGTTTCCAGGATTCTTTCTGAATCTACTTTCATGATAACTTTTATCTTCTCATTCATTGGGCACGATGAGCTAGGCATGATGATCTTGAAAACAGGAAAAGAATCTATGGTCTGGTTGGGAGCTTCTATTTGGAATGCCTTGGAATCCAAGTCATAATAACAACTGATTCTAAATCATCAGTTGTGTTGGGCAGCTTATAATTGGACTGCACTGGTACAAAAATAGAATGCATTGGAATTCTGTAGTATATCTATAGGAATTTGAATTTGATTACTAAATCAACTTTAATATCCCAAATTAGTGTACATATGTGATATTCACTAGGACAAAATGATTGTAATAAGCCCGTTGAAGTACATACTTTGGCAAAAAATGACAAAATTTTGAGCCTCGGGTAGGCCGCAAGCATAAGGATCACAAACAAGCGACTCGCCAATGTTTTTTAACCGTCGATTTACATGGTCAATGTTTCGACTGTTTGGATCATTCTATTGATGTGATTTTAGCAGTGTTTTGGTAGTGTGTTGCGTAGCGCTTAGCCCTCTATAGCGTGTATCGTAAATAGCGTAGTGTGTAGCATATGCCAGACGATACTTCTATTTTTTAATTTAAGAATAGGAAAAATAAGATAAATAGTAAGGAAAAAAGGAATAAAAATATAAAAATGCCAAAAAGATTATTCTTTTTTTTTTTTTTTAAGTATAAGAATGTTTAAACAAGATATTGATTAACATTTATCAAAAGCCAATTCACATATATAAACGAAATCAAATAATTATCACATCAACAACTTTCCAAGCAAATCACTTTAATTAATAATGTCTAATTAACCATAAGTCACAAGTATGGAAAGAAATAAAAATCCTGCATGTTAAAAGTATAAGTATAATACAAGTGTCACATTCCTAAACATTAGATACAAAGAAAATGCTAAAAAAAATAAATAATAAAAAAATACATCGTAGTGTACGCTACGTATACTATATAGTTGCAACGTATGCTATGACCCTTGTAGCATTACGCTATTTAATACGCTACTTAGTGCTACAACTATGGAGTGTATGCTCCCGTTACGTTGCGGGCGCTATTTGAAAGACTAGATTTTAGTTATGCAACTGATAATTAGATTGTTTTGGGATATCATTAGCATGCCACGTATACAATGTATTAGTATTCTAGTGACAACTTTGTTGCATGTGCGACTTTCCTGCCTTGAAAAAGGAGCCAAAAAAGTCATTTCACTCCGAATCTCAATAACCAAAACTGTGTTTTTCAATTACTTCAATTCTATTTACCGTTGAACCATGCTGCCAAACGACTTTTGGATTCCCAATGCAATTGAATACACCCAAACCGATGTTGCCAAATGACCCCTATAATTTATGAAGATTCACTCCCTTTCATATTATTGACAAGGTTTCTCCATTACTGGAACTGTTGGGAATGGAAACCATGTCTCTCGAGAAATACTTTCTTATGTTTCAGAATGATTAGCAACACCCCCTTGTTGTGAAACACTCTTTCCTTTCCCATGAGGAGAAACAAACTTTGCTTTCACAAGAGGCGACTTCATTTCCCATGACGTCCATTTGCTTGTGCCCCACATGTGCTACCATCTATCTTTGCTTGTGACCCACATGTGCCACCATCCATCTTTGCATGTGCTCTCATATGTGCCACATGCCACAACCCATCTTCGAAGTGCCCCTTATGTGCCACGTATACTAATGTGCCATGCGCCAATATGAATGTGCAACCCTATCCATCTTCTAACTCCCACGTGTGCCAGGTGTGCCAGTATGCACATGCACTACCCTCCATCTCCTGAGTGCAATGTTTTGGTCATGCTCTATCCATAGTTGGGTTGGCGATTTGGGTAGTACATTGCTAAAACTATGTCATTTGTAGAAGTCTCCACCTTTTTTATGTTGTCCTCCCCTATGTGTGAACACACACGCAGAGACAATCCAATCATTAGATCTGTCCAACCAAGATGAAAAGAAATCTAAAAAATCTGGCCATCATTAAAGTAGTTGGGACACACCACGTGAATTTATATATTTTGGGCATGATTTAAAATTTTCCATATTGTGTGGCCCACTTAGTTTTTGATAGGCCTGATTTTTTGCTCTAAGGTGAACATTAGGGGCATGGTGTCCCGTAGCAGTATCGGTGGGCGTAACGGTGCCCACCGTTTCCGATACGGATACGGGCCGTATCGGCCGATACGGCCCTGTATCGGCCGATACGCCCCCCATAACGGTCCAAATTTTTTTTTTTTTTTGCTAAAAAATTCTAAAAAAATATGGATTAAATCCAGAAAATTCCAAACATCCCAAATATGCATTCATTTATAATTTTGAACATGTTTATGGTGGTGAAGCGGTCTACTCTTTGGTGAGAAAGCTGTATCGGGCTGTCTGATGAATTTATGAAGTTGATAACCTGGAATTAACTACAAAACTTATAAATTCAAATTTCTAACTGTCTATTATAAGTAACACATATTATCCAACCTTTAAACCAGAATTTTTTTTTGAAAAAAATGAATTTCCCTAATTTTTAAAATGATTCCGAAATTAATATGAAATTGATGCAACTATTGTTTAAATTGATTCCATAATATATACAAATGTAACAAGACATTAATGTAAACACAACCAATGCATTGACAAAGTACAACAAGCAAGAGAGTTGAGAAATATTCTAGTTTTGACTGAATGAGTATCCTCCAATGCAGTTTTGACTATTGAACTTCAACGCAATGCAAGCTATCCTATATGACTTAGATCTATATGAGGATTCAATAAAATCTAGAAAATAACTAACTGGACTCAACAAACTATGACCCCTACGCAGAGTTGGAATGCGGGTCGAGCTGCGCGGTCAGCTCGCCGGGGGTGCAGGGGGCGGTGCGCCCCTGCCCGGGGTTCGGGGCGGAGCGCCCGAAAGCCCAACGGTTTTTTTTTTTTTTTTTAGGGAGGAGAAACTAGAAGAAAATCGAAAAAAAAAGTCATTTTTTTCTACAAAATGGGGACTCTTGTGTGTCTAACCAATATAGTAAAATAGGCCGATCTGCAAACACTGGTTTTTAGCAAAAGAATAGATTAGAAAAGAAATGGGAGAAGAAAAGTGTGAAAAAATAGAAAAACATCAGATTTATATTAAAAAAAAAAAAATCCGTTTTCCGACTGTTACGGGAGGCGTAACGGCCGTTATGCCCCCCGTAACGGCCGTTACGGGCCAAAAATTTGGGGGTCCCCGTTTTGGACCCCGTATCGTGTAACGGCTTCGGCCGTTTCCGTTACGTATCGGCCGTTACGGCCGATACGTAACCGTTTTGGCCTACCTTGATTAGGGGGCAAACGTGGTGGATGGAGTGGTTGTCATGCATGCATCACAGTGGGGTCCACATAGACACTATTGTAAGTTACAATAGTATCGTTGCTATGGAATCATTCTCTTGTTATATACTTTATTGTTTGGAAATCAAGAACTTGGAGTCGGCTTAATGAGTCAAGTCTCAGATGGGTCAACCTGGTGACTTGTCCTAGTCTCGTAAATTTTGAATAGGTTTAATTATCTTTAGTAAAATATTTAAAAATGGTGCATAACATGAAAAACAGTCTATGCTGCAGGACTGAATGATCTAACCAAATATGATGCCATGAAATTGAAAGACAGATTAACTAGAGCAATAGAATGACAAAATAAAGCTAATTTACCATAAATTCAGAAATTTCAGATTCATGACATGTTCAAATTCAAGCCTACGACAATCCCGCAATGCGAATCTCATAAATTACTGATTAACCGAGACCTATGGGAGTTAGAACCCCTATCCTAGCATAGGGTTAAATTTGAATTCAATGGAAATCATGCACCTTGTAAGAGTTTTGACGTGTTAGGGCTGTTTAAATGCTAGGGAAATATGGAAAATGGGTTTGGGGTATTTAGGCTTAGATGAATTAGAGTTTGGAACATTAGGGTTGATGTTTTGGGAGGTTTCGGGTTAGGATTTCAAATTTTGGGTTTAAGGTTTAGGATTTAGGGTTTCTAGAATTGAGAATATGAGTTTCAGGGTATGGGAATTAGTGATTTATGATTTGGCAAAGGGATTTTCAAATTTTGGGGATTAGATATCTAGGGTATTGATAATCACGGGGTGGAGAATTAGGATTTTGAAAATTAGGATATGTGGATTAGGGTTTGGGATTCTAAAATCTAAGTTAGGGTATTAGTTAGACAAAAGAAAAAAAAAATCAAAGAAGAGAGATTGGGGAAAGTAGAGAAAGAGAAAAGAAAAGAGAAGAAGGAAGATAATACCTTGATGAGAAGATCGAAAAGTAGAAAAGATAACTAGGGAATCGCTCCACGTGGCTTCGCACCACCAATCTAATCACATGATGAAATTTTGCTCAATCTCAAAGCAAAAGGAGAGAAATCTCTTTCATTCATAATATGCATAATGGCTAGGGTGGGGATGTCCAACCCTTTATAGTCTTAGAAAAGACCTTTTACAAAAAGGCGTTCTTAGATAAGATTCTCAACATAAAGACGCTTAACGAATTAGAAGTTGTTCCTAACTCCTTAATCTTAACACAACTATTAGCTATATAAAAAATAACGTAACATGTAAACAAGTTAAACAACTAAACTATTTTGTGGCCCATAGGGGTCCATGATCAAGATGTTCGATGATGATGATCCAAGGGTCCTCCGATCATCGTGTCAACTTGATCTAATGGTTCGATATGTCTATCAGGCACCTATATGCAGCTCGCATGCATCTTCCCAGTGTGGGGTACTCAAAGATGAACAAACATGCACGTGGAGTCATCAACGTGGCTATGAATGTGAATCGGGCTGAGTGGGCCCCATGTAATGGTCATCTAGCCATAAGGAGAGTAGCTCAACCCTCCTCTAGTATGGTGCTCAAATGTCCTCATCAATCTATTATTTAGATTTGGATTAGATGAAAATTAAACTCCAATACAGAGGAACATTTTAGCAGAAACACATTTTTTTTTTTAATCTTAGAACTCCTTTGGACAGATCTGAGAAAAACTCAATGCCATATTTTGTGAATGAGATCCAACGGATAGACATTAGGAAGAGAAAATACAACAAATGTCAACACTCAAGTGAAAAATTTCGCAAGACAAAGTTTGGATCTTCTAGACTTTTGGGTTGTAGTCCAGATGCAACATGCCAGTGGTTTGGATTATCTGAAGGTAGGGCCCACTTGTTAGAACTAGAGGCCCATGTACATGGCGCAAAGATGCAAGTCACTTGTCACAGTATTAACTTGTTAAACAAGGGCCTAAACTAAAGATCCATGCATGCTCAATCTGGAGGTTAAACTACTACGAGGCACAAGACTAATCATGGTTTTAACCTGTTAAACAGAACCTATTTGAGGTGTCATGACTTGATACCAGTTTACAACATATATTTCTAATAAATGTATCATGCATATATACCTACATATATATAGCTAGATACATATGTATATTTATGTATGTATGTAGATGAGTTCATGCTATTGTTCCAGCAACCAGTTAGGATGGGCACCCACTTGTCTCAGCTTGTTTCTTGTTTTTTTTTTTCACATGCATGACAATGAACAATAATCTCTGGTGTCTTTTACATGCACGTAGGACATCACTTCTTAACTTACATATTGGGAGCCAGGTATTCAACAATGGTAACAATGGCCGTAGTGACCACTGCTGTTACTGTTATGATACAGGCTGTAATGGCCATTATGGTTTTTTTTTTTTTTTTGAAAAAAACCTGTATCAGCCCCGTAATGTGCCATTTTTTTTCCCATAATGGTCGTTACCATCTCATAATTTGTAATGGTTCCTCTTGTTACCATTACGTAACAGAATGTTTTTGAATACCTCGATCGTCAAGTTTTCAGAACTATAACTTTGGCTGTTGTTCAATGGCATGTGGTTGTCTTTTCAACATTGAGGTCTTGGGTTCGAGCCTAGCTTATCTACAAAAAGAAAACAAAAGGGTTTTCAAAAGTAGCACTCCTGCATCTTGTAGGTTTCCATCCGAAATGTACACATACGACGTGGACTTCTAATGCTAGTCCCGGAAGTTTTGGAGGTTCTAGGAGGATTGGTTGAGGATTTGGATGCAGCACGCCAGAGGCTTGTCGAAGAAGTAAATAAGCCACCTCGGGGCAAAAGGTATTTTCAAAGATTCATTTATCGTAGAAGATCCACATGGATCATTGTATTGTATTATATCTTGTAATGTAGAAATTAGTTGCTGGATCCTTCTGAATAAAATGCCGCTTCTGCTTCAAATCACTTTTTGGACTCATGCTCCTGATTCTGTGCCCTACCTGTTTTTTCTTGTTTATGTTTTGAAACAGATGCTTCCCTTCTCTCGCACCCAAATCTGTTGCAGCTTTACTCCCTGCTTTGTGCAACTGTGGAATGCTATCTCTAGTTTGCCTTTTATGCATAACTCTTATATCACTTGAACACAGTTTTGGCTAGCTCATCCACTATCATGGTCTATGCCTCTGTTGAATCATGCAGTTGATGTGATTCAACAAAATTTAGTTGTAACATTTGAAAAGAGTTGCAAGAGTTTCAGTTTTGGGTGGTTTTTTGATTAATGATATTTATCTAAGTTTGGTAGGTATTAGCCATCTCATGGGAATGGTTCTGGTTGCTGTGATGTGGTGATTACGTTGAGAGAGGTGTATCTGTTGGTGTTGAACCAATGAGTGAGAGTGGCATACCCTTGATGATTTTTAAATTTTAATTGCTTGAAGTTTGAGAAAGATCTCTAGAGAACAATATTCATTAACTTGTCTATTTATATTGTGTAACTTGACTAATAAGCTACTACTAAACCACGTTACTAACAAACCATGCTAGAAAGTTTTTAACCAAAGAAATGAAGAAAAATAATAACGTAACTAAAAGCGAACCATGATGGACTTGATCTTACAGTCGGATATGGTCGTTCCATCATTTTACCTGGCTAGGATGTAGCATGATTAGGATGGATCCATGGTTTTAAATCTTGGTTTTGGTCTTTGACCTTAGTTTCACAATTGTTATATACAGGTGCTGCTCTTGCCTTGAGTTGTGCTTCGGACTTGTGCTCTCACTCCCGCTTCCTATCTATTGTCTTTCACTTCATGTTTTGGCGCAGCTATATTTGTGTTCTGGTTTCAGTTTGTGTTAGACTCTCGGAGGAGTCGAAGCCTAAACTGGGCTGAAACCAAATCAAAACAGGCTGTGTTGGCTCCAAACCGACTTGACTCGTTAAAGACTTAAACTGAGTCGACTTGTTTTCATATGATATTTGAAGCCATCGATGAATCTGATCGTATGGTCAGATTTGATCTCCTGGTAGGACACCTTTGGATTTGTGGCTATATGTCCACAGACCAAAGTGGGCGACTCCACGTCAAGATGCAGCTTGATAATTTTATTAGATCTGGATAAAAGCGTCAGTTCATGAACTGTAAACTTTTTATGACACTTAGAAATGCATTTACTTGTGCATCCTTGATTAGCTTATAATTTTGAATCAAACAACATGAGTTGGGTTAGTTTCAATGGTACTGTGTGTACAAAGTGAAGTCACAGAAAGAATGAGAATCCCCCAGCAATTCAATTCTAAACTTGTTCCCACTTTGGGCATTACTAGCCACAATCATTGTTGTCAAAATCCTAAGATTTATGATTTGAGTGGAATCTTAAGCAAAACGATTTGAATCCCTTTTTATATGAATCCTATGATTTACGACTCAAATCCCGATTTATGATTCAAATCCCGATTTACGATTCAAATCATACTTGTTTTCTTCTATTTTAAGTTCACTTGGCTTTCATTTTATGTTTTTAAATTGGTGAGAGCTTTAAGAATCATTAGGAAAAAAAACCCTTAAAAGAAGAAAAAAAGAAGAATTGTTTAGAAAAAACCTTTCAAAAAAAAAAAAAAAAAAGGAAAGAAAGAAAAAAAGAAGAATCGTTTAGAAAAGTAAGTTATTTTTTTCGTTTTTTTACAAGAGATTAAATGATATATGTTCTCTTCAGCGTTAAGTCATAGAGCTTTTATTTTATTTTTGTTAAATGATTTCTTACTTCTTAACTGTTCGAAACACCAAATCGATGTATGACTTATCTGGAATGTTTTTATGGATGATTGCGATCATGTTGACTTATATGTATTGTTGAATGATGGTTATAAATCAAAATATCTTTTTTTTGTTGGTCTACAAAAATCAAATGCCGCTTTTCTAATGTGATTCTACATTCAAGAAAGGTAACAGAAACATAAATTGTTAAAGGATCCTTGTATGTTTTTTAAGGAAAATTTGTTGAAAGGAAAAAAAGGAAAGATAAGAATCCTTTAACACCATCATGACATGGTATTACTTGGTGCATATTGATGGCAAAAGTATGATAGCTAAGTTTTTTAATTTTTTTTGGATTTATTTATATTTTTCATATTTTTAAGAAATCATTAAAAAATCTTATGATTTACATATGATTTGCGATTTGATACGATTTAATCCTTATTGTGATTTGTGATACGATAAAGATTTTGACAACATTGGCCACAGAGAGAGAGAGAGAGAGAGAGAGAGAGAGAGAGAGAGAGAGAGAGAGAGAGAGAGAGAGGTACTCTCAAGTCAAACCAGTTGGACTATACCTTAGGTCAGGTACTCTCAAGTCAAACCAGTTGGACTATACCTTAGGTCCAACCAGTTTGGAAAATGCCATTCTCCATGAGAGTATTTATTTATGCATTTATTTCCATTAAAATTTGCTAACTGTACTGTACCAAATGGGGAGGTGGATTGCTTGTGACCTTAGGCATGGCCCACCGTGATATTTGTGAGAAATCCACCCCGTCCATCCAATTTGATATCTCATTTTAGGACATAAGCCCAAATATGAGGCATATCCAACACTCAAGTGGGCCATACAACAGGAAAAAGTGGAGCGGGAAATGGCTACCATTGAAACCTTACTGGTTTCCACCCTGATGTTTACATGCCATCTAAACCGTTCATAAGGTCATTTCCACTGAAATGAAATGAAAACAAAAAATTATTAGCCCAAACCAAAACTTTTGCGGCACCACGAATGTTTCAAAGATGGGCGTTCAATCCTCACTGTTTCTTGTTGTCTGGACCACTTGAGTTTTGGATCTGCCTCATTTTCGAGCTCATGTGCTAACATGAGCTGGAAAAACAGATGGATGGGGTGGATTTCTTACAAACATCATGATGGGTCCCACCTAGGGAGTTGTAGGCAATCCATGGCCCAAGAGAGAAACTGCGGAAGCGGAGAAGAACCATACTCGGATTATGTAGTGACCACTCCAGTTGCCATGTCATTGTTGGAAAAGTTCCGTGGCCCCCTTTTTTATGCATGCCATTCATCTATTTTTCCAGCTTATTTTAGGCAACGAGCCCAAAAATGAAGCAAATCCAAATATCAAGTGGATCACACTATAGGAAATGGTGGTGATTGAGCAGCCACCATTAAAAACTTGTTGGGGGGCCACAAAAGTGTTGGATCAAGCTAAGGGCCCGTTTGGTTGGCATCTGGAAACCCGTTTCCAGCCTAAAATCTGGATTCCAACAGAATCTTATTTTAATTGGTGTGTTTGGTGGCAAGTTCCAGTCAAACAGGATTTCGTCCGGAAGCCTAAATGGACTGGAATCGGGATTAGCTGGAAATAGTGTGGGCAACCGTTTCTACGAAAGGAAAAAAGAGGCAGAAGTGAGCGTCTCCACCTCCATATATGCGTTGTACATCTAAAAAAGAGGCATTGGACAAAAAATGAGGCAGATCTAAATCACAAGTGGGCCACACCACAAGAAAATAGTGTAGATTGAACGTCCACCACTAAAAACTTCCTAGGGCCCACTATAATTTTTATTTGCCATCCAACCTGGCTATCTGTCTTGCGGGACTACAATAGGCCAAGGGTAAAGTTCTCAGGCGGATTTGAAGCCCAAGTGGGCCATGCCACAAGCAACGGTTGGAAATTACACTGTGTTCAACCAAACAACAAGTTCTGGATGAAACCTGGGTTCTACTCTAGTTTCCGCAATTTTGGATTCCAACAGTGGAATCTAGATTTTCTCTAGAATTTGGATTCTGCAACCAAACAGGCCCTAATATTTGTGTGGTCCCTTCATCCAGGTTTGTGTGACCTTATCAACAGGTTGGATGACAACTAAACATTCTGGTGGGCCCCAAGAAGTTTTTAGCAGTGGGCATTCAATCACCACTCTTCACCATAGTGTGGTCCACATGAGATTTGAATCTGCTTTAGTTTTGGGATCATGCCCTAAAATGAGCTGTCAAAATGAATGGACGGCGTGGATACAAGGCACATCAATCACAATGTCCCCACAGTCATGTATCCTTGGAAGTAGCGTCCATACGCGTCAAAGCCCTTTGGAGATCTTTGCCAATCCTTTTTTATTTTCCTCTGGGGTGAAAGCCTTTCGCGATGGGAAGCTAGGTGGGGCCCACCATGATGTTTGTGAGAAATCCACCCCATCCATCTGCTTTTCTAGATCATGTTAGGATATGGGCCCAAAAATGATGCAGATCCAAGACTTGAGTAGGCTACACAATGGGAAACAGTGAGGATTGAATGTCCACCCTTGAAACATTTGTGGGGCCACAAAAGCTTTGAATCATGCTAATAGTTTTGTGTTTTCAGTTGATCGGAGTCGGAATGACCTTATCAACAGTATGGATGGCATACAAACGTCACAGTGGACCACAGGGAGGTTTCAATAGTAGGCATTTCCCTACCCAAAATTTTCTAGTCGTGAGGCCCACTTGAGTTTTTGATTTACCTCTTTTTGGGATCATGTTCTAACATGATTTGGCAAAACGAATGGACGGGGTGGATTTCTCACAAACATCTCGGTGGGCCCCATCATGAGTAGTGGGATTCCCTCCTTAAACATCACGGTGAGATTCTTTTGGAACTTTCACAATTAGCAAACCATAATAAATACAAGCATGCTATTTTTAAAGTCATTAAATAAATCTTCTCTATTCCATTTATTTGGAAATTAAATGCTTCACGATCTAGCTCCAAATGGATGGCATCTAAGTTGGTTGGACTTGAAGTATAGTCCAACCGGTTGGACTTGAGAGTGCCCTATATATATATATACACACACAGAGAGAGAGAGAGAGAGAGAGAGAGAGAGAGAGAGAGAGAGAGAGAGAGAGAGAGAGAGAGAGATGCTTGCTTGCACACCAGTTCTCATGAGAATTCGTGAGCACTTTTGAGGACTCATCACATGTGATCGAGCCCAAAATTTCAGCTGTCCATGTGATGCGGCACCCCAAAAAACCCCCAAGGTCCAACTTTCAATCTGGTCCAGAACTTTGGTGGGTCCTCAAAAAGTGCAGGTGAGCATTCCTCAAAAAGTGTAGTGAGTCCTCAAAAAGTGCTCACGAGTTCTTGTGAGAACTGGTGCAAAAGTGAGCATTCCTCTCTCTCTCTCTCTCTCTCTCTCTATATATATATATATATATATATATATATATATATATATATATATATATATATATATATATATATATATATTGTTAGGAAGCCTGACCAGTTTGAATTTTGGAAAGGAATCATTCAGGATTAGTCGTGCTTAATGCCTTTTCTATGATTAATGAAGTTCTCTCTGATTTGCCATGTTATGATGCAGGCAACGGAATGGTGAGGCTCCTTCTTTGGCCACTAGAGCTCGGTGCGCTGCTTGGCCATCTAATACTGTTAATGCTCATGTTCCAGCAAATGTTTCAAGATCACTGGGCACAACTCCACCTCAGTCATTGGGCCAAGGTATTGGGTATCCCCATATTGGTCTTTTCAGACGGGATCCCCATACTCGTGAACTTTCTCTTAAAAAAATAAATCATTAGGGCTATCTTGCTGTAATCAGCAACTGCATATCTTGTAGTAATGTTTGCCGCAGACATTTCTTGGACAACCAATTTGGAACTATTCGTGGTAACTTAGAAGTGGTTCCAATTCCATTCATGCTTAAAGTTTGTTTGTTACAAGTCTTAAAGATCACTTCTATCGGGGTATTTCTTGCATCTAGTGTGTCTTACAACATGGACATTTCAGAATGGAGTATTTGTAGGAGCTATATGTTTTATTGGTATCTATTAGTTCTTTTGATAGAAGTAGAAACAGAATATAAATGTTTATATGCTCTTTTTATTTTTATATTTATTTTTCTGTTATCGTTTCCAAGTTCTTGTGTTGTCGGTCCAAGTTTGTTAGAGATGGTATATATTGAGAAGGAAGACATGTTGTTTTCTGAAATCAATATTAAAAAATTTCAATTTGTAGACTGATATTAATTTTCTTTATTCTTGTTTATGGCCACATGTGCATGCTTGTGTTTGTCTGCACCCATTTCACTATTACTATTCACATTGGGTGTTGTAGTCGTCCATTCATATCTGTGGGTGTTCCATTTTCCTTATTGGAACAGAACGTTATGGCATGTCAGCCGTTCTGTGAAGATGCAAAGGCATCAAACAATCAAAACTAATTTGGTGTTTGTTTTTCAAACATGGTCAGGATCCAGGCATGAAACCAATGGAACAAAATAGCCATAATACAACTTTGGTTTAAGTTTTTGATAGATACAGGATACAATTTAATTTCTTGAAATGAGAGGTTCCCAAAAGAGCCCCAATTTATTGTGCAGGAAACAAACTGTTTTGAAAATGCTTGTTTCCAGCTGAAACAGCCTGAGTGGTCTGGGAAGTGGGCCAATAGGCACTGTTGTATTGAAAACACTCACTATCTGGTCAATATTGGCGTGCTTTAATGTATGCATGTCTGGTTTCTTTACTAGTGCAACACATTTTTGGCTTAACAGAACTGAATTGATAATCATGACAGGCATGCCACAGGAGTTGGTACCATTAGCAAAACTTATGTCAAAGGAGCATAGGATCCCGTAACAAATTATGCAAGGTTGAAGCTTGTAGCTCAATGGTGGACATATTGCATTTCAACGATGAGGTCTTGGGTTGAAGCCGAGCTAAACTTATGGAGTTATTAATCTTCAATTAAAGGGTCACGTACAATGTTGTCAAAAGCGATCACATAATCGCATAATGCCATCCATATGGCGTATGTAATGGTCGCATATGCCATATAGATGTTATGCCATCGCATATCATGTAAAGCGATCACATATGCCATTATGTGATCACATAATCGCATATATGCCTTTGCATACTTTTCATTTTTTTTTTTTTTGATTTTTTTTTCAAAAAAAAAAAAAAATGAAGTTGTGCGATTGCGTAAGCGATTAGGCATAAGTGATCGTACAGGATCGCTTATGCCATTTGACAACATTGGTCACGTAAGATGAACTAAGCTTTTTTTTTTTTTTTTTTTTTTTTTTTTTTGTGAAAGATGAGGATATTATTGCTGAAACAGAAAGGAGAACAACAGAAGAAAAAACCCCGAAAAAGAGAAAAATATACAACAGCTGCCCCCCTGGCAGCAAGATAACCCCACTAGAGCCCAGTCCCTAAACATAACTAGCACCCGAGAGAAGACCCCAGCTTGAGTGACGGAGAGACTGCAGAAGCAACAATTCTTTCTTTCCATCCAAACATCCCAAAGTGCAACTAAGAAAATGATCCTCCATTTTCTTCTTCCTAACGCCCCACTAGAATCTTCATGCCACATGCTGAAGAGAGCTTCCATAGAGCAAGGCATCACCCAGCCCAGGCCAGCAAGTCTAAGCACACTCCACCAGATGTTAGCCGAAAAAGAACAGTGAATAACGAGGTGGTCCACTGTTTCTTCAGCATGAAGGCAAAGAAAGCAAGCATTTGGAATGCACATGCCCCTCTTTCGAATGTTGTTGATAGTAAGAATTCCGTTTCTACCCGCCAACCATTCAAAAGCAGCAACTTTGGGAGGGACATTGTATCTCCATAGGTGCGCCGTATGGGAAGGGGTAATAGAAGACTCGGAAGCAAGAGATTTGTAGAATGAATGCACCGAGAAAGCCTTTGTGTTAGAGATCTTCCAGCACATCATGTCTTCCTCATTAGGCGTAGGGTGAAAATCCTGCAATTGAGAAAGGAGTGTGGTGAGATCCTTGATTTCCTCATCAAAAGGTTTCTACGGAAAGGGGGAAGCCAAATGCCTCCCTCTTCCTATGTGGGAATAAAACAGTCCTTAACAAGGACGTCCTTCTTCACAGAGAGTGCAAAAAGAGATGGGAAAGATTAAGCAAGAATCTGATTCCCACACCACATATCGAGCCAGAATTTTACTTTGTTCCCATTCCTTAAGGAGAAGGAGATTTGACGTAGGACAATGGGCCTATTAATATGATGTAGAATGAAACTAAAACGCATATGTATAACAATAAATAATTACATCTACTCAAATCTCAAGTGCGAAAATTCAAATAAGCAATAAACCATGCACCATGACCATAAACTACATGCAAATAGTAAAAGAACTATAAATCTCAAAGGCCGGGACCTATGGAAGGTAAAACTTCCATGTCCAAGCATATGGTTAATCCTAAAATTCAAGGATGAGGTTCTAGGGTTCCTAGGATAAGGCTAAAATTAGGGATTGATGAGAATTAAGGTTATGGTTAGGGTTTGAATGATTCGAGAATTTGGGATTTAGGGATTTAGGGCTATGGGAAGGTTGGAATTCGGATTTGGATGAAAGGGGATGTCCGGACTTAAAAGTGGTGTGAGATTAGGCAAGGTTTGAATGATTTAGATGGTGAAAAGTTGGGGTTTTGGGGAAAAATGAATTTTAAGTTCTCGTGGGCCCATGCCGAATGAGAAATGGTTCGAGGATTGGGGTTTTGCGCTTGGATTCAAGAAAACTCAAAAGATCTATCAATCTGGTGAAAATAATCAATCAAAATACTTGGATTAGTAGAGAAGTAGAAGAGAAGAAAGATAGAAGAGGGTTAGGCGACATCACACCAATAGGGGCTCCAATCATTGGAGGGTTTAAGCTCATTTCATGCAAGAAAGAGTTTTCTCTTAAAAATTCATAAATATATCATAATGAAAAATATGGTTTCTAAAAAAGCTTATATAACTCATGTTTAGAAAAAGTGCACTAAAGTGCCTTAAAAAAAAAGATGTTCAAAACAAAACAATGCACTGAAGTGCCTAAACGAAAGAAAAATTACAAAACAACGCTTCAAATAAAACAGTCCACTCCTCTCTCATGCTCCTCATGTGCTCCTCAATGTCATCGAAACACAACAAGACGGGCATGACACGTATCCTACGCTGGTACACTTGGGAAAAGGAACGTGATGATCTAATGTCCCCATCATGATTCTTTCTAAAACAAGACTTGCATTGCATTCTTGGCAATGCCTTTCTAGATCCACGACTATATAGCGAGGAAGATCTGGTCCGCCATCCTTGGGGGGAGGTCCCATATTTGGTGGCTATAATTTGCCCCTACAAATTATCATATTTGACCCCAAATCTCCAGACCCATTTGCCAATCAGCGCTTCGTTCATAAGGGAAAGGTCCCTAATGTTAGCCGCTCCAAATGAAAGACAAACATCTCTCCAATTAAGCAGTGAAAATTTATTTCCTTCAGAGCTGCACTGCCATAAAAAATTTCTCCTTAGTTTATCTATTATATAAATAATCAATTTAGGGCAACAAAGCAAAGAGAAATAGTACATGGGCAGGTTGGAAAGGGAAGCTTCGATCAGATTAATTCTCCCCCCTAGAGAAAGCACATTCATCCTCCAAGTAGAAAGTTTGCTTTCCATTTGTTCAATGATCCTATCCCAAAGAGCTAGATGAGGTTTTACCTATGCAGAGAGGGAGGCCCAAATAGAGAGTTGGGAGAGACCCAACCTTGCAATCCAAAAACTCTGCAAAGGAAGCACATGCCTGCGGGTTGACATTAACCCCCAAAAGCTCAGACTTGGCAAGATTGATCTTAAGCCCGGAGATAACCTCGAACCAAACTAGAGTCATTCCAAGGAAAGAAAACATTTTTTCGTCTGCCTCACAAAAAACCAGAGTATCATCATCAAATTGTAAGTGAGAAATGGGCAAATGAAAGAGGAACTAAGCTGTTACTGATGGTATTATAGGATCAGGAGGTTATTGGTGATATGCCAAGCATATAAGCATGGTTGCCATTTTTTAATATAGTGAATCTATAGGATGGCTTGTGAGATGATTGAATCACATGAAGAGTTTTAGTGGGGCACTTAAGGGGAAGTGAAAGACATATTTTTGAAGGGAGGGGCCACACTCTTAATAGAAGGAAAAACAAATTCTGTTGCTGAAGTTTCAAGTATAGTTAGCAGCGTATTCAGCAGGGGAAATTGGTTTACTATCATAACAGGTTACAAGGTGCCTTTCCGAAAGACATGGCTTGGGAAGGCCCCATCGTCCAACCCTTTCCATCTCATCTAATCCTACTCTGCAGTTGTAAATGACTTCTGTGAAGGATTTTTATGAAAATCATTGGGCTTTTCTTGAATGGATTATCAACTCCATAGAAATCTTGACAATGATGAATTGATTATTATGCTTAATGTGGTGTTTACTAATTTTTTTGACAGAGTATAAGAAAATTTGAGTGTTGATTCACTAAATCTTTCTTTTGGGCCATTCATTCTTGCAATGGGGCCACTTCTCCTCGTGCCTTATCCTTAGAGAGTCCAATCCCGGTCAGAGTTCAAGCTTTCTCTTGGCTGGCCACGAGAAACAATGTTCTTACCCTTGAGAATCTAGCGAGTGTCATCGGGCGTTCCCTAGCATGTGCTTCCTGTGTCAAAATAATGAGGAACTGTGTATAACATGTTTCTCCACTGTACTGTGGCTAGATCAGTTTGGTATGACCTTTTCCTTTTCTTCTTCTTCTATTTTTTTTTTTTTAAATTTTTTTTCTAACCTTTTTGGCTTGAATTGGACCCTTAACAGGATCCTCAAGGGGGGTTGATCAATGGATGGTTGCCCAGTCCATTTTAGACAAGAGGGCGAGCCGAGCCCTTTGGAGTATGATGGCACATTCTATCATGAGGGGTCTGTGGAAGGAATGGAAGGATTTTTGAAAATAGTGTCTATAGATTCATTCAAATGGAAGATAACCTCCTTTGCTATTGATTGGGCTTTTGTTCGATGTGAGACTGGAAGGACTTCGGGTTGGGACTGGAAAGGATTGAGGTTTTTTTTTTTTTGGGGGGGGGGGGGGGGGGGGGGGGTTTCTTAAAGATTAATTTTAATTGGTGCTCTATGGAAGACGCAAGTCTTGGGTTAAATGGGTGCTTTGAGAAATGGTATTGGGGGAGGTCATGATGGTTTTCTTTGGAATGTGTGCAAGGTGGGGTGAAATCTGGGTGAGTTGTTCAGGCGAATTACAAATCTTCTTGTACTCCATGAAGTTGACAATTGAAGGAGAAGCTCGGTATGTCACATTGCAGGCCTCATTTGCTACACCGGGGTCATGCATGCTTGCTTCTCGTATTTTAGAAATTAAATCTTAGTGGTCTCTTTAGGAGCTTTGTGCTCATATTTCCCGAGAGATTCAAACCATGTGGCCAACTGACTTGCTTTTGAAGAAGTGAATAGAGAGTCACTTGGTATTGGTTGGTTTATCTGTCTTGGTGCTCTCTTTGTTATTTTTTAAATAAAGTTTATTTGTAAAAAAAGTGAGAATGATTTGAGAGATTTGATCTCTGATAATCAGTCTCTCGCCACTCTCTCCTTGGTAATGAAGTTTCTGACACTGTGAGGCATTTCCTACCGTGTTCTGTAGGGTGATGTTAGAACTTACAAATCATTTAGTGCTGAACATGTGCAGTTCTAATATTCATTTCATATATACATGAAATTCGAGAAGTTGAAAAATGGGTATATGCTATGTGTTAGTCTCGGGAACATCAAACAGGATAGTTTATTCTTCTTTTTTTTGGAAAGATATACTGATCTTTTATGATATTTTTGTTAGTCTTGACTGCATGCTAAGTGGGCCCGCATGGCACCGCATGCTCTAGTTGTCAACTGTTTGAAAATTCCTCGTGGGTAGCGTGTGGTAGTTGTGTTTCCCCTCCGTGACCTTACTATGCTTGCTTGCCCTTTTGGGGCATGAATGAAATTATTGTGCTGGGGTTCAATACTGGGTTGGACTGTGTTGACATATTAGTGGTGTCAATGTGACGCCTCTGCCATGGTCAGTTCCAATAGCCTAGGTAAAAGATGATTGTTGATGTTTCGTGGGCATCCGATCTTAAAATTTTTTGCCATCTACCGTTTCAAAAGCTAGCCCAGATTGCTAGGTAAAGGGGTAGCATTATGACGATGGTGATGAAATGTATGACATAACACTTGCAATGATCCACAGTTTTGCATTTACCTATGATTATTGGTTTGTGTATTCATTCTTTCTTCAATTTATGAACTTCTTGTTCATTCGTATCATCTGTTCTGCAGTTGATACTTTGGCTACAACCGGTAGTAATGCCAGAGGAAGAACTAGTGAAGGTATTGCTGGTCCCAATAGTACACGAGATGCTGAATCTAATCCGTCATCCTTGAATACTGTCTCAGATGTAGCTACTTTGGCCGCACATGGCAGCAATGCTAGATGTAGAACTGGAGAAGGGTTTGCTGTTCCTACGCATAGGCCAAATGCCGAAGTTGAATCATCATTCTTAAATAATGTCTCCGAATCCACAACTTTGGCCACACCTAGCAATGATGCCAGAGGAAGACCTAAAGAAAGGTTTTCTGCTCCAAGCAATGTGCTGGATGCCGAAGCTAATTCATCATTTGCAGATACTGTTGCTGACGTCTCTACTTTGGCTACATCTTGTGGTGATTTTGGAGGAAGAACTAGAGAAAGGTTTGCTGCTTCCAGTAGTATGCCAGATGCTGCAGGGAACTTATCATTCTCAGAAACTGTCTCAGATGTCGCTACATTGGCTAGATCCGGCAGTGATAGAGGAGGAAAAACTTCAGAAGGGTTTGGTGCTCCCAGAAGTAGGCCAGATGGTGAAGCTAGCACATCCTCAAATGGTGTCTTGCATGTTGCTACTTTGTCTCCAACAAGCAGTTGTGCTGTAGGAAGTACAAAAGGGCCTGATGCTCCCAGAAGGAGGCCAGCATCTGAAGCTAACCCATCCTCTAATACTAAGGAAATAAAAAAGGTTGATGAGGTGGGACACCCGCTCATTCTAAGCGGTGACAAAGAGATTCCTTTTACCTATTTAGCTTGTTTGTTGGCAAAATGGACTGCAAAGGACGACACATCATCATTTGTTCATGGTAAAATCAAGGTACTTTTTAATGTTCTGTTGATGTATTCGATGGTTCATAATTCCTTGGTTATAATGAGTACCCAACAATGTCTTCCTAATCCATCATGTTACTTCACTGAAGCAATATTCTCTTATTGTATTTTGGCATGAGACGTTGAAATTTCTTCCACAATTGTCAACTTGTTATTGAATTCTTTATCTCACACTCTTTCTAATAATGCTAATAAACTTCTTATGTATTTATTTTTCTTTGATAAATTGATTAACCCATATTTTTGTTGTTCATATTCAGTTGAATGATAGGTTTTCTTTAAAATTTGGATGAACATGGAAACATGTAGAAGAAGGTACCAATGGAAAAGTAACTAAGGTTTTTTTTTTTTTTGATTGCTCCCCTTGTCATCGCTTCATATAAGAACATACATTTCTAATAGAATAAAAATTAGTGACTGTTCTATATAAATATAAAATAACTTAAGCAGAAGGTGAAAATTTTGCATGAACTCAGCTTGATATATTTCTTAACTTCAAATGCTTACTGATCATTGCAGGTTTAGTTTGATGAGTAATATTGGGAATATAAATACCACAACATGATGTCCAAGTGGCATGCACTAATTGCTTGCAGCATTGTATGTCATCATCATCAACATAGCCTTCTTAAAGCCATTTGGTATCAGCATCATGAATCCTGTTTCACCAATCATTCCTAAATCCTAAGGCCTTATTTGGGGTAAGTGAGCAAGCCTTTACCTCGATCAAAGTCCTTTTAGGCCTTCCCTTCTCTTTTCAGTCTATTCAAACCTACTTAAACTTTCCTTACGGGTGCCATCTATGGTTTTCTTAATGCAAGGCTAAGCCCTCTCAATTGGCTTTCATTTGTTTGATCTCCCATCTCTTAGGTTGCTTTGAATGACCTCATTCTGATTTTGTCCTCCCTAGTCTTCTCAAATATCCATCTTAACATCCCCATCTTTGCAATGCTTATCTTCTGTGCATATTGCCTCTTAAGTCTTAACTGCCCAACACTTTGCCTCATATGAGATTGCTGGTTGAATAGTTGTCATATAAAAATTTCCCTTAAGTTTCTTTGGCATACGAAGTGATCACACAACACTCAAGAGGCACATCTTCACACTCAGCTTTAATTGGTTTGGAAACATCTCCTCTATTGTTCTATCCACTTAAGAGTGATAGGTTGAAGGTAATATATAAAGAGCCAAGGTCACGAAACAAATTTTGAAGTATCATGTTATACATTAAATAAAAATGAGAACGTGAACAATGAAAATAAAATAAAATCATGTAGAGGCAACAGCCTATGATTTTTAAAAAGTGATACATATTTCCTTGAACTAGAATCTTATTTCTATGGAGTTTTATGTTTCCTTTTGAACTTTATATATATATGGTTGAATTTAGGACTGTTATTTGATAAAATCCTGAAATATGGCTTGTTGAATATCTTTGCTTCTAGTAACTACCACATGTTAATGAATTTTGTAGTGCTTTTTGACTGGTGTGAAAGGGTTCCAGTTTAGGAATCGGAGTACATATGAGCTCCAAGTTTATGTTGACGATGGTAGTCTTATCTCTGAGGTCCTCATTGATCACAAAGTGAGTATATATATGGTATCATGGATATGCAGCCATCCTTACGTGAGCCAATAATGTTAGTGACTGTGTCATGTCATTTATTTTTTGACTCTTTTAGGTTGTGCAGAAGGGAATAGGGTACTCTCCAGAGGAGGTTAATGCTGCTCTTTCTTCTTCTGACAAGCTAACTGTTACCAGTATGAAGGAAAACATGAAGCAATATCAGCTTTATTTGGCAAAATTCGAGGTGGTTTCCTTTCTCTTTATTATTATCGTCTCAGCTGATGTTTGCTTTCATAAGTTGCATTTGGAGGCCTATTTATACACGCATGGTCAGACTGCACTACAGTCAGTTGTTTTTTGCATTATGAATTCTATAAATGTTGAATCCACGGTCCTTTATCAGGCATTCTTTTTGGCCAAATAAAAACGTTGGTGAAGACCATGGGTTTTCAAATGATGGTTCCTAAGACGAAGGGTAAAATATTTAAATATATGAACCTTAAACATAGGAGTGTTAAAAAACCAGGATTCTAGATCCTAAAATCATGGATCCTCGTGTTGATATGGCAGTGATTTATGTTGGAGGGTGACATGTAGGAGAGCTATGTGGGGAAAAAGGGTAATGAACATGTCAATGTATGGGTGCTTGAGGTGATTATTTGAAGCTAAGGTGATAATTTGTTATGCTATTGAAACGTATACAACCATCTAACATTATCTAGGGGCTGGTAGAGAGTTTATCTGGTGGGTGTTGGGAAAAAAAGGGGTTTTAAGAGGATATATTGGCAGAGTTGTACACGAACTGAGCTAGCTCGGTTAACTCGCTCAGCTCGGCTCGGATAAGCTTGACTTGGCTTAGATCGAAATCTAGTTCGGGCCGTGCCATTTTTTTGAGATCGAAATCATTTCGAGCTGAGCTCGAGCTGGCTTGTGCTTGACTCGACTTGGTTCGAAGCTTGGCCCGAGCTCGACTCGGTTTGGCTCGGATCGAATTGACCATAAAGATAAGGGTATTTTTGAAAAATCTCGCATCTCACATAAACTGGAGAACTTTTAGCTGGGAATAGAAACACCCCTCCTTTTTCTCTTTCCACTGGATAAGGAAAAAGAGTCCAAAAACCCCCCCTCAAAAAATACCCATTTCACGAAACGTCCCTTTATCAGAGATTCCTCGCCGGCAGATTGTCACAGAAGGGCATTAATGTCAAAGGCCCACCGTAAATTCTCAATTTCTATCATTTCGGAAGGTAAGAAATCTGTCATCCCAGCGAAAAACCCGCTCTTCTTTTACTCCATCCTTCTAAGATCTCATCTTTTTTACCTTTTAATTGCATCTAGCAGTATCTTTCTTTTTGAATACATATAGCTCTAGAGAGAGAAATATATACCGAAAGTGTTGTGTATATCTATTTCTAAGTTTTTCCTTGGAGAAGAACTCGGCTCAAACTGGCCCGAGCTGAGCTGGCCAATACGGCTTGAGGATCGAGCCGAGCCAAACTCAAGCTGAGTTAGGCTGCTGGTTGAACCGAGCTGAGCTGTGCCAAGCTCGACTTGGTTAGGCTCGTGTACACCTCTATATATTGGCATGATTAAGGATATGCATGAAGAAATGATAACAAATGTGAGGATCATTAGTGAAGAGGCAAGTGAGTTTCCAATTACTGTAGATTTCCCTTTGCTTGGCAGAAACAGGGTGCCTACAATCGACAACCTCTGTAAGAGAGCTATGGTGCTTCTGAATGTCTGTCTCTTGTGTATGAAATATGCATATTTTGTGGATCATCTCTTCATCCGCCGTCCCTTCGCTAGGAGCGTGTGGGATGGCATTCTTACCATTTTCAATGTCCCATGGGTGATGCTGAGCTCTATCGACGGGCTCTTCCTTGTGTGGTATGAAGGAGGGCCTCGGGAAAAGAAAAAGTAGATTGAGATGACTGCTCGCCCTACTTGTAGGTCATTGGACCCTTTGGAGGAAGAAGAATAATTGTTGCTTTTGGAATCGCAGCAGCTCCCATTTTTATGCTCTTAGGAGGGCTATTCTGTATATTAAGGAGTGTGTTCCTGAGTTTTCTGGGTGTTGTTTTTCCAGCATGCTGAAGCTGGTCTCTGTATTATTGTTGGCCATTTGGTTTTCTTAATAAAAATTATTACTTAAAAAAAAGAGTATATGAAGTGCTCCTTTATTAACAACAGGAATGGAAAAGGGTAATTAGTTAAGATAATTGACTAAGAAGTTTCTCAAAATGAGCACTTTTAATATCTCGGCTCAACTATTCATGAGAGTGGAGAGATTGAGAAGGATGTTGCCGATCAAGTTGGATGGAAGAAATGTAGATGTCCTCGAGAGTTTTATGTGATCATTGTTTACTGATCATTGTGTACTAAAAATAAAGGGGAAGTTTTATTGGATGGCTATAAGATAAGCCATGCTTTATGGGACAAAATGTTGGACATATCAAGACGAGGAAGTATATGATTAGAAATGAATGCATTCGAAGGAACTTAGGAGTAGCACCAATAGGTCATAAAATGAGGGAAAATAGACTTTAGATGGTTTGGTCATCTGCAACAGAGACAAAGAAATGTGCCGGTTAGGAGTGAGTTGGTGCAAGTTGAAGGCTCTAAAAGGGCAAGGGGAAGGCCCAAAAGGACATGGGTGGAGGTAGTAAGGAAGGACTTGATGACCTATGGTCTCACTGAAGTTATGGCCCTTCGACAGAGTGGAATGGCGGAACACGATTCATGTAGCCGACCCTAATTGGTTGGGATAAGGCTTAGATAATGATAATGACCTAATGTTATTCATATTTGTATTGATCAGAAGTAAAGAAAAAGCACAATGCGATGCTTAAGAGGTAGCGGTGACGCATCCTTCTCACATGTGGCTCTAATGTACAACTATCTATAGCCATTTAGGTTGCGGTCCCATTGTGGATGGAGCATTTCTCTTGAATTGCATTGATCAAACAATTCTAGCTATTCAATAAATGGCTATCAAACTGATGGTTAAAAGTAAAATATCGAGTGGTCCGAATTTGAAGGAATAAATCAGATGGTTAATATGATCTTATTTGCGCAATTTTTTTTCGATGCTTCATTAACAGTTGGTTCAACCATTTGGACGGTCTAGATTGCTATACAACCATGCCATGTGCACCTTTGAAGATTAACCACTGTTTTTTAGACTCTCTTTGCCCGTAGGTTTTGACACAAGGGTAGAATTCTAGCCATGGTTTTGAATGCTGGTGTCAGTCGGCGCATCGGTCCGGCACAAAAATGATACCATATGGCGTTGTGTATCGGTATTGGGGCCGTATCGGCTAGAATTTTTTATATCAAGGGAAAAAAGAGAATAATAAGATATTTATATATATATATATATATATATATATATATATATATATATATATATATATATATATATATATTGTGTATCGGACCATTCTTTGATGAGAATGCTGTTTGTCGGTTTACCTTGTTGAAGGTCAACAAAATGGGCCCTAAATCAAGCATGATTTTGTGAAATAGGGTGCATTGCATTTGAAATAAAACAAAAAGAAGATAAACATATAAAAAAGAAAGTGAAGGTTTATGATGCAGGATGACCTAATTATGATGCATGTTTATAGACACAATTATTCAGCGGAAATAAAAGGCAATAATAATCTAAAATTCTAGCATTAATCATCATAACTGAGAAAATCATAAGGGAAACATGCATTGGAGCGGGCCATCATCACAACCATGGAGTATGGAATTCAATTATTACTTAGGTTGGATTTGGCGAGGGATGAGACCTCCCGATCTTGCATGGTCATACCCAATCGATCAATGAAGATCACTAGTCTGAAGAATCAGGATGTTTCTTGGATTAGGGATTTGAGAATTTGGGGGTTTAGGGTTTAGATCGATTCTCAAGGTTTGATCGAGGAAGGATTAGCAAAACTGGAAAATGGAAAGAAGAAAATAGTTACCTTGAAGAATTTGGAGGGGCACAAGAAGAAATTAGAAGAAGAACATCAAGGAAAGAGAAGAAGCACCATGAGAGAGAGAGAAGAGAGAAACCACCAAAGAGGTTTGCTTTTTTCATTAACAATCAACTAATCACGTTATTAGGGTTTAGCCCACTTAAATAAGCAAGAAGAAAACATAAAAGTACCAAAATACCCTTAAAATATTGGTAAAAAACAACTAAAAAAAAACAGTTCATACGTTGGCCGGGCGCCCGTTGACCAATTTGGCCGGGCGCCCAGCTAAGACAAAAACTGTCTAGCAAGAAAAACTGCAAAATTGCAGAATTTCGGGCGCCCGGTGACAAATTTGGCCTGGCGCCCGACCACCTTCAGAAATGCATTCTTCTATTCCTTCAGTCGGGTCTTCTTCCATCCTACACACGTGTCTTCTATGTGCCAAATCATGTGCGTAGGGTCTTCAATGCTCCTCAATCATCGTCTAACCACAAAGAAGGTGTTAGTGGTGGGCGCTTTCTTCGTTGGTAAACTTGAAATGATCTTGTGTCCTCATCAGTTTACCCTTTTTTTTTGTTTTTCCCATAATGGTCTACTTCGCTTTGATTTGTTGAATTCCATTCAAATAATTTGTTTTGATCCCAAAATAGGTCTAGATTTAGCCTAAAATGAGTTTTTAAGCTTCTTTCTTGGTTTTAATGAAAAAGAAAAGAAAAGGAGACACGAGTGAAATTTTTATTATTATTTTTTTAATAATTTGGGCTTTTATGGGCGTATTGGCTGTATCGGCCCCATGTCAATGCCGATATGCTTTGTATCGACTGATATGGGCTGATACAGATCAATTTTTTCATATCGGGCTGATACGACCCCATATCGCGTATCATCTCGTGCCAATACGGATATGATACTGACGCATCGGTCGATACAATACCGATATTCATATCTATGATTCTAGCTCTTCCAAAGTCGTATCGCATTGATGGCTTAGGCCTGCATGGAAGGAGACCTTCTCCCTCCACCTAAGCTGCGCAAGAAAGGCCCAAAGCCAACTGATAGGAATCTAGTCCTTCAATGGTAAAAGTATCTAGGCATTGTGGATATATGCAACCATGTATTCTAAAAGTTTATTAGCTTGTTTTTAAGAACTGAACAAATCATTGCTTGGAAAGGAAGTTTGATGTGATGTAGCAAATTCAAGGTGGTGGATATAGACAGGAGCTTCAAGGCATACCTATATTTTACTTTCTTAAGCCAAACGAAGTTATGCTGAAGAGATTCCTATGAGCTCGATCGTTCATGTGGGAATGTGTATGTTGATATGAACCACTGATCTGGTAGGTCCACATGGATGGGCCATAGCCTCGTCATCTCACTAACTGGATGTTCCTAAACATATGATATGTAGACTTCCATCCCTTGAACGTGAACTATCCCCATTTTTTTGGTTCTGACTGTCCATTGTCAGGCAACCGTTGAATGGTTAGGCTTGTTTGTTCAATTGGATGTTTGGACTATGGCCATCCATGTCAGCACTCACCAGATGAACAGGCTGGATTACCCAAAACATGTATTGTGTGGATGATTGGGATGATGGGAAGACTGCATTATAACATTCCCTTGAGCATTATATTATTCACCAAGCATTATAGTACTTCATTGATTTGTTAGGAAGTCATGTTTAAGTTTTTAATGCTAGACATGTTCACTAATATCATCACACATCCCTGCCCGGACCTATCAGTGTGATAATTCAGTATTCTACTATTTTTTTTTTATTTAATTGAGTGGTTTATTTTGTTCCAGGGTACGATGCTCGTGGAAATAAACGGACATTCTCCTCTTCCAGTTGCCCTGGAGATGGATCAGGGATGCCCATCATCTGATGCATGGCTGCTCCTTAGAAGACTGAGAATCTTCACTGCTCCTCAATCCCCGCAGCACCACCAGTTGAAGCCCATAGACATATCCCCTTGATTCAGAAGATTTATTGCCTTCCATGCCTTGACAAATATGGAAATGGATTATGTCAAGTCCTCATCCAGAAAATCACAACTGGGGGAACAGTATTTTTTTATGAGCATAAGGAACATGCCCTTACACTCTCCTTTATGATGGGGCTTGTGCATTCTGACGGTGAGTATGGGGTTCGAGAATGGTAAGGTTCGGGTTCGACAGGTCTTCAAAATCCAAATTCTCAAGATACATGTACCTTACAGATCTGTTATGCGCATAAGTAATTTGTTGCCTGAGTGGCACGATTCACTACAAATTCTCCAGATTTCAAAATCCTCGTAAATTTGGGTTTCAGGCCTTGGGAAACCAACTCGAGTATACAATCTTTTTTTCAAGGATCTGACCATCGTAGCTGACAGTGTATTATATTCTTCAATTGCTTGGGGTGATGGTGATTTACTTGGATCACTTGAGGAGATGGAGCCAACCCATGATTTTCCATCTTGAGGGAGCGACAGTGAGAATTTGCTCTGAGCTTCTATGAGATTCAAGACTGTTTTCATCTTTGCAGAAATAATTGAGGAATTACAGAAGATGTTTGAGTTGAAAGCTGAAAGTGGGTTTTATGGAGGGGTCTGAGAACTCATTTGTCTGTATTTGGATTGAGTGAACTGATAGATGGAAGCCAAAAGTGTCGGGGACCACATGTTTTATCTGTGCTATGTGAAACATTTCCAGCGAGGTTTGCTCCCGGACTGATTCCACTAATTTGTTGTAAGTTTTTTTTTTTTTCTTTAAATGAGGTATCCTGTTTTAGGGTGTGTTTGGTTGCACCAAATACATTAAATTTTGTACGAAAGTAGACTGATTAATCATGAAGTGTCGTGTGATATCAGGCAAAATCTGTATTATTCCAAAATTTTAATTTGTAGATATATACTTTGTGAGGTGTTAGACAATGCATGGATCAGGGGATTGTAGAGTATGTTTTGATTTTCAGTTTCAGTTTATACTTCAGTGATCTGAAACATCAATATGATGCGACTCATTGCCAATGGCCCAAGCCCAATGAATCCCGGAATATCTTCGCTAGAGAATATCTGGCCTTTTATTCTGCTGTATTTTTGTTCTCAACTATTTCTTTATTATCCTTCTATTGAAAGGTTTTGGGTTTTTTTTCTCTATATGAGGGGGCATGGTGCATGGTGCATGAACTATTCAGTGGGTCCCTTAATATATCAGTGGTTTGGATCACTGAAGAATTGGCCCCACTTATGCAGACTGCAACCTGGATATTACCGTACAATTGCTGGAAGTGAGATTGTATAATACCTCACTCTGTTTGTTACTTTCTATTCATACTTCCCTTTTTGTATAATGCTTGATAACATCGGAATGATTATACATTTCAAAAAAAGAAAAAAGAAAAAAAGAAAAAGAAATGATTTATCTGTTATATGTATTCTCATTTTTCGGAACTGTCTATAGTCGCATTAATTTTGTTCAATCCACATGCAGGCACATGGTGAGACGTGTCAACCTGGCCTATTTCCATGACATTTGGCCCAGGCATGTGGTGGGCCTCGTCATTCAGATGAGCTAGCCCAAATATCCTGCCAGTCCAATAACCAGGGAGTCCAAGTGCTGTACCCGATGAATCGACCAGTCCCAGCCCCGGCCATGTTTTTCTGCCGCTTATATTAGCACTGTGAAGTGAAGCCCTATCAATGCAAGGCTTGGATGTCTGTCACGTGCTAGGTCAGCATGTGGGGTTGCTCGTAGAATGCATGTTGAGAGTAGGGGTGGAATGGGTCAGAGTCAGCCCAAGCACTATTTCTAAACAGACCAATATTCTAGCCTGGATCTGACCTCTTAACCCATTACCAAATGACCTGACCCAGCCTGTTTAATATTTATCAATGCCGTCCCAACTCAACACGTTTATTGTAATTAGGTCGGGCCCTACTAATCGACCTTTACCGGCACGGGCCAACTCATGTTTAAGAAGGGAATATGGTGAAAAAGGCATGCTCAACACTGCCCAATTGATACGCAATGCATGCATGTGTTTTATCCATGTGTGTACACTTATTATATGTATTTGTTTCAGGTTTTGGGTCGGGTCATCTAGCCGAGCCCATTTTGATAACCAACATGGGTTGGACCAAGTCAAGTCCAACCCATTTTCTAGCCTGAGCTTGGCATGAGCTAAAAGCGGGTTGGTCCTGTGGATCCATGGGCCAACCTGACCCATTGCAACCTTTTTTGAGAGGTACACATTGGCATAGCAAGTCTCCAACAACTATTATGTTGTGTTTTTATAGCTGGGGATTGGATTGAAAGCTGCGTCTGAATGCTTAGGACTTTTTTTTTTGGCTTCCTACCTGAATATGTGACTGTTGACTTGAAGGGCCCGTTTGGATACCACCAAATAAGTTTCCTTTTCTACTTCCAGCAGTAGATAAGTAACTTAATTTGAGATAAGTCTGGTTTAAGATCAATTATATGTTACTTAATCACTTTAGCTTAGTAAGTAGAAATCAAGATAAGTTACTTGAGGCATAAGTTGCTTATCTTAAGTAACTTATGATCCAAACGCCCCAAAGTGATAAAGTTCCTCTCTGCAACTTTTAGGGGCTGAATGTTGGATGGGCTTAGATGCTCTCCGGCCCAGCTTAGGCTGAGCTTTAAGTACTATTAGATGGGCATGGGCATGAGTTTTGAGGCCCAGCATCTTATTGGGCTGGTACCAGGTTTTGATGTTGATTGAGCCCAACATGGTAGCCGAGATCGGCTTGATTTACTTGGGGTCCATCTGGCGCACCCTTTAAAGGGCGTTTGAGGTCGAAATAGCCGTTGACCTTTTGGGTTCGGATGCACTTTAGAGACTTCCGTCTCGTCTCTCACAAAGTAGGTGCCACAACACTTGGAGACTTCCGTCCAAACAGGCCCTTAAAATACTGTTCTAATGGCCAATTTGGCTAGGTAGACCATGGTGGTTTGTATCTACATGCTTTTTCTAGCAGGCCCTGGTCGAGCCTGGGCTCAGATATCTCGCTGACATCCTAGGATTGGACAAGAGTAGGACAGCCCAGTGATAAATATTGCCGATATTTTGAAAATACTGTGTCAAACAAACTAATTGATGTTATCATGTTAGCATCACTGGATTTTCAAAATCCGGCTACTTTTTCATTTTTCAGTGGTTTTATTGGTATAGTAAAGTGATTTTTTTTTAAAGTTTCTAATAATTCATTATATTCAAACAAAAATAATTATAAAAATGTTTATTTTATTAGTAATAAGTAATTTTCAGAAAATTTGTTTTCAGTGAAAAATTTCAAATAATACCATGAGTAAACTCACAGTCAATGAAAATCCCCCGAAAATTCTTGACTGAGAAATTGTCCAGAGCTGGATTTGCCACGACGGCCAAGACAGGCCCATTTGCACCCTTAAGTGGGAGTTATTGAAAATGAAGTGACTAGTATGTTGAGGCTTGGAAACCTAAGGTGATGGCTCTCCACTGTGTTTAAAAAGGGTTGTTCTCCCTTATTATTATTATTATTATTATTATTTGGTACCGGGAAGCCTATAGTTTCCCTAGGCTGTGGGCTAGGGCTTGCTTTATGTGGTTCGGCCTATATAAGCAACACTGGCACAGATGAAATCATCTTTTGAGGATTATTGTTAGGTGATGGATTTCTTGAATAGTGGTAGAATGTGGAGAGGTAAACTTTGTATTTTTATTTTCTCTAATTTTAGTGAAGAATAAAGCTTAATATTGTTACCTTGGATGCAGGCATTATATAAATATCTCTCCTGTTTTTTGTTTTTGTTTTGGTTTTTGAGTTTTAAGCTTGAGACTTTCCTTTTTATTGATTTTGCTTTGCTTACGTCAATATTTATGTGGCTGTAGTTTTGCAAAATAGTAATCATGCATAAGATCAGGAACTAATTTGACAAGCAAATAAAAAAAAATAAAAATTAAAGGTCTAAGTTATGCTCAAGTTAAGACACATATGGTATATGGACACCCCGGCGCATGCTGCCGTTTGCAGTGCATCTGTTTGTTTGGAGGAAAAAGGAAATAGAAAAACGAAGGACATGCGTACCTTCTTGCATTTTCATTGTAGCATGGAAATTAGAAAAGTACTTTTGTATTCATACTTGACGTGTATATTAATGCGTCTAGACGTAGAAGTGTGAACGCAGCCCGCGTGAAGTCCTGACCATTCTGTCCTATGTTGAGGAAAGAAAGATGCGGAAAGCTGCATGCTCTTTTGGAACAATGCAATGTGTATACGATTTGTTTGGTTGGGTTCTATTTTTTTTGGTGTGCAATACCTTTTTAAGGCAGTCGAAATAGTACGTTTAAACATTCGGAGTCGCCACTAGCCGATTAGGCTATTATATATATTCACAGTTAGTTATAATCCGCAGAATCACCGTAGGGTCAGGGAATTGTGAAATTCCCCTACCTGAATGACTCCTGTGGTTGGCTTGCAATAACAGAGGTCTTGATAAAGGTCTCAGTTATGAGAGAAGAGGGGTTAGGCTCCCCCTCTCGGGGTTAGGCTCCCTCTCTTGCCCATACTGTGCGGTCTCTGATAAAATGGTTGTATGACTTTTAGGAGAATATTGTATCTACAAACATACTATTCATTTGGCCATGCTTTAGATAACCCTACAGAAGGCTGAGTAGACAAAATAATAAAATATGTCCTAACCTTGCTATGTGAGTCAAGTAACACTGGGTAGGCGAGCATAATATATAAAGTGGTAAGTAGAAATAAATATAGTTGAAAGACAAGTAGTGGCAATTGCTATGATGGAATGTACAGAATGGACCGAGTTTTAAGCTTGAGCAAAATATGAGAAAGAAAAAAGGGAGATTAAACGTCCTTTTGGGTCAAAAGGGATAGCCGATCATCCTTAAATTTGACCATACTTCTGAAGTGGTCGACTTTTGCTGACAAGTAGGCTTTTCAGTGGTTAGCTTTGCTGAGGAGAATCTAGGCACAGATATGGCATTTTCTGACCTTCTTAGATGACAGGGGTTCCTTGTTGGAGCGGCGTTTTGGTTTGGCTTTAGGTTTTCTAATGATTTCTACTCTATTCTCTCCTTCCTTGCCTTCTCTGTTCCCTTTGATCTAAGGGTTGGGGGTCGGATTTATAAGGAAAAATCATCGGTTCATGATGGGCCGAACGTGGACACTTGGTAAAAATTTGTCATGCAAGATTTGTTAGAATGTATCTAAATTTATGGCCGGTGCAAAGGGGTGCCAGGTGTTCGTCGGCTTGCGAAGAACCGACGATTGACTTTTTTCTATTTCTGGCCATCAACAACTTTCTCAATTTTCTCCTTTTTGGTCTTTTATGGCTTTTCTTAGCTCTCGGTGGCTAGGGATTAGGGAATCCAAGCCATTCATCCTTTCTGGGAGGAGGTTTTGGCCCGAATATTTCCCCTTTAGTGGGCTTTCAACGGCTCTTTTGGTGGGTAAGTGTTGTGTTATCACAATATTTTTTGGGATAGGCGGTCAAGGGAAGGGTTGCCTAAAGGCTTCTATTGTGGGACTGGGAGTTGGTAATCTTTAGATCAGGTTTGGTAACCTTGTTGGGGATGAGCCAAGAGTTCTACTTCTAAGTTTGCTCAATTGTTCGATGGTGATTAAGGATGCTAGGTGCGATTTTATTGAGGGTTAGCTAGTTGGTTCAAGAGTAGTGTCTTTTTTATTTTTTATTATTTAGGTGGGGTATCTACAGCAAGGCTCAAGTGGAGGGATGTGTTTGGATGTGGAACCCAACCCTTGCCAACTAGCTGGTGTCAAAGCTCTATAGACCCTACCATGACGTATGTGTTTTATCCATACATGCATCCATTTTGCCAGCTAATTTTAGGGCATGGGCCAAAAATTAAGGCAGATCTAAAGCTCAAGTGGACCACAAGACATGAAATAGTGGTATTAAAAGCTCACCATTGAAAACTTATTGGGGTCATAAAAGTTTTAGATCAAGCTGATATTTGTGTTTTCCCTTCATCTAAGTACGCGTGACCTTATGAACAGGTTGAATGACAGAAAACATCACTATGGGCCCTAGGAAAGTTTCAAAGGCGGACACCATTCTCCCCATGATTTCTTGTGGTGTGGTCTACTTGAGCTCTAGACCTGCCTCTTTTTAAATGGGCGGGCAAAATGGATGCATGGTGTGGATAAAACACATACATCATGGTGGGGCTCAGAGAGCTTTCACACTAGCTAGCTGACTGGTGTTTAGGTCACCTCCCAAACCGCATGCCAAGTGGAACACACAACAGGGATTGAACGCCCTCTGTTAAAAACTTCCCTAGGGCGACAGAAGTTTTGGATCAACCTGACATTTGTGTTTTCCCTTCGTCCAAGTCTGTGTGACCTAATTAACAGGTTGGATGACAAATAAACATCACAGCAGCAGGCTCTAGACGGTTTCAACAGTGGGTGTCATTATCATGGCGCGCAAGAGTAGGTGTCGTTATCATGGCGGGCTCCGGGAAGGTTTCACAACAGTGGGTGTCGTTATCACCGTTGCTTCTGTGGTGCTGTCCACAGCTTGAGCCTTGGATCTCCCTTATTTTTGGGCTCATTCCCTAAAATGATATGAAAAAAATGGATGAACGGCAATAAAACCCATACAACATGGTGGGCCCCAAAGAGTCCCTACGAGGACTGATTTCTGTTCAGGCGGGGAGCGATGCAATTCGCATCGCTTCCCACATTAATACAAGTTCGCATCCACCTTAACCACTGAGGTAAACGTAATGTTATTAATTGCACCCTATACTAGAACTTGCTATTTTAAATATCTATTAACATTCCTTACATTTTCTGATCAGTGGTCGGGATGATCTGATTAGCATGTTTTCTGGACCTTTTTAGCGACTGTACGTGCTGCTAATGGTCGATGGATGTACGTGGGGCCTGTCAAGTGACACAAGATGGGAATTTGTGGAGTTTTGTTGGGGACCTCGCTGATGCTGGAAGAAGCGCCAGTGATGATCGGGATGACTTTGGAGGGGAGTAGGTATCAGAGGAACTTGTATATGAAGAAGGGTGGCAGTAAGAGTATTAATTAAAGGGAAGAGAATTTGTGAGACATCTATTAGTTGGGCTCCACGTGATCAATTGTTAGGATGATCTGACCGTTGGATATTTAGATTGAGCATACAGTGGGCCCCACAACAATTGAGAGGAAAGAAGACAGAAAAGATTATGTGAGTCAGGTGGGCTGAGTCCATGGCTGAGTGGTGCAATGGCTTTTAGCTTTGGAAGTTTTGGAATGAATTTCATATACCATCCATAACTGGGCATCCATGCAAAGCTAATGTCAGTCCATGCATCCATTTGTAACCTGTAGGGCCAATGGTTCCGTGAACAGAAAATTTCATGTGGTGGGCCCGACCACCGATGGTCCTTTAACCAAAAGTCTCAATATTGAAAGATCTTAGCCACAAATTTTTTTGTCTGTTAGTGGTTGTAATTGCTGTATTTTATCCATCAGCCGTCATTTCGTTTTCAATTTGTTGAGATTTCCATGTCACAGAAGTAATTGCGATATGAACTGTCCACGTCCGGTTTTTTATTTTCATTTCATTAAAAGAGGAAATAAATGGTTATAAAAAATAGTCAATATCATAGAAGTAATTACGCCATTTGAAGTGTCCTTGGCACTTGGCAGGTCGAATACTTTATAATTCAATATTTAAATGCAGCTGTTTCCCTGACAAAGGTTGGTTGTGCACAAAATTTATGACAGTATCGTAGGGTAGTGTTCTAGTGTATTAGGTGCAGCCCCGACCTTGGGGCCCACCTTGATGTATTTATTGTATATCCACGCCGTCCATCCCTTTTTTTTTTTTTTCAGATTATTTTAGGGCATGAGGCCAAGCCAAAAAGTGAAGAGACCCATATCTCAGGTGGATCACACCAAACTTTTGTGGGCCACAAAAAGTTTTTAATGGTCAATCACCACAGTTTCATATGGTCTGGTCTGCATGAGATATGGGTCTGCTTCATTTTGGGCCGTAAAAACGGATGGACGGCGTGGATATACAATACATAATTAACGTGGTCCCACGGTCAGGGTTGCACCTAATCCCACCGGGACCTAGCTAGAGAGGGACGGTCCTGTCAGGGGCTCTGTGGAGCCCACTGTAATGTATGTGTTTTATCCACGCTGTCCATACATTTTGAAAAATAATTTTAGGAGATGAGCCCAAAAATGAGGTAGATCAAATGCTCAAATGGACCACACCACAAAAAACAGTGGTGATTAAATGCTTACCTTTGAAAACCTCTTGGGGGCCACAGAAGTTTTGGATCAGTTTGACGTTTATGTTTTCCCCTCATTCAGGTCTACGTCATCTTATGAAAAGGTTGGATGGAAAATAAACATCACAGTCGGCCTTAGGAAGGGGCGCGAATTAGGTGTTACCCGGGGACAGCTTAGTGGGTGTTAGCCCTACCGTATGGCCCACATGGATAGATATTTTGTATATCCACTCCGTCCGTCCGTTTCTACAGCCCATTTTAGGATAAGGTTCCAAAAATTATGCAGATTCAGAACTCAAGTGGACCATACCACTAGAAAAAGTGTGATTGGGTGCCTCACCATTAAAAATTCCAAAGTGCTCATTGTAAGATTTTGGTAATGTTTATTTTCAATCCAAGCTCTTGATAATGTCAATAAGGTCTTGATGAAGGGAAAATATAAAGATCAGACTGATCCAAAACTTTTGTGGCCCGCAAAAACGTTTTTAATGATTTTTCATCACTGTTTCTAGTGGTATGGTCCACATGAGATTTGGATCTTCTTAGGGTTTTGGATCGAATCCTAAAATGATATGGAAAAACAGATAGACGGTGTAGATATATAAAAAATGCATCAAGATGGCCCCACACGGTTAGGGTAACACCCACTAAGCTGTCCCGGGGTAACACCTAATTCGCGCCCCCTTAGGAAGGTTTCAACGGTGGGGTAATTGTCACCACTGCTTTCTTTGGTTTGGTCCACTCTAACTTTGTATATGCCTCATTTTTGGTCAATGCCCTGGAATGATCTTGAAAAATGGATGAACGTCTTGGATAAAACAAATATATTACGGTGGGCCCCACAAAACCCTGAACTAAGGTCCTGTTGGGGAGTAGTACTCGGAATCTAGGTGGGGCCACTGTGACGTTTGTGAAAAATTTACCAGTCTATCCTTTCTTACAGCTTATTTTAACAAATGAGACAAAAGCAGATTCAAAACTCAAGTGGGTCACAAAAGGAAACGGTCGAAAAAGGAATGGCTACGGTTGAAACATTCCCAGGTCCACCTTGATATTTATATGCCAGCAAAACCGTTCATAAGGTCATTCCCACGAGGGTGAATTGAAAACACAAGAAGCCTAGCCTGATAAAAATCTGGTATGGCCCCTCTACAAATGTTTCAATGGCAGTCATTTAATCCCACCGTTTCCTCTTCGTGTTGACCACTTGAATTTTCGCTTCGCCTTCTTTTTTTGTTCTCTTGTCCTAAGTTAAGTAAGAAAAATGAATGATGTTGGTGAATTTGTCACAAACATCACAGTAGCCCCACCAAGATTCTAAGTGCAGGAACTTCCTGCAACAGCTTCTCTAAGACAAACCGGGTCCCAATTCTCTGTTCTCTATTCTAATAATATGAATGCTGGGACAGTTCGCCTTTATGTCCCCGCATTGAATCCGGATACAACATGGTGGGCCCCATCATGTCCAAGATCTCTTGCGTGGAGCATTTCTACAAGGAGAAGCTTGTTTGGCAATATAAAATGCGTGTCATAAACCACATGATGGGGTTGGGGCACCAGCCAGCTACCTGGAGTCAAAGCTTTATGGTCCTACTATAATGTTTTTTTGGTTAGTCATGCAACGCACCCAGCCTGTTAATTGCGCAACGTACCCGCCAGGTCAGTCGCACATACACCCACTTACTAGTGGGTTTAGTGTCTCCTTGGCATTCCGAACCTGAGATGGGCTGTTGAAACGCCTTAGCGTCTTCCATTTGGGCAAGCAGGCGTAATGTATGTGTTTTATCCACACTGCCAAGCAGTGGGTATTGAACTCTTACTCCTGAAAAATTCTTGTGGCTACAGAAGTTTTAGATTAGGCTGATATTTGTGTTTTCCCTCATCCATGTCTTTGTGACCTTATCAATGGGTTGGATGACAAATATACATCACTGTAGTCCTTGGAAGGTTTCTTTAGTGGATGTCATTGTCTCCACTGGTTTTTGTTGTGTGGTCCACTTGAGCTTTGGATCTACCTCAATTTTAGGCTCATACTCTAAAATGAGCTGGAAAATGGATGGACAGCTTGCATGAAACACTTACATCATGGTGGCTCACATATCTTTGACACCGGCTAGCTGGTGTTGGGGTCACAAGCCAAACCGTGTCCAATTCAATGAGGTGCCCATGGTGTGAGTGGTGGAATACTTGTTGGAAACTCCCAATGGATGGCACATGTGTCAGCGATCTAAGCCATTCGTTGGGGACTTGGATTCGGTGACCCCTCAAGTACCGAGCTTAGTTCTAGCCAACACTGGTTGGAGCTCTGTGGGCCCACCATGAGATGTGTTTTATCCACGTTGGCCATGCATCCATTTTTCCAGCTCATTTTATGGCACCATCCAAAAAGAGGAGAGCCAAAGCTCAAATGGACCACATCATAGGAAACTATGGGGATTGAATGCCCACGGTTGAAAACTTCTTGTGGGCCACAAAAGTTTTGGATCAAGCTGACTTTTATGTTTCCATTCATCCAAGTTTATCTGACTTTATGAACAGGTTGGATGGAAAATAAACATATGTGGTGGCCCTAGCAAGGTTTCAATGATGGGCTTCACTATCCCACTGCTTCTTGTGGTGTGGTCCACTTGAGCTTTGGATTTACCTCGTTTTTGGGGTCATATCTTGAAATGAGATCACAATATGAATAGATGGTGTGGATAAAACACATACATCATGATGGGGCCAACAAAGCTTTTCTAGCACCGACCAATATCAAGCTTGGTAGGGGTCACTATCATTCTGAGTCATTCATTAGGTTTAGATTAGCCAATGAACACTATTTTTGGATCCGTGGCATGTTCATGGTGTACCTTACCTGATGAATTGCAAGGATCTCTAACTCGTATTATCCATCACGATTTATGACACATGCTTTGCTCATACACAAGGGGCAAAAATTGCCGGAAGAGGTAAGGAAATGGATGGCCATAGAATTAGTCACCTTAGTTTCATAAAAAACCCTCCTTGTAAACGTTAAGATTATTGCCTGATCTATATTTTAGGATATGTCCCATCCACATTGGATTTGTCCCATCCACATTGGCCCACCTGATAATCAATGGATCTTGTACGAATTCTCCATGATTAAGTAACAAAGTCACTGGTAACTTAGAAAAAAATGGTTAGAAAACAATCAAGGTAAGCATTTAACAAATTAAGAAAAATAAAAATGTAACATGTAATGCTTATGTCGTGTGATAGATTTTGAAAGAGTAAAGGCAGAAAGAAAAGAAACACTCACTTAAAAGATAGGTTAAGGTACATTATAATGTCGTTATATATCTTTAAGGTGATATTCACATTCTACTAGTGGTTAAATCAGTTTGAAAGAAGGTTAGAGCAAATATGCCTATAAGATATAATAAGCCTCTTCTCCTAAATCAAAGAAATATGAGTGTTGGCTTACAAAATCGAAGAACTGCACCCTGAATACACTTCTTCTTGGTTGTTACAATTTACCTTCGTGAATTTTTTCTGTTTACAGTTTACCCCCTAAAAAATTTTGAAAATTTTGCAACTTTTTCCAAAATGAAAAATGGAGGAGAAGATTACTCGAGTTGTTGTAATTTGGATTGACCCGAAGATGGATTTTTAAAGACCTTTAAGGGACACCAAAGAGCTCCTTTGATGAAAAGGCATATATCTTGTTTTATGACTTTTCAAGATGGTGTGTCTGTTGGGAAGGGCACCTCGTGAAAGCGAGAATCAAACGAGATAAACCACAATGTCAACAACCAAGCAAATCAACAATCACAAGAAGGCAATATAAATTTTACTAAGGTGCCTGAAATTCCTCTGATATTCTTCGTGAACTCTCTGGACAATCCTGGCTGCTGTAGGGAGCTTGATGGTGCGCGAACTGTTTAGGTTGGTTACATAGTTGTTGCACGAATTTGTTTCTAATCTCGGTTTTATGCTATTTAAAGGGGTGTAATGCGGGATTAGGGTAACATAAGGAGTCCTAAACGTACTCAAGGGGTTGAGAGAGCTCTAGGGTGAGAGAAAGAGTTAGGGTTAGCTTGTGTTTCTCTTGTGGGGCTTGGATCTGGGTAAGTTTTTTTCATTCTCTTGTAACTTTTGATTCATAGTGATCGTTTTGTGCTGTAATTTTTTCTTATGAGGGTTTTTTCCACGAAAAATTCGAATTGCCTTATTGTGATTGTCGATTTGCTTGGTTATTGTCGTTATGGTTTATTTGGTTTGATTCTCGCTTCCGCAAAGTGCCGTTCCCAACAGCCTCTTCATTAATGACATATTTTCACAATTATTTCAAAATCAAAAGAGCTCCATTCAACACAAGACACCATCATTCACAAATGAATATTTACCAATGATCACTAAAAGCCACCACAATTTCTTTTATATATGAAAAACCTAACAATTTCTTTTTTGAAAAAACCTAACAGGTTTTCCTTTGTAACCTGTGTGGCCAATGGTTACCTGATAAAAAAATGTTAATGTGGATGGTCCCTTGACAAAAAGTCTAGAGATGGGAAGATTGTTTAGTGTGGATCCAATCACATTTGAGCATAGTCGGGCGCCCGGACGGTCTGTGGATCGGGTGCCCGATATTCATACGGTTTCAACCATATGCCACTGGACCATTCTGTGAACGGTCGGGCGCCTGAAGGTCAAAGTGACTGGGCGCCCGATATTGGTCTGATTTAGGCCGTTGCTCGCTAGACGAATTCTGTAATGGGTGGGCGCCCAACCCAGTTATGACCGGGCGCCCGACCGGCCGCAGACTTAAGTGCGGGGTTTCCTATTTGTGTTCTAATTACGGGGCTTTCTATATAAAGGGGTGTAAACCGGAATTAGGCTATGAGATTAGGGTTTCTAGTCCAAGGTGAGAAAGAGGAGAGATGATTAGCAAAAGTGCCATCTTTGTGCACGGGAGCATAGGAGAAGGTAAGTGTATTGCTTGTAACTTCGTTCTTCTTCATAGTGAAGTTTGCACCCGTGGTTGTTTACCCTTGTTGGGGTTTTTTCACGTAAATTTTGTCTTGTGGATTGTTGGTTTGTGTGATTTTACTTCTAGTTATTATTTTATTTCTATTTATCATTTGTGGGTGAGACCGGAGATTGGATCTCGGTTCACCGGCGTTGTTGGCGTGCTGCGCAACAAAGATGTTAGCCATAAAATATCTTGTTGACTTTTAAGTTGGAGTTATTGTAATATGTTTCTTTCTTCACTGTTTTATCTATTCAATATAATGAGATTTCCTTGTCATAAAAGTACTGTAGATTTAAAAAAGAAAAAAGAAAAAGAAAAAAAGAGAAGTTCTATACATTTAAAGTGTCTACGTCAATTATCTTAGCAACCAGTTACTCCAAAAGCATATGTTGTTAGAGAATGGCCAAAGAATGTATATCAACATCCCCCCTTGAACGGAAGGCCTCACGTTCGAACTCGGAACTCAACAGAAGAGACGGAACAGACCAGAATAAACAGATAAAGGGAACATGTCTTCCAGGGGTTTCAAACTCAGAACCTCGGGTTCTGATACCATCTTAGCAACCGGTTATTCCAAAAACATATGCTGTTAGAGAATGACCCAAGAATGTATATCAACAAGTCAAGTAAGCCTAACTATTCATTAGGATGACTTTTGGGTAATGAAAATGGATGGTTATGAGAAAAAGGTCACTGTCACGGAAGTATAAACCTTTTAAAATAAGGATGCCACTTGGTTGAGACCGAGAACCAGCTATGTGGGTGGTACCCTGACTGTGAGGCCCATATCAATGTTGGTGTTGTATATCTACCCTGTCTGTCTGTCCGTAATTTTGCCGGCTCATTTTATGGCATGAGTCCAAAAATGAAGCAGATATAAATCTCGGGAAGACCCCCACCACAAGAAACAGTGGTGAATGACTATTAAAAACATTTTACAGCACACAAAAGTTTTGGATCAAGCTAATATTTGTGTTTTTACTTCATCCATGTCTGTGTGACTTTATCAACAGGTTGGATGGTAAACAAATATTACAGTAGGCCAAGGAAGTTTTCAACGATGGGCGTTCAATGACCATTGTTTAGTGTGATTTGTATCTGCTTCAATTTTGGGCTCATGTTTTATGAGATGGCAAAATGGATAGTCGGCTAAGTATACACATTCAACGCATACATCGAGGTGGGTCCCATGGTCAGGGTAACACCCACATCGCTGGTTCAGGGGTCCCTGCTGCCCAGTGTCCATATTGAGGTGGGGCCTTCAACATTGAATGCAGCTGTAGTCTCAAGACAGGTTGGTTGTGTACAGAAATTGAAGATTGCAGTATCCAATTTAAGAGTTTGGATTGAATTTGTCTATGGACAAAGACTTCCACCATAACTTCAGTTTAGAGTTAGCGGATTGCACCTTTCTTTTTTATATTTATATTTATATTTTTATAAGTCTAAAAGAATAGCCTATTCTCTACACTAATATAATCTGACTGTTGAAATTGAGATCTTTAGTTTGTCTCTATGTTCATTGATCGGATTAAAGCTGGATTGAACTTATTGGCCGAGAGCATGTCTAAGTGGCATTTCCCAAGGTGAGCCTTGTTTGTCAACATAAAATGAGTGCAAAAACTAGTCATAAATCTCCGGAACGATAAACATGACCGGATCAATTGCCATGTGCAAGGTGGTCATGTCATGTCTTTTTCTCCCCTGCATGCGGCGCTCCTGGCTATTTGTGCATACATCCTATTTTTAAAAATTATTTTTATCTAAATTAAGTAAAGAAGGTTTTAATATTTATTTTGCATACAGTTATTTTGATTTATATAAGATTTTCTTAATGTATTTTATTGTTTAAATTTGAATTTTTATTAACACCCACAACTTTGGGACAGTGGTAGGCCGAGCTGAAGATAATCTCGTTTCAACACTGAGGTCCTGGTATTGATTCCCAACGTGAGGGTGACTAACATTGAAGTATGACTAACAGTGTGGGTGTGTACTAACAATGGGACGTGTGTACTAACAAAAAAAAATAAAATTTGAATTTTACATTTGAGAATCTCTCTTCATTCTGCTTGTAAATGTGAGATCGAATGTATTAAAAATGCCTTACTGTTGTGGCACCAATATCTATATCATATATCTAAAGATAGAATTACGAGATTAGTAAGGAAAAGAATATTAGCTACTCATAATTTCACAAACTTTAGTATATACAATTGTATAAAAGAAAAGCAATTTAAAACTAATAAGAAGGGTGCCTTTATGTCTATCTACTAAAAGAAGAGTAAGAGACTACGAACGCTCACATAGTATTTTGGTTCTTAATGAGGTGCTCATCGTGTGAATGTGTGGAACACGCCGGAGACCTCCATGGATGGCGGACGTGTTAGTGACATGAGCCATTCGTTAGATCCCGATCAACCAATGGACATCAATTTTTTTTTTTTTATGCAAGGCATGCTTAGACTGTACTTTACCTGATGAATAGCACGGATCTCTAATAGGGCTGTACACAATTCAATTTATGATCAATTTATCGATCAAATTGAATCCTTTCCCAAGATCAATTTAATTCAATTTCAATTTTCGGTTCCGATCGATCGAATCGAATCGAAAATCAAATCGTTTTGTATCGATTGATCGAATTGAATATATATATATATATATATATATATATATATATATATATATATATATATATATATATAAATGGTACTATGCGGTCGAGTGCATGCAACCTTAACGTAAGGTCGAGTGGTGTCTTCACTTGAGCCGTTGGATGATAAATTTTCAGAAAGCTGGAGGTTATGGCAAAAGCTTAATGTGACATGAAGCTAATTAGGGCACACCGTCCTGCTGTGAGACATCCACAACGTCCATCCATTTGTCCATGACATGTTAGGGCTTGAGACAAAAAAATGGGATTGATCCAAAACTCAAATGGGCTGCACGATAGGAAACAGTGAAGATTGAAAGTCGAGTGTTGAACATTCGTAGGGCTACAAAAGTTTTAGATCAAACTAATAGTTTTTGTATTTTCAAATCATCCAAGTAGGAATGACCTTAAGAATGATGTGGATGGCATATAAGAATAATGGTGGACCCAATAAGGTTTCAACAGTAGACATTTCCCTACTCACCTTTTCTTATCATCCGACCCACTTAAGTTTTAGATCTACCTTATTTTTTTGCTCACTTCCTAATATGACTAGACAAAACAAATGGAAGGGATGAATTTCTCAAAAACATTATAGTAGGCCTACCTATCTTTGTGTAGGTAAAAATTTCTTCGCTTGCAATCGGACGACAGGCTGTCTACTTGGGAGTGCATTAGGTGCGACCCTAGCCTCACCCAAGACGATGTAGTCCTTATCATGGGGCCCACTTTGGTATATGAATTTTATATCTAATCCGCCCATCTATTTTTATACATCATTCGAGGACACGATTCCAAACTTGAAGCAGATACAATTCTCAAGTGGACCACACCATAAGAAACGGTGGTGATTAGCAACTAATGAGCCACTTAAATTTTGGATCAAGCTGATTTTTTTTTTTTTTTTTTTTTTTTACTTCATCCAGATTTATGTTACTTATCAACATGTTGGATAAAAAATAAGCATTATGTAAACATTACAGTGGGTCATAAGAAGTTTTTAATGGTATAACATTCAATCACCACTGTTTTCGATAGCATGGTCCACCTGAAATTTGGATCTTCTTTATTTTTGGACTCATGATCTAAAATGGTCTTAAAAAATTGATAAACCCTGTGGAATTTAGATCTTCTCAAAATTTCGTACATATGAAATTTCCACCAAATATGTGGCATTTCTGCAACATAATGGTAAGTTGGATTAAATTTTTACTCCAAAACCATGTATGGACTAGTTACTATGTATATGTTTTTAAAAATATTTATACTAAATTATTATTTGAAGTACTATAAAATTCAAACCTACAAAACTTATAGATTTTCAATTTGTAATGTGTGAAAAATCGAATCTAATCAAATAAAAAAATCCATCAATTAAATTTATATCAATTCCAAAAAAATGAAATCAATTTAATTTCAAATAAAATTTTTTAAATTAAAATCAATTCAATTTCAATTTCAATTTCATCCAAAATCAATTTGATCAAATCAACGTACAACCCTAATCTCCAACACTAGTCATGTACGCTAGGATATGTTACATGTGCTTTGCTCATGCACATTAGGGACAAAGAATGAATACGGGGTAAGGAACTGGATGCTTATAGAAAATCAGCTGAAGTTCTACCAGAAACCCTCCTTGTAAAGGTCAGGATTGTCTGATCTATATTTTTGGTATATGCCCCATCCATGTTGGCTTACCTGATGATCTTGTACAAGTCCTGATTAAGTAATAAAATCCCTGATAACTAAGGAAAAAGTACGTTAAAAACCAATTGAGGAACTCTCAGCCTAAGCATTTAACAAACGAAAATAAAGATGCAATATGCAATGCTCGGTTGGTGTGATAGGCTTTCCATTTGTAACTTGTGCGGCCAATGGTTCCGTGATAAGAAGCGTTCATGTGGTGGGCCCCACAATGGATGGTCCCTTCACCAAAAGTCTCAAGATTGGAAGATCTTAGCCATAAATTTTTTCGCCTTTGAGCGGTTCACCTGTATTTTCCTGTCATACAAGTAATTATGGTTTGAAGCCGTCATGTCAGTCAAGGCCATTAATATTTGAATGCAACTGTCGCCCAACGGAAGCGGAAGCGGATTGGCTGGTGCACCCTAGACCAGCTACGTTGCTGGTGTAGTGACGTCATCAAGTTCTGTGGGTCCCACCATGAGGTACTTGTTATATCCAAACCGTCCGTCCATGTTTTGGGGATCATTTTAAGGCTTTATCCAAAAAATAAGACAGATCCAAGGATCCAGTGGACCACACCCAGAAAGCAATGGGAGATTGAACGTATACCATTGAAACATTCTTGGAGGTGTCAGAAGTTTTGGATCAGCCTGATATTTATTTTTACTCTTCATCCAGGTCCATGTGACCTTATGAACAGTTTGGATGGAAAATAAACATCATGGTGGACCCTGGGTATGTTTTAACGGTGAGAACCATTGTCCCCACTGCCTTTAGTGGTGTGGTCCATTTGAGTTTTGGATATGACTTATTTTAGGTATCATGCACTAAAATGATCTCGTAAAATGGATGGACGGTTTGGATATACGAAATACATCATCGTAGGGTCCAAATGGCCTTAATCTTCTTTGAACCGTTTGTACAATCACACTGCTCGAGGACTGCGCACTCACCCTGCGTCCGCCACGTCCCTATGTAGCTGGTGTAGGGTGCACCAGCCAATCCGCTTCCGGAAGCCTTCAGTATTTAGGGAGCAGATTAGGGTGTGACCCTGGCCTCACCCAAGACGGTGCAGCCTTTACTGTGGGGCCCACCTTGATGTATATATTCTGTATCCATACCATCCATCCGTTTTCCATATCATTTTAGGGCACTATTCCAAAATGAAGCAGATTCAATTATCAGGTGGACCATTCCATAGGAAACAGTGGTGAATGAATGCCCTACCATTAAAAACTTCTTAGGGCTCACCTTAATGTTTCCTTATAGTGTTTATTTGCCATCCAATCTGTTGATAAGGCCATATAAGCCAGGATTAAGGGAAAAAACAAATAACCCAAAACTTTTGTGGCCCATTAATAGCTAATCACTATTGATTCCTATGGAATGGTCCACCTGATTATTGTATCTACTTCATTTTTGGAATAATGCCTTAAATGATCTCAGAAAATGGATAGATGGCATGGATACAGGATACATGCGTAAAATTGGGCCCCACAGTAAGGGCCCACTGTCTTGGGTGAGGCCGATGTCTCACCTAATTCGCTCCTCAATATTTGAATGCATCTGTCACCCACACAAAGATTGGTAGATGTCTCACCTAATTCGCTCTCCAATATTTGAATGCATCTGTCAGCCACACAAAGATTGGTAGTACACAAAATTCAAGATAGTATCGTACAATGCAGATGTCCATGGACAAAGGTTAATTTCCTAATTTTAGTTCAGATTTAAATAACTACAAATTAATAAAGCAGTCCATGGGAATAGCCAGTTCTCTACTCTAATAATCTCACCGATGGGACTTTAATCCTCGGTTCGTCTTCATGTCCCTGCACTGAATCTGGATCGAATTTATTCAGCTATGTGGCAAAATCATGTCACTATCCTTGTATAGATGTGGCTGTGGTGGTCGTTGTATGGGCCAAAAAAGGTGCCTGTGATATGATAGGTGGGGTCTGTCTTTTTGTGGTGCTCTCACTCCAATCCATGTAAAGCCATTTTCTTCTTAACTAAGTTATAGGGTGGCGTACTGCGACCTTTCATGGAGGGAAAAAAAAAAAAAAAACATGCCAAACATGACCACAAGCATTGCCTTGCACCGGTCTTTCACTCCCAATTGGGAGTGGACCTCGATGACCTGCCCACGGATTGTAAATGATACTCATTGATTGGATCTGAGGGTTTTTAATCAACGTTGCATGGCTAGTGGAGAAATTAGATGATAGGCCACCAATCATAAAGGTTAATGATGTAGAGTGGGCTGCATACCCTAATTTTGGCACCGTTGGACTAGAAGAAACTCGAACGAAAGCAGACGTAATCCGTCTGATCTGGGCCAGTTCTACATAGGGCATAACGTACATCTGGATTGAAGAAATCCATTCTAGATAGGGAGATATTATCATTCGAAGTATGGACCGTAAATCAGCTATAACTTTTGATCTGGGTATCGTTATGGGACACACAATATATGAATTCCTATAGTCAAGGGTCCGTTTCACGAGAAAATGACTCTTTCCAACTCGAAATGGTAGTTTTGGGAAACACTTTTTATTTTTAGTAAGTTTTGATTTAGACGTATTTGATTCTTCTTAGGGTTTTAGTAGATGGTATTTTCTTAGAAATTGTGTCTAATCATGCCAAGAATCATCCGACGTTATTAAATTAGAATTTTCTATTTTTGGTATTTTTACTATTTCGGGTAATTTCCAGTCTAGTCAACTTAGGACTTTTAATTAGGGTTGACATTTTACTATTTAAAGCATTGTAACATCGTTTTAGAGGCAGATATTAATCAATATCTCGAATTTTCTTTATTTCTTGTGGATTCAAGAGCCATCACAGCTAGTGGATTTAAGGTTCACGTAGAGGAGACAATGCTCTTCCTCTATTCGCTTTACACCTATTTCCTACTTTAGTTGGTATCAAAGCGAGACTTTTCCTCAGCTCAATGACATCTAATCAAGGTTCGGGTAACAAACCCATGGACGATGCTTCAAGAGATTATCTTTTGACAATAGCAGGCATTTGAGGTGGCGTAACAAGAGAATTTGCGAGCCCTTCAAGGACTGTAGGCAGCGATCGACTACATGATGGAAGTCTTCAAATGAACATGTGTTCGTAATGACGTACAACAACGGATCGACGATGGAGCTCGCGGTCATCTTGTTTGTGTTCTGATAACGATGTTAAATCGCAGAACACCACCCGTTAATGGTGTTTCAAGTGATGAGGAGATTGATAATGTAATTCTTCAACGAGAAGAACTAAGAGGTGAGAGGCAGGATCCAAATCGAGATCATAGAATGAAGATCGACCTTCCTAGCTTTAATGGCTAGCTTTAGATCGAGGACTTCCTCGACTGGATTCTTGATGTGGAGGGATTATTCGATTATATAAAAATCACTGAGGAGAAGAATGTTAAGCTCGTGGCCTAAAAGTTGAAAGGTGAAGCTTCAACTTGGCAGGAGCAACTTCAACTTTTATGAACCAGGCAGATGAAATGGTTGATCCACACGTGACATTAGATGAAATAATTGATGCGGGTATGATTCTTGTCGAACAACTGTGATAAAGTATTATTCCAGCAATACTAGAATTGTCGGCAGGGTAGCCGATCCCTAAGGGATTATGCAGAGAAATTCTATCGCTTATGTGCGAGAAACGATTTGGTCGAAACTGAGTCGCAACAGGTCACCAGATTCACTTGTGGTTTACGTGCGATGATCCAAAATCGGATCCAGATGAAGCACATCTGGACGATGAACGAGGTAATCAAATTGGCCACTCGAGTAGAAATGCAACTAACTGAGCGTCCTGATGCATGAAACTATGTTTCAAATATGGTAACTAGTTTCGAACCTTCACGGGATGTAGCACAATCCTGGGGGAAGGAACCTATTTGGGGGGGGGGGGGGGGGGGGGGGGGGGGGGGGGGGTCCTCAACCTCCTCCAACCATGATCCGAGATTCGGGGAGCGATCAAGTTAGACCACAGAGGGCAGCCACTGGTGTTGGTACAAGTAGAATTCCTAACCCCTATGGTAGGCCTTTACTGGACAAGCGCTATCGATGCAACCAACCTGGACACTGATCTAATATGTGTCCTTTGAGGCAGGTGGTTAATATGACCATTAATGATGAGGGAGTAGAAGATGGAGAGGTCGATCCGAAAGCCCATGACGTTGAAAATGCGGAGGATGGAGAAAGAAACGAATGAATTTTAAGAGATTACGACAAGTTTCTGATCATGAGGAAGTTGTTGTACACACCGAAGAAGGAAGTGGATCCACAATGACACATCTTTCGAATGAGGTGTATCGTAAACAAAAAAGTCTGTGGAGTCCACCTTAATGTATGTATTTTGTATCCATGCCATCCATCCATTTTTACAAATCATTTTAAATCATTATCCTAAAAATAAAGCTGATCCAATTATCAAGAGGACCATACCGTTGGAAATAGTGGTGATTGACCACTAATGGGCCAAAAAGTTTTGGATCCATCTAATATTTGTTTTTCCCCTTCATATAGACTTATTTGACATTATCAATAGATTGGATGACAAATAAACACTATAGAAGCATTAAGGCATGCCTTAAGAAATTTTAATGGTAGGACTTCGAATCACCATTGTTTTTGTTGTATGGTTATGTCTGATAATTGGATTTACTTCATTTTTGAATAATGCCCCAAAAGTGATATGAAAAAACAGATAGATATGGCGTGGATATAGAATACATACATCAAGGTGGGCACCACTGGTAAGGGTTGCATCGTCTTAGGTGAGGCCGTGGTCTTACCGAATTCTCTCCTGAAAAAGGAGGTCGATTCCGATCCGCAGTTGCTATTTTGAGGCGGTTGCAAACTCCATGGGCTCCACCATGATGTATATGTTTTATCTATGCTGTTGATCCATTTTGGATCATTAGTTTAGGGCACAATCCCAAACATGAGGCATATCCAAATCTTTGATGGACTTACAAGAAACATTGGTGACTGTACGTAGCAATTAAAAAATTTATAGGCTCACCACAGTGATTATTTTGGACCAGACCATTTAAGATCAAGCCAACGTTTATGTTTTCCTCTTCATCAAGGTCTATGTGATATAGCTAATCAACAAGTTAGAGGACAAATAAAAATTACTGGTGGGCCAAATGCAGTTTTTAATGGTAGGCATTTAACTGCCACTGTTTTCTATTGTGGGGTTCACCTAATTTTTAGATCTTTCTCATTTTTTTTCTTTACCTTGAAAAACTTATCCACGAAGGATGGATGGAAAAAGACTTCATTATGGGCCCACAGCATGGTCCATGCATACATTAGATTCCACGTGCACCATCCAATGTACGGAGGATTCTGCAGCAGTCATTTCATTCAAAAGAAATGATAAATTCATTTTTTTTTATAGGCTAACAGCGTAATTCTATTAGCCAAAGTCAAGCTGAGCAAATTTTCGACCATATTTTGAAAGGTTAAGTGGTTCCATGGAAAGACTTTAAAAGAAGGTTGAGTTTTTTTAGGACGTCAAAAAATATAAGCAGGCAACAATTACTCTTATTATTATTATCCCAGGCATGTTCAAACTATACCCTCTTGATGAATGGTGCAGATCTCTAACACTTGTCCTATCTGCCAGGATATATATGGCACGCGCTTTGCTCTTGAACACGAGGGGAAGAGATTATCGTACGGGGTAAGAAAGTTGATGGTTGTAGAAAAAGTCACCTAAATTTTCATGAAAACCCTCCTCACATAATGGCTAGGATTGTCTAATCTATACTTTTGATGCTGATGATTGACAAATGTTGTACCAGTCCACCGTGATCTAGTAATAAAATCACTAATAACTTGAAAAGAAAGGTGACAAAACAATCAAGGTATATATATTTCGGCCTAACCTTAACAAGGGAAAATAAAGATACAACTATATATGATGCTTTGGTTAGTGTGATAGGTTTTCCATTTGTAACCTATGCAGCCAATGGCTCCATGATAAGAAACTTTCATGAGGTGGGCCCAACCATTGATTGTCCCTAAACCAAAAGTCTTAAACTTATTGGAAGATCGTAGCCATAAAATATTTTGCCTTTTAGTGATTCAATTAGAGTTATTGATGTATTTTCTTTCTCAACCGTTGTTCGTTTTTGAGATGACTTAGGGTAAAGGAAATAGATGGTTACACAAAGGTCAATTGGCTGGTTATTTATTTTCACTTCATGAAAAAAGAAGAAGAAGATGAAGAAGAAATGAATGGTAATGAAAAAGTGATTTTTACAGCAAAATTCCTCTAGAGCTTGGACTTTACTAAATAGGGCCTGCAGGAACTGATATCCCCGCACATGCTTTTTTCATTTTTCTTTACTAAATGGAAACTTCAAAATTGTAAGGCCCACCTGGCATTTGTTTGACATCCCACCCATCCAATAGATGCACACCAGCATATTTATTAAGCGGATCCAAAAAATGGCTGACCATTGATAAGGTGGGTCCATCCATCAAAATAATCTACCCCACTCAAAGCATCCAAATTCAAGTGTAGCCCATCTAATGATTTGATCTGCTTTATTTTTTCTCTGTGCAATCACCATGGTGGATGGGTTGGATGTTATACACATACCATGTGGGCCCTACAAATCACGAGTTTCACTACTTAAAAAAAAAAATAATAATAAACAAGGGCATTCTTGTAATTCCTCCATAAGGACCGCCTTGTAATTTCTAATCATCCATGCATATTTAATGAAATGTAACAGAAATAAAAATATCCCTATAAAAAAATGTCAATGCCTTAAAAATAATCATCCAATTTTAGTTTAAGACAATACTACCTGCTTTAAAATAAGTCAGTACTCCATAAGTATTGCCAATTCTCTATTCTAATAATTTGACTGATGGGACTTTAATCCTTAGTTCATCTTTATGTCCGTTGATCGCATCGAAGCTGGATGGAACTTATTGGCCCCAATCATGTCCAAGATCCTCTTGCTTAGAGCATTTCCCCCAGGGGACCCTCGTTTGGCAACATAAAATGACTGCATAAACCAGTCAAAAACCTCAGGGACAACAAACAAGACCAGATGAAGTGCCTTGTACCAGGTGGGCCATGTCACGTATCTTTCTCCCTTGCACGCCCTGCTCACAATGGCCTCCGCACACCCCTCTGCGCTCCCAATCGGAAGTGGACCGACGACCTACACAATGATTGTATATGATAGTCATTAGCTAGATCTGAGCAAGGTTTATAATCAACGTTGCAAGGGAACCCCGGGACTTGAAAACTAGTTGTCCTGCTCTTATACTATGTTTCTATCCGGTTGTGCTAAAAGCATAAGCTGTTAGGGAACAGCAGAACATTGTATATGAGGGGGTTTGCTGACGCCCCCAACAGTAAATTCTGATTGTTTCTTACCTTCATTTCTTCTTGATCTGTTCTGATTTTGCCCTCCTTGAGCATGAGTTTGCCTTTGGTAATCTCCGACACGACGAATCCAAGAGTTGCTATGGTAATTTTGACATCCGAACCGAGTTCGATCCTCAACGTCTCATAGAACTTTATCTGTGCTGCCTTACTGGCCTGAAAACCATTCAAGAAGAGAATTATAAAATTGTCTGGGTGGCATTTGGATGCACAATCGAATTTGAATTTTGAAATCTCAAATCTTAAAACATAAAGAAAATAAACATTGATAGCCATTGGCTTTCTGAGTTTTCTTTACACAGTAGAAGCTTGCTCGGGGGATAGCCGCCTGGCCGGCTATCGATGAAGTTACAATGATCCTTCCCTTGCTCCTTCGGAGGTGAGGGATTGAGTAGTGTGTCGGGTAGACTGAACCCCAGAAGTTCACATCCTACGACCAAAATCAAATGATCAGAACCTGAAACCAGAGAATGGGAACTTGTGTGTGGTGATTAGTCATTTTTGACTTGGTGGGCTACCGATCAATGGCCTGAGAAAGGGATTGTCAGCTTAAGGAATAGAAATGGTTAAAATGCAATTGGATTTGTTCCGATTTTTGCGGGCCATGGCCTGTTCTCGTGGAGGCCCACCAAATCAACTATATATCCGAGCTAGGATTAGGTACTATACCCTCACTAGGACGCAGCAGGAGACAGACGGGTACGTGGCGTGTCGGTATTGGTGGAGAGCATGGGCCTTGCACCTCATTATTGGTGGAGTGCTGATAGACCCATCAAATTAGCAAACTGAGGTGCAGGCCCCACCTGCTCTCCACTAATACCGATGTGCCATGCACCCGTCCGTCTCCCGCTGCATCCTGGTGGGGGTAGTACCTAATCCGAGCTCTATATATCCTGATCACATACACACGTCCCAAGTGCATGGTTGTATGAAGTGCAAGCTGTGATATGATTTCTTATTTCAGCATTACCATTACTTTTGTGAAGCAAGCAATATCCTCCACTTCTTCGAACAGACAGGATGCACTCAATCCAGCATTGACCACCAAATGATCCACTGCAAATAGTATATTTTGGGCTAAATGGTTAGAGAACAAACATTTGGGTCCTAACAGCGTTTTGATGTGGCCAATTTGTGTCGGACAAAAATGTCCACACGTGATCAATATACGCAAAAAAAAAAAAAAAAAAAAAAAAAAAAGAAGAAGAAATGAGCCAAACAAAAGTCAAAAGATCCAAACCAAAATCAAAGGCAAGAGGTATAAGGATTTACGTGGTTAAGCAATATGCCTACATTACGGGATAGTAACATAGAGTTTTCTTCTTCACTATAAACAAGCAAAACAAAAATACAAGGCTTACTTCTCTCCCACTTGTACAATGAATTCCATGCTAAGAAATACCACAGAAAATGTAATATTGGAATCCCACTCCCTAATTATGGTCCTCCTCATATGTAGATTACATGTGAGAGAGCACCTTGAAAGACATAGGAGAGACTAGGCGTCAGCATACATCATTGTACATACGGACGTACAGCCATACGCACAAGAGAGGAGATAGAGAGAGACCGAGGAGCAGTGAGAGACGTGAGTCTCTCCACCGCCATAACAGTTCGTACATATGTGGCTGACCAATTCCATTTGGAATTATAAATGGAGGTAAATGGTATATCAGACTCCTCTATGGTCATGGCAGCAGTTTCCAATCAGGGGGCTAATGCTCCATTGAGTATATGGTATATCATTGGCTTCATTCAGTAATTAAGGATCAATATAAGGATCCAGGTCTCCTACAATTTTTCGGTGCCCTTGCCAAGATGGCGAGTGAGGGGTGGCCAGATATGTATTATACCTCCGGCTCGGATCTTCCTAGAATTATCAGGGGTCTGGCGGCACTAGACAATTTGGGATAGGTTCCATTAGACAAGGATAGTCTAGGAAGTTGGGGTAGTCCTTGGTTGCTTGCTGGCTGTTGGTAGAGTGGTTGCTTCTGAGTTTTTGCCCTCTTGTTTGGTGGTGAGTGTGTATAACTCCTTTGAGGCAGGGTCTTTGTGATAAGTGGTGCTCAGATTTTTAACCGGTCCCACCCGAATGGGTTGTATAGTTTCCCTGTTGATGAAAAATAAAATAAAATCTTATTTTAAAAAAATGGAGGTAAATGAGAAATGGAATTAGAGGTAAATGAATTAAGAGTAAATGACTCACTAAGTTGTGGTTGGATGAGAGTAAATGAAATGCATTTGAAATCCAAATTTTTTGTTTGGATGGGATTAAATGTGAGGAATTAGACTGCATTGGAATCTTTCAATATATCCATAGGACCATATATGATATACCAAATTAGCTTTAATATCCCAAATTAGTGTACATATATTATACTTAATAGAATGATTGTATAAGCCCATTGATATATATAATTCTATAAAAAAATGAGAAAATTTTGAGCCTCAAGTGGGCAACAGATGTAAGGGTAACAAACAAGCAACCTACCAACGTTTAAGCATCCATTTAGATGGGGAAATTTTAGACGGTTTGGATCATTCTATTGGTGTGATTTTAGTGATGTAGCTGATAATTGGATATTGTTTTGGAGTATCATCAACATGCCACCACATGTATGGTAGACATGCATAGTGGCACCTTTGTTTACTCATGCCCCTCTCCAATGATGCTCAAAAAGGCATTTCAACCAATTTATTTCCAAATCCTCTCATAGAGAAAGACAAAAATCCTCTCCCAGATATATATATATATATATATAGAGAGAGAGAGAGAGAGGATTTCATTTACAGCCCCTAAAGATTACTTTGTCTTTCAGTCTTCACTTGCACACGAACTCTATTGCTAAGCAATCACCTTCTCTAATGTGGTTATAGACAACACAGACCTAAGAGAAGGCACTTCCCAAAAGCTTATTAAAGTGGACTTCATATGTTACATACAAGAGGAGGAGAGGAGAAGCTCTAGGCCGAGGCTCAATCCGTGGCAGAGGGGGTCTCTATATGTTTGAACATGTTTGAACTGTGGTTATCACAGGATCATCGTGGAGAGTGATTCTAATGCCATGGTTGATATGGTGGCTAAGGGCCTCTTCAATTCCTGGAAGTTGTGGTACCATAGAGTGCTCGTCTTCATTTGCTCCTGAATGGGGCTGAAGTTTCAGTGGGGCACATGGTGAGGAAAGCGAATGGGGCGGTGGATTCCTTGGCTAAGATGGGAAGTGGGTCCCAAGTGGATAAAATTTTTCACAAGTTGTTGGATCTCCCTCAAGAAATTTGAGGGGCCATTTTCCTCGATAAAGTCGGCCTAGGGAACGTTTGTAAGGGGTGAAGATTGCTTTCGCCCTCGAGGTAGTTTGGAAGAAGAAGAAGAAGAAGAAAAAAAAGGTTTTGAGGGCTAGTTTTCGTTTTCGGGGTCTTTGTCTTGTTCTCCTGCTTCGATCTTGGCTTGGTCTTTGTATACGGTCCCATATGATAGGCATGGGCTCGGCCTTTTTGGAGGCCCTCGCCCGAAGTCTCGTGTCTCTTTACCTTATAAGCAATAAAATTCTTTTCTCTTAAAAAGAAGAAGAAGAAGAAGATAAGTGGTTTTCAAGTTGGAAGTATACGACTCGTGCGCACATAGACTCAACCACCTCAACATGCACTAAAGTTACACTGGGGATTTTGGGATATAGATAATATTTCCGAGGAATTGTAGATTTCAATTCCACTCAAGAAAACAACGAGACCCATAGGAAATGTCTCTATTTAAAGATGATTACAAAGAAATGTTATTAGTATTAGGGAAGACTAATAATTTCTCTTTTACGCTAGAGGAAATATTATGTTTCTTATGCAAGAGGAAATATTATCTTTCTTAATAATTGGTTACAACTATTGAATTGGTGCAACAATCTGCTTTTGTATCAAAATTCGCGGGAAAATGTGAGGAAAATATTCTTTTACTTTCAATGATTTAAAGCGTTCATATTATTCTAGAGCACCATGATTTATGTATTATATCCACACCATCCATTAATTTTTCAGATTATTCTAGAGCACTATCTAAAAAATGAGGCACATTCATGATTCAAGTGGACTATACCATAGAAAGTAGTGGGGATTGAATGACTATCGATGAAGCCTTCCTAGGGACCACGTTGAGGTTTATTTGCCATCTAAACTCTTCATGAGTTCACATAGACATGGAAGAAGGAAAACCATAAATATTGGCTTGATCAGTGCCTTTTGTGGCCGCCAAGAAGTTTCAATGGTAACCATCCAATTTCTACTGTTTCCTATAGTGTGGTCCACTTGAGACTCTTTTTTGTCTCATTCACTTAAATGATATGGGTTGGGTTGAGTACTCGATTGGGAGCGTGTGTGCCTCCTGGAAATATTGATGAACAGTGTGGATCTAACACATGAATCATGGTGGAGCCAGAGAAGTTCTATGCGTTCTTGTGCCTTCAAGGCGAGCGGCTTGCCTGTGTCCCCGGGCTGTGTGGGGTCCAAAAATTGTGATAAATCCACTATGTCCATCTCCTTTTAAAGACCCCAATTGAACAGGATGCAAAAAAATAGGCAGATCCAAAACTCATGTGGGCCACACCACACAACAAGGGAATGAACACGTGGTGGTGATAGAAGTTTTGTATCAGGATGATATTTGATCCTACAGTTTATCTAAGTGGGAATAATTCTATGAATAGTTTGGATGGCATACAAACATAATGGCCAACTCCAGGGAAGGTTTCAACCGTAGATGTTGTTCTCATTGTTTGTTGGTGTAACCCATCACGGAGTGGATTTGTCATTCACATCTCTACGGACCGGCAGTGTGGATGCAGATCAGGTACTTGAAGAGCTAAGGACATGCTACGTAGGTATTAATGGAGATCATACGTGATAGGCTCGTTAATGTATTAACGACCTCTCCTGCTAAATCCTTGCGCAGGAAGTTTCTGCAATGGAACCAAGGTGGGGCCACAGTGACTTTTTTGACAAATCTACCCAGTCCATCAATTCTGGGAGATCATTTTAGGACATGAGAACAAAAATGAACCGGATCAAAAACTCAAGTGGGCCGAAAACGTGAGGATTGAACATCCACAGTTGAAATATTTGTGGAGCCACAGGAGTTTCGAATCAAGATAATATTTGTGTTTCCAGTTCATCCCATTAGTAGTGACATCATGGACGGTATGGATGTCATATAAATATCACTGTGGACCCAGGGAGGTTTCAACGGTAGTGATTTACCTACCTACCTTTTCCTTTAGTGAGGCCCACTTGATTCTTGGATCCGGTTCATTTTTGTTTTTATGCTCTAAAATGAGCTCACAAAACAGATGGACGGGGTGGATTTATCAAAAAAATATTACTGTAAGCCTACCTTAGTTGCCAGCGAGGAACTTCCTGCGCTTGCGCAGACACTTATTGCGTGGCAGGAAATCCACGCCGCATGTCTCTTCTTACAATGTACTCTCCACCCATATAAATGTGACATATAAATGTGACACGATATATGTCTGGCCTGTCCAGAGCTCTTCACAGGCTTGAAAGGCCACGGTCAAAGGGCGCGGATTTCCTGCAAAAGCCTTGCGAAGTTCCTGGGAAACAATGTGGGACCCACAGTGATGTTTTTGATAAATCCACCCCGTCCATCCGTTTTGGGAGCTCACTTTAGGCAAAAAATGAACCGGATCCAAGACTCAAGTGGGCCGAAAACGTGAGTATTAAACATCCACAGTTGAAATATTTGTGGCTCCACAGGAGTTTCGAATCAGGCTAACATTTGTGTTTCTACTTCATCCCAGTAGTAGTGACGATATGAACGGTATGGATGTTATATAAACATCAATGTGGACTCAGGGAGGTTTCAACGTAGTAATTTACCTAACCACCTTTTCCTTTAGTGAGGCCCACTTGAGTCTTGGATCTGGTTCATTTTTGCTATCATGTCCTAAAATGAGCTCTCAAAACGGATGGACAGGGTAGATTTATCAAAAACACATCACTGTAGGCCCCACCTTGTTTCCCAGCGCAGGAACTACCTGCGCAAGGCTTTTGGCAGGAAATCCGCGCCCACGGGACGGTACGGTCCTTACTGTGGTGAACATCTTGATATATGAATTCTGTATCCACGCCGTTCATCCATTTTTTCAAGATCATTTTAGGGTATTATGCAAAAACTGAAGCAGATTCAATTATCAGGTGGACCATACCATAGGAAATAATGGTGATTGAACCCCGTACCAATGAAAACTTATTAGGGCTCACCTTAATGCTTCCGTTGCCTTTATTTGTCATCAAATCCATTTATAAGGTCACGTAAGCCTGGATGAAGGAAAAACACAAATATCAGCTTGATCCAAAACTTTCGTTGCACATTAATGGCCAATCACCACTGTTTCCTATGGTATGTTCCTCTTTATAGTTGTATCTGCTTCAAATTTGGAGGAATGCCCTAAAATGATCTGAAAAAACGGATGGACGGCGTGGATAAATAATACATACATCAAGGTGTTCCCACGATAAGGGTCGCACCGTCTTGGGTGATCCCGGGGTCTCACCTGATGCGCTCCCGATGAGCCTTTCACAGGAAATTCGTGACCTGGTATATAGGTGGGCCCCCTGTGATTTTTGTGAGCAATCCACTCCATCCGTCCCCTTTTTTAGCTCATTTTAGGACATGCCAGAGTAAATGAGGCGGATCCAAAACTTTAGTTACGCACACGAAGGGGAAAATTGGTGAAAGAAATGACTATCGTTGAAACCTTCCCGAGACTCTACCTTATGTTTATATGTCATTTAAACCGTTTGCGAGGTCATTCCCACTGGAACAAAGTGAAAACAACAAAAACTTAGCAGGATACAAAATTTTTGTGGCCATAAGAATGTTTCAATGGTAATCATTGAATCCCCACTGTTTACTCTGGTGTGGCCCACTTGAGTTTTGAATCCGTCCCATTATTGGACACATGTCCTGAAATGAGCTTGCAAAACGGATGGACGGGGTGGATTTCTCACAAACATCAAGGTGGGCCACACCTAGAATTCCAGAACAGGAACTTCCTGCTTTAGCAGGCAATCCGCGTCCGGGTGATACACATCTGTACATGCATGTCCCATAACAAAGAAAATAACAACATAATATAAGGTTGAGAACAGGAAGAAAAAAAAAGGGGGACCACAGACTGATGGTTGTGATCTTTCTCAATGTGGAGAGAAATGGGGACCCTGGAAAGTAGTGTGATGCCCTATATCAACGGTCAGGATCACTAAACCATGGGCTCCTAAGAGTAGGTTACCACTTACATTGTCCGAAATGGCTGATCGATTTCTCCACAATCTTCCTGCACTCTTCAGGCTGGGAGACGTCGGCCGGAATCACGAGAACTTCCGGTGAGCCAAGCAGGCGTGAACTTTCGGCAACTTCTTTAAGCGCATTCTCTCTCCTCGCAACAAGAACAAGGAAAGCCCCTCTCTTTGCATACTGGTAAGCCAATTGCTGGAAATCACGAAGACATATGACAGATCAGTCAGGGAGTTTGTTTTGTAAGGGTAACTGATGGGGTCCATCTGCACCCATGATCAGATGATCAGAACGGTACATGTTGGCGCAAACATGGACGACTGAAAACCAATGGTCGGTGGTCCACGATCAGTGGTTACGATCATCTAATCAGCATGTTTTCTGGAGTTTTCTTTTTCCGATAACGACCGTGCTGCTAATGTCCATGGATGTATGTGTGCCCCATCAGGTGACAGAAGATGGTTTTTTGGAGTTTTCATGGGTACCTCGCCGATGCCGGAGGAAGCGCCGGTGATGAGGACGACCTTACGTGCCATGTTCTCATTGGAGGAGGGGAGGAGGGGGTGGAAGAGCTTGTATATGAAGAAGGGTGGTAGGACGAGTATTAGAAGGAGGAGAACTATGTGAGGAAAGAAGAGAGAAAAGGCTATGTGAGTCAGGTGGGCTGAGTCCATGGCTGAGTGGTGCAATGGCTTCCCGTCATGGAAGTTTTGGAATGGCTTTTAAGCGCCATCTGCAACTGGGCATCCATTTAATGCGAATGTCAGACCCTCCAGATTTGGATTTCAAACAACTTCTCTTAACCGTCCATTCACTGGTCATCTCTTGAGAGTTTGATCGGCAGATCGGTTGTGATCTTCGGTACTTGATACCCATTGCTACTGCCTAAGGGGGTGTTTGTTTTGAGGATTTGCCGGGAAGATCAGGGTAAATGAGCATTTATTACCTTCCTGAGAAATTCTGGCACTACTCCCACCGTGACAAGTGACTGGTACTTTCTGGACTTGGCATTCACCAAAACCGAGAGAAAAAATTATGTTGCCGACCATGATGCATGTGACTTATCACACCGTTCATTTTTTCCACCATCCCATTTTAGGGGCGATCTAAATCTCAAGTAGACCACACTATAAGAAACAGTGGGAATTGGATGTCTACTATTGAAAGCTTCTTGTTAGCCTCAGGAGTTTTGGATGAGTATGATATTTGTTATCTCCCCTTTAACTATGTTTATGTAATCTCATGAAGGGGTTAGATGACAAATAAACATCAATGTGGGCCCAAGGAATGAGATAGCTTTCAATGGTAGAAGTTATACAGACCACTATTTGTTGTGGTGTGGTCCACTTGAGCTTTAGATTTACTTTATTTTTGGGCTAAAGCCTTAAAAAAATTTAGTAAAATAAATGGACGGCTTGGATAAGTCATAGACATCAAAGTGGGGCCATTATTTTAAGTGGGTCTTTTTGGAACCGGATTTTAAGAAACAGAATTTCCTTACTTATCAAATGGATGCAAGAAGTAATGATAGCTTATTTTCAGGGGTTTACCTCCATTTACAATGAAACAAACAGGCCCACAGGACTAGAGGCCCAGGCCCAAGCTCTCGCCCCGCTTTTGAACTGGGGAGTGACCGGGCTGAGGGGATAGATCAACAAGCCCTCCAAGTTGAGGGGCATCTACTGGCAAGCTTCCTGTTGCAGTGTTCGGAGCACGGGGATGAGCTACGAGCTGAACCAACAACGGCAGAGATCGACATCATCCCCTGAGAAAGATTTACAATACGAGTAAAAAACCTAACAGGGAAGGAACTCGGGCACTGAGCTCCACGTCTTGAGCAGACCAGGATGACCACCGCCAGAGAGGCGACACGACAAGTCCGGGGTACATTCGTCAAAACACAGATCGGATAAAGATCCGACTCTATCTCAACTATGGATCTCTCCTATGGTTACATGATGAGACTTCCCTCTCATTTATGACTCTCTTAACATATTTGTAAAGGACTCTAACGCTCAAATCCTCATCCATGGCCTATAAATAAGGCTCCCTTCTATAGAACAAATGACGCAATTCCTCACCTACACCACCCTTACGACTGTGTTTGACTAACCTAACTTAGGCATCGGAGAGTCTTCATCCGGCTAGCCTATTTCCGTTTTCTCCTTTTTACATAGGTTTAGCGACCCCAGGGTGTCACAAGCTTGCTTTGTTTTAGAAAGACGATGGTGTAAAAGATCACAAGGCAGAGCTTAACCGACTTTATCTGTTGGCCAAGTCCAAGCGACAACAAATTAGTGCCGTTTGTGAGAACAACTAGTTGTGCTCTCACCATCTGAGCTCTATACTCAATTTTAGTTTATCCTCCACTTTGCACCCCATGGCGAAAAGGAAAGGGAAGGCCCTGCTACGGCCGAGTCCTCCCACCCCACTCCTTTAGGGGAGGAGCAGGCTGTACAGTCACATTCTTAGCACGACCATTCTCATTTCAGCAACCCTCATTGGCCATGGGCTAGCAAAGGTCATTATGAAACCGGAAGGGCCGACTTGTTACCCTTGAGGAACAGGTTGACAGCTTGGCCGAGCATGTGGTCTGCCTTATAATGTTAATAAAAGGGCAGGATCCTTAAGAGGTGGCACTCAAGCCTCCTCGCCTCAACTACCTTGAGCAATCACGCCCATGACGACACTTGGAGTAACCTCGGGCTAAAAAAGATCGCGTCAGTCGGCTCGCCCTGCCTCGACATAGACGCAAATGACCCGACAACTCGATGAGTCCGACCTATGCCATACACTTGATAAGAGGCGCCATGCTTGGAAGGGCAAGGCCCAGAAGATGTGATAGAAAGCGAAGTCCCCTAGGAAGCAGAGATTAGAGAGATCCAGAACTAACTTGGTGATATTCAGCAAGCTTACCAAGCTAAGGCCCTAATATCTATCTACGCCCTCTTAGAGTAGACCGAGCCTCCTTTCACCGACAACATCATGGCAGGTCAGCTGCCACCCAAGTTCAGGATGCCTCAAATCAAGATGTACTCAGGAGCAGGCTGTTGCGCAGCACGCCAACAACGCCGGTGAACCGAGATCGATCCAATCTTCGGTCTCACCAATAAACGATAAACAAGAAGAAATATAATCTAGAAGTAGAATCCAAGCAAACTAACAAATCATAAGACAAAATTTATGTGGAAAAATTCCAAACAAGGGTAAAAAACCACGGTGCAAACTTCCACTACGAAGAAGACAAAGTTACAAGCAATACACTTACCTTCTCTAATGCTCCCATGCACCGAGATGACCCTTTTGCTAATCCTCTTGCCTCTTTCTCACCTTGGACGTATAAAATCCTAATCTCGTTGCCTAATCCCAGATTACACTCCTTTATATAGTAAAATCCGAAAATACAACTCAAAATGAGAAACCCGCACTTACAAGTTGCGGCCGGTTGGGTGTCCGGTCAAGCTTGGTCGGGCGCCCGTCCAAATAGAAAAACGTTCAGCAAGCTACAGGCTAGATTAGCCGATTATCGGGCGCCCGGTCAGGTTGACCGTCGGGCCCTCGACTGATTACAGAACAGTCTAGAGACAACTGTCTCAATCACATGAATATCGGGCGCCCGGTCCACTAACCGTTCAGGCACCCGACCATGCCCGGTGTGATTGGCTCCACACTCAACACAGGCACCCCAGTTGAGCACCTAGAGTCTTTCCAGGCATGGGTGGAGTTGTGTGGTGCTTCTGGACCCGTGATGTGTAATACTCCAATTTTTTTTTTCCAGGTATATGTATCTACACAGGTGTTTAAACATGTGCACCCTAAGATTTGGACCCGTTTTATTTTTGAAGAATAACTCTTGAGCTTGAGACCACCCACACAGTTGTACCCTTGTATCAACATTCGAGACCTAAGGTGGAGGATTAGTCCTCACTCAAACCAACCGTCGAAATCGCAAACTGCAATCTTTTGGACCACCCGATCTAAGTAAAAAAAAAATGAGACCCTTAGATCCGCTCGTGCACACGTCCACTCGTAGATACAACCTGTTCATCGTGCTGGTGACCTAGCTCTATGCTTAGGCTACCGTTCAGTCATGACCTAAAGACATCAATCATTTGTAGAAATTTTCTAAGAGTCTATGGATGAGCGAAAGTCATTGACGTTATGTGAAATTCCGCTTTGAACGGATGGTGTGATAGGGTTGTGCACGCATTAAAATATTTTAAGTAAAAACAGTAATAAAAGGAAATGAGTATCACCCTCATGACGGACGGAAGCGGATTGGCTGGTGCACCCTACACCAGCTACGTCACTGGTGTAGGGACGTGGCGGACGCAGAGCGAGTGTGCAGTCCTCGAGCACTGTGTTTGTACGAACGGTTTAAAGAAGATTAAAGCTCTGTGAACCCTACAATGATGTATTTAGTACATCCAAACCGTCCATCCATTTTTCGAGATCATTTTAGTACATGATACCTAAAATGAGTCATATCCAAAACTCAAGTGGACCACACCAATAAAAACATTAGGGACAATGATTCTCACCGTTAAAACATACCCAGGGTCCACCATGATGTTTATTTGTCATCCGAACTGTTCATAAGGTCACACGGACCTGAATGAAGGGTAAAAATAAATATCAGACTGATCCAAAACTTCTGGGACCTCTAAAAAGGTTTCAATGGTATACGTTCAATCTCCTACTGCTTTCTACAGTGTGGTTCACTGGATCCTTGGATCTGTCTGATTTTTTGGGTCAAGCCTTAGAATGATCCCAAAACATAGACGGACAGTTTGGATATAACAAGTACCTCATGGTGGGACCCACAAAACTTGATGACCTCACTGCACCAGCAACCTCGCTGGTGTAGGGTACACCAGCTAATCCGCTTCCATGACGGACGCAGATTAGCTAAAGTAGCTATCTCGCTACAGAAGTGACGTCAACTGATAGGTTGAGTAGCTACAACGCTACTAAAGTGACGTCACCAGCTTCTATGAGCCCCACCATGATGTATGTGTTGTATCCACATTGTTCATCCATATGGAGAGATCATTTAGGGAATAAACTAAAGAACGAGACTGATCCAAGCTCAAGTGGACCCCACCAAAGAAATGAGTAGACCGTGACGAGACCGTTGAAACCTTCTTTGGGCTCACCATGGTGTTTATTTAAGATCCAACTTGTTCATAAGTTCACACAGACATGGAAGAAGGGAAAAAACAAAAATATCAGCTTGATTGAAAACTTATGTGGTCTCAAGAAGTTTTTAATGGTAGGAGATCAATCCCCATTGTTTTCTTTGGTGAGATCCACTTTTCTTTGACTCATGCCATAAAAGGACCTCTGAAAATGTATGGACGGTGTGGATACAACATATACATCACGGTGGGCCACATAGAAATTGGTGACGTCACTTCAGTAGCGTTATAGCTACTCAGCCTGTCAGTAGCTAATCCGCGTCCCCTCATGACGTCTCCTGACCATGGACGTGGAGTGGGTCCCTCTTGATTAAATAATATATTAAATATTGTACCATATACATATGCATATACCAAACCACACCAGAGACCAAGAGCCCAGCAACCTTCTCTATCCTCATTCCTTCCTTTTTGTTTTTACGTTGCCATCTCTCCATCGTCCATTTTGGTGGACCCCTCATCTTGATCGAACCGTTCATCTAACCCAGACCTTTGAAGAACTCTGAGTGCAACCATCTTCCATTCCGAAACATTTGTGGGGCCCACCTTTAGCATTTGATCAATGTCGTTTTCAAGCTGTTGTAAACCGACCTGTGAATAGAATGAATGGCCTTCAATGGCCGGTATCCAGTCTCCACTGTCTTCTTATGGTGTGGCCCACCTAAGCCTTGGATCTACCACATTTTTTGCCCATGCCTTAAATTGATATGCCCAAAACCAATGGTCGGAAGCGGATTTCATATTAGTGGGGCCCGCCGCCTCATCCTGAGTTTCGCTCTCTTTCCTTCTTCTTCGCCACAAAAGTGTCACACTACCTCATCCAGCCGTTGCAACTATCCATCATTTAGGGACCCCACCTTCCAGATACAAACTGTCGATCAGATTCGAAAATTCGAGAAACCCAACTATTGAAATCTTATATAGAGAAATTCCTTGCACTGCCCACCTAGAGCTCTGATCTGTACCGTCCTTGAAACCTTATTGAAATATGATCGGCAGCAACTAGTGATAGCTTAGATCTTTCTTCCAACCATTGCAATTGACCCCACTCAGCCTTTCAACCTCTGAAAACTCCTTGTAAATGTGGCCTTTCCGTTTGCAACTGTAGCATGCCCCCACACGTCTCTTTTCATCTGGCAATCCATGTGTGACTTCCTTCCTTGGATCCCAGCCGTCGAAAGTATTTGGATTAAACAAATCTCATTCTTCCAACACGATTCTCCGCTGCAAAACCCATCAGAAGCTTCCCGGCATTTAATTACACCATCCAGAAGAAACCAAACGTCCAAGGGATTGACGACCTGAGTTTCACCATCGGAGGCAGACACTCCTCTTTCGTTCGTTGGTTTCCGTCGCGTTGTTCAAACAACTACTCTTGGTTTCGAATCTAGTACCAGTGTCGGTTGAGCCAACACCATATTTCGGAACGTGAACTGATTTCGTGGCCGAGCAGACCCTTGCATAGCATTGGAGAAATAAAACCTTATCATCTTAATTCGGTGATCACATCTAGGTCCACTTAGTGAGACTAACTGAATCGAATCGAGCTAGGGCTGGTTGAACCAACGCTAAGTTGTCCAAATCATTGGAATCCTACCCATCTTTCCAGGTAGGTGATCTGCTGGTTGACACCCTACATGCATACATCGATTGATTCAATTTATTCAGTTTTATCATTAGTTGTGAATTTATCTCATTTGATTTTCTATGCATTATAGATGAATTTCATTTAATCCTAGTTAAGAGTTGTCTGCTGATTTCATTTACTCTTTGATGCGCATTGTAGTGGAATTTAGTTGATTGTTGTTCATTGAAATTATTGCATTCTTATTACATGTTATGGAAGGGATGTGAATTATGGGTGCTCTGCCCTAGAAAAAATCATTCTATTACTTTTGTTACGGGTGCTTTGTCCTGCAATGATTACTAGATAGATGTGTACTCTACCCTAAAAGGATCATGGGTGCTCTACCCTGGGATAGTCCAAAAAGGATCAGACGAAGTTATGTTATTTAATTTGTTGTATTGTGTTATGTAAATTGCAAGTGATATTGTGGAAGAGCTAATGTCAATTTATTATGGTTGATTCCATTAATTCAGTAAATTTACTGTTGATATGAATGTAGAATTTCTAAGTGTGGGAATGATGTGACCCTACGAGCCGTCGTGCTCACACCCCTTAGATGGTTTTGTAGGGTTTGATGTTGAAGAATGAGCTGGACCAAGCTGAAGGATTATTTTTATTTTCCTAAGAATAGTTTAAATTTTCATTAACATATAATTTGATTTTAAAAATATTAATGTAATGAAATTTATCTAAGGATGATTAGTGGATTATTGAAAGTTTTAATTAATGAGAATGAATCTTATTTACTTTCCCTTTAGATGGCTTCGTTTACCTATGGAATTGAATGGGAGCTATGTGATTTAAATTGAACATTTTGATTAAATTAACCTCACGGGTCTGGGATTCGGATTTGGGCTTGATCAACCCGAGTACTGAATTTCGGGGCATGACATGATGTGTAGGGCCTTCTTCCTGACACTCACTGGGGCAGCTCGGAAGCGATATAGAAGCTTGAAGCCAGAACCACATATCTGCACATCCCATTAATGACCCTAGTGTCAAGTAAACCCATCACATTTATATGGTTTGCCTTACCAACTTCCATTTGATGGTTTCAGTATGCTTCCAATGTATAAGAATAATAAGGACCAGTGGACATTATGTGTGCCCACCATGTGGTATGTGTCAGATCCATGCCATCCATCAATTTTTCCAGATCGGCCTAAGGCATGAGCCTGAAAACGAGGCAGATCCAGAGCTAAAGTGGACCACATTGCAGAAAGTAGTGAGGATTGAATGACTACCATTGAAACCGTCCTAAGGCCCTCACGACGTTTATTTGCCATCCAACCTACTCATTTGGTCACACAGACCCGGATGAAGGGAAAACACAAATATATCGTTGATCTAAGTACTTCAATCGTACGCATACAATTACCACCTTTTCTTATGTTGTGGTCCACTTGATGATCTAATCTATCTCACTTTTGGGTGCATACAATTACCACCTTTTCCTATGTTTCCCCTACACAACGATATTTGTGAAGAGAAAACACAAATATCGGGTTGATCCGAGACTTTTGTTGCTTTAAGAAGTTTCAACAGCACGCATACAATTACCACCCTTTCCACCTTTTCCTGTGTTGCGGTCCACTTGATGATCTAATCTGTCTCAGTCTTCGGCTCATGCAACAAAACGATCTCGAAACATAGATGGAGGGTGTGGATCTAACACATACATCATGGCAGGCCCATAGAAGATTCATGCATCGAAAAAGCAAGGTGCTTTATTGGGCCAAGTTGTGCGGGTTATTGGGGTTAGTAGCCTTGTACTGTGACTTGTTTGTGTTAGTAGTTTGTTTTTTCCTAACTCAAGTATTTTTAGCCCTAAAACTAATTTTTCAGTTTTTGATGAATGAAAATGCCCTTCTACCACAACTGCCATTCATACGGCTGTTTCTTGTCTCAGGAGGAGATTTTTTTTTTAAGATGTGGGCCCCACCAAAAATAGGGATTTGGCCCACCCCTTGGCCGATTTGATCCGTTCATTTTAATCGAACAACTGTGAACCCATAGAAGTGCGTTTGTAGTTTTCTATTTGAAGCTCTTTGTAACCCATAATCCCACTAATGGTATGTATTAATTTTTAACTATTTCCTTCATTATGGTCCATTTGTGATGGGTTTTGCCCTCAAATTTGGGCTGATGACATGAAATTAAAACCCCTTACATGTGGAATGGATGCATTTGATTGAAGATAACCTAGTGGGCCCCACATAAGATGTAGATGGCTTCAAATTGTGGGGCCGTTACTAGGGCCATTTGGTTCTTCCTTAGTTTTTCATGAGAGGGGAGGAAGGTATTTTTTGGTTCAAGTCCTTCTTCTTTCTTCTTCCTTCCTTGATTTTCTTTATAGTTATTTTTCAAATTTTTTTTATATGAATGGTGAGAGTTTTTGAAAGGGAGGAGGGTGTGGTGGTTCCCTTTATAGTTGTTGTTTTAGATATTTTTTTTATTGTGTATGAATAGTGGGAGTTTGTGAAAGGGAGGAGGGTGTGGAAGAATGTTGTAATGAATAAATTTTTGTAATGAAAGCATATTGTAATGGATGAATTTAATAAGGAAGAATGTTCTAATTGATGAATTTTGCAATGGATGAATGTAATGAATGTTAGAATGGATGAATGTTGTAATGGACGAATGTTATATAGTGATTCATCGATATTCTCACTGTAGATTACTAATATTTACTGTGGATTGTTGATATTTAGTATGGACCGCTGATATTCACTATAGACTACTAATATTAAGAGTGGATTGTGGATATTTTCATTATGGATCGCGGATATTTACTATGGGTAACCGATCCCATGAAAACGGCCATAATACCCGCGTTACATGTCTGATTTGGGTGATCTTATATTCATTGGAAATGTAATTTAAAAACTTTCAAATAGAATTAGAATCATCTCATTTGGAAAATATTTGATTGCCTAAAAGTGGGCCCAAAGTTCATAAAGGACTGTGGACCATAGATATTCACTATGGGTAACCGATCCCATAAAAACTGATCATAATTCCCTCGTTACATGTCCGATTTGGGTGATCTTATACTCGTTGGAAAGATAATTTAATAAAATTTCAAATAGCTTTGTAATTATCTCATTTGAAGACCATTTGATTGTCCAAAAGTGAGTCCAAAGTTCATCAATGACTGTGGATCATGGATATTCATACAGGTATTTGATCCCATAAAAACAACCATAACTCCCTCGTTACATGTCCGATTTAGGTGATTTGATACTCATTTGAAAGATAATTTGATTAACTTTCAAATGGATTTGAAATAATTTTATTTGGACACCATTTGATTTTTCAAACATGGGTTTAAAGTTCATCAAGAACTGTGGATCGCGGATATTCATTGTGGGTAACCGTTCCCATGAAAACCGCCAAACTCTCTTGTTACATATCTGATTTGAGTGATCTTATACTCGTTGGAAAAATAATTTGATGAAATTTAAAATTAATTTGAAATCATCTCATTTGGACACAAATTAATTGCCCAAAAGTGGTCCCAAAGTCACTATGGATCACAGATATTCACAATAGATTGCTAGTCCCACGAAAGCGGCCATAACTCTTATGTTACATGTTTGATTTGGGTGACTTTATACTTGTTGGAAGGATAATTTGATGAATTTTCAAATGGAATAATTTCATATGGACACCATTTGATTGCTGTTTTCATGGGAGTTATGATCGTTTACGTGGGATCGGTTACCCACAGTGAATATCCGTGATCCACAGTGAAAATATCCATGATCCACTTTTAATATCAGCAGCCAGCAACGAATATCAACGGTCCGGACTAAATATCGACACTCCACACTGAATATCGGTGATCTGTAGTCAAAATATCAATAATCTACATTGTGAATATTGATGATTCACCATACAACATTCATCCATTACAAAATTCATGCATTGGAACTCTCACCATTCATACCTAATAAAAATAATTAAAAAAAAACAACAATGAAGGGAACCACCATACCCTCCCTTTCATAAAATCCCACCATTATATAAAAAAAAAAAAAAAAAAAACTATAAAGGAATTCGAGGAAGAAGGAAGAAGAAAGAAGGAATAAAGAAGAAGGCAAGGAACAAAAAAAACACCATCATCCTCTTTCACATCTTTTTCCACTCTCTTAAAAAAACTAAGGAAGAAAGAAGAAAATGACCAAATGGCCATCGAGCACCAAGGGCCCCACGTTTTGAACTCATCTACATTTTTTGTGGGGTTCATTAGGTTACCTTCAAGCAAATCCATCCCTTCCATATGTAATTAGGGGTTTTAATTTCATGTTATCGGCTCAAGTTTGAGGGCAAAACTCATTACAGATAAACCACAACGGAGAAAACAATTCAGAATTAATGCATATTATTAGTGTAGTTATGGGCAATAGAGAGCTTCAAACAGAAAATATAAAAAAAAACCTTTCTGTGGGTTCAGGGCTGTCTAATTAAAATGAACGGATCAGGTTGACCAAGGGGTGGGCTGAATCCTTATTTTTGGTGGATCCCACACCCTTCTTAGAAAAATGTTTCTCTTCTCGAGATAGGAGCCCGCCGTATGACGGGCAGCTGTGGAAATTTAGTTGAGAAAGGACAGGCCACTGACACGAACACATCACATTACGGGGCTACTGACCCCAATAAACCATGTCATGCCGATCATGTTAGTGCATGGGATTAAAATAAATTAAATAAGGTAGATCCAAAACTTGATCATGTTAGTGCACGTGATTAAAAATAATGCCGATCCAAAACTCCATAACGTTAGTGCATGGGATTGAAAATAAGACAGACCTAAAACTCAAGTGAACTGCATGACAAGAAATAGTAAGTGAGGATTGAATGTCCACCATTGAAACATACTTAGCTAGTGCCACATAAATTTTTTATTAAGGCTAATATCTTCTAACTTTCAGTTAATTTATGAGTGGCATGGATGTTAAACTTCACGGTGGGCCGCAGGGAGGTTTCAATAGTTGCATGGATGTTAAACTTCACGGTGGGCCTCAGGGAGGTTTCAATAGTTGCATTTCCCCACTCACTTTTTTCTTAGTGTGGCACAAGTGAGTTTTGGATCTGGCTCATTTTTAGGCTCATAGCTTAACATGATTCAGGGGAAAATGATAACCGTGATAGATTTCTCACAAACATCACAGGGAATCCCACCTAGCTTGACATCCCTGGAATTTCCTGCTAAACGTTCTATTCCCAACATTTGCAGTCAAATTCACGTGAGGTTGTAGATCTGTAGCAGACCCATCATTGGATGATGACCATGTAATGATGCAGGTGCATCTCTGGGTGAGGTGGCCCATTAGGTGGGGTCTATATGATGCATAATGGCCATGAGTGGGGTCTATGCGAGGTAGAATGACCACAGGGTGGGTCCTACTATGGAACCTATGAGATGTGGGGTAGCCCACCGCTGATCTTGGTCGATTTGCCAAGGAGAGGGCTTGAATAAAGGGATATTCCAGTGCTTTCCCAAATGTTCTACACATTGGACTTTAGTTTATGTACCAATCCATTCCATTCATATTTTGGGCCTCATAATGGATGGCATATGTATCGAAGAGAACACTTATTAGGCATTCCTGTCCACCGTCCAGTAGCCTTTAAAACAAAGGTAGAAAATGGAAATAGTTAATGGTGAAAAGAAAATTGATGGATAAGATTTGCCTATATAGGTTTAATTTTTTAAACATGAGCAATCATTATTAGGGCCCAATAAATGGATGGACCTGATTGTTAACGCAGCTCGCCATGTGGACCACACATCTTGAGGTTCCTACTAGTTAAGTTACAAATAGACTGAAGAATGTTATGATTTAGGGGCTGTATTTCGGGTGAATATTGTGTTGGTTCTCATTGATGAGAATGACCAGAATCTTTAGGGGAGGGAGCTCTCCAGCGATTTTAACGAATACACAGCTATACATACGTATCCTATAACCAAAAAAATAATGTCATACCATCTAGATGATAGACGGTCTAAAGCATCTGATTTAATTTGAATTCCACAAAAACTTTTAAGCGTCCATTCCATTGTCATCTCTTGAAAGTTTGATAGGTCGATTGGCTGTGATTTTGAAAGAGTGTCGCATCCAACTTAAGGTCCATGAATTAGACGATGATGATTGGCCACGTGTACGGTGCCGGTACACCTAAATGAGTTCACCACTTAAATTCTAAAATGTGGGATAACGTCTTTATCCTCAACTACCTCTCTATGGCATGACTCCGATGCCACAGCACAATGTGCTCATGCCGGTGGAGAGAGATCCACGCATGGATCGTGATTGAATAAGGTGCCCATCGTGTGAGTGAGTGGAACACGTGTTAAATACTCCAACGTACTGCGTGTTGGAGAGCTTTCAAACAGTGTTTTTTTCTGAGTGCTTAGGTTGGTCAGACGATCGGTCGGTGCATTTGGCCCAGAAGCATAACGTGGCTCCTGGACGTTTTTCATTCTTCTTAGATCGGTCGGGCGACCGGTCTGCAGGGGGATCAGATCGGTCAAGCGACAGGTTTGAGGTGAGGCAGATGTGCGAATTCATGTTGATTTTTCTCTAAACAAATTTTGTGTTGGCTTCGACCAGTTGGGTGACCGGTCGGCTGCACACACGATTTCTTACGTAGTTACACGATTGTGTGTAAGATGTTTCTAATTCTGAGTTGCTTGCTATTTATATGGCGTGAATTTGGGATTAGAAAAATCTTAAGGTGTCTAAGGTTTCCTAAGTGTGTTAGGAAGAAGAGGGGAGAGTGTTTTGAGAGAGATAGCTTGGGTTTTCTCTGTTTTTCCTTACTTGTGGGTTGTCAATCTCTATAATCTTCTAGAATCATAGTGAATCGCTTTGTGCCGTGGTTTTTTACCCGTTAAGGGAGTTTTCCATGTAAAATCAGATTGTCTCTTATGGTTGAATGCTTGTATGGTTTTGATTACATTGTGTTTTCTCGTTTGATCTTATATTGTGTTGTGGTGTTGTTCAGCTTTCGCTTCTGCTACCAGCGTCGTTATTCCCAGCACTGCGCATGTTTCAGTGATCTTGGCCATTGGTAAGGTCTGGATCAGCCAAGAAACATTACTTTTTGGTCCATGGTATTATCAGATTGTATCCTACATGATAAATGGCAAGGATCTCTAACACGTAACCTTGTCCACTCGTACCAACCATTCGGCTGCGATGGACTGAAAATCAAGACCCTTCGATCATCTGATGGGACACATGCGTACGCCTATTGTTGACCATCGAGTTAGAGCGACCATGAATACTCTTGTATAGCAATAACCACATTCTAAAGATACGAGTGGCCCACCAGATCATCAAATCCGTCTAGTTTTCATGCTATAGGCTGATGAATGGTTGTCCATATTTCAATGGTTCACATTCAATGAATCGGTTGTCTTAGATCATCAAACCAGCCTAATTTTCAGGCTATGGCAGATGAACGGTTGTACCATATTTCAATGGTCCAAATTAGATCAAAAGCTTGTCCCAAACCAGCAAACTTGTACCATATTTCAATGGTCCACATTAGATGAACAGTTTGTCCCAAACTTGCAAAAAAACAACCGCACACGATTCATGCTGGCACAACAAAACTTAAAAAGAAAAGGGCCGCCTAGAAACAGGAGATAAGGCACATTAATTTCTGTAGTTCTCTGTAGTTCATGGATTCCTAGCACGAAACTTTTATTTTCACTTAAACAAGAGGAATGAAATTTATCAAACGTACCACTCTTTTATATGCAATAACTGATCTCCTATTAATGAATAACCCATAGGATGCTATTCTTTTTACCGACGTTCCCCGTACACAGGTAACATACATTGGAGAAAGCATTGTCAAATGCTTAGGAAACTAGGCTTTATCTTAAATGTATGTGCGCACTTACACAAGTGAGGAGAGAAATATCCACCATCTCTACAAACGGTGATTAATATTCTCTCACGTGAAGAGTAGTTCCTCTAATGGTGTGATAAACAGTCCTAAAAATAGTTGTGCAAATGTCACCGAATACCAGGTAACATGGCTTTTCCAAAAAAAAAAAAAAAGAAGAAGCTAATCTTCCAAAAAAAAAAAAAAAGTTGATATTCCAAAAAAGCTGATCTTTAAGAGAAAGATGATCTTCCAAAAAAATACAACTGATCTTCAAAAAAGCTGATTTTCCGGAAAAAAATAAATTAAAGAAGACTATCTTCCCCAAAAAAGCTGATCGTCCACAAAAAAATATAAAGTCCAAGGCAAAGATTGTCTAATTTATATTTTTTTAGTGACATCCATCCACATTGTCCTACCTGATGATCGATAGATCTTATACAAGTCTTCAATACAGTAATAAAATCACTGAGGACTTGGAAAAAAAGTGACAAAAACAATCAAGGTATTGCCGTCCTTATAAATATTTAACAAAGGAAAATAAAGATATGATATGCGATGCTTGGGTCAGTGTAATTGGTTTTCCACTTTTAATGTGCGGCCAATAATTCGATGATCATAAACTTTCATGAGGTGGGCCTGATGATCGATTAACCCTTAACCAAAAGTCTCAAGATTGGAAGATCATAGCCATAACATATATACTTTGATCTTTAGTGATTCCACTTGTGGTATTGATGTTTTTTCTTTCTCAATTTTTTTTTTTTTTTTTTTTAATTTGGTGATGAGATTTACCTGTTGTAGAAGTACTCACAATTTATAGTGTCTACGTTGGTCAAATAATCTCAAACTACGTCAAAGGAACGACTTACGGGTAAAGAAAATAGATGGTTAAACAAAGGTTAATTGAAGTTTCTCAGGTTATTTATTTTCATTTCATTTCATAAAAAAAAAAAAAAAAAAAAAAAACAGAGAGAAGAAATAAATAGTTGTAAAAAAAATTCAATATCATGGAAATAATTATTATTTGAAGAGTTTCTGTGGGGGCCAATACATCAAGATTTGCATGCAGATGTCACCCATACAAAGGTTGGTTCTTCACAAAATTAAATATAGTAATCTAGAATGCAGATGTCCATGGACAAAGGTTTACAACTTTAATTTAGATTTGGCATACTACCTGCTTTAAAATATTGTAGTCCACGAGAATAGTCAATTCTCTATTCTAATAATATGACAGTTGGGACTAAAATCCTTAGTTCGTTTTTATGTTCGTTAATCTCATTGAAGCTGGATAGAACTTATTGGCCCCGATCATGTCCAAGATCCTCTTGCTTAGAGTAATTCCCCCAGGCGAGCCTGGTTTGGCAACATAAAATGAGTGTAAAAGCCAGTCATAAACCTCAGGGACGGCAAACACGATCAAATGAATTGACCTGTACCAGGTGGGCCATGTCACGTATCTTTCTCCCTTGCACGCCCTGCTCACGATAGCCTTCGCACACTCCTCTGCACTCCCAATCGGTAGTGGACCAACGACCTGCCCACGGATTGTAAATGATATTAATTGGCTATATCAGTTGGTGGAGAAATTAGATGATACTTGATCTACAGACATTCTTGGTGTTCTTTGATTTTCAGTTTGTACAAGTGTGGCCTGCGATCCAAGTGCGGACATTGCTCAATTTTTGCCTAGGCCATTTTTTTTTTCCCCTTAATCATCCATTTTGGTATGCCATAACAATGTCACACAACGATAATTCAGGTGGGGCCCACTACATCACGGAAGATAGAGGAACATGTAAATTCTGATGAAAAGTCGTTTGTTTATTACCTCGATTTCTTCTTCATCTGTTCTTATTTTGCCCCCCTTGAGCATGACTTTGCCTTTGGTAATCTCCGATGCGACGAACCCAAGAGTCACTATCGTAATTTTGACATCCGAACCGAGTTCGATCCTCAATGTTTCATAGAACTTTATCTGAGCTGCCTTGCTGGCCTGAAAACCATTCGTAGAAGAGAATTATAAAATTGTCTGGTGCCGTTTGGATGCACAATCGAATTTGAATTTTGAAATCTCAAATCCTAAAACATGAAGAAAATAAAGATTGATAGCCATTGGCTTTGTGAGTTTTCTTTACATTGTAGAAGCTTGCTTTGGGGAGAGCAGCCTGGCCTGCGAACGAAGCATTTACAATGATCCTTCCCTTACTCTTTCGGAGGTGAGGGATCGAGTAGTGTGTCAAGTAGACTGAACCCCAGAAGTTCACATCCTACAGCCAACATCAAACAAATCAGAACCTGAAACCAGAGAATGAGAACTTGTGTGGTGATCAGGCATTTTTGTCTTGGTGGGCTACTGATCAATGGTCTGAGAAAGGGATTGCCAGCTTAAGGAATAAAAATGGTCCAAATGCAATTGGAACTGCTATGATTTTCGCGGGCTAAGGCCTGTTCTCGGGGAGGCCCACAAAATAATCTATCCTAATCATATACACGCGCGCCACGTGTATGGTTGTATGAAGTGCAAGTTGTAATTGGATTTCTCAGTTTCAGCATTACCATTATTTTCGTGAAGCGGACGATATCCTCCATTTCTTCGAACAGACAGGATGCACCCAATCCAGCATTGGCCACCAGATGATCCACTGTAAACAATAGATTATGGGCTTAATGGTTAGAGAACAATTATATATTTAGGTCCTATTTGTGTTTTGATGTTGCCAGTCAGTACGTATGTGGCCCACCCAGTAATTGAGAGTGCGCTAATCCGACTGCAGAGGATTGCAACCCCGTCAATCATCTCGTATGGCATTTTTTAAATCTTTTTTTTTTTTTTTTTCAACTCACACTCAGGAACATAAAAAAGGCCAGCATATTCGTATACTTCATGGAATATACATCACGAGGTGTTGATGTACATTCGTAATATGGTTGGACTTGAAGAAGAATAATTGTCATTTGAAATGTGAACCGTAAATCAATTATAACTTTCGATTTGGGTATCGTTATGGGACGCACAACCTATCGTTTTTTATGTAGCAGACCATCCGAGATCAAGGGTCACGCTTATCTGTTTATGAGAAAACGCATGCTTCCTGTTCAAAACTGTGATTTTATGAAAAAATATATTATTTTTAATAATTTCGATTTTTGTCGCATTTCCTTATTTTTACAATTTTAAAATTTTATCTTTTTTAGCGATTGATTGTAATCATACTGGGAATCCTTCGATAAGGTTACTTTAAGACTTTATTTTTGGCAAAACTTACTATTTTGAATAAGTTCTATTTTAATTGAATTGAAACTTCTATTAGGGTTTAAAATTTCTAATTATTTTTCCTTTATGAGTGGTGTAATTGAGAACTCATACACATTACAAATTATTTAATAAAAATATTCAAGTTTTCTCTTATTATTTCTTGTGGATTTAAGATTTTAATTACTTTAGGAAGATGGTAATCTTCCTATTCACTTTTTCAACCCTCTTCCTAGTCCTAAGCCAACAAGAAAGAGACCCTGCATGGTTGGCCAATATAGGCCACTACACTACTACACTACACTACACTATATATGTCTCACATGTTCCACTATACTGTTGCGGAGAAGGAACCCTGCATAAATAATGCAAGCAAAGAAAAATCCTAGAAGAAAAGAGCAAAATTAAGAATGACAAAAGCCAACAAGAAAGAGGAGGCCCTGCATGGTTGGCCAACATAGGCCACTACACTATATATATCTCACATGTTCCAGTATACTGTTGCGGAGAAGGACCCTGCATAAATAATGCAAGCAAAGAAAAATCATAGAAGAAAAGAACAAAAAGACTCTACAAGAGGCACATGCATATAGCTAGTCTGACAGTTTAGCAATGGAGAGATGATACTAATGTTTACAACTATACACAATTCAAGTTTGATTTGTCGCAGCAGTCATCTTATCTTTTTTTGCAGTCAAATTCACAGGACTTGGTAGATCTGCAGCAGGCCCATCATGGGATGATTACCATGTAAGGAAAATATTCTATTACTTCCAATGATTTAAACCTTTCATAATATGTGTTACCTACGGTGGAGTATAGCCAAATAATCAAAGAACTCTTAGATCGAAATATTCTAGCCATTGGAGTTGAGTTTATGTACCAATCCGATCCATTCATATTTTGGGCCTTGGAATGGATGGCATATAAATGTATCAAAGAGAACATATTATTAGGCATTCCTGTCCTCTGTCCACTAGCCTTTAAAACGAAGATAGAAAATGGTAAGAGTTAATGGTTAAAAGAAAATTGACGGATAGGACTGCCTAATATAGGTTTAATTTTTGAAATATAAGCAATTCTTGTTAGGGCCCAATAAATGGATGGACCTGATTATGATCTTTCTAGATGTAGAGAGAATTGGGTAACCTGAAGAATAGTGCAATGCACTAGATCAACGGTCAGGATCACCAAATCATGGGCTCCTAAAAGTCAGTTACTACTTACATTGCCCGAAATGGCCGATTGATTTATCCACAATCTCCTTGCACTTTTCAAGCTGGGAGACATCGGCAGGAATGACGAGGACTTCCGGTGAGCCGAGCAGGCGTGAATTCTCGGCGACTTCTTTAAGTGCGTTCTCTCTCCTGGCAACGAGGACTAGGAAGGCCCCTCTCTTTGCATACTGGTAAGCCAATTGCTGGAAATCACGACGACATGTGAAAGATCAGTCAGCGAGTTTGTTTTGTAAGGGTCATCGATGGGGTCCAGCTGCACCCATGATCAGATGATCTGAACAGTACTTAGTGGGCACAAACATGGATGACTGAAAGCCAATGGTAATTAAGTGTTCCACGATCAGTGCATAAGATCATCTGATCATCATGTTTTCTGGACCCTTTTGGCCTGATAACGACCGCGCTGCTAACAGGTCTATCCATGGATGTATGTGAGCCCCATCAGGTGACACAAGATGGTTTTTGTGGAGTTTTCATGGGACCTCGCCGATGCCGGAGGACGCGCCGGTGATGAGGACGACCTTACGTGACATGTTCTCATTGGTGGAGGGGAGGAGGTAGAGGAAGAGCTTGTATATGAAGAAGGGTGGTAGGAAGAGTATTAGGAGGAGGAGAATTATGAGAGGGAGGAAGAGAGAAAAGGCTACGTGAGTCAGGTGGGCTGAATCCATGGCTGAGTGGTGCGATGGCTTTTCGTTTTGGAAGTTTTGGATTGGCTTTTATGCTCCATCCACAACTGGGCAACCATGTAAAGTTAATGTCACACCGTCCAGATAATGGACTATCTAAACCGTCTGATTTAATTTCGATTCCACAGCAACTTCTCTTGACCGTCCATTCAATGGTCATCTCTTGAAAGTTTGATCAGCCAATCGGCTGGGATCTTCCGGGACTCGTGGCCCATGAATTCGACAATCCTGATTGGCCACGTGTACGGTGCTGCTGCACCTGAATGAGTTCACCACTTTTGATTATAAAATGTAGGATCATATCTTCTTCTCAAGCACCTGTCAATCTCATGACTCACATGCCACGGATAATGTGCTGATACGCGCCAGTGGAGGTAGGGGGTATATCCATGCAAGGATCGTGATTCGATGAGGTGCACATCGTGTGAGTGGGTGGAACACGTGTCAAGAACCCCCAACGGAATGCGCATGTGTAAGTGATCTTGACCATTCGTTTGGTACGGATCAGCCGATGAATATTATTTTTTGGTCCATGGCATGTTCAAGAGTATTCCCCATCTGATGAACGGCAACGATCTCTAACACTTAGTCTTTTCCACCCGTATCTATCACACATGCTTTGCTCTTGAGAATGACGGGCCCTCGTTGAATTAGGACCCTTTCAAATTAAAAAACAAACAATAGGATCCACTGGAGTTAAACCAACGATTGTTGACAGTCGAGGTAGAGCGACAATCCATGCATCTGGTATGGCCTCAAAATAAGGCTAGTTGCACCACAAATGCAAACCACTCCTGAAGGAGCAATCTTGTACGGGAATAACCACATTCTAAGGCGGTGTTTGTTTCCAGGAAATGGGAGTAAATGTGGTAAGGTAGTAATTATTACTTATCCGGTGAAGTTCATGAAAATGCAACATTGGGTGTCGTGCTATCTCCATCGTTTGGTTTCTAGCCAATTGAAAGGGGTGGTAATCATTACTCTCTCCACCCATTTGTTTCACAAGTCCTTCGTCCTTATGCCCTCAAGGAATGAGGCAGGAGGAGTTACGCCAAAAGTACCGTGCTCGTGCTCGTTGTGTATGTGGGGCCCAACGTGATGTTAGGACAGATCTTAAGCCGTCGAATAGTTTTGTAAGAACATTTTACAAGGTTGCAACAATACAAATTCCAGATGAAACAAGCGACGAGTAACAGTGGGGATTGAACCGTGTACCATTAAAATTTTCCAACGGCCCACTTTAATGTTTATTTTCCATCCAACCTCTTGAGAATGCCACGTGGACCTACATGAAGAGAAGAAACATATATTTGCTACGTGTAAAATTTCTATGTTCCCATAAAGTTTTCAACGGTTGGCATCATTCCCCACTGTGATGGTATGGTGTGGTCCATCCGAGATTTGTATCTGTCTCATTTTTTGGGCTAATGCCTTAAAATAAGATGGAAAAATGGATGGACGGTGTGGATAAAACACATACATCATGGATGGGGCCCACAGAAATACGAAACCACTCCTTATGCTTATTCCCAACTGAGTAGCTGGAATCGGATTGCGTGTGGAGTCCGCACGCTCTTATCATGCGGAGTAAACTCTGTTGGGCCCACCTAGAATGTATGTGCTTTATCTATTACGTCCATATGTTTTTCTAGCTCATCTTAGGGGTTGAGCCCAAAGTTTAAACATTTCCAAATCTCAAGTGGACCATGCCAAACTAAACAGTGGGAATAATGATTTCCACCGTTGAAATCTTCCCAGGCCCCACGGTGATGTTTAGTTGTCATCCAACCTGTTCATAAGATCACATGGACATAGATGAAGGGAAAACTCAAATATTAGCTTGATCCAAAACTTTTATGTCCCCAGAAATCTTGTCAATGGACAACATTCAGTTCACACTTTTTCTATTGTGTGGTCCGCTTGAGCTTTTCATATGCTTAATTTTTTTTTGTTCGAGTCCTAAAATTATCTATTAAGATGGACGGATGGAGTGGATAAAATACGTAAATCACGGTGGGCCCCACAGAGAGATACGAAACTACGCAATCCGCTTCCAGACTAGCTGATCCACGCCCGTAATTTCTGCCTTAACTCAGGGTAGTGAATTGGCTGGTGCACACTACCCCAAGGTGTTACGTCTCTGGTCTTGATATCATCAAGTTCGGTGGGTCCCACCGAAATGTGTTTGATATATCCAAACCGTCCGTCAATGTTTGGGTTCATTTTAAGGCCTGAGCCAAAAAGAAAAAAACAGATCCAATGTTCCAATGGACCACACCGCAACAAGCAGTGGGAGGTTGAACGTAGACCATGAAAACTTTTTCGGTGTTCCAGCCGTTTCGATCGGTCAAATTTTTTTACCTTCTATCCAAGGCCGTCCCGTTCTTATGGATAGTTTGGATGGCTAAAAAAAACATCATGAAGGACCCTTGGTACGTTTTAATAGTGAGAATCATTGTCCCCACTGCCTTTAGTGGTGTGGTCCACTTGAGTTTTGGATATGGTTACTTTTAGGTATCATACACTAAATTAATGTCGCGATATGAATGGACGGTTTGGATGTACCAATTACATCATTGTAGGTCCATGCCACATATACTTAATTCATTCATCTAATCCAATCCGTCCAGCCGATGGGAGACCTCAATAAATATTAAGCATCCAAACCTAATTGATTTGAATAGTAGGCCTATTATGTACCTTATCTGAAATCCAGTACACGAAAACTCGGAGATCTGTTTTGAATGAAGGGTGAAGACATAAACCAGGTTGTTTTGAAACTCATGTGGGCCCCAATAATCTGAAGGATTAACATTCCCAAATATGTTAATCCATGTTCTCTGACCAACACAACCACTTTATATGGATAATTCTTTTTTAACATATATCTAAAACAAAAGGAACATTAACCCACATTTCCATATCTATAAGAAAAAAAATTGATATTTCGTAAGTCCATATCGGGGACTACCACCATTCAACCTAAACTAAAGAAAACAAAAAAAAAAACCTGTGTGCTAGACCTGTGCATCAGTGGGCACATCCTACTATAAGAAAACAACATAGTCCAAAAGTGGCATTTGATACTCATTCAACGATAGAGCACCATCAGCTGGAAGGCCATTACGACTATGACAACACCGAACACAAACAGCATTACCGATTCACAATCCGACTGGCGACTGGTAGAATCAATCAGGGGAGTTGAGTCAACTGTCCCTGCAGAAGGAACATCGTTGTGGCCCACGTCAGCCTGTTGTTGAACATAATGTTGAACATGAACGTTTTCGTTCGGCGGTGCTTGTGGTTCTTCGAAGATACCGTGATATGCATTCCATGCGCTGATAGCCTTCCTTGCATCCTTATAAGACTTGAAACGGGCATTACGAAAGTCATCCACTTGTGCTTGACATTCCTCCCAAGAATAAAATGCTCCACATTGTCTCCCATGGAATACCACATATACTTTGTTGCCCATTTGTAAGAACAAAAAGTGGTTATAATCGTATGGCATCTTCAAATATGAAGAATATTGTAATGATATAAATTAATTAGTACGGAAGTGGAAGTCATCCACTTGACGACTTATTCTCAGCAGTTATTATTAAAGTCATACAACCACATTCCTGATCAGAAATAAATTAAAGTAGACATTTAAACTATATCATATCATTAGTAATATAAATGACAATATAAAAGTTCTTAAGCATAATCGACTGCCGCAGCATAAGTGTGCAGTCAATGTGTAGCTGTGTAGGGTGTGATATATGAAAAAAAAAAATGTCCAAAAAAATATACATCCAAGTTGTTTTTTGTTTAAAATGAAAGCATTTGCAAGCATAAAAAAAAAAAAAATCATTGGTAGCATTGCTTTCGATTCGGAATCCAACATCTCGTGACCTAACACCCATCAAAAGTCGGGTCCAGCAGCATCCAGGAGCATCCTCATGAACCCTTGCCATATGGCCCACATGAATGATCTTTTAGGTATCCACGCCGTCCATCATTTTCTACAGCCCATTTTAAAATGTGGTTCCAAAAATTATGCACATATAAATCTCAAGTGGACCATACCACTAGAAACAGTGTGATTGAGTGCTCCACCAGTAAAAATTTTAAAGAGCCCATTGTATGGTTTTGGTAATGTTTATTTTCAATCCAATCTCTTGGATCTTCTGAAGGTTTTGAACCACATTCTATAAATGATATCGAAAAAACAAATAGACAGTGTCGATGTAAAAAAACTACATCAAGAAGGGCCCCACATGGTTAGGGTAACACCCACTAACCATGTTCCCAAGGTAACACATAATTCGTGCCCATTAGACTCTGGAACCGGTTTGCTTACAGAGTAACTCCAGATGCAGCGTGCGGCTAAAACTTTGTGGGGCCCACAGTGATTTACATCATTGATCCACTCTGTCCATCAATCTTAACAGAAAATTTTAGGTATGGTGCCTAGAAAATGAAGCATATCAAAATCTAAAGTGGACCACACCACAAGAAATGTGTGAACTGAATGTCTACCATTGAAAAATTCTCGGAGGACACAGAAGTTTTGGATCAACGCTGATATTTGTGTTTTCCCTTCATCCATATCCATGTGATCTTATGAACAGGTTGGATGACAAATAAACATCAATGTAGGGCCTAGGAAGGTTTCAACGGTGGAAATCATTATTCCCACTGTTTCCTGTGGCATAGTCCACTTGAGATTTGGAGTTGCTTAAATTTTGGGCTCAACCACTAAAATGATCTGAAAAAACATATGGACGGAATAGATAAAGCACATACATTCTAGGTGGGCCCAACTGAGTTTACTTCGCATGATAAGAGCGTGCGGAGTTACTCCGCATGCAATCCGATTCCACTCTAGAAGCTTATCCGATTCCACTCTGAGCTTATCCAATGAATCCACGCCGTCCATCCATTTCAACAGCTCATTTTAGGGTATGAGCCCAAAATTAAAGTATATCTGAAGATCAAGTGGACTACACCACATGAAACAGTGGGGATAATGACCACCACCGTTAGAACCTTGGTAGGGCCCACAGTGATGTTTTTTTGTCATACAACCTTTTCCTGAGTTCACACTTTCAGAGATCAAGGAAAAACACATTGTTTTGTAGCTGTGGCCCACCTGAGTTTTATAAAATACTTAAATTTTTTAATCCTATCCTATTGTGGAGTTTGAAAATAGATGGATAGCATGGATTAATCATAGACATCTCCGTGGACCCTACACAGCCCCTATCACACAGATATCTCTGTGTGCATGGTCATAGACACTCCGTTCTTTCTTCTCGGAGGCGTTACTCCGGCCAAAGTAGCTTCCGGGAAGATGGAACTAACCTGTTGGATACCTTCTTCTTGTAAGTATGTCGTCCCGTTCAGCAATCTTTACTCGGACGGTGATGAAGTTTGTATTCCACACCTGTTGACAAGAAGCAGACAAAGAAAAAAAATAAAAGAAGAAGAAGAACATTAGTTTGACGTTGAGTTCATGGGTGAAAGAGAGGAGAATCTGCTAAGACGTTGTTAGATATATCTTACCCCAAAAGGTGGAATGATATGGATGGTTTGAACCTTTAACCATACGCACGTTATATAACTTCTTGAAGAAAAGGATACACAAGCCGTTTCCTACTCCCGCAAACCACAGTCGACTCAATGTCGTCATTTCAAAGATCTTGAAATCAAAGAAAATCCTCTTCGGGCGTATTTGTTTCTCCATTTACCTGAGTAAATGCTAGTAAATGGGCTGTGGTTATTTTTTCCATACGTTTGGAGATTGGTGTAAGTAATGTAATAAATGCGCCTGGGAAAGCGAGATTGTAGCGGATGAGTTGGGGATGTTAATTTTTTGGGACCCACAATGATGTATATATTCAATCCATGCCGTCCATCTGTTTTATCGGATCCCTTTAGGGAAGTAACCCAAAAATGACATAGATTGTAAGCTCTGGTGAAGCACACCATGGGAAACAAGGGAATACTTTCGTGCACCGTTAAAAGTAAAATTTTGTGCGGGGCCCACAGTGATGAGTATCTGTCATTGAACCTGTTCAAAAGGTCAGAATGACATGAATGAAGCAAAAAAACTAAATATCTGTTGGATCCAAAACTTTTATGGCCCATGAGAAGTTTTCAACGGTAGATTTTTAATTCCCATTTTAGCCTCCGTGTGGTCCACATCTGTATTGAATCCAGCTTGTATTTAGGCTTCTGGCCTAAAATTAGGGGATAAAACAAATGAACGGCGTAGATGCGACATATATATCACTGTGGGCCCTATAAATTTTATGTTGTGTTCCTCGATTTTAGCAAAACTGTCACGTAAAAAGTGTGGCTTACTTGCTTACTGATTTTCATGATTTTCCTGGATTTCGCGCCGCCGTCGCTACGAACTGGAAGGGAAGCATCCATCACTCTCCTCCATCAAAAATCCTATCCTATCAAACGGAGGAGTCCGCTATAATGAGTGAATCACCGGGATTTCCACAATCTTCCCCGAATCGAACAACACCTAAAGACAAGTATGGATCCTGATGGCTTCCAAGCAGGAAATCTCTACTTGGAGCCTTTTCATTGGTCCACATCATATTGCATGACGTCATGTGACCAGGTTACACTGAGGTATAACCAGGTTGCATTGAGGATGTGACAGAGTTGTGATGATGTTGACCAATGAAAAGGTTCCAAGCAGGGATTTCCTACTTAGAAGCCAACAGAGGATTGGGACTCTCTAAAGACATGTGTGGTCCACTAGATCTTCAAACCAGCCTAATTTTCATGCCATGGTAGATGAATGGTTGTCTCATATTTCAGTGGTCCGCATTTGACAAACGGTTGTCCTAGATTATCAAATATAGAGCTGTACACAAACCGAGCTAGCTCGAAAAATTCGAGCCAAGCTCGAGCTTGACCTGAGCTCAATTCGGCTTGGCTCGGCTCATAAAAGGCTCGTTATATTTTTTACTTATATATATATATATATATATATATATATATATATATATATAATAATAATAATAATAATAATAATAATAAATATTTTTTTTTATGCCCGCCCTAATTCTTTTCTTCCAGCGCACTTTCGTACTCGCCTGCCCATCCTTAAAAATCTCAAAAACAAAACCCCCTCCCCCTCCGGCCGAATCGACCTCGCTCGACAGCCCCGGCTTGACTAGCGACTCCCTCCAGCCATCGGCCTCACCTCCTCCCTCTGTGGCTCTTCCTCATCTCTGATTTCTCTCCCTCGTCGCTCGGCCTCACCTCCTCCCTCTCCAGCTCTCCCTCATCTCTATGGCTTTGCCCAACGCCCGATTGCTCGGCTTGAATTCAGGCTCGAAAACTCGTCCAAACCAAGCCAAGCCCACCACCTTGGGCTCGAGGACCAAGCCGAGCCAAGCTTAAGCCCTGGTCGCCCGCTGACCAAACTAAGCCGAACTGGTTAAAGCTCAGTTCGGCTCAACTCAGTGTACACCTTTAATCAAATAGCCCAATTTTCATGTTATGGCAAATGGACAGCTGTCCCAAATTTTGATGGTTTGCATTTTATGAATGGTTATCTTAGTTCATCAAACTTTTGAGGAAAAAACACCAACATACAATTGATGTAATTATAACAAAAATACAAAAGAAAAAGCCAACAAAAAATAAGAGATAAAAGACACACAGAATTTCATAATTGGACTATACACTTGCATCCATGAGGTAACTAAAAGCGCTTCACTAAAACAAGAAAGAAAGAAAAAAAAAATACAAGGCTTTACCTTTCTTCTACTCTTCAACGGTAGAAAAACTCTTTCACTAAAAAATATCCCAGAAGAATGCTATTTTCTCTACGCATGCTCCTCCTATATAAACTACACGACTAGAGAGCATTGTCAAGAGCCTAGAAAAACAGGCTCTATTGTATATATACATATGTGCATACACAAGGAATGAGGGAACATTTCTAATAAATGTCCACCATTTTCCTACGGTGAGAAGCCATCATCTCAACATTCTCTCAATTGAAGACTAATTGCTCTAATAATAAGAAGAAAAAAGTTTTCAATAATAGGTACTCACCTGTTATTGAACACTGGATAACAATAAACTCAGAAAAGTCCTATAATCACTTAAAAAAAAAAAAAAAAAATCCAACTAAATACTACGGACTATGGGGACTTTTAGCTTCGAATTTAATCCCCAGTAAATTTACTTCGAATTTACCCTTACGTACCCTCATCAACCCGTACCTCTAGTTCGATCGTCCCATAAAGGGGCTCTTTAGGGTCTACTGTAATGTTTATGTTTTATCTAAGCCGTCCATCCATTTTTACAGCTCATTTTAGTGCATGAGCCTAAATAAGGAGGCAGATTGAAGGCCAAGTTAGGATTAGGATTCTAAAAATATTGCAGATCCAAAACTCAGGTGGGCCACACCACACGAAACAGTGGGTCTTGGACACTTAGCGGTGACCATGTCTGGAATGAGGATGATATTTTTTCTTACTGTATATCTAAGTGTTAATAATTCTGTGAACGGTTTGGATGGCATATAAACATCATGGTCAGCTCCAGGAAGGTTTCAATGGTGGACGTTGGTGTTTTCACTGTTTCGTTGGTGTGGCCATCTGAGTTTTGAATATTCTTGATTTTTATGTTACTGATATAATTTTGTCTTTAAAATAAGATGGACGTAGTGGATTTATCACGGACATCCCTGTGGACCCTACACAGCCCCGGCTACAGAGATATCTCTGTGCCCGGGTCACAGGCAATCCGCTTCCCCCTCCCTTGCCCTCTTCCTCACCATTGCCTTCTCCCCCAAACGAAAAGAACCCCTCCCGCGCCCTCTTCCTCACCCTCGCCCTCTCCCTCTCCCTCTCCCTCTCGCCCTCGCCATCACCATCGCCCTCGCCCTCTCTCCCCCAAACGAAAAGAACCACTCCCACGCCATCTCCCTCTCGCCCTCGCCATCACCATCACCATCACCCTCGCCCTCTCTCCCCCAAACGAAAAGAACCACTCCCACGCCATCTCCCTCTCGCCCTCACCATCACCATCACCCTCGCCCTCTCTCCCCCAAACGAAAAGAACCACTCCCACGCCATCTCCCTCTCGCCCTCGCCATCACCCTCGCCCTCTCTCCCCCAAACGAAAAGAACCACTCCCACGCCCTCTTCATCACCCTTGCCCTCTCCCTCTCTCCGTCGCCCTCGCACTCTCTCCCTCACCCTCGCCCTCGCCCTCGCACCCTCACCCTCTCCCTCTCTCGCTCCCTCTCAACGTCGCTGCCACAGGTATATCTCCCTCTCTCAATCCTTCTCTCTCAATCCATTAATGAGAGTTTGCTTCTATTCAAACCCTAATTAGTTTTTTTCTTTGCTTGATTAGGCTCTTGATTAACGGTTGGCCCCCACTTTTTCCATATTCTGCCAAAGAAAGCTCTCTTTTCTGCTATCATTTTGGCCCCACCTGATGCTTAGATTCCTTTCTGCACTCGATGATTTCAACATCAAGTTCTCGTCTAGATGCTTGATTTTTTACTTTTTGGGAGATGTTCATCTGGGTAGTTTTTTGATTTTAAAAAGAACTGATTTACATTGAAATATTCTGCAATATTGGGGTGAAATTTTGGTTTTTTTTTTTTTCCTGTATTTATGCAGTTGAAGTTTAGTGGATTACTTATATTTCTGTTTTTATCTGAATTTATGGTATGGTACTTGATGGATTTTTATTCTGGGTAGTCTTTTGATATTAAAAAAAAAAAAATCTAATTTTCATTAAAATGTCCTTCATTTTTTGTGGTGAGATTTGGATTTCTGTCTTGGCAGTTCTATTTTAGTGGTTTTTTGTGTTTCTGTTTTTATGTGAATTTATGGTATGGTGTTTGGTGGATTATTATGGTGGGTTTAGATCAACTATAGTGAGCACGAATTCATGCCGAAAGGCAGTTTCTTCTTATATATCTTCTCAGAGATGGAATTTTGTGATCTGGGTTTTGGTTGAATTGTGTTTAAATTTTGAATTTTGCAGAGGATTGAGAATCTCAGTTGATTTGCAATTTGGGTTCATTGACCTGTAGTTAGCACAGGTTTCATCATAAATGGTTCTTCCATCTTGTGTTTCTGTTCATCCAAGAAATTTCCATCTTGTTTTGTGTTTGTGTACAGATTCCTAAAATGTGCCAAGGATTACAAATCGTTGTCTGATCGAGTTTGGTTAGGCAATGACCGTGGGCTCACCTTGATGCATTTTTTTTTTGTATATCCACGCTGTTCATCTGTCTTTCCAGCTCATTTAGTGCATGGGTCCAAAAATGAAGTGGATAAATCGGGTGGACCATACCACAGGAAATTATGGTAATTGGTCATTAAAATTTTATTGTGGGCTACAAAAGTTTTGGATCAAGGTGGTATTTTTGTTTTCCCTTCATCTACATCTGGGTGACCTTATCAACAGGTTGGATGGCAAATAAAAAATACGGTGGGGCCTATGAGGTTTTTAATCATGGAAGTTCAATCACCACTGTTTTCTGTCAGGTGGTCCCCCTTAGATTTGGATCTGCTTCATTTCGTGTTGATTGCCCTATAACTGTCAAAACAGATGGACAGCCTGGATATACAGCAAATACTGTTCAGCAAACAAGTGTGACACTTTTTTATTGGTAACGAGAGTTTATGAAGAAGCAGAAGGGAGAAAAAAGAAACCAAGGAAACAAGATTCATCATTAATGCACTGTACATTGACACTTCTTATAGGAAAAACCCAGAATTTATATTTTAGCTGTATGTTAGTTTTTTAAGTTTATTTTCTGCATATTAGTCCTGATGAAGAGAACTCTGCATCTTTTGGTTGTCATTGTGAATTTAGGGTGTCCCAAACAATCTTGTAGATTGGAAGATCCTACACTCCCATCTTTGCTCTGTTACAGCTCTTCATCATTTCTTCTTTCCGTTCGTGTTTTTTTTTTTTTTTTTTTTTTTTTTTTTTTTTTTTTAAGTAGATATGATTTGATTTCGGAAAATGGTGAGATCTTTAGAATTGGGTTTTGGGTAGTTTTCTCTCTGATTTAATATTTTTATTGTTTCTTTTCTTTTCATTCAACACAACTGTGTAATTTTTTCCCACTTTCATTTTTTGTCTGGCCTTTTCTTCATTTATTGATGATATTGAGATATATGGTGATAATGGGGTGGGGTTTGTTGTTGTTGAAGTTTGGGTGAATAATTGAAGTGTAATGGGAGGAGAGTAGTCTCATTCGATGGGTTGTTTGGCTTTGGTTGGTTGCTGTAATTACAATTTTTTACCTTAGAAGTTTCTTTGGATTTTTCTTTTGTTGATGTTGAGATATTTTCTTTCTAATCTAATTTCGTTTTTTTTTTTTTTTTTGAGGAACAGTCCACATCTAAAGGTGCCATGCATGTGCTATTGGCACGTGTATGAGTGTTTCACTGAGATTTCAACTTAAGAATCCAAATCCAGGATTTTCAATCACTGAGATTTTCATTCTATCAGTAGTGTGACTTTTGAGCGACTCCATAGTTTTTATTCTGACTTGGAAGGTAAGATTCAGCACAATATAATGAAAGAAAAAAAAAAAAGGCTGGTCTTATAAATATCCTACAAAAAAACATGGCTGGACACATTGGATTGGGAATTACTCCATAGTTTTCTGACTGAATATTTTTGACGACTTTGTTTCTCTCGAGATTATTCAAACATATTTATTAATATGATTTTCTTGTATGCTTAGAAGTAGCTGAGAACAATATTTATTAATATGTGGAAGTTTACTTACAAGGGTCCTTATGTAATCATTTCTCCTCATGTTTATGGTCTATATGTATGTATCAAAGATAACTAAGCATGCTATTATGCTCTATTTATATGTATGTGTACAAATCAATGGACAGTTTACCTGTTCAACGTGGAGTGTTGCTCTATTGCTTGCTTGTTTATGTTTTCAGCTGCTGGTTCGCAGGTTGTTGATTTGACAGTTGGATTGTCCAACCTGGCTACATGTCTCTGTGAAAGATTGATGGCCCTCTGGGTACATCACAGCATAGTTCAAAAACTCAAAAGCTCTGACTCGTTGTCCAGCTGGGTCGGGTTGACTCGAAGACTCTTTCTTTATTGGACTCAACTAGTCCAAGGTCGGCCCAACTTCACATGGCCTGATCAGTTTCTGGGTCGGGCTTGGGCCAAGTCACAGAGATGGCCTGGCCCTTGAATAGGCTTCTCCACTTAGGTGAGCCACAATGCGCAACTGTTTCATTTTATAGATATACATACATCTCTCATCTCTTTCGTTATCTCTGTTGTTGTTCTATGGGTAATTAAATGCTCTCATTGCTCCATGTAGGCGGGTCCATCGGTCAGGTCCATTGTAGAGATGGCCATGCCTAGACATCAGCCCAATCTACTCATCAGATAGGTAACGTCATAATTCTTAAGGAACCCTGCAGTAAAAATGCGTAACTTATTGTAACTTATTCTCTGTAGACTTCATATCATTTCAATTAATCATACTTCAGGAGTATGACAGAGATACTGACAGGTATCAAATACCATAGACAATTTAGAGCTCGTTATAATCCAAGGCTAATGCTACCTCGAATACTTGCATGGTTGAAGTTACATGGTGGATATCAATTCAAATATAAGGTAATTGGCTAAAGATTATTCATTGTTCAACTGAAATTAAGTCAATAATGTCTACGTATGACAAGGCAAATGTGGATTATCAAAGTTTTTGGAAGAAAAGGAAAATGCCTTTTTTGAGGAAAGTTGTGGAAACGAAACTAATTTCTCGCATGTTACTTTATTGTTCCAACTGGTAGGAAACATCAGATCAGCAGAAACTTTCATTTCCACCGTTAGTTTTTGTATTCCATCAATCCAAACTGGCAAGTAGATAATCTAAATAATTTTACTTAAATCTTTTTTTTTTTTTTTGGTTCTTTGAATTGCTGGAATTTATTTTAAGGTCAAAAAAAAGGAAAAAAAGAAAAAAAAGGAAAACTAAAAGAAAAAACACAGGAAAATGGAAAAGGAAAAATGACAAAAAGTAAAATAGAAAGAAAAGGCTAAACGATTATGTAAGTTTGGTTTTCTATCTCAATATTTTCTAAGAATCATGTTGGGGTATGAAAGGTGGGTGTTTTAATCTTGTAAATGAGATAGATTTCTTAATGTCTACTCTCATTGTGATTAGGTTGGCAGAGATCCTTTACTATATATAGTCTGTCATTCAGTTCTTGTTATTTCATTGGCTTAATGGATTTTGTAATTATTCCTTTCTCTGCATGCTAAAATCTTAGATATTATGTCCCAAACCACCCTCCCTGTCCACCTACAGTCCCCTTATCTATTTTCCTATTAACATACACCCTGTATTTACATAAATCAGCCAACTGCAACCCCCATACCCACCGTTCGAAACCCAAAATCCAGTTCCTAGACCACATCCAGTCCCTTTCCTGACAGAAAAATCCTATAAACCACACCCTGTACACCTCAACCTACAGCCATCACAACCCTGGGAACCAACCCTACTCCGCATTTAGCCACCATATTCAACTCTTATGCCTTTTCCAGTCAACTGTATTCCCTTACATAAACCCACAACTGTACCTCCATACCTCCTATTCCACCCCAAAATTCTGGCAACCCAAACCTCTAATCTTCAACTCTCAACTTCTATTTAACCATAACCTTAAACAGCCGACAGAACAACTTCCAGCTCTCTATCGTGCCCCAAATCTACTCATTGGAGCCCAAATTCTAACCCTTTCAGTTTATCTACCTGTCCCTTAACTGGTACCAGAAGCTGTCCCCAAACCTGTTTACCTTCCTAACATATTTGGCACTTAAACACTCCCGGCCATCCCAATTTCAACCCAACATTAGCAATAAAACAGATCATTAGTTGCCCCAAATTGTTGTAGATTATTGTGCCCCCTTATTGCGGATGTGTGTACATGGATACTGTTGTTTATTGTCGCAGGAGTTTTTCTGGTTTTCATCTACTTTATGTAATCTAAATGTCACAATTATCTGTAAATTTCCTTTTTGACATAACAAACTATGATTGGAGAAAATGTTCCTTAGGCTTTGCATTCAAACAAGCATATATGAATTTTCAAATAATGGTTGCTTGATGAATCAAATAATTAGTATTTCAAACATTTTATTCTGTTACCAAGCATTCATATATAATCTTAAAAATGGATATAGCCTTCTTGAGCATAAAATGAAATGATAAGTTCTGTTCTAAAGTCCATTGATGGCCTACATAACCACTGAAGCTTCTAGTGATGTGTTACTTCTCACTGGTTCAAAGTTAGATGGGTCTCGGAGGCGGAAGTTGCCTGTCCTATTTGCACAGTCCATTTGGTGGGTTGCACATACACATTGACCATTATCCTTAGTCTTCCATTTTCACTTGGCCAAACTGGTGAGAGGACCAGCCTGTTTTTTTTTTTTTTTTTTTTCTAGTTTGAATTCATTTTGCCCAGTGTACATACATGATATAGAGCCTAGCTGATGAATAGTTTGGATCTTGCATGTGTGCTTATATTCTTCAAAGAGGACTATTCTTCTGTCTATCAAACTACATCTATTAGTCTATCTATCTTGTTGGATATCAAAGGAGATCTTTGGGATTTTTGTCTTTTCCCAATGCCAATCCATTTCATTTCCTATTTTGGTTGAAGCAGTCCTTTAGACATGAAAGCACCCATCTTTTCTTGTCTATAGTCACTCATGTCTTATATCCTTTAGACATATGGTAACGATGTGTGTGGCCCACTTTAAAGCCAACCATCTATGTTTTGTGTCATTGAATGCTATGTTTGCAGTATTTCCTATCTTTGCAAGAGATAGTATCAATCACCACATAGAAGATGCAATTCTGAGAGTGGATAGATTGGGTGTGGAGGTCCCTAGCCTTGCTGATGCCAAGATCCAAGTTGTCCATCATGTGGGTCCACACGTTGATGCCACAGCCCAAAAATCAGACAAGTCTACTCCAAGCTGTCCATCAGGTGAGACTATTATTTTATTTCGTTCCTCTTTTGAGTTTTTATTAAATCATTAGGCTACGGCCAAACGGGTTGGCGTGAATCAGAATTTTATGTAGAATATTCCAACCGAAGTTCCACCTGACCTGGCTACTTCACAAGCTCAATCTACTGCATGGTGCTCTTCGTTTTTCATCTGTAGTTTCTTCAATGCCTTTGCAGCCAATGGTAAGTTGTAGGATACCCTCACCCCCTTTTGTGGTTTAGCTACCATTTTTTTTTTTTTTTGTTAATGTTTGCTTCTTTTCTCAATTTATGTATACATGTTTTCTTTCCTTAGGTCATTCGTGGTTGTTTAACAATGATGTTTCAGTATTTAGGCCTTGTAAGCCATGATTCTTTATTCGCATTAGCTTGGATTGATCTATCAGGAAATGTACCACCATTGATCAGGAAATGTACCACCAATGGCTAGTGACACCATCTTATTTTTTTAAAAAAAATTAAATAGCTACAATTGTTTATGTATTGTATCAACTATCCAAAAATGTTGAGATGCAGTAAACAATTCTCCTTCTAAGGTAGCAACTCGGTTCTTTATCAGAGAAAGACTCCAACTATCCAGAACATATAACAAGCAAATGAGGTTTTTATGCTCGAAAAGTTTTAGAGCAGGCAGTAGAGAAAATGGCGGGCGGATAAAGAGCCTTGGTTCATATGAAGGAACTTATATGGAACTCAAGGACTTTGGCTTTCTAATTTGTGAATTTTTTTTGTTCTTGCAAGTATTATCTATACAAAGTCCTCTAATTTCTTGTAATGAGAATTCTCCACTATTTATATTGACTGAACTAGGGATATATTAGGAACAACTCTTCTCACATTTATATTGACTGAACTGGGAATGTATTTTGTTTACCTTTAAAAAAATTTCATGACTATATTTTTAATCCCTAGTTTGATGAATGTTAGATTGATTTCTTTCATTTGGCAGTTATAACAGGGCATGTGCTAGGAACCACTCGAGGGTTAGTTTGTAGAAAGTGCGAGGGCAACGGATGTGCTGCTGTTGCTACGGACCAGTGACTGGTCTTTATTTGTAGCATTTTAAATATTGCTACAGATTTAGTCCGTAGTCTTTACTCCCTCTTTTTTTTTTTTGTGTAGTGAATTAATGTATCCCATGTAATAGTCTTTGTAAGTCTTCCATGCTAATTTTCATGCTATGATAGATGAACGATTGTCCAATATTAATGGCCAAATGTCTATATGTCCATTTGTTAAAATTTTCAATTCATCTATCAAGCCAATCACTTATTAATGATTCATTCATGCATCGTTCATTGGATTGTCTACCAAATCATTTGCTTAAGCACTTGACTATTCATTTTTCAATCCGTTCACTCAGTACTCATAATTAATCATCTAAATATCAACGCGTTTAATTACAAATTCACTCATCTTCATAATTGTTCATCGATCCATGTTCTGGAGGGAGTGTATACTCACAATCACTTGGACAGATAATCTCACAAAAGTTTTAACACAAAGGTCATGGCTTCTAGTACTCTGTGATGATGATGCGTGTGTGTGTGTGTGTGCGCAGGCGCACGCGCAAACGTGCAGGTGCGGGTGCATGTGAGTGTGAGTGTGATTAAAAGTATACACTCGCTTTCAATAAGAATATTGATTGATGGACGATCATGAAGAGTGATGAGTAATCAAATGCATCGATATTTAGATGATCATGAAGATGAGTGGATGAGATATTTAGATGATCATGAAGATGAGTGGATGAGTAATTAAATGCATGGATATTTAGATGAGTATATGAGTTTTGAGCCGACGAGTTGGAAAATGAATGGTCGGATGCTCAAACAAATAATTGGATAGGTGATCTAACAGATACATGCATAAATTAATCATTAACTAACTGAATGGTTTGATGGATGGATTGAAAATTTAAATGGTGGATACGTCAACACTTACTAGTATGGATCTATCAGTTTTATGGAAAAAAAAAATTGTACCCCCAAAATTTATTAAGATTATTACATTATTTGGTACCTCCAAAATTTACTAGGGTTATTACTTACATAAGGGTAGCAATATTACTTTGCAAGATTCTATTGTGAATATAAAACATATTTCTAATATCTTGCACATACCAAAGCGATGGAAGAATATTCTCTATAAAAAAAATTGTATGTCAATACTACAAGGTTATGTTTTGTAATAAAGGATTTCAAATCCTATCGATAAATGATAATAGGAACAATAAATGATAGTAGGATCATTGTTAATTATGTGATCATTGTTCATGAAAAAAATGTGAGCTAATTATTTGTACTTATGATAGAATTGTCTTATAAGAATTTCTCATTCGAAATTGTCAATCTAATTATTTGGATCTATTTTCTATGTCAAAGATTAGAAGTATTTAAATGTTTTAAAAAATTTAAAGCATTCGTGAAAAATCAATTTAATAAATAAAAATTCTAAGGATCAATAATAATAAAAATTACATGTCTGATGATTTCAATACTTTCATAAAAGCAAACAACTCATTTGCCTAGAAATACTTTAAAAAAAAAAAAAATCAATAGGCAAGTCATTTTCTAAGAAATGCTTCAACAAAATGGGAATGTTGTGAGGAAGAACCTTCACATAGCCAAGGCTGCTCTAGTTATGATGAATTAAAAAGAGTTTTTGGAAGTTTATTGAGCTAAAGCTATACATATACTACAATATAATTAGCAATCTATTGTATGTTGTTAATCGACATTAAATTCTTTGAAGGAAAAAAAAATAAAAAATAAAATTTGATGCATCTATTATGGGTTCTTGGATATGTAGCATATGTGAAATATAAAGATGAAAACTATGACAAACCATGATAATGTTATAAAATTTACTTTTCTTAGATATTTGTCTGAGAGAAAAACAAGCCTGCAATGTTATGATATAATAAATCATCGTATCTATGATAGATGTATTGTGGATTTTGATGAGAATTCACAATGTTATCAAGCTTTAAATTCTGAGGTAGAGTCAAATATGAGATGGTCCACTCAATCATCTAAGGTAGTGAGAAACCTCAATCAGCTAAATCCTCAATAACATCTAGGCGAGCGACAGTTCCATGCATATAGCATTCAACAATTAATCCTGTCCATTCAACATAACCTGCAGAAACATATGATCCTAGAGCCACGGAAATACTAGGGCTAACGGATTGTACACAGTCCAATCCTAGCCACTGATTTGTTGAGCCCTTCCATGGATGGAAATGGCCTCAAAACTCCCCAAGGCAATTCATGCCAAACATGGACCATTTCTGGAATTCTCTTTTCAGCCGTCTATTTCTATGGCACAATTTGAAAGGCTAGGATTGAACTATCAAGGATATTTTCCAGTCATGTCCATCAACAGCACGGATCACGCCAATGGTCCAGATCACTGAACCATTGAACTCAAACCCACATACATTATACATGTCTGAAAAATATTTATTCTAGTACATATAAAGACACTTTAGAAACCACACCATACAAAAAACATCCATGCAGCTGATAGAGTACTGCACCTTTTCTATTCTGCTTTGAGCTCAGCAGATTGGATTGATGGAGGGTGGAGGAACTTCTTAGCCCCTGTGGCATTCAAGATCCTCTTGCTGGGTGCATCCCTTTGAGAAGTACCTGGCCGAATCACATACAGCAACCGGTAGCACCATTCCAACACCTCTGGTGCAAACACCTTATATAAGAACATGACCCGGAACCACGATGGCTCAGTCAGGTACCGCTCGCCCCGGCATGCGCTATTCACGATGGCCTTTGCGCACACCTCAGCTCTCCCTACTGGGAACATCCCAACTTGAGCCTGCCCATCAACAAAGACACGTGAATTCTCCATCAAATGGACGGTGGAGATCGATGCGCTATACTTGCATTCACCGTCAAACTGATGGTGGAGATGCACCATGTACCATACAATAGATGAAATTTGGTTAATGTATATGACATGTAAATGTAATACAACACAGATCGATAAGATGATGTGTATAGAGATGGTATGCCCATTTGGCACAAGTGGGGCTTATGATTAAGTGATCCGGACATAGGTTAATAGGCCTTTATTTATAGGTTACGATCTTTTAGGCTGCGAGATTTTTGCATCATTCCATCATTGATCAACGGTTTGAATCACCTAATTAGCATGAACAAACTTGCATAGACTGGAACAACAGAACACCTTACAATTTCTCTAGCCTACGATCCTTGTTTTAGTGGCTGCGGATTGCCTGTGGCATGATGTGGCCCAAGCTCTGTGGGGCCCACCGTGATCTATGTGTTTTATCCAGGTTGTCCGTCCATTTTTCCATGTCCAAAAATAATGCAGATCAAAAGCTCAAGTGGACCACACCACAGAAAAAAGTGGGGATTGAATGCCCACTGTCGAAAACGTCCTAGGCCCACTGTGATATTTTATTTTCCATCCAACCAGTTCATAAGGTCACATAGTCAATGTAGATATGCCACTGAAACTCTTGTGATTCTACCACTGAGGTTTGTTCAATGGCTCTGCACAAGAGTCAGCACATGTGCACGACATCCAATCTATCTATTGGAGTGTTACCAACCATGTAGATGCCCTTGGTGGAGAATGACGCCAGTCCACAAGTCAGGTGGGTGGGCCACAAGTCATGAAACTTATGAAACATACGGCTCAGAAAATTTTTCCTGAAGTTTTCTAAGTTTACCTGTTTGGCTGTTTCTAACATAGTGGCCCACCAGATGACTGGACGAGATGTATTTTCGGGTGAGAACATTCATACAGTCATACCCACTTGATGAATGGCTTGATATTGCACTTGTGGGCCATACTGGCACACGGGTACATGAGACACCTTGTACGCGCGAGTGGCCTAAGGAGAGCTGATCTCCATTGCCTATCCAAACATCATCGAATGCATGGATGAATAGCATTAGATAAGGAGCCACTGTTTATGTGCACCCATTTTTCATCTTTGGAACTGTAATGGTACAAATGTGTACTATTTCATCTCCAAATTCGAAATTAGTGTATGAAATTGTAAAATCTAGAGATAAAAGAGGAATGATAGTGTACACTGGTGAGCATAACCCACCTCTAACGTATAATCAGTGCACATGATGACGCATTCATCAGGACCGTTGGATCTTGCCTAGAACTATGACTTGGGAGTACTATATAGTCCATCTCAACCATTCAATCAGTGATCATGGCCCATAGATTTAGACTTCAACATTGATGGGTCATAGCCCCATATCCACAACTGCTGAAAAGTTCTACTTCTCCAAAATTGGAGATCATTTGATGAGAGACTTTCACACGCACCCCACACCCACCCATGCACTCACATTGTAGTGGGATTTCACTACTTCTGGGTACTTGAACCCCCAGACCTCGTGTCGAAACTCCTAGGAGTCTACCACCGAGGCAAGGATAAGGACCCTTTCATTGGAAGCTTATGGGGATGGTAGAGCCATCTCTCTACAATACATGTGAAGTGCTAATCAGGTCCATTGATTCACCGGGCATCATGAATAGTTTGTGTCCAAAAAATTAATACCTATTAGACAATCTTTTCTATCTGATCTGTGGACATCCAGGCAATGGTAGAACAAAAATGGTAACCAGCTGAATCATTCAGTGAGGTGATGTGGTGAAAATATTATATATTTTTTTAATTGGTTTGATTTTTGAAACATCTATGTCCCAGTAGATAAGATGGTTGGACCCAATTGGCGCATTAGCCTACAACTTGTACTACCAGTTATACTATGGAGAGTTGGCTCCTACAGTATTCTGTTTCTTTTATATCTCTGTTTCATTTCCATTTGTGGGCACCCTAGATTTTGAATGTGTGAAGTAAGCATCAAAATCTGTACAAAGAATGGTGTGGTAGAAATACTTACGTCTCTCATCTCTTGATCAACGATCATTTTTCCTTCCTTGGACAGGAATTTTCCTTGGGTCATCTCTGATTCAATCCACCCAGGAGTTGCTATGGTTATCTTGATCTCTGGACCGAGTTCGACCCTCAATGTCTCGAAGAAGTGTATCAGTGCTGCTTTACTGGCCTGAAATTATAGGAGAAGTGAATTCAACATAGGCTAGCAAATTATGCATCCACAATAACCCACATGTGGAATGTGTCACATTTCAGTTGTGGGGCCCACTGTAGATGACCTGGCTAATCAGAACAGTTTACTCCAGAACAGTTTACTCAAGTGAGCCAGAGTCTAGGAAACGGATGGATAAATTTAGGAGTTTTAAGAGCCTGGCCCAGCCAAGAATTCCATCCCAAACCCAAACCCATGACCCATTACCATGTGACCCTACCTTGGGTCATGTGTATTTATCTATCAAGTCATACATCAGCAAGTTGGGTTGAGTAGTTGGGTTCAACCTAAGCCCAACGGCCATTAAGCGGGTCTCCTTTTCTAACCTGAGTCCAACCTACTACCAATTTAGGTTGGCCCAAACTGGCCTCAAAAGTGGGTCGTGCCAGTTAGCCAGCAGATGGGCTGGGTCATTGTTTTCTACTTTGTGGTGTGCTTAATTAATGGATGGACAGGCCTGATTCTTGGACCTGGGCATCTACACAGATCAAGGCTGTCGATCTCAGCCACATGTATCATGTGTGGGGGCTGGGCTACACATTGAATCAGCAATGCTTGATGAAATGAATTTGTAACATTCTGTTAAATCCATTACATTGTAGAAGCTCATTCGTGGCATTGGCAACCATCCAGCTGCAGAAGCATTGACGACGATCTTTCCCTTGCTCTTTCTGAGGTGTGGAACTGCGAAATAAGTCGGATAGACCGAACCCCAGAAGTTCACATCCTGTTACAACAGGTCACATTCTCAAATAAGTAAACCCTCTCAACCTAAAAATGGCCTACATGGGTGCATTTAGAGATGTACAGGAACTGTACATCTTGCATACCCAGAAGAGCCATGGATTGGGGAGTTGTAGCATCCATTCCTAGAAACTATAAGAGAATTTCTCTGTTGGTGCACCTTAATGCCGTCGGATCAAGATCGGACGGAGATAAGGATTGGGCTTCACTTGTTGACTTCTTAAATCATTGAAGATATTCAGTGCTGCACACCAATATTGGAACTTTGATATTGGTGGACTCATCACTTTCGGACCAAGGTCGTGTTTTAAAAAGTGATCCCACTTGCTTTGATCCAAACAGGGCCCACTTCTCTATCATCATCAATCTTGATCGGACGAATAGGCTTCAGTGTTGGACAACAATACTGAAACTCTGCTATTGGTGAACCTTATCACCTACAGGTCAATTTTGGCACTTATATGAGTGATACACTTGCTTGATCAAATGAGGCCCACCTTTCTATCACTGTCCACGGTTTCTATCATCCTCTGTTCTTGAATGAACAGATAAATTAGTTCACCCATAGTGAGGGCTTAATATCCATTAGCAAGGTTCACCAACAGTGGAGATTTCACTAACGGGGTACAACTACCATTCACCAATCCTGCAGTCAAGCACCAGATTGTTTCACTTTAAAACCTGGTGCAATCAAAATGCTGACTAACCTCTCAACGACCTCCAATAATCAGTAATGAGGTTCACCAACAGTGGAGTTTTGCTCTTGGTGTTCACCATTGGTGGCATCCAACATCAGATCATTTCCGGGCATGAAAATGTCTTAGGAAAAATAAAAAAGAAGAAGAAATCATTGTTTGATTACCATCACTTCAGAGAAATTGGTGACATCAGTCGCCTCTTCGAACATGCAAACGCAACCAATTCCTGCGTTGTTCACCAGATGATCCACTGAAAAACACAGGCATCAAACTCTATGAAAATGTCGTAACTCTGTTCCAAAGAGTAGATCATCAAAGAGGAATTATATGGGGTCCTCATCTTCAACAAAAGTACAATCTTTGGTAAGCAATATTGTTGATCTGATGGGCCCCGCTTGAATGGGAGGCATCCAAAATGCTCATAGGTTGAAAGATCCTACCCAGTTGATTGGTGAGCTAGAAACAGACGGTTAAAAGAAATCAATAAATGGTCCACAATCTTCTGATCTTTGATATTTTTGGGGGATCACCGATCGTTGGTGGGACCCACCAGATCAATTGTCTAGATCCCAAGTGGGCCCCAGCTGTACAGAAGTGGAAGCACTGGTAAGACGTACATTTGAAGAGGTTTTTTAACCTTTAATCTAGACCAAAGAGATACTTTCTTCTACTAACTTACATTGCCCGAAGTGGCTCATTGTTTCCTCGATGAACAGCTTGCATTCGTCAGCTTCTGATACATCAGCAGGAATCACAAGAACATCGGGTGATCCGAGCTCACGAGCTCTTTCAGCAACTTCTTGAAGACGGTCTTCCCTCCTTGCAACGATGACTAAGGACGCTCCTTTCTTCGCATACTGGTAAGCTAATTGCTGAAAAGATAACTCTAGAATAAGAAATCAGTGCCTGAAGGCAGAAAATTGGAGACGCTTTAAGTGCGTTTGGATACTCAATTGAGCTGAATTGCAATCCACTCAATTCATTCATACAGAAAATCATTAAAGTGGGAATTGCACCATCTTATTAATTATTTCAATAGCAACCATGGCGAACACGATTGGCACGATTAGAGATTGAAGAGACAAATGTATGGCACTTGCCCCGACATCTCACATGTGTGCAGGATTAGGTTCATCGTCAGACAATGAAGAGGCAATTCAGAACACATGCCAATGTGGCACACGTACAGGATCAGGGCCACCCATTAGATGAATAGCACCATGAACATTCCATGCCCAAAAAATCATGTCCGTAATTAACCAAGTGGTCCAAGTGTAAAATGATTATAGGCCGATGGTAAGTATGCATGTGGCCACCTGATCGGTGGGCCAGCATAATTCTTTCACCAGGGAATGCTCAAAGTGAGCATGTCTGGTGAGTGGACTAGACATTGCATACGTGTGCCATGAACCGCCACGTTGGTCTCTCCTTGGCCACTTCTCGTGGACTTTTGCAATTCGATTGTATTGAACATCCAAACACAGGCTTTAGATTGGTGAGGACCTCGCCAATGCCAGAGGAAGCGCCAGTGATGAGAACGACTTTGTTGGCCATGTTTTCGGGGAAGAGAAGCGCTAAGGGTGGAGAGGAAGAGCTTGAAAAAGTAGAAACGGGGGTAGAAATAGGAAGAGTGTGAGGAGTGTGGTGGGAGGTGCTACCAAGTTCATGAATCTGTGAACAAGATCCATGGCTAGTTTTTGTGTGTCTGTGTGTGTGTGTGTGTGTGTGTGTGTGTGTGTGAGAGAGAGAGAGAGAGAGAGAGAGAGAGAGAGAGAGAGGCAGGATGGTTGTGAGTTGTTTTAGAGAGAGTAAAGATGGATAGAAAGATGCTAAAGCTAATTAAGATGGTTATGGATTGTTTTAGAGGGAGGAAGTATGGATAAAGCTAAGATGGTCGGGGTTGTTTTAGAGAGAGAGACTAAAGATGGTTGTCGGTTGTTTTCACACACACACACACACACACACAAACACGCACGCACGCACGCACACACACACACAGAGAGAGAGAGAGAGAGAGAGAGAGAGATGTGAATTTCTCGGAACGAACTTAAAGAGATTAAAACTAAGATGTGGGTTTTCTGTGAGAGGGAAGATGAAGGTGGGATTAAATCTATGATAGGGTTCTCTTAGAGAGAGAGAGAGAGAGAGAGAGAGAGAGATGAAACAGGAAGAATCAGCGAATAAAGATGAGGGTGCTGTTTCGTGAGGCGGGTGATGGTGATCTGCATGTAGATGCCAAGACACGTTGCATGATCTAGGAGCATACGTGGCCCTGGTAGGCGATTGCGCCACCTCGCATTTATCGGATTTTAACCGTAGTGGCACAGTAGAATTGCTAAATTCCACGTACTGAAGAGAGTTTTAAAAAAATTCTAAGCCTCTCTTATCCTTTTTTATTTATTTTTAGTGGATGAAAATACCTATGCTTTAGAACCTAAGTGTTTGTATGCGTCTTTGAATGTGTGAGAAGCTTTGTAGCTTCGATGTCGAGGCATGTTATGACCACTACTTAGGTGATTAGGCGCACTGAAAGGTAGATCCAATTTGTTCATCATCTTTGTGGCCTATCATTTCTTTGGGAAGATGGTAGTCTCATGTTAATACAAGTTCTATGTGACACACGTACAAGACCCTAACAAATGATAACGATAGCCATTTATTGCTAATTGTTTTCATGTGGTATGGTCAGCATATGATCAGTAGATGTGGGTTATTCTTTAGACCATGATCTTTCATCAAATTCCGACTTCAATGGACATAATTTATTTGAGACGTACCTTATGGTGGGCCCTAGAGATGTGGTCCAAAGACCCTTTAGGTAGGTTAAAGGCCATTGAAGGACTTATTGTTGTCTTCATGAGACCATTCTTCTTCCTTTTTTAGCATGTCTTTCAGGGACCCACCACCACCTCCTCCAACTACATTTTCCGACATACAGTCACCGCCATTAACTTATCCGACGTATGGGCACTGCCAACAACTTCTAAGACTCTAAAAAATAGTGTTATTTTTGCTCTAACGACAACATTTCATATAAATGGAAGCCACTAAACTTGGAAGGTGTTTTGGATGAATTTTTTATTTTATATTTTGTGAAATAGCATTTTCTTAGAGATGAAAGACGCTTTTGGTCATGAATAGAGGAATGGTCGTGGTTGTTGTCGTGAGTATTGTGAGGAGAGGAGATGTGATTGTCGGAATAAGTTTGAGGTGGAGACAGATGATTGTGGTTGTCATGTGGAAGACAATCAAGGAGGTAGAATCTAAATTTTGTAATGTATTGCCTTAGTTGAGTAGTTATGTCAACCTCGACCCTTAACACATATCAACTAGTGTGATTTGTTAAGGGTCAGGGCTTCCATGTGTTAGGAGTCAAGGTTATCAAATGTTAATAGCCGAGTCGTGGTTGTAATGTGTTTAAGGTCTAGGTTGTCACATGTTGAAGGTTTACGTTTTTTTTTTTTTTCACTAGAAAGTACCCTACATGTTGAAGGTCTAAGGTTGTCATGTGTTAAGGTTCGAGATTGACATGGTCTAGGTTGTCATGTGTTAAGGGTCGAGATTGACAGGGTCTAGGTTGTTGTCACATGACAACCTCGACCCTGTACACATGACAACCTAGACTACCCTTAACACTTAACCTAGATCCTGTCAACCTCGACCCTTAACATATGACAACCTCGACCCATAACACTATGGGCCTCTGGGTTTGCTTTAGGCAACAAAAATAACGTTCGTATGACGTTTGTGGGGGTCATTTTTTACTTTTGGTAAAATCCAAACCAGTCCATTATCTTCGAAATTTGTCGGAGTGTTATTATCTAGAGAATGACCAAAATGTTATGATCATGTGGCCCGCAACACAATAAAAGTGAATGTATTGTTTTATATATTATTCCACTTTTGTCATCATTAATTCCTTTGTCATCATTGTGGAGTGACAACTAGCTCAAAATTGTGTGAATTTAACAATTCAATAGGAACTCGATGGCTGAGAACAGTATCAATGGATTGGATCTACCATCTAATGGGCCATTTGATCAAACAGATGCAAATTTGACATCGGGATAGTTACTTGTCGAAAGCTTGAAACGAAAGTTGTTTTTCTTCGGTACGGACTTATGGCTAATAAATGGTGTACACACTAAGATCTGTGGGATCCACAGTGATGTTTATGAGTCATCCAACCTCTTCATAAAATCACACATACACGGGTGAAGGGGAAACAAAAATATCATATTTATCCAATCAATCTATGGGCCACCAATAAATTTTCAACAATAGCATGCAATACAAACTGTTTCTTGTGTTGTGGTCCACTTCATCTACTAATGGCCTTGAATTTTAGCTTAATATATTATAATGATATCGTGAAATGGATGGGCGGTGTGGATTGACAACCTGACTCACAATGAACCCCATTATAAAGTCATTTACCATCCATGGTGAGGCCTACTCCTGTCATTATTACTTGCGGGCACCGGCTAAGGGCCAGGGATATTTTCATCTTATTGCAAATGCAAAAAAACGTTGGGTGCACTTGAGGTATTGGTTTGAAGCCACATATAGTCAGGGAATTCATCCAGACTAGGGAGTTAGTACGGTCAAAATCCCCACATACGGGCAGGGAATTCATCCATACCGGGGAGTTAGTACGGTAAAAATCCCCCACATTTATTAATTGGGGACTGGCAGCGGATTAGGTGAGACCAGGATCCACTAAGGTGGGTGGGACCCTTGACTGTGGGGCTCATTGTGATGTATGTATCTTAAATCCACACTGTCCAACCATTTTGAAAGCTCATTTTAGGGTATGATCGAGAAAATGAAGCTGACTCAAATCTTATGTGGACCACACCACAGAAACAGTTGTGATTGAATCTCTTCCATTAAAAACTTCATAGATTCCACCGGAATATTCATTTTCCATCCAACCTGTTGATAAGGTCACAAAAACCCAGATGAAGAGACCAAATAAATATCATCTTGATCCAAAGATTTTGGGGCCCACAGAAAGTTTTTAATGGTCAATTACTACTGTTTCCTGTACTATGGCCCATATGCGATTTGGAACTGCTTCATTTTTGGGATCATGCCCTAAAATGAACTTTCAATACGAATGGACGGCGTGGATGTAGTCACATACATCACAGTGGCCCCACAGTCAGGGGTCCCACCCACGCAGGTGGATCCGGGGTCCCACCTAATCCGCTCCCTTGGTCAGGTGCCGCTGGCAGAGTTTTGGACGTTGGTACCTATCTGGTGTCCTGCCTGACTATGATAATACATATGCAGGCACACCAATGATGTACGCTTGACGCACGTATCCCATGTATTTATTCCTCAATCCTAGCCATCCATAATCCAATAATAATGAATGGGTGATCGTCCCTCAAATGATTGGTTATTGAATGGGCCGTTACTGTGGAAAAGCAAACGGTATTAGATTCTACTGATTGGATGATCAGGATTCTCCTATCATTTTTATTTTGGCGACAAATATGGTGGGCCTCACATTTGAACGGTCTTAATTAGGTTAAACATATACAGCATGTACAATATTGTGTGCGTGTGTATGGATACTGCCACTCTGCCATGTTTGCCCACTCCAAGGGCTACAACAATACAAACCTCATGACAACCGCCAATGAGAGTTCGACTTGCTCTGGTTTGGATGGTGCCGTCATGTGCCTTTTCTTCACTTGCGCTCACCTTTGTCTCTAGGCATGGTGTATTGAAATCTCATATTGAATTCATATGATAGCGAGGCACGTCTTATCCGAATTTGTGTATAAGCGATGGTTTTGGGTTCAACAAAGCTACAGAGGCGTACTCTCATTTAAATTGAGATTGAGAGGGTGGGGAGAGAACTCACATACTATTGAAGTCTTCATGCATTCAAACACTCATCCCGTATGAATCAAAGAACTTCTAGGTAACACATGTATCGTGTATGCCTTCTCTATGTATATCATTTATGAAAAGTACAAAAAAAATAATTACATATATAATTAATAAAGTTATATGTACAAAAGGATAAAAAAAAAAAAAGAAAAAGACGAGTAATAAAATATAATAAACTAATGTAATAATGAAAATATTAGCATGTATCAAGCCGACCTTGTCCTCTTGAATTGGGGTTGGATTGAGAATTCCCAACTCGAGGTTGGTTTTGGTTGAGTTGGGTTAAGGTTGAAGTATAGGAACCTTGAGTTGGGTTGGGGTTGAGCACCAACCCTGACCTAACCCACCCGACTTTCAGCCTTATTAGTCATGTTCAATATCTTTTCAACTTGTGAAATGCGTCAGACTTTAATGGCTTTGAAGAATTATCTACAACTTGATCACAGACATACAATATTTAAGTTTGATGTCCTCATTTTCTCAAATGAAGTAATAATGAATATCAACATGCTTATCAATGTTTTCAATATTGACGTCCGCGGATGTATTGATGTAGTGCACATTTGAGATACAAAAACATATCAGTTATGCAATGGAAAATATTAGATCTATCACATAATATTTTCTTATTTTTGGACAACGATAAAAACTTGGTCTACCAATGAAACTTCAAGGAATGTTAAAAAAAAAAAAAAAAAAACTTTATTACACACTTAGAAATCAAAAGACCACAAAAAATAATTATGCATATATAATAAGTTTCCTTTATATAAAATCCTAGACTCCGTTGTTTAACAGAAGTGATACAACTATATTAAAATTCATTTCATAGCATTAATAAATCTAAGAAATTGATAAAAGTGAAAGATTTGATAACAGATGAAATTTTATAAGATTCTTTTTTATTTTTTTATTTTAAAAAAGTCAAGTTTTGTTGTCAGTATTGATGTATCGACGGTCAATATCAACATACTATCATCAATGCATTGCTATAATATTGTCTATATCCAAAAGCGCCTCAACTGCCGCAACTTCCTGCAAGTTTCGTATTATCAGATATCTCAAACATTGGTACTTGCTACATTCATGGAAAACTGAATTCTTTGCAAGAGAGATTGCAGAACCATTATCACAATAAATTGTTGTAAAACCATCATCTCCTCAAGCATTCTCCTTAATTAAACAGCTTGATTTGCACACGATGCTACTGCAATCTTGACTTCAGCCATTTTTAGTGCAATTATATCCTGAAGACTATAAATGCACCACTTCCCATATGGAACACAGAGACTAGCATGCTTTTATATTATCAGTATAACTAACCTAATCATCATTTTAAACCCAAAATGCCTAGATTCTTTAACATGTGAACAGAAAATACTATGATCGAGTGTACCTTTTACATAGTGCAAAATTCTTTCCTACTTGGAGATGAATCTAACTTAGAAACTCTACATAGTGACTAAACAACTCGCGCACTATACACGATGCCTTTGATCAACTATTTAAAATGTGTAGAATTCACTATATTGTCTTCCTTGTCCTAATTAAATGTCAATCAAATTTCCATGGGCATGAACACTAGTTTGGAATTTTCTATTTTAAACCTTTCTTGATGTCTGATTTACCTTGATCTTGAGATAATAGGCCATGCTTCTTGTGTTTGTCATATCAAATTCATGAACCCTAGCTTTCCTAAACTCATCAATCATAACACAGATGCTGCTTATGAAGATTATATTTTCAACATACAAAGATATCAACAATACATCACCATGATCATTGCGTTTGACATAAATAGCATGCTTATTGAAACCCTTGCGAAACCCATTTTCATGAAGGCACCTTGAAAGATATGAGAAGGCATCTAATGCACACAAATCATGGTGTTGCCTCCAATCTGTGGTGTCCATGATCTTGTGATTGAGACAATTGATCTGGACTGAGAACGGGAGATTCCCCAAAATTCTATCAGATTGCTAGAAACTAATTCAACAGAAAAGTTTAAAAATAGATTTAGAATACATTTTTTGTGAGGTATCCCACACACAAAGTGAAGACCATCAGATCAACGGTCTGGATCACTAGATCATCAGGCCTCACATGTGCACAATGTAATGGGTGAAGATCTGTAACAAACATTAGAAAACGGAAACAATTTAAACAAACGCGGCCAAAATTCTCACTTCTCCCTGGTCATCTCTGACTACAGAAGCCCAAAGATTCAAATCTCTTTCCCTCGTTTTAAAGAAATCTCAACCCTTGCTTTGACTCGTCAATACAAGTCAAACAAAAACTATTCTCATACATCTCAAATAAATCAAAATTTAAAAATGTCAACCTTGATAATGCTCGGTGCCAAGGTCACCCCACCGGACATTGTACTTCTCGGCAAGATAATGAGCTCTGACGGGTCCACGACTTCCATAAGGATAGAGCTCGGGAGCGATCTTCTTCTCCTCCAGCTCTTTCAACAACGGCGTGAAGAGCTCCCATGCAGCATCCAGCTCATCACTCCTGATGAACAGCCGCCGTTCTCCTTGGATCGCATCAAGCAGCAGCCTCTCGTATGCATCTGGTATTTCTTTTGAGTATCTACACAAAACCGATGAAGATTCTCATATACCAATATATACCACTAGATCAATCAGCAGGGGAAGAAAAACCGATGAACTACCAAAACACCTTTTTAATAAAATGGTTTCAGGCCAATGAGATGGAGAGGGACCTTGTTGGACGTGCTGCGTTCTGGACCATTTATCCACGTGGGCCCCACTGCAAAAACCCTTGGCATACTCCAAATTTATTGGGCCATTTACCTTTCTTTTTTTTCATGCATGTGTTGGCTGTTGCCCACCTTGATCCTGGGCCAAGGTGGACCCCACCTGATGAATGTCTCAGATCTTGCATATGTGTGGCCAGGAAAACCTCAACCTTTCACACGTAAGTCTTAGGCTCAACATGGGAGCACAATACCAGGGATTCTCAAAGAAGCATTCGACATGCAACAAACTGATAGAATTTTGGTTGGAAGAAAAAGTGCTTTAATGTCATAAACAAGTAGTATTTTTATACATGGGTGGTTCAGTAGATTTCCTAGAATAGGAAAGGAACCTGTAGTTTTCGATTGCTCTGATTCTTCAGACAAAATCATAATACACAACTCAAATGTTCTTCAAACCATAGTTCAAATAACCCAAAAACTCGACTGCAATCAGGTGTTCAGCCTGGTCAGGCCAACCTGAATACTCAAATCAGGTCAACTTGATATTTAATAATTAAATTGAGTAGACCAAAACCATATGTTGGAAATGTAGAGTCGTACAATAATGGCTTCATCTAACATGAAAAGCATACAACAAGGTGGTATCAATGCACTCACGTAGCTCCTGAGGTCAGGTGTCAAATCATACTGCTTGCTTTGATTTTTTTTTTTTTTTTTATCTTTTTTTTTATTCCTGTTAATCCATTTGACTCAACAAGTGACTCATTTTGAGTCAAACAATTTACAAGACGACTTGAAAAGTCTTGGCATGTCAGAGCCAACTCTTGCTTGTCAGCAAGTTTCTTAGCAACTCAGCTTGAAGTCCCGCTGAGTTGAGTTGACTAGGCCGAGTTTCAAGTCGAGTTGACTCAGCCGAGTTACTGAGTTTTAGAACTACATTTCACACAAAAACCCACAGAATGCTTGAAGGTAAACATGCAAGTCACTCTCAATCAGTTAACATATCGGCAAAGTTTAAATGTTTATCCAGATCATCTGATTTTATTATCAATACAAAAAGGAAGGAATATACAACACTTGGCCTGAATTTTACAGTATTCTCATTTGGGCCAGCATTCCGTACAGGTGGGACCACCTTTCAGTGATCTAGACTACTTCCCTGGCAGGCCCACCATGGATGGGTGATGTTGGATTGGAACTCCCACACCCACACCAGACAATCCTAGCAATCCAACAATAAGCCTGAAAGTGGACAGTTAAAAAGAAACCAAACCAATGCCAATGGGACAAACTCCATGGATCAGATAGCTGAGATTGCCCAACGCAGTCGCTGAAAGATGGATTACAGAATGCTGGTACGAGGGAAATAGCAGTAGATCTGGCCGTGTTTGATAATACTTCCAAACTAAGAGAAGATCCAGGCTATATCATTTTTTTTTTCCTTTTGATTGATAATCAAGCAGTATTGATGTCACCAAGTTAGTTACAAATGCATGAGATCTGGATCATTCATCTATTTGATCCTACTGCTGATGGGGCACACCCGAAAATCACACTGGTTGGGTGATCCTAGTTCCATAGTGAAGGATTCTTGAGAAATGCAAGGGGTGGCTAGGAAAAGATCCATCCAACTTTCAATATTCAATGGGCAAAAATTCTCCAGTCGATATCTCTTCGATCATCTAATTCAAGTAGTTTGTGGCATATGGCCTACCACCTTAGTAGGGCACAATAGATGAACTGCTCAGATCTTTGACATGATTACCCCATGGGACATGTACAGAGCCACGTAGTAATTAAAAGATGAATGTCAGTTTTATGAAGTGGGCCTCTAATGCATTTCATCAGCTCTCGTCTTCCGAGCAATGTCTGTCCATACCTTGCTGCATAGTGAAGATTCAGATTGCTGCAGTCCAACCTCATCCCAAGACCAGGGACCTTGTTATTAATCTTTAAATAAATTGCCTCATCAGGCTGCACTCGAATAACAAGCTCATTAGTCGCTCGATCAATGTCCTTCCCGAAACTCCTCTTGTATAAAGAGCCAGGAACATGCCGGAACTGTACTCTGATTTCTGCCCTGGAAACAAGATGATTTCCATATTTTGCATTGTATCAGTTTAAAGCTGAAAAGTAGTATCCTTCTCTTTTTTAAGGTAAATAGATCCAAATAAAGATTCTATATTGGTGTGTTTGGCTGCATCCAAAGTTCACGAAATATCGTGAAATTTTGCACTAAAATGGACTGGATCAATCATGAAATTTCATGATATTTGTCGCAACCAAACGCACCCCATATCAACTAACTATTACATGAATCACGTTAAGTATGCCTGCACAAGTGCGCTTTTCGTGGGACACGTCTCACATTGGCCAAACAGCACCTGTGAGCAAGATAAGCTGCAAAACATCATGCGTAGGTCCTTGGCCAAAATCAGGCCAGTGTGCTCGTCAGGATGCCAGCATGTGTACAAAAGAAATGGACAGTTAAAGAAAGACTGATCCACATTCAATGTGCATTTGTGGCCCACCTGATGAGCTGACCAGCCTTTTCTTTTCTTTTTTTTGGCCAGCATAAATACAGTGGGATCCACCCGATGGGCATGGGCCAGCCAGATTTTCATCCCTGACAAATGCCTGGTGGGACCCCAATGAATGGCTTAGATCTTGCACATGTGCCTCATAGGCAATGCAAGCTGCAAGTCCCTTGCCATGTGCAGTTGCATGATTGACTGCAGTTTGCATTTCTCTTCTTCTTACATACCTCCTAGTATGCAATGCTTTCCCAGCTTTCATAAGAAATGGCACCCCATCCCATCTTGCATTGTCTATGAAAAGGGCAGCCGCTGCGAATGTTGGAGTGAGGCTGTCTTTAGGCACCATCTTGTCATCTACATATCCAGGGTATGTTACACCACTCTTTGTGTGGCTTCTATACTGCCCAATCACCACATTTTCGAGTTGCAACGGCTTCATAGATCTTAGAACTTTAACCTGACAGATATCAAGATATTAAATAGAAAGAATATTAATGCAATGGCTACTCACAAGAATAGGATTCTGAATTGGCTATCCTCTGCAGTCACGCCAATCTGACACGTGTGCACAATTCAGAGTGTTCAGTTGGTGGGTTCCAATGTATGTGCAGTATGGCCCAAAACTCAGGCCAGTCAGATCATTAGGTGAAATCTGGATGTTTAAAAAAATTGACCAGAAGGAAACGGACTAGTTTTCTAAGCAATGGAATATATGTGGTGGAAGCCCCCCAATGTACAGCCTGAGCTCAGATGTTTGCAGAGAAGACTCAGAATCCTATCCTCTTGAGTAGCCACAGCAGGGCTCTGGAATGTGGGTTGCTGACTTGTCCGAGTCAGATGTGGCTCATCTGAGTCAATCGGACTCAGTCGAGTCAGATCCGGTTTAGTACCATGAGTCAGTCCAAGTTGCTGAGTCTTTGATCCATACTCTGGAAAGAACAAAGATTCTATGTTTCGTGCAAATAAAATCAAACTCTTTGAAGTCCTTGTATTCTGTTTATCTCACCAACCTTTTCATTTCTGATATCTTCTGCATCCAAGCTGACAGGAGTTTCCATGGCAAACAATGCAAGTATTTGAAGCAGATGGTTCTGCATTATATCTCTTATAATCCCATAACTGTCAAAATACCTGCAAAACAAACCAATCAAAAGAAGTTATTAAAAAAAAGGCTTCCGGAACTGTATAAGACCAATGTCTGTATCCATCATTGGACAGAATTTCTGTGTCAAACATACAAAAGCTTAAATGTGGCACATGAAAACTTCACCATTTGTCAGGCAGGCCCTGCCAAGTGGATCTATAGCTGAAAAACAATAGTGATCAAATGATCCCATTATTATCAGTCAAATGGTCTGACAAATGGGCACTAAAAAAACAACAGTGCATATTCAACAGACAAATTTTCTATTGGTGGTTTGGAATTGTCTGGTCAATGTGACATTTTTGGATATGGGCCATTCACTGTCAGGCCATTTTGATGACAGGTCTGGATCTCGTAAATGACTTAAATGCGGCCAGTTTCTGGACTCTGGCAATGGAACTGTCCATAACAATATACAACACTTTGCCAAATAGTATAGAATCTACAGATAATATGGATACGTTAAGAGAAGCTTACCCTCCTCGTCCTTCGGTGCCGAAATCTTCTGAGAAGATGAACTGCACATTCCTTATATACTGCCTCGACCATAGAGGTTCAAAAAGAAGATTCGAGAATCGGAGTACAGATATGTTTTCCACCAGTTCCTTCCCCAAATAGTGGTCGATTCTGTAGAAACATGGTCATCGATTGTCAGAATATAAATATACAAGGAATGGCAAGTGGGCTAAAGCTACATACAGTAGAACAAGAACACATTTTGGCAGCCCGCCTCTCACAAATGGCAACACAGCACATGTGAGAGATCTAAGCTACTCACCATGCAGGCCCCACATTGTAAATTCCTTGGCCCAAAAGTCAGGCTGGTGTTGCTTATTAGGGCATGTTCATGGTCTGCACTTGTCGAATGTCCTGGATCTTATGCACGTGTGCCACATTAAAGCATGTGCCCTGAATCACTCCATCAATTTGACGTGAGTGAGCAAACTTAGGGGGCTGCTTGGATTGGTGGAAATCAAGACATAACTGAGGAAAATGAAATAGATTTCCTTGGATAGGATGGTTTCCCTCCTTGGTGGAAGACAACAAGGATTGAGAAAATCGATTTCCTTTTCCTCTTCCACAGTTTTCCTCAGATGTGAGGTTTTCCTTTCGTCATCTACTTCTTGGTTTCCACTAAATCCAAACAGGCCCTCAGCACATAAGAATAGATTTGGTACTTTCAGGTTCCCGAGTCCGGCAGAACGTGATGGAGGTCAATCCTGGCTGGGATAACAACAGGATCTTCCCTTTCTTATCCGACTCGTGATTCAGGGCAGAAAAGGCACACAAATGCTAGTGCCTTTAGTGCAGTTTCCATTTTCCACACCACCCAAATGCCAAGCATATCAGCTATGCTTGGGAAGCTCCTCAAACATCATTTTGGCTGGTACGACCATGTGGAGCATAATCCATGGTCATTTTTTGAAAGAAAGTAATAGCTCTGATTTTGAAAAGGCCCACCTGAAAATTTGATCCTCCTCTAAGTACTGCTTCAGGCATCTCGTTAAAGTGGCAGACGATTCAGAATCCCTGCCAAAGGGTTTCTCAACAATGACCCTTGTCCAGCCATTGGAAGAGGAAGCAGATAAGCTAGCACATTTCACCACATCAATAAAAATGTTTGGTGGAATTGATAAGTAGAAAAGCCGGTTCGTGAGTCTGCCAGCCTGTATGAACTCTTATTAGCATTAGAAACTGTTGCCATCTATTGGTGGCGTTTGGATAGCTCATTTGAAGAAATTACAATAATTTGGTTCAATAAAGTGGAAAGGAGCAAAGTGGAAATAACCCCATCCCATTCATAATGATGGACAACCATGCAAATCAAACTAACAATCATTTCAAGTCCAACAGGGGGTTTGCTTCTCATAATGAATTAAAAAGGAACCACCTCCATTTTCGTAATTTCTTCTATACTGAATTGGATATATCGAGGATCCAAACGCACCCTTAAACACCGATCTGGATTTAAACCAATCAGGTCTCAGCAATCAAAACTGGAAAGTATTTCGCAATCACAGAGAGCAGGATGTTCGATGAAAATCAGCAACCAATCTTGTGTTGACAGTTAACAAATGAAGACTACAGCATCAAGACACTGACAACTTCCATTCCTGGTAACTGTGAACCAAAATAAGCAGACCAATTTAAATTTTAACAGAAGACAACTATTAAATGCCTGATTTCAAATTTCACAAACAATTGTTGTACAGCAATAAGAAATTGAATGTCCAAGCTGGTCCTACGAAAAATATGTTTGAATATTTATCTGAAGAAAGTTCATGACAATTTTATTGGAAAGTTTCCGACAGTAAGGCTGCAATCGGATACACAAGCCAATTGAATAGGGAAAGTTCAATTCAATCAATAGGAAATTACAAGCTGTAATGATGCTTCCTAGTATCTACACTATATATAACACAAGCAGCTTTTGGACATTTTTGCTCCCATAATTGGTCTTAGGGACTTAGGTTATTAGAGGGTAAAACCATTATAAAAATGTAGCTGCTTGGCAAGGGAAGGTTCATATTTCACCCGCAAAAAGCCTTTAACCAGCTTGGTACCTGCAAAAAGCAATCGGATTAAATGCAATTAGCCTACTTTCCACTTCTCTGAGTGTAGCCCACCCAATGAGACTACTATTGAGCCATGCAACACAAGTAGTAAGGCCCACTATGATGACTTTATGAAATCCACTCTATAAATCTAGTGTGCCGACTCATGATAGGTCATCAGCACAAAAACGAGGCAGATCTAAAACTCGAGTGGGTTACGACATTGAAAAAGTGAGAATGGGTTGCCCACCGTTGAAAATGTTCTTCTTATTGTGTAGCTTGTATCCACACCCTTTCCCTCTTTGTCTCTCCTTTCCACTACTGACCCCTCCATGTGCATTGCACATGCCATACCCCCAATATTCAAATGAGGAAGTGGCCCTCAAATTGCAGCTGTGTTCCTTTCCAGTCTGACGTTAAGTAACAACATCAATATGAATGCGAAGGAAATTACAGTCAAGTTAGACTGACATTTGGAATCCGCTCGGTAGCACATCCAAATGCACCATAAAGAATTAGCAGAGATGGAAGAATAAATGGGAATTCTGCCTTCAAAGCAGCAAGGAGACATCAAACAAAGGATGAGGAGCCATCCAACTGCATTTCCCCTCCCTCCCTCCCTCCCTCCCAAGAGCTAGATACTAGGCATGTTTAATTGTTAATCTAGTAGATAGGATTTTTATTTTATTTATGTTAACAAGAGACTACAGTTACAGGGAGAACTCTTCCTATCATGGAGAGGACTCTATTTAAACTGCCAAATGGGCAACCACGAAGCCAGTTTTTGGAGTAAATAAAGATTCTTTTTTTTTCTGGTCTGAATCATCTCCACTGGTTGCAAGGTGGTCCTTGCCATTATCCGGCTGCACGGAAGTCTCACCGAAAGGCTCAAAGAGCCATGCGAGTCATCTGTTTTTTCCCAGTCAGGCAGTGACCTCACTACCGCCATGCTGCCTTTGGCTGTCTCAGCATCAGGAACAACATCCAGCTGCTTCAGATGGGATACTCTACATGATGGGAGCACTCATAGTTGCTTTGCAAAGCATAAAAAATAAAAATAAATAAAAAGTTAGGTGCATAATGCCACATAAGCCAGAAGAACTCACTAGAGCAGGGGCATACCAAAAACATGCTGTACCAGGCCAAGCACTAGGCATGTTTGAAAGATGAAGTTAGAAAAAATGACCTTGCTAACCTGAAGTCCTTTTTTTCTTTTTCTTTTTTCTTTTTGGGTGCATTTGGTTGCACCAAATACAACAAAATTTCATGATATTTGGTGGTGCATTTGGTTGCACCAAATACAATGAAATTTCCTGATATTTGGTGCAACCAAATGCACCCCTTTTCTTAACAACATCTTCATGATATACAGAAAAAGTTATTTCGATATCTCACAATGAATCAAATAGAAATGAAATCAGCATTGAACACAAGAGTGTCTATGACAAGATATTTCAACCATTATGTTAACTATCGTCAAATATATGAAACAAAAAAATATCGCAGGGATAGAGGAAAAGCAAACTAGTATCTAAAGCAGCCACGCACTACCTCATGTTCTTTCAACTTCCTGTCTAACTCCACAAAATGCTCCTCAGAATCGTACTGACCTGAATGGTAGAAACATCTTTTAAGAAACTGATCCATCTTCTCACTACAGTTTTCCCTGTAAAAATCAACACAGCACAAGGATAACACTATGAGAAGCCAAAAAAAAAAAAAGTTTCTGCCATGGTAAAACACCAAAGCAATCTACATGTTGAATTCAAGTTAGCAAAAAGTACCAGAGAAGGAACTTATCAAAGGGATGTGCACTCCTGTAGTATTGGTACCATCATAAGCTACAGCTGTACTGGACAGAAGTAGAGCCTACATGACGTATTCATGACATCCAACCCCCACATCAGATGCATGACCTCAAGTTGCCCTGTAAGCTATATATAAAAAAAATAAAAAAGCCCGATCCAGAACTCAGGTGGGCCACACCACTGGGAACAAGTTGAGGGAGAGGGTGGGGGCATCTACCATTGATTTGAATAGGGGCCCACCGTGTAGTGTATCTGAAATCCAGGACATTCAGACCCTTCATCTGAGCTGGATGAAGTGACTGGACCAAAATCAGGCTGTTTACAACTCAGGTGGGCCTCGGTGCAAAAAAAAAATCTTGTTCCCTGTGTTGTGGCCTACCCGAGTGTTGGATCGGGCTGATTATTTATATATAAAGCTAACATGTGCTCACGCATCTGATGGATGGGCTGAATGTCCTTCATACATCACATACATCTGTCCAGTAATACCATAAGCTTGCGGTGGCATTGGTACCACTGGAGTGAACCGCATTATCAAAGAGGAAAATATATGATGCCTGGCAAGGGAATGCTAACATGCAGCTTTCGTCATAAAAGGTCTATAAAGCAGCTCCCTGTTCGTGGTACGCATTGAAAGCACGTGGTGTTCAAGACAATGTCTGGTGGACCACCTTGTGGATGAGCTATAGACCAAAATGAAAGTTATTGGACAACCCTCACCATCTAATCTTTGTTAAGTTTTGCTCATCGAATGTGGACTGTTCCCCTAACCCTTCCTTTTACACTGCTTGTATGGCTACCAGAGTCCAATCCCCTTCCTTTTTAGGGTATGGCATGTCCATGTGGTGACCCACCAGGGCAACAGCTGCAAATTTGCAATCACCACTCTTATATGCCGCATGCACTGTGAGGGGGTTGCAAAGAACTATGATGAAAAGCTGCATGTATTAGCATTCCTCATGCTTGGTGTGAACTTGTACCATCTTAATTCTGCAACACTAATCAGGTAAGCCCCGCCCCACCATGGATGGGTGATGCTCACACCCCTTTTCGACAACCTCAGGCCTCTGATTGTTAAGTCTGCAAATGAATGGTTAAAAGTACAATACTGCCTATCTATGCACAGTTTAAATAAAACATCCATTAAATTAATGCTGTGATTATTTAATGAAGGAGATATTTTGTCCATCAGTCATCGACAGTGAGCACAACCAGATGAATGGTATGAATCCTAGGAAAAGTAGCCCACCTGTACCTAGAGCTCCCCCAAATAAAGTGGTGCAGGTTTGAACAAAGCATTGTATAACAACTCTTATCAAATTCCTAAGAGAATAAGAAATGAGTGCCTGGCATCACCTTTTATCAATTCTGCAAGTAAGAGTCTTGCTAACCATGTTTCTTAATTCAGCATCTGTCATCTTACTCCGAGCATAACCAAAGATCGTAAAATGCTGTGGAGACACAAATCCACACATCTCTTGCATTCAGATTTCATCAGAACATAAAGAAAACACCATTGTTCTATTCAACCAAAATCAATGGATTGGTCGAAAAGGAAAAAGTAAATTGAAAATAGAACTAAACCAGACCTTGGGGAGGCAATCTTCATAGTAAAGAGCGAAAAGAGCAGGAAATATTTTCTTCTTTGCAAGGTCCCCAGATGCTCCAACCACAGTAATACTGACAGTAGATTCCACCTTGCCAGTACTAAAGCCAACTACATTTCCACATTCCTCCGGAGGTGCAAATGGCAATAATCCATCTTTCAATTTCTTGAAAGGAGTTTCATTTGAAGGTAAGGCTGCAGTTGTTGCTATTACATGATACCAAATTACCCATTTCAATTAGAAATTTCAAAGAGATCCAAACATTTAAAAAAAAAAAAAAAAAATCCGCGATTGGATGCAAAAATAATGAAACATTAACAGTTAATCCTAGCTAGTTATGAAAGAGAAGGGCAGCCAAATGAGATTTATAGAGAAGAAGACATGACCAATTACCCATCTCAGTAATTTTTCTAAAGAGAACCAAACATTTAAAAAGGGAAAGTTCGGTACTTGAAACAAAAATGACAAAACAGTAAATTTAACATCTAGAAAAGACAAAAAAAACAGCCAAATGAGATCTAAAAAGAAGAAGAAGAAGAAGAAGAAGAAGAAGAAGAAGAAATGAGCAAATCATTATCATCTAAAAAAGAGAAATGAGCAAATCATTATCATCTAAGCCTTATCCCAACTAATTGGGGTTAGTTACAGGAACCCTTTTCCACCATTCCACTCTATCAAGGACCATATCCTCAGTTAAACTTAAACTATAGTTACCATAGGCGATAAAGTCTTTTCTTACTACTACCACCCACGTCCTTTTGTGCCTTCCACTTACCCCTTTAGAGCCTTCCAACTTGAACCAACTCACACTCATTCCAACTGGTGCAGTTTTTGGTCTCCATTGTACAAGGACAAACTGTCTAATTCTACTTTCCCTCATCTTATTACCGATTGGTGCTATTCCTAAGTTCCCTCAAATGCATTAATTGCTAATTCTATCTTTCCTTATCTTGCCACTTATCCATCTCAACATCCTCATTTCAGCTACTCTCATCTTATGAATGAATTGTCCCTCGACTGCCCAACATTCTATCCCATAAGACATGGCTGGTCTTACAGCGATTACATAAAAATCTCAAGGCACATCTCCACTACATCCACCCAATTCTAATTCTCTTAGCAACATCCTTCTCAATCTCTCCACTCTTCTAAATTATTGAAAATGGTCATTTTGGATTACTTCTTGGTCAGTAATCTTAACTAATTTCCTGTTTCCACTCCAGGTGTTATTAAAATTGCATACCATATATATTTTGTTGTAGTCTAACTAAATTTTAAAACCTTTCGATTCTAAAGCATTCCTCCATACTCCATAGTTCTAGCTTTAGGTAACCCCCTCCCTTTTCTCGTCAATTAAAAACTGAAAATCGATAATAAATAGAATGACGATGGTAAATTTAAAAAAAAAAGTTAAAATTAATGAGAAGTCACATTGAAAAAAAAAATTTGCAATTTGGGATCTGATTAGGGCTGGTCATGAGCCGAGTCAGCTCGAGAAACTTGATCGACTCGACTCGAAAAAACTCGACTCGACTCGCCTCGATTCAGTAGAACAAGTCAAGCCAAGCTTCATTTAGGAGCTCGAGTCAGAAATCAAGCCAAGTTTGACCACTGGGTCACTCGACTCGACTCGACTCGAAACTCGGCTCGATTCAAGCTCGACTCGGCTCGACCTCGACTCGACTCGTCTCATATAGATATTTAAAAAAAAAAAAAAAAAAAAAAAAAAAAAAAAAAACCCTAATCTTCTTATTTCTTGTTTCTCTCTCCCCCTTCCCCCACACACACATTGGGGTCCAAGCTTAGGACATATAAAACCCTCACACGTTGGAGGGTTACTTAATCCTATTATTTTGTTTAGGTAAGAACATTCCTTGTTGAGCAAGTACAAAACATGGTGAGCACACAGTGGTTGTGTGTTTTACATGCTGCACAAAACAGGTGCTACGGTGAGATCACACACCATACACATCTACAAAACAGGGACTATGGTAAGACCAAACACCATATGTAGCTATTGATTGCAATTTTACAAGGGAGGTGGTGCATCTGATCCATGAATCAGCTGGGCTTCATCATGAAGATGGTCCACACAATAATCAGGGCAGTCCATTCATGTGGTGAGCTATGCATGTACTGTGTTAATCAATGGTTCAGAAAATGTTACTAGTGTTCTGCATTCAATGCGTGTGTGGCCTGGCCAAAGAAAAAATTGATTAGAGCTAGGCCATTTAATATTATTCTCCCCTAATATATGTGTGGCTTCTTGAACTTAATGTTGTTAACTTTTAATTTATATTTTGTAGTAAAAAATATAATAAATTGAGGTGGGAGCAAGCTTGACTCAACTCGAGGTAAGCTCGCCTCGACTCGATCCGCTAGCTCGACTCGAGCTCGCCTCGAAAGTTTTAGTAAACAAGGCAAGCTCCAATGGTAAGCTCGAGGGTGAGCTCGACCTCGAGCTCGAACTCGAGGAGAGCACAAACGAGTCAAGCCAAGCTTGGCCCACCTCGACTCGACTCGGCTCGATGTACAGCCCTAGATCTGATAAATCAAAATTGAACCAATGAATAAAGAAAATTCCAAAGCAAGAAAGAAAAGAAAAAAAATCTTAAGGCTAGAAAACTTGCAAAAAAAAAAAGAGTAGCTTTAGTAACATATGTGCAGTGCAAAGATTTAGCATCCTGTGTTCTGCACAGAAACAGGACAAGTGCTACAATGACCCAGGACAAGTGCACTCTTAGTTGCAGATTTCTTCTCTCCAGCTGCCCCTCCCGCCTCGAATTACTCTCCGGACTCCCATTCCCACTCCTGCTTTCTAGCCTTTTATCACTTATCGAACTTTTTGAAACAGAAAGTTCCCCGCTCCGGCCCCAGAATCTGTTGCCACTTCGCTTCACCCTTCGTGCAACCATAAGGTGCACTGCGCTGATTCATTTTTCCCGTAATAAAAGCAAAATGCCAATAAGTCGAGAATCAAAAACTAAGATTAAAAGAAAACCCAAATCAATAAACAAAAGAACAATAAATACCTCAGACAAGAATAAAAGGAAGAAAAATGCCAAGCAGGTAATTACATAGCTAAAAAAAAAAAAAAAACAAATCAACTATGACCTATGAAAGTTTTAGATTAGCTTATAGTTGCACAAAGTGGCAACAAATTCGGGTGCAAGAGCAAGGACGCATCTCTTTCAGGATGTAAACAGGTAGATAGGAAGCAAGAGCAAGAGCAAGAGCAAGAGCAAGAGCAAGAGCAAGAGCGAGAGTCTAAAGCGGGGATTCAAAGCAGGAGCAGCAGCCAGTTCGATTCTACAACCAAGGGCTACCTTAAAAACAGATCTGTGTCACATGTAGGACATCCAGATTGTGCAGAAAGTGAGCACCATCATGAAGACTGGCACAAGCATCATGAAAAAGGTGGGGTGCTAAATGGAACAGACCAACTACACATTACCAAACTCACTTCCTTCGTACTTCTGTAGCTTCATGAACTTACTCATATGGCTAATCAGGTGATATGAATTACCCTAAATTAACTCTCCAATCTTACTCCTGGTTGATCTTTTCCTTCTTTGAGGTAGATGATACACAAGCATCAAATTCCACCTGGTTTGAACTGACTTTTTAAGATCGATATCAAGGCATCAAGCTCTATTTTCTTAATAATAGGAGACATTTCCTGCAAATAAGCTATCTACATTCATCCATTTTCTTATTCTTAATCATTCTTAGAGCTAATCTCTATAATCTTTTCTCCAAAAATCTTCACTCTTCAGTCTTGTTCTTTTTATAAATGAGTGTCATTTTCTTGGGAGAACAACACGATAAACAAGTTTCAAGCCTCTTTTGGAACCTTGACTTCTCAGAGCTTTAACAACTTTGGCACAGACATTGTGATCGAGAACATTGATTTCCCATCTTGGGTCTTCCGCTACCACAGTGCTTCCACATTCAATGGAGTGTTTTCTAATGACGTCACACGGAAGGGTTGAGATGATTCCAGCCTTTCTAATAGAGTCATGACTCATGAATATTCAATTAAGAGCCCCTACTTTGAGGGGGTGGAAGATGCATGAGAGATTCCAACCAGTGTTGTCATATGCGATCACAAGTGCCATTTTGGGAGGATGGACCGCATGCGCCATAGTGGCATACGCGGTTTTTGGACCATTGGGCTTTATGCGGTCACACAAAGAAGTATGTGACCACATAAGCCATGATTATGTGGTTATGCCATCACATCCTCGGTATGCAATTGTATAATGTCCCAACGGTTCTCTCCCTTTTTGCTCCCCCCTATTTTTCTTACTCTGTTGCTTACTCTATTGCGTACTCTCTCTCTCACTCTAACACAAATATACAATGGCCTCTCTCTCACTCTAACACAAATATACAATGGCCTCTCTCTCACTCTAACACAAATATACAATGGCCTCTCTCTCTCTCTCTCTCTCTCTCTCTCTCTCTCTCTCTCTCTCTCTCTCTCTCTCTCTCTCTCTCTCAGATCTCTTATGCTTCTTTTTTTCACATTTTTGAGTGAAAACAAAGACTATAGGCTCCTCTTTAGTTATGAGAAGTTATTCTCTAGTCTCTCCCTTCTTAGCTAATGAGAATTTAATTTGCAGAGCTGATGCAGGGAGGGATGTGGTGAGGTCGATCACCGTCTTCCTCATTGGATAATTACTCCAAATCCACGGAGCTCCTGGACTCCTTAACAGAGCTTCCTCAAATCCACGAGGGAAAATCTCGAATCCACGAGACGAAGAACGACGAAAGTCAAAATGTTATAGAAAGAAACAGAAATTTCCACGTAGGATCTGCAGAACAGGTCGGCCAGTCAAAGTTAGACGTCAGCCGGCCGATCAGATTAATTGGCCGGTCGAAATGGGCAAAATCTGTCCAGAGAGTCTGGACTGAATTTCGGCCAAAATCAACAGGTGTTTGATCTGGGTCGGCCGGTCGACCAGAGCCGTCAGCCGGCCAAACTATGCTGTCGGCTGTCGATTTTTCTTGAACTTTGGCTCCTTTGGTCCATCCTCGCCATAAATGTGTCTGCGACCCACTCTACATCAAGAGCTTAATTAATGAAAATTTACTCCTCAAAGCTTAATCAAACTTCTTAATTAATGAGAATTTATCTCTGCAATCTAGATGGCCCACATTTCAAATTCACATCAATAAACCAATCCTAGCCATCAGATTTATCCACATTTTACCCTAGGCCGTCAACAGATTATCTAATTTGCGTGGTTTTCTTAACTTGGTAAAACACAAAACTGACTGTCCTGATTCACCTTCCTCTCTGCAATGTCTATAATGACAGTTAGGTTGCATAGGAACTCCCATACAACCAGTGGTATCGTATCAATTCCCACAAAACAACAAATCTAACAGTAACGAAAAAACAAAGTGAGCATCTGCAAATGAAACAAAGACAACCCAATTCACGAAAAAATAAAATAAAAAAGAAAAGAAATTCACCTTCTTGCATGCAAACGGCATTGGGATTTTGATTTTTGGTGGATTGGACGGAGACCGAATTGAGAAATCGCTTGTGGAAAGAGGTCTGAGAGGAAAGAATCGAAGAAGGTGTTGTACGTCGATGATGCTTGGATGAAGAAGGAGACGGAAAGGTAGAATGGGAAGATGAAGGGCAATTTGGGAAAGAAAGCGCCATTCTTTTTTCCTTGTTCTGAGATGGGTGAAGAAGCGAGCAACGACGAGGGTCATTTGAGGGAAATAGCGAGAGAATATCGGAAATATCGAGGCGTGTCCGTCGGGATGACCGAAAACAGAGCGTGTGTGAAGAGTTCTGACGGGACTCGAATTTCCTGAAATTGTGGAGCCGGGCAACAAAGCAGCTCTGTGGGGTCCACTGAAGTTTTTGTGACATCCACTCCGTCCATCATTTGAGCCATCTAATTTTAGGGCGTGAGCCCAAAAATTGGACCGATCCGGAACTCCAGCGTGCCACACCACAGGGAACAGTGAGGATGGGGCGCACACTTGAAAACTTTCCCAGGGCCCATGGGATGTTTGTATGCCATCAACCCGTTCATGTCAGACCAGTAAGAAGGAAGAAACCAACGATCTGCCCGATTCGAAATTTTGTGGTCCCAGCGGAGGAGGGCGTCTTCCGTGGATCCCTGACTGTGGGGCCCATTATGATGTATGTTCCTTAAATCCACACCGTCCATCCGTTTTTAAAAGTCATTTTAGGGAAGGATACCAAAAATGAAGCAGATCCAAAGCTTAGGTAGACCACACCACAGGAAACAGTGATGATGGAATACCCACCATTAAAAACTTCTTGGATGTCACCGGAATGTTTATTTGTCATCCAACCAATCGATAACGTCACAAAGACCTGGATTAAGGGACCGCACAAATATCATCTTGATACAAAACTTTTGTGGCCCATAAAAAGTTTTTAATGGTCAATCACTACTATTTCCTACAGTTTAGTCCACCTGAGATTTGGATCTGCTTCATTTTTTCGATTACGGCCTAAAATGACCTGTTAAAACGGATAGACGTCCTACGTGACTGTGGGCCCTACAGTCAGGGTTCCTGCCAGTGAAGTGGATTTCAAACACAGATAATGGGGCACCCTACTGTAGTCATGGTTACCGTGAGTCGAGTCGCATCTCGCCCTAGGTGGAAGTGGATCGACCTGACTCACCTGAGTCACTCTGGGTGTTGAACCGATTCTCACCCAAGTCCAAGTGCCAACTGGTGTTGAAACAATGGTGCAAATTGAGCCCACAATTCACTGGTCCATGCAGTTATCTGACCTTTCACAGATGCAGACAGTTCAGAAGATAGTTGGGATGGGAAGATCACATCCATCAAATGTTGTCTTTTCTCCTGGGCCATTGATGTATTTTGCAGTTAGGAAGGATTTTGGAATTATTTATAAAAGGAAGAGAAGGACGCATCAACAAAAAATAAAATTAAATAAATAAACGAATTAAATAAAAAAAATACAGGTTATAATATTGAAGTAAAACAAAAAAGAAAAGTATAGGTTTGGGTTTTATTTGGTATAAAATTCAATACTTTAAACCATGTTTGGCAAGTATGCTATTTCGGAATTAGAATTAAATATCAAAACACTGAGTCAGAAGTCCACATATCTATTATTTAAGTTATTATTTCACTTTATTCTTTGGTTTATGATCCATATAAGTGGAACCCACATTTAATTGTTCATCCTTTGTAAAAATACTTTAATATGATGATCCCAAGTATATGATCAATGTTTGAAAAATTGGAAGCTGCACATTGATTGTAATATAGAAAATTAGATTATTTGTAGACCATCTATCATTTTGCCCACCTATGAAATCTGATTCCTCCTAAAAATCCATTGGTTTCCTAAAAAGGTAGAGCCACTAATCAAGTGTGTCCATCATGTGGGCCCATCTTTTATTATCCTTCTCTTTTAAATACACTTGACCTGACCATTTGATTAGTGACTAAAGAACTGGATAGTTTGTACTGATTGTCCTAGCTAAAAAAATTGCTCACTAAGTGACCTGGACAGTTTATTATATGTAAGGGCCCACCTATTGGGGTCAATGCGCTGGAAAACTAACATGAGTCCCAATCCATTAGCCATGTGTATGTCTCTAAGGCATTCTCAACCATAAACCATAATGGCCATGAGTCCTTAACGAACATCCTTGAATTTACATAATTAATGAGTTTATTGAGGAGTGATTTCTCTAGAAGTCCTTGAGAACTTGAGATTAAACATGAAGGTCATTAATCTAGAAGGAGTCGTGGCCCATGGATATCAATACCTTGTTGGACCATGATCGTCGTAGGTGCATGGAATACACTCGTGAACATCAGTTCATGAGATGTACAGTCATCTTGTGTGATAAGATTGAACTTGAGTCAAGATAGATAGTCGCATAAGAGTGTGAGTGTGCTATAAACAAATGATCTAAGTTTCGACTTTTAATCATTCATATTGATGGATTGAGATCAAGTCAACAGTCTACGGGCTCATTTAATTTAGACTGTGATCGGAAAATCAGAACTTAATGTTGCATGAAAATTGATTAATCCTTAGACTATAAGGGTCACGATCTTGATTAGTGAGCTTTAACTTTTTCTACGAGGTCCATGCAGGGACCGATAAAGTGAAAGTAGCTAGGTACTTTCATCAAGAGCTATTGATTATTTCACGATCTAATAAGAGATTCGCTGGTTTGCTTAAGAATATAATTTTTTTTATTTAAATAGATTAAGAATGTCACGCCCCGAAATCTGACCATGTGTGCCCCTCGGCCGTTTATGGTAGCTTTGTACAAAAGCACTTAATTCAAAACCAAACTATTTAGCTGGATCAATGTGTCTAAGTTCAATTATCATTTGACAAATTAATAAAATACATCATACACATGGTCCACCCTTTGGGACTATTAATAATATCATCAAACGAAATAAAGAAAATGATAGAAATATCTAAATGTCTTGATTCATAGCAGCACTTTTCATTGTTAAGATACTTGGTGGTTCCTCTACTTGTTCAGGTCCTACTCATGTTATCTTGTGGCCATCTATATATTTACTCCATCAGCGAAAAGTCCATGAGTAACCATCATGGTTCCACCGTTCAAATAAAGTACATCCAAATACAACCTTACAATTAAATTTACACTATGGATACAATAATGTTATGCAAGATGATATGATGCATCAAGTGGGCATTACTCAGTCTTCCACTTGCTTCGATTAGATCCCATCAATCGGCTCCCCCTTCCTTGTAGGGCGGACTTCCACATATTAGTGGGCTTCCAGGATGGTCCCTGGGTAACCAGGTACTTAAGTACCTACCGGTCTTCCAGAGCGATGCTCCAGGATAACAATGAATGTATGAAGCATATGACATGTCGTTGAGAGGCAACAGAAATTCATTCATCTCTCCTTTTGAGAGGCACATATATATTAGTCAATCATCTCTCCTTTTGAGAGGCACATACATATCATTCATGTCATTCCTTTCATTTAACATGTATAAGTAATAAAATATATTAGTGTATATGCATAACATCATCATAATCAATATAAGTCACACCAAGCATAGCATCACACCACAACAACTTACTTTATTCAAACGAATAAGAAACATGTTGGGATTCACTCACCTGTTGATAGTGGTCGTTACTTTGTTAATTCTGTCACATCCTGAGTAGAATTGGTCCTGAATCTACAATAAATGTAATTTATATTTATTCATCACCAATCTAGCCTTAAATATACTTATTTCAATTTGAATTATAATTTATTGAGGTTTGGTTCCTTAATGGACGGTCCAGATTCGATTATTGTGACTCACGTTTCCAAAATGAATGGCCCTTTTACTATTTTCTGATGGTACGGCCCACTTGACTGGTGGGTCATCCTATACTTGGTTACAAATTCCCCAATGGTACACTACCAAATATGGTTGATTATATTTTGCAAGGATCTTGTCGTAGGATATCCTAAAATGATCCATTTATGAGAATCCATACCGTACCTCCTCACTATTTCACTTGGCATGGCCCGCCTGGAAATCTGATTGGGCTGATTTTTTTGTCACAAAACTAATAATTCATTACTCCAGAGATTGGGTGGATCAGATTTTCCAAAGACTATACAGTGGAGCCCACAAGCTCCCAACCAGTGGACAGGTGTTGTCCCCACTGTTTGTCTTGGTATGGCCCACTGGAATATCCTATACAGGCCAATTTTGGTCCTCAACCAGAAAACTTATTTATTAAGATATTGGACAGATTAGATTTCTCAAAATGTCATTAAATGGGTCCCAAAAGTAGACATCAATCCAAAATCGGACTGCCTCAATTATATGTGTTGTTATCATTACTGTTTTAAGTGGTGTGGGCCATTTGAGATTCGGATTTATCTGATTTTTGGACCCAAGCTGTAAAACATTATAATACCACATATGGTCGGCTTGGATCTACTGATTTCATCACAATGGGGTCCACGCCTAGAATTTCTATCTTTTTAAATTTTATTTTTATTTTATAATTTTTCACCATTAGTTTTTTTCAGGTGGTGTGGCCCACTCGGACCTCAGTTTGGGTCCAAATTCAGACACTAGTCCTACAATGAGATGTAGAATTAAATGGACGGGGTGGATGCACAAAATACATCAAGGTGGGTCCCATGAGTGGGGCCCCACGTTACTCTAAAAGTGCAACGCCAGCAACTTCTTTTCTTTTCTTTTCCTTTTCTTTTCTTTTATAATTATTATTATTATTATTATTATTATTATTATTATTATTATTATTATTATTACTATATTAAAAGTTATATGTGGGGATTTACGAGAGATCTGGTCCGACCATTGGGTCGGCCACCTCATTATGGGCCCAATAATGTTTTGGAATAAAATAATTTATCATAATTAATTTAATAATTAAATAAAACAACAATAAATAAATTTTAAAGGCTATCATACATTCAATCGATGTGGCCCATCTGAAGGTCCATTCAATCTGAATTTTATGGTCCATGTATATTTTGGCCTTATGGTCATTATGACTTGTCTAGATCGATTCCTGGCCCACCCAAATGGTCCCCATCAATCACGATCACATATTCAAGGGTTAAGATAAACATAAGGTCCCTAATCCATAGGATGAACGGACGGACGATCCGACCCATTCATTGGCTGGATCTGGCCTACTTAAATTCTTATTAGTGATAAGACTCGATCCCTGGTCTTCCCTCTCGCTTAAGAAGGCTTTAACCAATCAGTCCATCTTTTCTTTTTGTTTATTAATGAAAAATTAATTCATTTAACTCTATTTTCTATCATTACAAAAATTTTAAACGACAAGAATTTCTCGGGTCGTTACAAAGAACTTATCAAGTGATTTTTTTTTTTTTTTTTTTCTAACACTCCGAATACTTTAATCGGTTTTTCAAAAGTTTTTACTGCTGGAGTTTTGTTTTAACCGTTAAAAATGTTTCTACACTTCCCTACAAAGTAGTATGTATAGTGGTGGAGTACCATTTAGGGATTCCCCTGAAACCCTAACTTCCTCCCTATATATTAAATTATATCTCAAATGAGAGCATGTGAGAAGTCCTAGACACCCATTTCCCTATAGGGTGTGAATCAAAGAAAGGAGAGAGAGAGAGAGAGAGAGAGAGAGAGAGAGAGAAGAAGAAGGAGATATCCATCTTCCTTCCCACATCATCACCATCGTTGTGTTATCCATTCTTATAGACGATTATGAAATTCATTAGCACCTACGAAAGATAATTTCTTGTGCCATCTAGATTTCTATGGTATTAGGATAGATTGGGGAGAGACCTCTTATGCTAGAAGGCTATTATCAACATCGAATCAACATACACTATCAAATTTTAATTATGATCTAACCTTTTCAAATTAAATTTTAATTTTTAAAAATTGTACATTTCGTACTTAGAACTTTGGATTGGAATTTTGTTTTAGATTTGGAGAAAATTATTACATTCCATTATACATCTTTAATAAAATTCCTTCACTACCCTTAAATCACATTCCGCTACACATCTCCAATAAAATTCCATGACCGCCCTCAATCATATATCCTCTTAAAAGCACTTCAATGTGATGATCCTAACCATTTGATTGTTGGCTAGCAAATGTTGGCTAGAAAACTAGACTCTTCATATAAATTATATTAGTTATAACATAGAAGATCTAATCATTAATTTAGATTATCTATCATATGTTGGGGGCTCACCTTTGATTGTAAATTCGCTCAAAAAATAACTTATATTGGATGATCCTAGTCATACAATCGGTGGCTAGGAAAATAAATGGTCCATATTGATTATATTAGAGTAGGTTATGTACTTGATGTGGACTTCCATCATATGGGCCCACCTTTGATTATCCATTCATCTTTAAAAAATCACTTTTTTTATGAAGATCATAATCATTTGATCAATTGCTAGGATAATGGACCATCCATATTAATTTGTAATAAAGAATGTTCAATCATTGATCTGGACCCCTTATGATGTGGCATCAACCATTGATTGACCATAAATCTCAAAAGTCACTTACATTGAATGATCTTGATCATTTGATCATGAAAAACCGAACAATCCATGAGAGAGAGAGAGAGGGAGAGATGAATAACCCGTTGAATAAAAAACCATTAAAATTTTAACCTAATTATAATCCTTACTACATATTATTATGTTTACCAAACATGGTTAACTATTTAACAATAATTAAAATTTTAAACATAGCCTATTATCCTTGTATTCAATCAGCCCTTTTGGTGAACCACCCATCAGGGGTTTGAAACTTCTAATCTGAAGAGTTTTGAGAAATCCACCATCCAAAGTACAGGGCATAGGATAAATGGTCTAGATGATCAAACGGTCGGCCCCATTTACATATAATCGTGCATTAGGTCACCAATATTAAGATTGTCCGAGGATATGCACAGAATATTTAAGTTTACAGTTTAAACTGGTGGGGCCATGCTTCAGTGATCCAGATCACTACTACCGTGTAAAACACCGGGGCTGTACTATGCCCAATGAGATTTCAGTGAGTGTCATCACACCAATGATCTAGATTAGTAAACAGTGGGCCCTTACCTTTTTTTTCATCCATTAAAGTGAGGCTCTGATGCAACTAAGGACATAATGAGGATGATCATTGTCTTCCTCAAATGATAAACACCTTAAAACCACAAAGCACTCTTTAATTTATGAGAAAATATCTGGAATCTACAAGAGAAATAAAAGAATTTTTGATAGTTTTATTGGTAGAATAATGAGTTTGGCATGCTTAAATACTATAAACAAACCATAAAATGTAATTAGAAAAAAATCTAAATGAATAAGGAAATAAATTTTAAAAAAAAATGCGTAACTTTTGTCATCTGTTGATCAAAGCATCGGTTGATCGACTTGAGTGGTCGGGCGATCGATCACTTTTGTCGATCCTTCAAAAATGGCAAAAAGTATCCAATGACCAATCTGAGTTTTTTGGATTAATTTCGATCCATTGGACTATGTTGAGTTTTGCCAATTTTTCTTAGGCTCCTTACTTCGGTTCATCCATTCTATGAATCATCAAGCTCACACATGGGAAAATGAATGGTGAGAAAATGTCTAACCAGCACTTTACATTCAATGTACACGTGTGGCCCACATAATGAGTGGGACCACTTGATTTTATGATGGCACAAACTGAATTGGAGGGCTTGCCAGAGGAGATCGCCAAAAATTGCAGTGAGAGGTGTGGTCCATCCGGGTCCATCAAATGGATGGGTAAAAGATAAATGGTCGATCGTGGGTCCAATCCAATAGGCGGATTTAGATGGTTGACTCTAGGATTTAATTACCTATGATTTGTAATCTATGATCCATCAACAAAAGGGCCCATGATTTGAACAGTTCGAATCACCCTATCGAATATTGTGTGTCATGTGCCATGGGCCATGGCCCAACATTTCAATGATCCAGATCCTTGAACCATTGGTCCCACTTTACAAGCTGAGAAACCCAAGTATACATATCTTGGGGTGAAGGATCATGCAAGTCCTAATAAAAGGCACAGGGTCATCAACGGCCGAGGTCTGTGCAGCCTGAGCCCAACCTGTTAATGATTTTACACAAACCTGCTTCAGCCCAAGCCTTTTACATAGACCAACTCCGGCTCAAGCCAGAGACCAGCGACCCAATTTTGTGCAAGATATATACAACAAAAGTACCCTTGAAACCAAAAGGGGGCCGGGCCAATGGGCTCTTAGTAGCAGCTCGAGCCATGGCCGGATCAATATATGGGTTTAAATATCAGGCCTAATATTTCAGTTGAAGAGTAGCTCCAAACGAGCCAGGCCCGAAAGCCTGATGGGCTAGCCTGGACTATTGATGGCTGTAAAATAGGCAGGGCTGCCCTTGGTCCAGACCTAGCCTAAAAGCCAAGTTCAACCCATTTATAACTGGGCCTGATGTCTTAAGGCCCAAATCCTACTCCTGAGAGACATAAATGGGCCACGCCTATAGAACAGCACATCTGTCGGCCCCAAAATCTGAAAGGCCAGGTATGAAGTACCATATGGATGAGCTGGCTTAAGAAATAAGCCTGTCGACTCCTTGTATTGGATAATGTAAATCTGGACCGTTGACAGTTTTCATAGACTGTCCATTCTCTTTGTAAGTGTGGCCCACTTGATGATTTGACTGACTTATTTTTGGGCCAAAATGACTAAATAATTGAGCCCACCTGTGCATGATTGTCTCACATGTATTTGAGATTAGCACGTGGGGCTGTTTGTGAGGCGTGTTGCACAGTGTGGCAGCATCACCAACAGACCACGCCCGAAAAATCTCCCAATGAAAGGATCTTACCCTCCAATCTTTGACATCTTCTTCCATTAAATGTGGAAGTTGGGCCATCACAGATCAACGGTTTCGATCAAACCTATATTTGTTGTGTGGGCTACAATATACAAAATAAATAAACAGCTGAACGTATTGAATAATAGTCCACACATGTGCCTTAGCTGATGGGCCAACTGGTTTGAATCCATAGGACAGCACCAAAAGGTCAGAGCCCACTTAATAAACCGCTCAAATCAAGCACGTGTGCCACATCGTGAATGTAATAAAGTGCAACTTTAGAGGTGGGCCATGCATGCATGGAGAACTATCATTGAACCATCATATGATATTAGTTGTGAGTGCATGGAACTAAAATATCAGGTCCTTCTCAACTTTTCCTAAAGAGCTCTTCCACGAACGTTCGTACGCTTCCGCACAGCTAATTTCATGTCTTATATTAGACCAAAAGGTGGCACATGCAACCCACATAGACAAAGGAAGCTGCACAAGTGGGAGAGGCAAAGGGATTGTAAAAGATGGTTATAATTTAATACTCTGGTTGAATGTGACACTTGATATACTACTAAATTTTTAACCTTTGGATTGGAAAGTCTCATCGTTCAAAAATTATATTGCCTAAGAAATCCTAACCTCTAATTAATAGACACCAATGGAATTTTTTTTTTATTCTTGTTACTATGGTAATTTTTGTTCTTCTAAAATTCCATTTTTTACCTGCAAGCGTGCAATTTCTCGTGAATGGGTAGACGCAACTCACTATATGAGTCAGTTGACCTCGGATGGCTTGTTATAGCTCGTGCATTCCGTAATAATACCCGGATCAAAAGTTATGATTGATTTATGGTTTATACTATAACTCTAATGAATACACTTTAACCTATAATTTCTCATCATGCCCTACCTTAGATTAGGCCTGAATCTAATAGACTACGTCAGTTTCTATTTAGGCTTCTTTTGGTCCATCTATGTTAAGAATAGGCCTATGGCCTATTCTACATCATTTTTTTTTCAATTGAACTATAGAAGAGCATCCGTCCAACAATTATTTAGATCATTAGGCTGGTATAATGTCTAAAAGGCCCACAATTTAATTTGTTGAGTTTCAGTTTCTCCCATACCAAGTGTAGAATATCACATAGGCTACTTATCAACCATCATGCTCTTTTAAAATATCTAAGGTTTCTTTTTATCTGTTTTAAAAACAGATAGGTTTAGGAAAGAGGATTTATTTTATAATTACTTAAATGTTCTTATCTTTGTTTAAAATTATATAAAAAGAAAAATGAATGAAAAAACGTATAGATATCATTGAAAAGCTCACAAAGGGAATTTGTACACGAGAGAGCATGTTCAGTACATGTGCTAGAAGAGGGCGGATGCTAAGTTCAGAGATCTTCAATTCAATAAAATATTACACAGGCGTCCAATAATAACGCATTGTTGTAACAATCCATGAAAGAAAACTAACAGCCTCGAGTTTTTGTCCCCTCTCTCCTTTCTCTTATTATACAGAGGATTTGCTAAGCCTGGTCGTGTAATCCTGCCAGCCACATGAAAGAAATGCATTTAATACAAAGGAAGGATTCGTGAGTGAGATACTAGCTTTCCATCAGGTGGGCCATATCGTTTACATCATTTGGCATAAAAATCAAGCTGACTTATCCTTCAATGGACAACATTAATTGAACAAAATGGACAGTTGCTTAAGACCGATTTTTCTAGCTATCCATTTATTTTATGTGCTTGGCAAGCATAAGGAGTGAAAGATACTAAATTGTGGGTCAAAATATTTACATAGTGTAGCCCACTTAATGAAAGTGATGTAGGGAAGAGCATGGAAAAGTGAAGAGAAAGATCGGCGTGTTCACCTAGTAATTAAAATCTTGAATTCACAAGAAAAAAGAAATCAAATTTAAATATTTTTTATTGAATAATGTCTAATGTATATGATTTTTCAATTATATCACTAATAAAGAAAAATAAAATTCTAATTTAAAATATTAAAATTTCAACCCTAATAAGAGTCTTAATTCAAATAGAATAGAACTTTCCTCAAATGGTAAATTTTTCCAGAAAAAGAAAGTTGTAGATTAACATTCTTTAAGATTTTGGCATAATTACAATCAATTTCTAATGAAATAGAAATTTAAAACTCTAAAACTAAGAAAATACAATAAAAGTAATTTTTTTTTTCTAAAATTGAAAGTTTGAACTGGAAGCATGAGTTTTCTCTAGAAACAATTGGACACACCCTACTTTATGGGTTGGTTAACTTTGAATAACCTCCTGCCCAATCAAAAGTTATGACTAATTTATGGTTTCTATTTCAAAAAGTCAATTCTACCTATCTAGAATGAATTTCTTTAAAGTAGATACACTTGGCATGAGGCTCAAGTACATCATACCCTGAGTAGGTTTGAGCTTGGATTTGATGAACTACTTCCACTTTTAGTTAGTGTTCTTTTGGTCTAACATGCTAAGAATGCATATATACCACTTCCTTATATTATATAGTTAGGGTTGGCGTGGACAGAACATGGCTCCAAACTCTTGTGGGTAAGCCACAGCTCAAGATCCACACCAGTCCAACAATCCTAGACATTAGATCAATGTAGTCTAGCTATAGAATGAAACCCATGTGCTATTTTTGTTTTAGCAACCAATACCCAGGCCACACGTACATCAGAAAACTTGGTAAGATCATCACATCACACAAGATGAAAGGCCATATCACGTCCACACGTGTGTGCCATGGAGATCTTTGCAGACACCCAAATAAGGTGGTCCAATGACCAAACCAGAGGGGACCACAACTAAGTCCAGTTTGCTTTTCTCTCAAAAGAGGGTCCACGATCGTAAGTGGCTCTCTTTCCAAAGGAATCTTGCCTACTTCTTTTGCCAAAAGGAAACGCCCCATTCATAGAATTCTATTCATAATCAGCAAAGGGCAGCTATCGTAGCATGAGAGGTTGGAAGGGTGTAGGAAAGCTGGCCACACAACTACTAAGAATGCATTAGAATTCAAAGGCCACTCACATCCACACATACACATCAAAGTCACTACCAGTACTACAGCCTCATGCATGCTTTCTTTTCTCCTCCCTTTACAGCCCCCTGTCTATTTCTACGGACCAGATTCGTCCACGAAACCTGTATGTTGTAAGAAGTGTATGGAACACCCGAGCTCTGTGGGCCCACCTTGATGTGCATGTGAAATCCGCACCGTCCATCAGTTTCAAAATCTCGTGTTTATAGGACATATCAGTGATCATCTTGATTGGAAACTCACGTGGGCTACGCCATGGGATCAATGAGAAATCATGCCAAAACTATAAATTCACTGTGTGACTTAGCTGAGTTTTGGGTCAGACTGATTTTTGGATTCTTTTTTCATCCTAGTGGGTTTCAGCTGATGAACGGGTTGGATGTCATATAAACAACACGATGGCCCTTGGAAGGTTCCTATGGTGGGTGTCCTCATCCCCACCGTTCCCCTCTGGTTTGACCCACCTGAGTTCTCGATGGGTGTGATTTTTTGGTTTCAGTCCCAGTACCTAACGTGAGGTTCCGCAATGGATGAATGGAGAGGATGTCACACAGACATCACGGTGGGCCCACAAAACTCAGGTGTTGCACGCTTCTCTTACTATACCGTCCAATTTCTACAGTGTAAAGGTTACTCTAATGTCCAATCCAGGCCGTTCATCCCATGGGTCCACACATCCATGTATCATGGCTCGAACATGCGGCTGATGCGGTGATCGGGCTGGGCCACTGGTGTGGTATGTCTAAAAAATGGATGGCTGAAAAATGACCAGAGGTCCACATTTGACGCACGTGTATGAGCCACCTGATGAATGAACAAGTTTGACTGCACATACGTGGTTGGACCTACCATCCTTGATCTCCAGCAACTGGCAAGACTAGCACGGACGCCGCGTCGGTGGATCCCTCATTGTGGGGCCCACCGTGAAGCATAGGACTTACATCCACACCGTCCATCAGTTTTGACAGATCATTTTAGTACATGATCACAAAAATAAAGCAGATGGTATTTCAGGTGGACCATAACACAGGAAATAGTGGTGTTTGACCATTAAAAGCTTCTCATGGGCCACAAAAGTTTTGGATCAAGATGATATTTCTGTTGTCCCTTCGTCCAGGTCTTTGTGACCTTATCAATAGGTTGGATGGCAAATAAACATTCCGGTGGCTCCCAAGAAGTTTTTAATGGTGGATATTCAATCACCACTGTTTCCTGTGTGTGGTCCACCTGAGATTTGGATCTTCTTCATTTTGGTATCATTCTCTAAAATTTTCTTTAAAAAGGATGGACAGAGGGTATGTACGGAAAATACATCATGGTGGGCCCCACAGTCCGGGATCCACCGAAGCCGCGTCCGACTAGAACACATCCCCGCTAACTGCTATAGCATATATCGGGCTTCGGCCTTTGGATATGGTATCATATTATAATGATCCAAACCGTTTATATGATGGGCCTCACCAAAGATGGAAGATAACTGAAAACCCTATTGAATTGAATTATCTTAACCCTTTGATCATTAAAATATTTTGATCACCGTCCATTTTGTATGGAAAAAATCTCATATGATCAAACGATTGAAAATATTCCAATCCAAGAGTTTTTATTCTTTATGTGAGGACCATCGTATAAACGGTTTGGATCATTTGAAAGATGAAATCCAAATGCTAAACTCGTGACGTATCTTGTATCGATACCTAAAGATGTATTCTACCTACCAAACCCATACCTAACAAAGTTTCCTCCACCCGCTCTGCCAATGGTATGGTCTCGGGTTCTGAAAGTTTGTAGGGTGATGTTCGGACTTTCAATTTGTCTCAGTGGGGTCCACTGATCAATCATCCAAACCGTTAATATGTGGGGCCTACTATAGGTGTCCTCTAAACGAAATTTTTAAGAGGAAAACAGAAATATCCTTTAATTGACGGCCGACTAATAAGCAGTTAAGAAGAAAATGCACCAACGGTTCACATCAAACAAAGAAAGGAACCACATATTCTACAGCTACGATCTTTGAATCTGTGGGATTTTTGGTCCATGGGAATCAGCGTGAAGGCCCATCACATAAATGATTTCCATCAATGAATTATGGGCCCCACTTGAACAAAATGAAAATCGACAATGTACAACACAATCTACTGTTCCAAGCAAGTTAATGTCACTCGCGCGCTTGAGAACTATGTTTACCAATCAAAGGGCGTGTCACGTGTGGGCACATTTTCTCGCACGCTTGATTTTATTGATACCATGTTTGACAAATACACCCTTATTTCTTACTTTTGGCAGTACAATAATACAAAGCTATAGTTCAGGATTTACCATGAACTTCCCAAAGTGATTCGTAGCTTCCTAATATGCATTGAGAGTCTGTGCGCACATATCATCCACCAATAAATAAATGGTGGTGGGAATCTCAACTCACATTTCAAAATGGACTTTTCAAACTTCAAAATTTGAAATAAAATTTTTATAGCTTCCCACTAAGGATGTCGACGGCTGGGCTTGGACCATGCTGAGGTCTGTGCCCGGGTTTGAGTTTGGCCACTTGTATGCAAGATCCGGGCCGTTCATTAGGTCCACACCATCATGCATGATATATTATAATAGTGCCCTCACAATCTTAGGTGGGCTGGCCTTCTAGTTACAGCCTTATCCTGGCTTGGTTAATAAATGGACTTAAATTCTAAACCCGCCGGCCTAGTATCTGGCCCAATTCCTGCAGGAACGGGCCAAGCCCAAAGCCCAACACAAATCTCGTTCAGTTTATTTCTCGCGAAATCACGATATTTTAAAAAATTCGGCTGTATTTTTCTCATCGATTCTAAGGAACGACAAATGTCTGTAGTTAGTGTGTACAGTACTCTCAGTGCTCTCTGTGCGCACTTTTTATACGCCTACGATGGATTTTTTTTTTTTCTTTTCACAAGCGCACCCCACACACCCACACGTACGCACAACCCTGCACTCACACGGTAGCAGGATTTCACCACTTATGGGTACTTGAACTCCAAACCTTGTGTTGAAACTTCAAAGATTTATGATGGATGGTTTCAAATAATCACATCGTTCTGGCCATTTTAGGCATCTTTCCATAATTTGGAAAACATACTGATGAAATGAAAATGGATCAAATAACCTATCAGTGTCATTTTTCTTGGTTACCAATGATATGTACATGTGCCACGTTTAATAGGATAATTAAGATTTTGATGGTTAGATTCTGATCTTTTTTTAACCCTCGAAACCTTTTATACATTAGGCCTCATGGTGGATTTCTTTTTTGTTAGTACACCCACTCCCTTGATAGTCACAACACAATGTTAGCCACCATCCCTTGGGAATCGATACCAAGGCCTCAAGTCCTCACCGTGGATTGGACAATAAAAGAAGCTTTGAGATTGAAATGAGACCATTCATGTTCAAAGAAAAAGAATCAAATGATCAAACATCCAGATATATTCCAAATTAAGCTTTTTTAATTTTTTGGAAATCACCATCCAAGATTAGTCTCATCACATAAACGGTCATGATTATTGAAAAATGATCTAAGATCAAAGGACTATAGGCCATTGGTGGGTATGAACTATAGCAAACCTCCATTTTGACAATGACCCAAGCCTAGGTAAGTCAAGTAACATGACAGAGGTTTGCCTACAATATATCACTACCCGCTGTCACAAGATGTGCCAGGGCCACAGTCATATTTTAATGATCCATACTGTTAATTTCACGGGCCATTAATCAAAAGTTTGTGATCTTCTAATCTTGAAATATTTGAGACAGCACCACGAGTTGCACAACTTGTTAGATCAACGGTTTGAATTACAAATTAAATATAACCTCAGATCCAATGGCTATAGTCTGTGTATGGCACCAATACATATGCATTCCTTGCAGCAAACCAACACCCTTATCCATAGCTAAGTGGTTGACCTTGCGAAGATAACCTAGTTTCAATGCTGAAGTCTTGGTATCGATTCGCAAGTAGGGTTGGTCTACTGAGTGTTAAATAAACATTACGGTAGGCTGTAGGAAAATTTTAATGGTGATTGCCTTGGGAAAATTTTAATGGTGGTTGTTCAATCACCACTTTTTACTGTCGTTGGCTTAGTGGGTGTTAAATATTATGGTGGCCTTAGAAAAATTTTAATGGTAGTTACCTTGGGAAAATTTTAATGGTGGTCGTTCAATCACCACTTTGTCCTACGATTGGCTTAGTGGGTGTTAAATAAACATTACAATGGGCCGTTGGAAAATTTTAATGGTGGGCGTTCAATCACCATTTTTCCTGTGGTGTGGTCTACTTGAGATTTGGATCTGCTTGAGTTTTTACACCACGTCCTAAAATTGGCTGAACCCCCGGGGGAGCATGTCCACGTACGCTTTTTCTCCATTCATCACACGTGCCACCTACTCCGGTAGATTTCAAAAAGAGTGAATGGAAAAGCATGAAAACGACCAAAGCAGATATAATTGCTGTACGTAAAATTTCCTTTTAGGGTCAGCTGGTAAATATCCTAAGACGGTGAAGGCCAACCTAACTATTTTTGTTAACGTGGCACGTGCCATGCATGTGGAAAGCATACGGCAAATCACATTCTCAGCAATTCCTCAGTACGGGAATTTCTAGGAAGTTTCAAGATTTGATGTCTTTCTCCTTATGTCAGCGGGAAAATCTCACTGAAAATGAAAAATATACCGATTATAAATTAGAAAATAATTTAACAAATTAAATATAAGTGAAAATGAATAATTTAAAATTTTAAATATTTTTTCTTCGTAATCATGATAATTTAGCCACAAAATGCTAAAAATTAAAACTCAACAAGATTTTGCAAATCACGCGACATTATCGCAATAATATCATTCGATGCATGTTGTGTGATTTTCAAAATCTCAATAATATTTGTGAAAAGGGAGTTAAGAGAGCGTTTGGAAGACATAAAAAGTTGAGCAATTGTGCAATGGGTGCAGACGGCTTTATATTATTAAATTACCTAAATACTTTTTATTTTCTTCAAAACCTTTCTCATGTCCTTTAATAATGCATTGTTTTACCTAATCCTTCTTTTTTTCCCAGGGAATTCTCATTGAATATGGTAGCGAGTTGTTCTTGAGTTGGACCATAACATGCATTTTTCACCAATGTACTAAAATTTGCCCACTCATACACTGGGAATATGGAATGCGAGCGTGACCATTCAAATAACAATCCTTAATTTGGATGCAACATGGTGATTATAAAAAACCAATATGAGTTTATCTTAATCAAACCATCATCAATTGAGTGGTCACGAACATCTAATTAGTGTAAGTTCTACAATGGGTCCCACGGTCGGTGCATATGGGCGATTGGGCAAGCTTTTATGCGACGCATATAATGGTCCAATCATCAAATAGCCACACCATAGAAAACTGATCTAATCAAGGACCCATTATAGAAAGTTAATATCATTTGCCTGCCAATTCCTAAACAAGTGGGCGGGAAATGATACAGTACGTTGTGTTGTACCATAATAGGGTAGTGTACCAATCAACAACGGGTAAGTGGATCAGATTGCCCTGCAGCATTAAGCTTTACAAGGGCCTACTATAATATATGAGATATATCCACTCCATTCACCTATTTTTTTCTATTTTAGGGAATGAGCATAGACAGGACGAAGATCCTAAGCTCATGTGAACCACACTACCGAGACCAATGGAAATTGGACATCCTGATAAAAACTTCTTGAGGCCTACAAAAGTTTTAGATCAAGTTGATACTTGTGTTTTCCATTCATCTAGGTCAGAGTCACCTTATCACCTTATGAGCAAGTTGTACGAAAAATAAATGTCAAAATGGTCCTGTAAAGGTTTCAGTAGTGGTTGTAATTATTCACTTTAGATTAAATCTGCCTTAAAATTAGTTGATGAAAGGACAAACACTAAAGACATAACACATACATCAAGGTCGGCCCCATAAAGTTTAGGGCTGCAGGAACCACAGGCAATTTGTGTCTAGAGCAAATGTCATATAAACGGAGTTTGCAAGGTGTGGATTTGGCAATCATGGCTTTTGTGGGATTTTTTTTTTTTTTTTTTTAATTTTAGATATGCTATTCCGGGGTTAATTTATTAAGAATAGGACTACATATTTCTATTCCCTTCACATTAACATCTAAATCCCATATATAACAAACGTTTGTACGAGTTTTTGAGAACCATTTAAATTACTACTTGATTTAAATGGATCTAAAAAATTCGAGATGCATCCTTTTAAAAGTTTTCAAGATTTCGTTTGAAGGATTTCAAATATCACATGGCATGTGCATGCTATGGCTGGTAGTGTCTTTTATTGCCATACAACATGACTTACCACATCATTTGCCCATGGTGCAAGAAGGTTAATTCTGCTAAAATAATCAGTTGTTACACTTCTGCCAAATAACTATAAAACAGATTTCTATTTCTAAACTAGTAAAATTAGATCTGCAAGACGAATAACATATAGCTAGGATAAAGCTAAAGAGGATGAAGAATTCATCCCCACCTAAGTTTCACAATCCAACGATGATCAACCATGGGGTACCCCAAATATTCAACATGTAGATTAACTTGGGTGGACACCAAGACCAATAAACAACTAGCTTATATATATACACCAATGATTCGGTGCATTCACTGTACATTTTATTAAGGGGAAAGAAAAATGGATGCATGGTTGGTATTTTTCCTACCATACCAAGTGCCTATAATTGTGCCCATCAAAACCATCAAACGTTGAATGGTGGAAAGCAAAGGATGGCAAGAGCCCAAATCAACCTTCCCCTTAGCTTTCTTTAAAAAAGTAAAGGAAAATAAATAAATAAAAAGTAGAGTGCATGTGATGAATAGCACAAACACAAGCTCACCTTTTCTCTCCCTATTTAAACCAGCCTACTGCATTGCTCTCTGTTCAGTCGGATGAAGATCTTCCTAATCTTTTCTCCTCTCTCTCTCCTCTAAACTTTTCCCAAATTCCTCTCCAAAAACCATCTCAAAAACAAACCAAAGTCGCCCACAAAACCCACCTCCAAAAAGCTTCTAAAACCACCCCACAACTCAACTTCCGAAAATACCCCTCGTGCCCACCTTTAATCATTGCCAGAATTCCCAAACTACCCCTACAGCCCCACCAACCACAACCCAAACTCCCAAACTGCCCCTACCTGCAACCCAATTCTGCCATGGATCCCATCAAGAATGAGAAGCTTCAAGCAATGAACAGATACAAGAAAACCCACTTCCTCCAAACCCTATTCCAATACTTTATAACAGTTCTAGTCCTCAGCATGGGCTTCTCCAAGGTCAGTTGGATCCCATCCTCCTTATTTTCATCCATGAAGATCTTCTTCTCCGTCTCTCTGCCGAACATCGGTGCATTTATCGTTGATCCCAAGTGCCTGTTCGTTGTCTGCAACGTCATCGTAATCTTCCTCATCAGCGAGTCCAAGCTCTCGTGCCCGTCCTCCCCCTCTCCGGACATATACGACGAGTATGTTCGGCGGAGCCAGAGCCTTCGAAGGCAGTCTACCATTCGAGAGGAGAAGGAGAAGAGATTGGAGGTATGCTCAAATATTGGAGATGAGGAAATTGTCAAACATGTAATAGTAGAAGAAAACCAAAAAGAGAAAGGAGAAGAGAAAGAAGAAGAAGAAGAAGAAGAGAAGAAAGAGAAAGGAGGAGAAGAGAAAGAAGAAGAAGAAGAAGAGAAGAAAGAGAGAGGAGAAGAAGAGAAAGAAGAAGAAGAGAAGAAAGAGAAAGGAGGAGAAGAGGAAGAAGAAGAAGAGAAGAAAGAGGAAGGAGAGATTGGAACTGAAGCTGATGAACTGTACAAAAGGGTTGAAGATTTCATTTCAAGGGTGAAAAAGGAAAGGATGCTTGAAGCCAGTTTGCTTCTTTGTAGTGGCTGAAGAAAGAAAACAAGAACTAATGTAATAGAATTGAAATAAAAAAAGTAACATTAGAGATAGAAACTAAGGTTTTTATTTTTTATTTTAGGTAGGTTTAGAAAAACAAATATAAGATTAGATTCTTTTTTTTTCTTTCTTTCTTTCTTTTCTTCTCTGCTCAGTGCATATGAGATCTGTGTACAAATACCAGAAGTTCTATGTACATTTAGAGCCTTAGCAAAAAGAGAGGGAAAAAATTTTAAAATTTGGGTTTTTCTCTGCTGGAGATGATGGAAGATAAATGGACCAATCATTGAGATTAGATCATCCATCATGTGGGTCCCACCTATGATTATCCATCCACCTCAAAAGACCACTATTATTGGACAATCCTGGTTGTCTAATTAATGAATTTGGATAATGGCTGCATGGAAATGGTTCCATCGTTGATATGTTCTTTTCATCAGTTGATCAGCTACACTAAGTTAGATGTTCCAGCAAAAAGCCAGGTCCTTTCACACCTCAAGGAGTTAATTAAAAATAAAAAAAAAAACAAGGTGAAAAATAAAATATTGAGCTTTTTACAACAAAATTCCTCTCAAATAGATTTCACCAAATGGTGGGAATCGGATTGCGTGAGGAGTAACTCCGCACGCTCTTATCATGCATAGTAAACTCAGTTGGGCCCACCTAGAATGTATGTGCTTTATCTATTCCGTCCATATGTTTTTTAAGCTCATTTCAGTGGTTGAGCCCAAAATTTAAGCATATCCAAATCTCAAGTGGACCATGCCACGGGAAACAGTGGGAATAATGATTTTCACCGTTGAAATATTCCGAGGCCCTACAGTAATGTTTATTTGTCATCCTACCTGTTCATAAGATCACATGGATATGGATGAAGGGAAAACACAAATATCAGCTTGATCCAAAACTTCTGTGTCCTCCGAGAAATTTTCAATGGTAGACATTTAGTTCACACTTTTCTTGTGGTGTGATCCACTTTAGATTTTTATATGCTTCATTTTTTGGCACCATACCTAAAATTTTTTTAAAATGGATGGACGGAGTGGATAAAATTCTTAAATCACTGTGGGCCCCATAGAGTTTACTCCGCACGCTAGCGTTCGGAGTTACTCAGTACGCAATCCGCTTTTGTGTCTCCAGTCACCCGCATTTTACGGCGAGGAGAAAGTACATTACTACCCTCCTTAGCTTTTTCCCTATAATAAAGTAAAATGAAAGTTGCGGGGCCCACATACGTGATATGTGTCTCACATCCCATCCATCCAACACATGCACACCAACATTATTATTTGATGAACCAAAATAGGGTGGATGCGATTTTAAGGTGGGCCACTCTATAAGTACACCATTCAAAATATCCTAATCCAAGTGTAGCCCATGTTATAATCTGATTTGTGTTTTGACCATTTCCAGGTGCACACGTGTTGGATGTCATACACCTACCACTTGGCCCCACAAGTACTTTCGAGCTTTGCTATTTTTAAAGAAAAAAAGTTAAATAGGGCCATTTTTGTAATTTCATCCCTCAAAAAGCCCTTCCACTTAATTTTAAAATATTTTTAACCACTAAGTTTCCTCAAAGATTTTTAACCACCAACTTATTTTATCAATTGTGACCCACCTGAAAGGTGAATTGGCTGATTTTTTTTTTCAGAAGATCTAAGCAATATTTCTAAACTTATGGAAAACTCATGTCTGACAGAGGTGTTTCATATATATTTTCCCTGGATGAGGGGAAAGTACAAAGTTCGTATTGATCCAAAACTTTTGTGGAATATTGGTCATTCACCACTATTTCCAGTGGTGTGGTCCACCTGAGATTTGGATCTTCTTAAGTTTTGGGATCGCATCCTAACATGAGCTGGAAAAACTGATGGACGGCGTGGATATAAAAAAATTCATCAAGGTGGGCCCACAATGTCAGGGTAACACCCACATTAGTGTAACGTGGGTAACACTTAATCTACGCTCCCAATCAAATCCCGCCGTGTCATTGTTGTCAGCCTATCCGATCTGCATCCCATGGTCACAGTATCCTAGCCGTCCACCAAGTGCGTGTCAGCGTGTAGATTATCTTGCCAAAAAGGAAAGGTGGTTCAATCTTCCATGATATTAGAAATAGGTGTGTGTTAGAAAATTTCAACAGAGTATTTCCTGACCGTAAATTTGTTTAGTAAATTGCCACCCACCTGATTACTGGGTGATCTTATTTTTATTTAGTGGGACCCTCTAATGGATGGATTGGATCTCCCACCTATATGCCATAGGGGCACGTGTGGCGCGTGCATGACCTGTCTTCTACTCTATCAAGATCTTCTTGACATTACCAACAGGTTGCTTTTAATATAAACATTAATAAAACATTACTGTGGGACCTTTGAAATTTTTAATGGTGAGTCACTCAATCACCACTGTTTCCTGTGGTGTGGTCCACCTGAGACTTGTATCTACACAATTTTTGATACACCATCCTAAAATGGTCTGTAGAAACGGATGGACAGCGTAGATATACAGAAAATCATGACGGTGGCCTCCAAGAATATTTTTGGTATACCATCCTAAAATCGTCTTAGAAACGGATGGACTGCGTAGATATACGGAAAATCATCAAGGTGGGCCTCCAAGATATACAGACCAAGATATGGATGGAAAGAAAACATGAATATTAACTTGATCCAAAACTTCTGTGCCCCCAATAAGTTTTCAACAGTGAGCATTCAAACCCAACTGCTTCCTTTGGTGTGATCCACTTGAGATTTGGATCTCTTATTTTTTGGCTTATGCCCTAAAATGATCTCACAAAAATGAATGGACGGCGTAGATATAACATATATATATCGTGGCAGCAACACGCAATCCACTTCCAGGTTGCGAAGAGATGATGATGATGATGATGATGATGATTTATGAGTTCCGGAGTCTAACCGGTTGGACCAAAGGTTACTATCCAGCCAGTAAATAACTTTCAACCATTTATGTGCATGTGACAGGTGGCACCCAGCCCGACGGATAGAAAGGATGCATCATGAAGACCTTATGCAAAGATCGATCGGCTGCATCCATTCATCAGGTGGGCCATACCATATAAAATGGGTACGGCTAGACCTTGTTATTTATGAGCAGCCATACCAGTTTAACTTATGGTCTAACCTATAAGACGTGAAACTTTCCCCAAGAATGACCTGAACAAAACCACAATGACAAACTGCAAGAGGGAATACTCCCATCCTGGCCAACATCGTTAATGTGGACGGTCAAGGACAATCACATGAGTGACTACGATAAAAGGATAAAAAGAACGTAGGTTAGAAATTTTAATCTAAAGGTCTAGCTAGCAGGCATTATATATATATATGACGATGCTCACCTGGGCACTTCTCGTGAGAGACACTCATGAGCACTTTTTCATGGTTCACCGCACGTGATGTGAGCTCAAAATCTGAGCTGTCCATGTGATGCAGCACCCCAAAAAATCTTTAGGGCCCATCTTTCAATTTGATTCAAAACTTTGGTGGGCCATGAAAGAAGGAAACAGTTTCCTCCCTTGATTTGCCTCTTGCTTTCTGCTGCGGCCCACCAAAGTTTTGGATCAGATTGAAAAATGGGCCCTAAGAGTTTTTTTGGGTGCTGCATCACATGGACGGGTCAGATTTTGAGCTCACATCACGTGCGATGAGCCATGAAAAAGTGCTCATGAGTGTCTCTCACCAGAAGTGCCCAAGTGAGCATTCCTCATATATATATATATATATATATATATATATATATATATATATATATATATATATATATATATATATATATATATATATATATAGTACTATGAGGTCCACCTCATGGGAGCTTCCCATGAGGTCGAGCTCTATGGCCCCACTGTGATGTGTATCAGACATCTACTTCGTCAATCAGATGCACCATTCCATGGTGAGCCACGAGCCTAAAATTTAGCCCAATCCATGACTTAGGTGGGCCACACCACATACAACAGTTGAGAGTGGCTACTCACTCATTGAAACCCTCTGTAATTGTTTATAAGGTCCACAGAGACTAGCTCAGACTTCTAGCCCATCCATTGTGTGTGCCCCACTTAGATGAGGGGTCACAACAAGTTTCGGCCATATCCAAAACTCAAGTAGGCCCCACCAAGTACTTTTAGACATTTTAGTATGTTTTTACATAGTTTTAAATTGGGTGACCCATCTGAGTTTAGTATACGGCTAATATTTGGGATATCCCATAACCTAGAGGGGACCCACCAAATGCATGGCGTGGATGTCTGAGACACATCATAGTGGGGCCCACAGAGCTTGAGGTCGACCTCATAGTACCATTTCCCTATATATATATATATATATATATATATAGAGAGAGAGAGAGAGAGAGAGAGAGAGAGAGAGAGAGAGATGCTAGCCTCCTTGTACTTTCCCACCCATCTCACCTGATATGAACCCAAAATCTAAACCATTCACATGATGCAGCACCCTAAGAAAACCCCAAGGCCCAACTTTTACCTTGATATGGAACTTTGGTGGGCCATAGCAAAAGGAAATAGTTTCCTCCCATGATTTTTCTCTCTCTTTGAAGAGATGGCCCACCAAAGTTTTGGATCAAGGTAAAAGTTGTGCCTTGGGGATTTCTTGGAGTGCTGCATCATGTGAACAGTTTAGATTTTGGGTTCATATCAGGTGAGATGAGTTCACAAAAAGTGTCCATGAGTTCCCATGAGAACAGGTGAGCATTCCTGTGCGTGTGTTGATGTTGTTGTTAGAATGCTAATGGTAAACTCTACATGCTAGCGGGTCTTTACTCATGCCTCTATAGTAAACTCACCAGAGTTTCAACATGGTGTCATGGGTTGGAGGAGGTATTGTGGTGAAATCCCAATGTGGCGTGAGTGCATAGTGTATGTGGTGAGTGTGTGTAACGGAAAAAAAAAAAACACTCTACATGCTAGCCACTTCCAAGGGCTGTTGGCCCCTAAATAATTTTCCAAAATAATATCATTTTAGGTTTCATTTTGATTTTTATATTAAGATTTAATATTTTTGTTAAGTTATGGTTTTTGAACCAATTTAGAAGTTGTTTATAATTTTTATTAAATTTGCTATTTCTAGGAAGTTTACCATTTCAAAAAACATGAATTTATGGTGTAGAGCTTATATAAAATATCTAAACAGCCAGTTTTAGAATTTATTCATTTTTCTATACTATTTTCTCTTTAATAATATATATATATATATATATATATATATATATATATATATATATATATAACCTTGTGTATTCAAAGATCCCTGTGAATTCGAGATTTATCATAGAGGAAGAAGGCGGTAATCTCTTCCTCCCTCTTTTCGCCAGCATCTACTATGCTGGTTGGTATCAGAGCAAGGACGTCTGTCGTGTACACGAGCTGCCTTGTACTTAGAACATGTGCTAAACAAAGCTCATTTCTGCTTTTGTATTTTGTATTCACATTGTCGTTGAACCACAACAAAGCTGTGTGTCGGTCCTGTCCTAACAATATATAGGTATAGGAAATGATGATGATGATTTACGAATTTTGAAGTCCGAACCGTTGGACCGTAGGTTACCGTCTAGCTAATAAGTAACTTTCAACCGTTCACGTGCATGTGGCATGTGACATCCAGCCCAACGGATAGGTAGGATGCATCATGAGGACTACCTTGTTCAAAGATCAGCTGCATCCATTCATTAGTTGGGCCACACCATATAAAAGAGGTAAGGCTAGACCTTGTTATTTACGAGTGTCCATGCATTGTTTTATATGCAAGATCAATTTAGTTACTTTTGATTTGTATGTCAAGATGTGAGGTTTGGAGAGTTATGGGGTAGCTTCAATCCCTTACTTAACCCAAGGGAAAGAATTTGAATCAATTTAAAAGTTGTTTATAAGTTTTAATATACTTACTATTTTCATGAAAGTTATGAATGTAGAGTCCGCTTATTATATGCTACTCGGTGTCAGAACAGGGGCACGTGGGGTGTGCACGAGCGGCCTTGTACTTTGAACGTGAGCTGATCAAGCTCATTTATACTTTTAGATTTTGCATTCACTTCATTGTTGAAAGGCATGAAAGCAGCGTGTCAATTTGATGTTGAGCAATAACCCGCTGATGAAGAGCATGGATCAAGCACATTTCTATACATGGATAGAAAAAAGATCAAGAAAAAGTGACTAGAAATTGAGCAAATTTCGATCGCCTTACAGATTCTTGATAGATTACCAGGACGAATCTGGTATGTCACCCAAAGATTTATCTAGATCACAGGGCTGAAACTCTCTAGACGATTTTTGCCAGTTTCAGCCAATCGACCGATCATGTCGGCCAGTCGACGTATCAGATCGATAGGTTGTTGGGTCCGACAAATTTGCACGAACTTGTGCAATTTTTCTGATTTAATTTCCTTATTGAATGAAGAATTTTTTAATGCGTATCTAGGGTTTGTTAGGGTTATTTATGTTTGTTGTTAAACATCTCTCTTCATATTATTAATCAAAACTTTAATTTATTCAATTTTGTCTCATGGATTCGAGATTTTCCCTTGTAGATATGAGAAAGCTCCATTGAGGATTCCGGAGAGCTCCATGGATTTAGAGTAGTTATCCTATTAGAAAGACGGTGATTGACCTCATCACATCCCTCCCAGCGTCAATTGGTATTAGAGCGAGGACTCGCCTCGGGTCGATATCTCTTCAGGGATCTATTCTCTCAAAGTGGAGGCTTGCAGGACGACGCTTAAGACTTTTTGATGGAAAAATCGGCAAGCTATAAAAGGGTTGCAAGCTGCCTTCGACCGCAAAGCGGAGGCCATATAACTCCGTGTTCCTAGTGAAATTCTACTTTCGAGATCCGTTGAATTTTACAATTGGGTGGATCGGAAAGATCGATCATACAGGAGACCGATATATATCTCTAGCTTTAATGGCCTGAGCTGCATCGATCAATGAATGACTCTTTGAAGTCGAACGCTTTTTCAACTACAAGCAGATTCCTGATGAGATAATAATTCCAATCGTGGCATACCATCTGAAGGACAGTGCTGCGATTTGGTGGGAGTTTATTCAGAGCTTTCAGACGTAAGAGATGAAGACGTCAATCCGCAAGTGGTTGCGAATGAAACGACGATTATTATCACGATTTTTATACGATGATAAATGTTTGGTTGAGATGGAGTCGCGATACATCCTCACCCCCATCATCAACGCATATGTCGTCTCTGCGGAAACAAAAAGCCAACCTGAAACTTTTAAAGTGGAGGGGTGATCTTCCATAACTGTCCAAGATTTCGCCAAGGGAACTAATGATGGTGCATTGGACCCAGATGAGTGTAATGAAGAATCGGATCGCGCGTATAAAGCAAAGCCGATGGATGGTGGGCCTCAAGAAAATCAGGCATGTTTTGTGTCAAAGGATGCGAGATTGTCTCCTATTGAGATGCTTCATTCATCCGTACAGGAGGAATCGGTTAAGGAGAATGAATATGTGGTCAATTAGATCTCTACTGCAAATTTGGTGCTACCATAAGTTGATGAGAAGGCCATCAATCTGAATGATGATCTAAGTTCAGATAGCCTCATTACTGAAATTTTCATACCACTGGAGATTGTGGATAATGCATTAGTTTTGGATGTGGATAATACAAGTTCAAATAATGTCTTTGAAATACAACCCAACACCATCTCAGAGGTTGTTCACAATTCTAAGGAGGTGAAGAAGACCAATACTTCCGTCATAGAGGACAAGGAAGACGAGTTTGAAAATATTCCAAACATTGTGGAGTTAGCTTTGACAGAATCCGTGAACTTCCCAAGAGACGTCACGCCAACATTGCCGTAATTCGAGGCGATCGTGGTCCCCGAACTTTCTGATGATTTGTTCTTTGTGCAGGATATTGCTCTTTCTCATATTGAACCAATCTTCGACAACACGAAGAATCCTTCTATCGACCTAGCCCCAATCTGAGATGAAATCAAAGAACTTTATTATCATTCACCAGGAAGAGGCAAAAAACGCATGTCGTGGGCTAAGCTTGTAGAATTCTACTATATATCGCAAGCCTAGTCCATTAAAAAGGTTAAACATGATTTGAGACCCAAGTCTGAAGAGAAACTCAAGGATGAGTTTATTTGAAGTGGAGGGGTCTGATGTAGAGCAAAAAATCCTAATGAAGGGCGTGGATTAAGCACATTCCTATCACGCATGGACTGGAAAAAGATCAAGGAAAAGTGTTAGAAATTTAGTAAATTTTGATCGCTTGACGGATTACCCAACGGATTCGGTTCGTCGCCCGAAGATTTATCCGGATCGTAAGGCTGAACTCTCTAAACAATTTTTGTCTGTTTTGGCTGATCGACTGATCATGTTAACTGGTCGACACTCAACTTCAACCGGTCGACAGGTCAATGGGTTCGATAGATTTGCATGAACTTGTGCCAAACTTACACAAATTTTTTTATTAAGTTTTCTTATTGGATTAGGACTTATTTAATGCATATCTAGAGTTTGTTAGGGTTATTTATGCTCGTTTATTTTTGTTATTAAACATCCCTCTTCATATTATTAATCAAAACTTCGATTTATTCGATTTTATCTCGTAAATTCGAGGATGCTCCATTGATGATTCTAGAGAGCTCCGTGAATTTGGAGTAGTTATCCTGTGAAGAAGACGGTAATTGACCTCGTCACGTCTCTCCTTGCATCACAATCTTATCCTAACCAGAGGTAAAGGAGATGATGATGATGATTGCTGTGTGTTGATCATGTCCCAACCATAGGTGAAGGAGATGATGATGATGATTCATGTGTTAGAAGTCCAACTCGTTGGACCATCTAGCAAAATATCTTTCAACCATTCATGTGCGTGTGACAGGTAACACAACCCAAGGGATAGGTAGGACGCATCATGAGGACCACATTGTGCAAAGATAGCTACATACATTCATCAGGTGGGCCACACCATACAAAACATAAGGCTAGACCTTGTTATTTATGAGAACCATACATTGTTTTATTTGTAAATTTGTTTCTGTATACCAAAATTCAAGGTTTGCAGAGTTTTAGAGAAGCATATACCGCTCATTTAAGTTATAAGAAAGAATTTGAATTAATTTATAATTTGTTTATAATTTTTAGTATTATTTGGGAAAACTTTATTATTTTTTTAAAAGTTAAAAATTTAAGATCAGAGCTTATATGAGCCATCTAAGGAGGCCCTTTTTTTTCCTTAATTTATTCATTACTTCCATAATATTTTCTCTTATACACATATAGGGAAAAGGTACCATGAGGTCGACCTCATGGGAAGCTTCCCATGAGGTCGACATCTATGGGCCTCACTGTGATGTGTGATGGGCATCTACCTTATCAATCAAATGTACCCTTCCGTGGTAGGACCATGGGCCTAAAATTAGGCCAATCCATGACTTAGGTTGGCCACATCATATACAACAATTGAGATTAGATATCTACCCATTGAAACCTTCATGATCGTTTGTAGGGCCCTGTGAGATGTGGTTCAAACTTCTAGACCATCTATTGTGTGTGTCCCACTTCGATGAGGGTCACACCAAGTTTTGGCCACATCTAAAACTCAGGTGGGTCCCACCAAGTGCTTTAGATGTTTTAGGCATGATTTGACAAGATTTTAGATGGTATGATCACCCACTTATGTTTTGGATATGGTTGATTTTTGGGATATACCATGACGTAGAGAGGACCCACTAAATGCAAGATGTGGATGTCCAACATAAATCATGGTGGGATCCACAGAGCTCGACCTCATGGGAAGCTCCCATGAGGTCAACCTCATAGTGGGAAGCTTCCAATGAGCTTGAGCTCTCTGGCCCCACTATGATGTGTGATGGATATCCACCCCATTAGTTAGATGGCCATCCCTCACGCACCATTTGTTTCAGCTATTTCTAAAACTTAGAGGGTTCCACTAAATGCTTTTACAGGTTTTAGGAATGATTTTACACAATTTTAGATGGTATGGCCCACTTATGTTCTAGGATATGGCTGATTTTTGGGATATCCCATAACTTAGAGAGGACCTAAAAAAATGCACAATGTGGATGTCCAACATAGATAAAGGTGTTCCCATGAGGTCAAGCTTTGTGGGGCCCTTTTGTGATGCATGAGGGACATCCACCCCATTGGACTGGTGGCCCCTTCTGTGATAGGCCACGGGCCTAAAAATCATGCCAATCCATGACTTGGGATAGCCACATCATAGACAACAGTTGAGAGTAGATATCATCCATTAAAACCTTTATGATCATTTGTAAGGCCTGGTGAGATGTGGTTTAGACATCCAGACCATCATTGTGTGTGTCCCATTTGGATGAGGAGTCACACCAAGTTTCAGTCATATCTAAAACTCAGGTGCATCCCACCAAGTACTTTTAGATGTATATTTTACCCACCTAGTGCTTTTAGATATTTTAGGCATGGTTTGACACGATTTTAGATGGTATGGCACACTTGTATGGTGTGGACGTCCAAGATAGATCATGATGGGGCCCTGGAGAGTTCAACCTAATGGGAAGCTCTCATGAGGTAATCTCCTAGTACTATTATATATGTCTCACTTGTGCACATTCCTCACGAGAACTTGTGAGCACTTTTTGAGAACTCATCACACGTGATATAAGCCCAAAATTTGAGTCGCCCAGGTAATGCAGCACTTAAAAAATTCGGGGGCCCAACTTTTCCCCTAATCCAAAACTTTAGAGAAGCAAGCTTTGTCACTTCACAAGTCAAGGCATCAAGAGGTTAGCTGAAAAGGAAGTTATAAAAAAAAAAAGAAAAAGAAAAAAAAAAAAAAGAAAGCTTGATTCAAATGTATAGCATGCTTTATAGCCTATGACAATAATAAATTTGTGATTGATTATCCATTTCGCGCATACAATAAGTTATTGGAAAGTTCTCGACGAGCTCTAAATACCAACCAATACAAAGAGTTAAAGAGTTTTCTAAAATAAGAATGTTTTAGTAGTTATTTTCAGTTTTATGCTAAAATTTAAAAAATTTGGTAAGCTATGATTTTCCTATTTTTAATGCATTTAAGGTTGGGAGAGTTCTAAAATAGCTTTAAGCTCTTATTGGAATCATAAAAAAGAAAAGAATTTTAATTAATTGAGAAGCGGTTTAATATTTTTAGTAGATCTACTACTTTGTATGAGTTTACTATTTCAAGAAAATGATAAATTTAGGGTTTGATGCTTATTTATATATTTTAAAGAAACGTTTTCCAGGCCTTATTCATGATTCTCGTAATATTTTATCTTTAGTGACTTTTTTTCTCATTGTTTTAAGGTTACTCATGAATTAGATGTTTATCATGAAAGAAGAAGATGGTAATCTCTTCCTCCTCGTTTTCTACCATGCCTCGCTATGCTAATCATCCAAGCCATTGACTCCATGGGCCCATCATGGATGGACCATGCACCCATAATCTCCCAAAATGAAAGATTCCAGCAGTAGAATCTATAGTTATTTCCATGTATTATTGATCTCTTTCTTCTTAACCATGCATCTGCATACCAACAATCCTCGTAGCATGCTTGTAACTAATAATGGTTGAAGAGAAATGGTCAGCCGTCTAAATTCTGCGGCTGTAATTAGATGGCTATGATCAACTGTTCAATGAGATCTTATTTCTATTCTGCATTCATGGTAGGGGTAACAATTCAACGGTCCATATTGGCCTACATGCAAGGTGTCACATGCACAAGTCCATAAGTTGACACAATGTAGTGAATTGAAACAAACTCAAACAGTAATCATGTGCAAAGGGCGAAAGAGAAAAAAAAAAACTGAGTGGGTCCCATTTCAATGGCCAGAGAATTCAGATTTTTTTTTTAATTTTTCCTCCGAAGTGCTTCCTTAGAGACGAAGGAAGACATTAGGGCCGAGAAAGAGAGAGGAGCATTTAAAAGACTTTAAAGAGTACCAAAGTTTTCAAAATTGGCAACAAAGGACCAACCGTAAGTACAGGTGGCAGGGGCATCTATGAATCTTGACCCTCCATTTAGTGGGCCTTAACCCAGATGGACCATGGTTCAAAATCCATAATAATTGGTTGTACCTTTTTTTTATTATTATTTTTTATCCCTGATGCTAGAGGTTTTGTATGTTTAGCCACTGGATGTATGACATACGGAAAATCTGGACTGTACAATTTGTGTTCTGATGTAATGGGTACAAAGTCCTTGGATCAGATGATGTGGGGCCCAAGATCAGAATCGTTGATTCGGACGGTGACGAGAGATAATCGAGTACCTAGTCTACGGTCAGAAACGGCTGAGAAAGTCGTTTAGGTCGGCACGGCGGAAAGTTCTTGTCGATTTTCGTTAGTGGAATTAAAGAAAGCTAAAGAGAAGTTGGCCGGAATCTTGGGAAAAGAAAGAAAGAGGAGAAGAAGGATGGTGCGCCACGTGGCGATCCAGACCATTCGTTTTGAAATTCCAAGCGTAGATGGGCCACATGGCAGAGATCTAAACCATCAAATATCCTCACCATCCATTCACGGTGAGACGACACAGAAAAGGGTCTGGATGAGCTTCCGTGGCCAACGTCTGTGTGAGAAAGGTGCTATTAATCTCTTGACAGCATGTGTGATTCTTTGAAGTTGATGGGCCATAGGCCAAAAGAAGTTTTAATTGGATGATCTGAATCGTTGGATCCAATGGCCACATGTAAATGTACGAATGGAGCTCACTTGAGTAAGATGAAGGGGCCTGGCTATGCACGTGCTAACAAGGAGCATATGTGTGAGATCCTGGCCACGCATGCACGTTGAATGTGGATGTTTCGTCATCTCCCAACTAACCATTTTTTCTCATACGCTTGTTGCCTACCTAACAGTGGATGGACCTATCTCTTGACAGCGGGACCCACCTGATGAATGGTCCAGATCTAGTGCATGCTCGCCAAGTTGGCATTTTTTTGGAGGGTTCTAATTTTGGGGAAATGACCGGTCCAAGTTCTCTTGCGTAAGTTGACATGCTCACACATACTAACACCGCACACATGTGAGATATCCAAGCTATTCATCAGGCAATCAGGCATGTCTGCTGACATGCAGCTGAAACGTACGTGTACCAGAAAAAAAATGGACGGTTAAAAGAAAATGACTCACGGTCCAATCCATGGCCAACATACATGTGTTCCCCACATCAGGGAATCTACTTGATTGACTGACGTGGATCTCACTCACGTGTGGCATATAGGCACATGTGGGAAACGAGTACCGTCAATCCCTCTCTTGAGTGCATTTGCCCATTTCTCATGGAGATAAGGTCAACCGTCCAAATCCAGGGTTTAGACGTGCAGCGATAAAAATCCTAAATGCAATTTGCATAATTTGGATTGAACGTCTAAATGCCACGTGTACGGCGGATCTGTTGCTCGAGTATGATCCACACTTGCCTTGAATGAGATGAGAAAAACTTTGATACTCTGGCAGAGTGTCATAGATGATACGCATTTTCGTAATTGGAATATAAGAAAGTCAAAATAAACTGTACAATTTATGGTTCCTAGTTTAGATGTATCACAAACCAAAAGTTAATCTTATTTGATTTTCTGGCCATCAGATTGGTGGACATTTATTGGACGGTTAAAACTGAAAAATATCCAATGGTCTAAATTCAACAAACTAGTGTCCACAAATCAAAGGTTGGGATGGTTGAAAGAATCTGATTTTGGGACTGTCACTTAGGTACAATGAGTTCCAAATTTTAGTCGGTTTAATTTGAGTTAACTCAATGCAAGCGTACAATGTCTTAGTGCCGGCGTATCAAGCGTCGTGAACTGCCTGAGTATCATATAAACACCCACATCCGCTCCCTCGCCATTATTGGCCACCCCATCAACACCCAAAGCAACTTTAACTTTGTACTTTCATGTCAAATCAAAACAAGGTACTGTAGAGACGGATTCCAATAAAATCTCAACCGTTCAAAGACCTTTGAGCGGTCCCTTTCTAAAATCTAAACTCGCGTTTGGCACGCCATTGTCATGGAAATGCAATATCGCATGCCTTGTCGTTATTATTTTATATGTAGATCATGGAGCCATATGACATCAGAGAGCCTTGGGCAGGGTGGGATGATTCATATGCATGCACTCAAAATTGTACACTTAAAATACTAATTGGACGGTCCAGATCCTGGGACCCACTCTACGTAAGTCATAACCACAAAATCAGATTTATTGGATGAACCAAAGTTCTGATTAGCAAACATTTGCGTCTTCAGGTCGGACCGTTGATTATTTCCTATCTAGCCGTTCAATGGACGTCAACATATGGGCCAGTCAGAATGTTAGTTCAATCTACTCATCCGATGGTACCATTAATTAGGCGGTTAATTTAAGTTGCATGTCACGTGTACAATTTTTTTAATGGAAGCATCACCATCCAAGTTTGGAAGTTATTGGACGGCAGGCCAGCTCTTCTGCAATGTCGTAGAATAAGACTATTATGCAACCGTTGCATTAAGGGTAACCATTGTATGTGTATGGCATCCAACCCATCCAGTAGGGTCGCCCTGAAACCAGGTTGATCCAATTATCATTTAGACCACCAAGTGAATTTTGGAGGGTCTTGGTTGGTTGTCCGTTATTTTTTGATCGTGTGGCTAAGTGAAGATCGGATAAATTTGTTTTTGGATGAAGTGGATTGCTTGATGAACCTATTACCAAAAATATCCTTGGTGACTTGATGTAGTGGGGTTTTATTGGGTCATGTGAAATTGTCAGAAGTGAGGCCCACAAAAAGCATGTTTAAAAGTTGCTTGGTTAAGTAGAAACATGCTTAAATAGTAGTTTTTTAGTAGACTTTGATTCCATCAAAGTTCAATTCGATGACACTTCGATTCCATCAAAGACCAGTCGAACATATGTCCAACAACAATTGTATACTTTCTAGATAGTTCATCGATTCCATCGAAGTGGACTTTTCGATGCCATCGAAGAGTGTTTAATGCCATTGAATTGGATGTCCAATAACTTCAAAAACTCTCTGGACGATTCTTCAATTCCATCGAAGTATGGTTTCGAGCCATCAAAGGTATCTTATATGCCATTGAAGCTGAATTCAATACCATCGAAGTGACTGAATTCGATGTCATTGAAGCGACCGTTTTCTGCATGTTTTATAGCCATTGTAACTTTGTGGCTATTTTAAAAGGAACTTGGTTTTTGGGCATTTAAATAGATTTTTAGTGTATTAGAAACCACCACAACTCCATATCATTAGAGGCTCTAATCTTAGTATATTCGTGCTCACTTTCATGTGATTCATCACTCTAATGAGCATTCCATACTCCCCTTGAGGATGGACTTGATCTCCATCTTTTCTAGAGTTTAAATCTTGATTTAGATAGTTAAATCCTTATCTAAACACTCTAGGAGATCCATCTAGGTTATAGAGAATTTACCATCTCCTCACCTTGAAGGCATCTTATAGAAGCATCATATGCAAGGTAGCTAATCGTTGGAGCTGGAGCATTGGCAACAAGATCAAGGGAATATAATGGGAGTTGATTCAGCACGGGAAAGCGAGAAGAAGTAACCTGAAGCGGTGCTACAAACAGGGCTCAAATTTGACAAGTAAGGTTGTCATTTGTAAGAGTGCACATACTCTTTCCTCATGGATGATTGAGTATGAGAGTTTAAATTTCTAAAGTTAATATGTTTGATTGTAAGATATAAGCCTTTGTAGGGATCTAAACCAAAGTCTCCATGTAGAGCCTCTGGTGAGAGTACTATACGTATGTTGTAAAGGCCGGAAGGAACCTTGTTAAACTCTAAGGTTGGGTAGAACCATTAAACACCTTAATAGGTTAGGAGGAACCTTGTCAAACTCCTTAGTTGAGTGGAACTATTAAACGTCTTAATAAGTTGGGAGAAACCTTGTCAAACTCCTTAATTGGTTGGAACTATTAAACACCTCGGTAAGCTGAAACCAGCTTAAAACACCTAGGTTAAGAGGAACCTGATTTAATTTTTTTAGTGAAATTTAGTGTGCTCAAAGGATGAGTACAACAGCTGGGAGTGGAGTAGACACGTAGTCGAACTACTAAACATGCTTATGTTTGTGATGTGCTTGAGTACATTGTTATCTTAGCATTGTATGTTTAATTTTTTTAATTATGAATGCTTGATAGGAATGTATGTTAGGCACTAGATAGATATATTCCTACACAAGATGTATTTTCACTATTTGTGTAGACTTGAGCTTACATGGTTTCATCTCTTATAGTCTACATTAGTTGTATAGATTAAGAGCTTGTTTAGTAAATCATTTGTTGATCCATACATTTAGACTAGTTTGCTTAATTGCTTAATCATTTGCTAGTCTATGTGATTTTACCCACTAAAGCTTTCGAAGTTGAAGTGTTTTTACTTACTTAGTTTGAATTATTAGATTAATTCAAGTAGGCGAAAGAATTTTAAAAATGTTCTAATCATCGCCCTTTAGGACTTAGCCTTAATTCTAGTAGCTCCACTTTATGCTTCCACGGATTGTGTAGGGTGTTATGTTAGACGATCCGACGCAATTTCACAAATTTTAGATGGAATTTGGATTTCCAATTCAGTTTGTGCAATTTTGGATTCCAACATTGGACTTTGGATTTTCTTTAGAATGTAGATTCTGTAACCAAACATGCCCTAAATCTTGTTCTAAAGACTGTACATTTGTATAGGTGGAATATGATGCTTTATACACTCCTTCCCTGTAACCCAAGCCTTTAAAGGACATCTCATACATTCCTTCCCTGTAACCCAACTCCTTCTTTAAAATTTACAAATGTAAATCATGTGAAGTTATTCAAATCCAAACCATCTTGACCCTCAAGTTATCATGATTTCATAGTGCTTAACCTACCACATATTCCAAGGTTTTAATTAGTAGTGATTCCATAGAAAAAAAAAATCCTTCTATCACATGCCCATATAGTGCACTCCATCAAATTGTTCCACAATGTTATGCATTATATGAGCTAAATGCTATAGTAGAATTAGAGGTGGGCAATGATTTAGGTTAGGCTGAGTTAGCCCTAGTTTGGTTTGACTCGTTTTTGTGTCACCCCAATTTGTGGATCAGCTTGGTTTGGGCTTCGGGCTTACCCATGTGGCCAGAGTTTAGTTTGCTCCAAAAAAAATTCAATTTGAGTCAGGATTCATTTAGTCGAAAATTTTAAATCAATTTTTCCAAGTTCAAATAGGTGGTGACTCTTCTTTTTTGTTTAAATAGAAAATATTTAAAAAGTTAGAAAAAAATACAAAAGTATCTTATTACATGATGTTTAACATCCGGCAAAAGAGGCGTACAACTTCATAAGAACTTTTTCAAACAAAAGTACATAAGCATAATTTTACAAGTGCAAGGAAACATAATATATATATATATATATATATATATATATATATATATATATATATAGGGGCACTTTCAAGTCCATCCGGTTGGACTATACCTCAGGTCCAACCAGCTTGGATGCCACTCATTTGGGGCTGAATTTTAATGCATTTAATTTACCTTTAATTAGGAGAGAGAGCACTTATGCATGGCATTTATTACAATTACGTTCAAAGAAGAAAATCACATTATACTGTGGGGCCCACCATGAGGTTTGTGAGAAATCCATCTCATCCATCCATTTTGCTAGATCATGTTAGGACATCCGACAAAAAAATGGGATAGATCCAAAAACTCAAGTGGACCTACGGCTGGAAAAAATGGTAGGGAAATTCCTATCATTGAAACCCCCCTAGGGTCCACTATAATATTTATATATCATCCATACCATTAATAAGGTTATTCCTACTGGGATGAACTGAAAACACAAAATTATTAGCCACAATAAAAACTTCTGTGACCACATAAATGTTGCAAAGGTGAACGTTCAATCCTCATTATTTCTAATCGTGTAACCCAGTTAAGTCTTGGATCTGCCGAATTTTTGGGTCCATGCCCTAACATGATATATAAAAACGAATGGATGGGATGGATTTCCCACAGATATCACGTTGGGTCCCACCTAGCATCGTGTGGAATACTTTAGTTGGCTATCTTCCTTTTTACTATTCGGTGCTACTTTGAAAGGTGTGAAAGAAAAAATTCCCAAAAAAAAATCTCTCGTGAACCCTTTGGCGTGGATGGACGTGGCTTCTGATAATAACCTACCGAAGAGCCACTATGATGGATGTGCCTTATATCCACGCCGTCCATCCATTTTAACAGCTTATTTTAGGGCATGATCCCAAAACTTAAGCATATCTAAATCTCATATGGACCAAGTAAAAGTGGCGATTGAATCCACAGTATTAAAAACTTCTTGGGGCCACCGAAATTTTTAGTTGCCATCCAACCTGATGATGAGGTTAGAACTGGATGGAGGTATCACACAAATTGGCCTGATCCGAAACTTTTATTCCCCACAAAAGTGAAAGGTAGTCATCTCTCTCTCAACTATTTATGTTGGTGTGGCGGTCTTAAATCAAAGGCCATCCTGATTTTTCGGCTTTAGGCCTAAGGAGGGATTACATATCTAATAGTTGGAGTGGATCTCAGATATATGTATCATGGTGGGCCACTTCAAATGCAAGCGTGGGCATCTCAATTTTTTTTCTACTAGGATTGCGTACTTAGCACGCAACAATAGTATGTTGCGGGAAAAGCTTTGTGGGCCCGGCATGATTTATGTGCTTTATCCATACCGTTCATATATTTTTCCAGTTTATATAAGGGCATTAGCCCAAAAATGAGGCAATTCCAAATCTGAGGCCAACCACACCACAGGAAACATGGTGATTGAACGCCCACCATTAAAAACTTCTTCAAGCCCATTGTAATGTTTATTTGACATCCCACCTGTTGATTAGGTCGCACAGACTTCGATGAAGGGAAAACACAAATAACAGCTTGATCCAAAACTTTTCTATCCCCCAAGAAGTTTTTAATGGTGGGCATCCATTCACCTTTGTTTCCTATGGAATGGTCTACCTGGGATTTGAATCTACCTAAATTTTTGGCTCATGCACTAAAACGAACAAGAAAAATGGATGGATAGTGTGGATAAAACACATACATGGTGGGGCCCACAAAGCTATACCAGCGGCACACGATACCCTTGCTATGTGATGTTACCCTATTGCCTTCCATTTGAATTTTAGTAGAAGTCCACCCTCATATTTGATGTGGCCCACCATGATATGTATCTGAGATCCTCTCCGACCATAAGATATGTAATCCTGCCTTAGTCCTGAGGCAGAAAAATTAGGTTCATCTGTGATTTAGGTTGGCCACATGAAGGTTATAGTTTAGAGGATAAGAGTGGACACACACACCTTTTCCAATCATGTAGTCCATTTGAATCATAGATGTGACTGATTTTTGGTACTTGGGCTTAACATAGGGTGACACACCTATTGAACAGGGTAGATTTCACATAAACTCTATGGTAGGGCCTACCTGAGCAGAACCCTTTTCATTTCCTTCTTTATTTAGTCTTATTTATGCCATTACTAACATTAATTAGCTCCACCTTTACCAAAGTGGTTGGACGTCCAACCGGTTGGACTTGAGAGTTTCTCATATATATATATATATATATATATATATATATATATATATATATATATATATATATATATATATTATGCATTATCCACATCATCATGTATACGTATTATTCATGCTGTCCATCTGTTTTTACATATCATTTTAGGATATGATCCCAAAATGGAATCATATCCAAAGCATAGGTGGAACACATCACAAGGAATAATGTGCTTACAACTTATGAGCCAAATTAAGCTCAGCATAGCCGAGCCAATACTACCTTGGTTTGAGCTTGGTTTTATTTTCTTTTCCGAATGAGCTTAACTGTGAGGCTTGATTTGGTTTGCACTTTTATTCGAGCCAATTCAAACCGGCCCTTTTCAAACTAATCCAAGCCGGGCTTTCAAGCTGGTTTGGTTTGTGTCCAGCTCTTAGTAGAATATACCATGCAATGGACAGCAAGTGATCATTGCAAGCTTTATTTCTTGATAGCATGAGTAATGATATTTCATCGTACCAAAATTCTGAGGTAAGCTGCAGGCGGAAGCTGATTGGCTGGTGCACCACGCGGCAGACGCAGAGCGAGTGCGCAGTCCTCGAGCACTGTGTTTGTACTAACTGTTCAAAGAAGATTAAGGCCATGTAGACACACAATGATGTATTTAGTATATCCAAACCGTCCATCCATTTGGCAAGATCATTTTAGTGCATGATACTTAAAATGAGTCATATCCAAAACTCAAGTGGACCACACCACTAAAGGCAGTCTCACCATTAAAACATACCCAGGGTCCACCATGATGTTTATTTGTCATCCAAACTGTTCATAAGGTCACACGGACCTAGATGAAGGGTGATGATAAATATCAGACCAATCCAAAACTTCTGGGACCTCCAAAAAAGTTTCAATGGTATACGTTTAATCTCCCACTGCTTTCTGCAGTGTGGTCCACTGGATCCTTGGATCTGTCTTATTTTTTTTATCATGACTTAAAATGATCCCAAACCATGGACGGACGGTTTGGATATAACAAGTACCTTATGGTGGGACCCACAGAACTTGATGACGTCACTACACTAGGGTGTGCACACTAGGGTGCACCAGCTAATCCGCTTCCAAAAAACTCACTTAGTTCCTTGATGATTGGAAGTTTCTACGGGCATGCCATTCCCACATACACGTATCCCTAAAATGCCCCTGGAAGTGGGCCATAGTCAATCATTGCTTGACTGATCAGTTGTTCTTGCATGTCCAAGTGAAAGAGTATCCGCACTACTCTTTTGAAGTCAGCTTCCTTCCTCCACAGATTTCACGTGCCATATTAGCTGGACGCGTTACAGAAGCTCTGTACGTGGGGCCCGCTGTGTGGACCATGCGCAACTAAAGCTCTGTAATCCGTAATGTGACATCCACTCAACATCATGATCAGTAGATTTATGTTAGGAAGTGGCCCCAAAAAATAAAGTTGATAAAAAAAATAATAATAAATAAAAACTCAAGTACTGGACCATACCACGAAGAGAAGTGAGCATATGGGGATGCTCTGGGGTCCACCAAAGTTTTGGATCTGGCTGACATTTTATTTTTCCCTTTTATTTATGAACCGATTGGATGGCATATAAACATCACGGTGGGGCACCCCTCCCCCACTGTTCCCTGTGGTGCGGTGCGCTTTAGTTTTTTTAAATGCTTTCTCACAAAAGACGGATGGAGTGGATGTTACACAAGAATTACTAAGGCCAGCTCATAGAGCTAGCTTTTTGTAACTGCATAAGCTCCAATTGCATGATTCATTGGTCATGGTTTCTCGATCCTGATTCAAGGGAGAAAGATCCTGATGTGGAGGCAGTACTCTTTTTTGCTAAGTGTGGCACAAGGGCACAATCCGGACCATTCATCTGATAAAGCTGCTTACTTTAAATGAATCAAAGCCCCAAAATTATAATAATCAGAGGATTACGGATGATCTTAACCATCTATTCAAGGGACTTGTAAGAATATCAGATGGGTGGTTCAAAGAAATGAAGTCAACCGACAACCATACATTCAAATGGAAGAAAGTAGTTTGTTTGCTTGATAGAATCATTTGACCGGCGTGAGGAACAGCCATCCACATGAAGGCCCACCCGTTGAACTGTCCAGAGATCTTGAACAATATGTGTGCGTAAAAGAAACATTGTACCTGAAGGAGTGATCATGAATTCCATCATAGACCTCTCTAGATGGACAAGTTTGTACAAATAGGACCCCTGATCAGGCGATCCAGACCATTGATCTTAAGGGACCCGCCGCAGGTGGAGGATTCCCCAAAACTAGCCCAGATTGAATTTCCCTTTATCTGTGGGGGGTCCCATGAGATTAATGGTCTGAACCAAAGAACCAGGGGCCCACGTTCATTCACAAGGAAGAAAGAATCACGTTAATGAACGAACGACTCTTTTACCTTATTTTATAGCTGTTTTTTTTTTAAAGGCCACCGTCCATTATATCAACCTTTTCCACTGGAAAGCACTTTACCCCTTCCTTCTCTCATAAGAAACCTCTTTTATCTACTAGACTAATCATATGCCAAACACCCACTCTCCGTCAATGAATTTCACCATCACCCAAGTGGGCCCAACTCGTTTTGACTTTTACAAGATGACGTGATCAAGTGGGCCACTCCCCATCACCACTCATCTCCACCAAAAGGGTTCTTTCCCTGGAGGTGTGTTTTACTTGGGAATTTACTTTTTTAAGATTTGTAAATTGTTGTTGTAATTATTATTAAATAAAATTTAATTTTTTAAATTTTTTGAATGATACTGCCGTGCTTCAACATATGCATAGTCCAAATTTTCATATAAAAGATACTAATAAAGATGATAATTGAAAAAAAAAATACGTAAGCAAATATATTGATTTTTTCTCCTCACCAATGAAGTCCATAGAGTACAATAAATCAGTTTACCTTGTTTAACACTATTTTTTTGACACATGCATACTCACACACGTCACTTCACAATGACACTCGAATTCATGACCTCAGTATTGAAATGCAGTGCAACTAACACTAAGCCATGCATTGAGGCCTTGCTTTGTTCAAAACTGTCTTTGAATCGAACACCTGCTTTTAATCTCTTTTCTAACACAAATCCCTCCTTACAACTCATGAATTAAGAATTCTTACAATAAGGAGGCAAATTGAAAGACTGTACATGGCTCATCTTTGGCAGCCGCATGTACCCATTCCCCAGAAAAGGAGCTTTAGATCACTTGTCTTTCGGTTCGAATTAAGGGTCTAGATTATACAGAGATTTTTCATGTATTCCTTGCACAAAGAAGGATACCATTTAACACCTGCTGTTAGCTCTTCCTAAAATAGTAATGATAATATAGCGGTAAAAGCTCTAGTCTCTATCTCTAAGATTGGTTTTTTTAGTTCTTATTTCGATCTTACGTTGTTGTTTCCTTTAATTTTCTTTAGCCACTACAAGCAGGCAATTTGGATTCAAGCCTCCATTTCTTAACCACACTTGCAATGAAATCTTCAGACCTTTTGTTCAGTTCATCAAGTTCCATTCCATTATCTTCTTCTTCTTCTTCTTCTTCTAACTCCTCACCTCCTTTCTCTTCTCCTCCCTTCTCCTTTTCTTCTTCTTCTACTACTTGTTTGATAATTTCCTCATCTCCTTCATTTAAGCATACCTTCAATCTCTTCTCCTTCTCCTTCTCCTTCTCCCCAATGGAAGACTGCCTTCGAAGGCTCTGGCTCTGCCGGACATACTCGTCGTAGATATCCGGAGAGGTGGATGACGTGCACGAGAACTTGGACTCGCTGATGAGGAAGATTACGATGACGTTGCAGACGACGAACAGGCACTTGGGATCAACAATGAATGAGCCAATGTTCGGCAGAGAGACGAAGAAGAAGAGCTTCATGGATGAAAATAAGGAGGATGGGATCCAAAGGACTTTGGAGAAGCCCATGCTGAGGACTAGAGCTGTTAGAAAGTATTGGAATAGGGTTTGGAGGAAGTGGGTTTTCTTATACTTTCTCATTGCTTGAATCTTCTCTATCTGGATGGGATCCATGGTAGAATTGAGTTGGAGGCAGGGATGCTGAATTTGGGTTGTGGGTGGTAGAGATGGGCTATAGGGATATTGTTGGAACTTGGGTTGTGATTAGGGTGGGATGTAGGGGTATTTTGGGAAGTTGGATGTGGTTAAGATGGGCAGTATAGGTATTTTGGGAATTTGGGTTTTGAAGATGGTTTGTGGATGTCTTTGGTTTGTTTATTTTCTCAGAGAGAGAGAGAGAGAGAGAGAGAGAGGAGAAGGGAGGAGAAGAGAGGAGGTTTTTCATCCGACTGAACATAGAGCAATGCAGAAGGCTGGCTTAAATAGAAGGGAAAAGGCTCCTCACGTTGGTTGGATTCATCACATGCTCCCTACTTTGATTTCTTTTATCATAGTGCATGGGAGACTTTTTTGGCCAAAAGCAAATGGGAGGCTTGATTGTGTTTGGTTTGGGCATGGCCCACCTTTGCTTACCACCTTTCATGTTGATGGTTTTCGTAGTGCCCATTAATTTACAGGTACTTGCCATGGCAACAAGAGGTAATTAACTCCAAGTGTGTGGAGCAGACCCATGCACACTCAGGCACATATGGAAATGTGGAAGAAGCGTGCGAGATCTGAACTTTTCATATGGTTGGAGATAGTGCTTAGATATTAACCCTCCAAAAATCAGTCTGTTTCGGTGCTCAGGTGGACCACAATGTACAAAGTAAAGCGATGATTAAAAGAAACTTTTCAAGCCGTCTATTTGTTTTTAGAGTGCAACGACCTGATTTTTAGCTTAGGAAATGTATGCATTATAATGGTGGAAAGCTCAGATGGCACTTGTCCAATATAATAATTTAGACAAAATCCAAATCGTCGATATTATGATGGGTTTCACCACTAGTTAAAGCGGCCATGGCTATCATGTTTAAAAAAGAGAAGGAGATCGAGACAGACGCATGGCTAAAAGGAAGGCAGCTCGAAATTGAAATGAAGATGCAAGAGAAGAAGACCGGCTATAGAACTCAAAGTGGAGGAGATAGAGGAGTACTGAAAAGGAAATGGCTGGGTTAGTTCAAGTGATCGGTATTTTCATCCTTTAAATAAATGAGACTATTTTATCATTTCAATATATGAAGGTATTTTCTTCATTAGTGGTTCCCTAAAAACCCAACTAAAATGGTTGTTGTCTCTAATAATGGAATAATCTGGCGGCCCTATTAAAAAAGCCTATAAAATATTAAAGAAAGTAAGAATGGAATAAGGGTTGATATTATTGTCAGAGGTAGCTCCTCTAAGTTATATGACAAATATTCTAACCTCCCCCTATTTTGGATTATTGCATGAACCTCCTCTCCAATAAAACATGGCTAAAATACCATTGCCTTGGGAATTCATTTTGCTTGATTGAGTGGCCAACCGATATGTATAAATGGTATCCAACCCATCCGGTTGGGTAGCTCCATTATAAAAATTGGATGGCTAAAAAAATTAGGCTAACCTAATTATCAAGTGGGCGATATTAATTATAGGAAACAATATTGGACAATGCTAAAAAAAACCTTTAAATTCACGTGGTGGCCCACCTGAAAGTCCAATTGACCTGATTTTTGGGCCACACGTACATTATGGCGGCTCGCACTTATACAACTAATTGCATATGAGAGAAAGGTAAAATGGTCAATTACTCAAACATACAAGTGGTAATTGACTAGGATTTTGTACAATAAGAAATATGCAGGGAATCTTTGAATGGAGAAGAGGCATTGGATTGGAGCCCAAAACAGAAACAAAGCAAGCATAATTGTCACAAAACTGGGAAGTATAGGTGCAATTAATCCTTAGCTAATTCCTGCACGCATATGGAATCCTGCCCATTGAAATGCATGCAGACATGCCAATAATGGTCGAGTGAGATCTAATCTTTCCACCATTAGATGGGCCACAATACATATTTACATCCTGTATGTTAAAAATCAGTTATTTTGCACTATAAAAATGAATAAATATATAGAAACATTATTTCAAGTGATTAATGGTTAACAACTCTCTTTGATGACCAATTCTAGCAAGTTAACCAAATTGTGTTTTGTGGCTGTTTGGGCAGGTTTATTGAACATGCCAGAATGACAGGTATACACTTTCAGTTTGTAATTCTGGACACATGGGTGGATCAATAAATGCTCCAAGCCATTTATATGATGGGACCTAATATCTTGAGAATTCCTGTGTATGAAAGATCCTGGCCAATTTTTTTTCCTTCTCTTAGTTGAATGTGACCAATTTTGTATTTTTTTTTTTCCTTGACTATCTATTTTCTGGCCACCAATTGAAGGTTGTGATTTTTCCAATGGGTGAAATTTTTAGTGAATGGACCATCCAAAGCTCAGGCCAATCATATCAACAGCGTGGATCACTGAAATCATTGCCCTCACCTACACGAGATGAAAACCGAGCATGCTTAAAAGAACTATCTCGACGAGCATTGTATTATACTTACTTTTACCACTTTTATTATTACCATCCTACCCTTGAAAGTTGTTCGTGACGTAACTGGAATATGCTGCCTTTATGCGGTACAAAAGCGAGAGCGGAGAGGAGAGTCCTTTTACCATTTTGTCCCCGGGAGTTATTTGATACTCAGCCTACGTACGACGCTCCATACGCAGGCACTTATGAATCGTACACGTGGAAAATATTATACTAAATTAAACCGACTAAATAATAGAATCTAGTGTCCCTAAGTTACTAACTAAAAATAATACTAGTTGAACAATCGTAACCTCTGATTCATGGACACTAGTTTTTTTTTTTAAATAAGACCATTGGATATTTTTTCATTTTTAACCGTCTAATAAATTTCCAGCAATCTAAAAGTTAGATGATCAAATAAGAGTAATTTTTTGGTTTATGATGCATCTAAAATAGCACCCAATTGTATGGACAGTTTAGTAAATGCCTGCGTATCATCAGTAATACTGCCCGAGTATTCAATTATTTCCCTTGAAAGGAGTTCCTCATGAAAGGAGAAACTGTGTGGAATGAGTCCTCATGGAATCGGTCTATTCACGCGCGCTTTGGCTTCGGAGTTGGTTTTTCTTTTTACCGACTGCAGGGACGGTGGCACGCGTGCCTACTCGTAGAAAACTACATAGCAATGCAATTCTCATGCCAAACTGCAATATTTTCCAAATGGTGGTGACTCAACTGCCGCCTTACACAGCAATAAATTAGGATTTTTTTTACTCGGCTAACTCTTCGGGAGTCATTCAAGTCAGTTACGGCTCACTAAACAGAAGTTAATAGACAGGACAGGAGGAGTTAGGTGCCGTTTGGTAAATTGAAAAATTAGTCTGAAAATTAATTTAAGTACTGAAAACTTAAAGTGCTGAATTTATGTACTTATAAGAACTGAAAAATCTGTTTGGTAATTTATCTGAAAACTACCATTGAAAATTTATCACGGCCACAAAAGTTTCAGATCAAGCTAATATTTATTTTTTCCCTTAATCCAGGTCTTTGTGTTAGGATGAATAGGGTCGATGGTAAATAAACATCATGGTGGGCCCTAGTAAGGTTTCAATGGTGGGCATCATTGTCCCCATTGCTTTCAGTGGTGTGGTCCACCTGAGGTTTGGACTTGTCTCATTTTTGGGCTCATGCCTTAAAATCATCTCTCCAAATGGATAAACTATCTAGATATAATACATACATTATGTTGGGGCTTATAGAATTTGGTGACTTCAAGTATTTGCGTGGGGTGGTTTCATGCATGGGAAAGTAAACAAAGAATGGTAATCTTGCCATTTTTAAATGTTAATAGAGATACTTTTTTCAATTTTTATCTAAAAATTTAAAGAGAAATCAGTTACCGCATTCAGCTATAAGCTTTAAGTCAAGTTGGCATGACTTAAAATAATCCACTTAATTTAAGTGATTTTTTCAATTAAGCACTTAAATTTTTTTAGTTACCAAACAGTCTGAATTACTAAAATCACTGAAAATATCATTTTTCAGTGATAAGTCGTGGAATTAAGTTTTACCAAACGCACCCTAAGTTCGATACTAGAAGAGGAAGCAACATATCAAATCAAACAAGTAATAGAAAAAAAAATTATGTAAATATAGAGAGCACACATGATTTCACATGAAAAAACCTTGGGGAAAAGATCATGGTACAAAGCGATGATCAATCCAATTATTTTACAAAAGTTGGAGCAACTTACAGTAAAAACCTAACTTTCTCCTTTCAAAACGCTAGAAAAAGTGTAGGCTCTCTTCTCAATTACCCTAATCGCATTTAAAGAAATACTTATAAACTCCAGTATAAAATTAGGGGAAAAAAAACTACATTTTCTAAAACTTATGTGTTTTCATCCAAGAGCAAAACCGACATTCTTTGATAATGTCAAACCAAAAATGTGCAGCGCAACACAGTGAGCAAAGGGACTAATCCAAAAAAATTTGTTGAGCTAACAGAGGCTTCAGTCAAACTAAAAATTACCTTCTCTCCAGATAATTAAATGCACTTGATCACCCTTCCGAAGGTAGCAGAAGGGAGGATGCTCTTAGTGTCGATATGACTGGTTCATGAACAAAACCTTAACAAATCTGCACGAGTGAGATGAGAACTGAACAAGTTGTCAAACCATGAAATATTATAGAACAGATAACACCCGGACACTTATCCATTAATCAAATTCAAATCACTTGAACTTTCAAGCACAAATCAGATGTGACTTAAATAAGTTGTCAAATCATGAAGCGCAACAGGATAAACGACACACAGATTCATATCCCTGATTCAAAATCAAATCAGTTGAGCCTTGAAGCGCACGATCAACAGCCTTACATCATGCGATATTATCTTTCTATTGGTTTTGTTTTTATTTTTTAAAATTATATATAACAGCTGTATACTGTAATCTTATAAAACTATATATATATATATATATATATATATATATATATATATATATATATATATATATATATATATATATATATATATATATATAGGCTAAGGAGCTTAACCTTAAGTCATTAGTAATCTCAAATTCATGATTTCTACAAGGTCAATATCAACAGTCCGATTGGCTAACAAATTGTTTTAGCTGTCCACTAATTGCCCTTTCATTTCTTTGTTAGGGCTATTCTGTTGTTGTTTTAGTTTTTGGACATGCTTCATGTGCGGCATACCTCACCACCATCTTTATTATGTATTTAAAACTAAAGTAGCACCCATACAAATAAAGCTGTCTACGGCTCAAGCCCTGTGATTGGTTTCGGCCCTGATTTTTGAACTGTTGTTCTAGCTTAGGCTTATTCAAAATTTTGATTTTCCATTGCATAAACCCGGCCTATTGACAGACTATGTGCAGATATTTCTAAGATAATAGTAATAAATTTGGGACTTTAAAAGGATATGGGACGGTCCACTTTCAGAAGCACGATACCTTTCCCTGACAATGGTAAATAAACACGGGCTTCTGCTTTGATGGGAACTTTAATTATTAGGTAGTGGGCTGTTGCTATATGCTTTGCTTACGGGAGTAGCAACCCAAATCTTACTTTCCCCACGTGTGCCACTGCGCAACGTGTGAGAGATTCGAAGTGCAGGACCACTATTCAGGTGGGTCCCGCTATGTACATAAAATCAGGCCAGACCGTTCATCAGGAGTACTTCGCGTTTATGACAATCCATTCTTTCATACTTCTGGCTCACTGGCTATGACCGGAGAAGGATGGCTTCTGGGTCAAAGCAGATATGCGGTGGGGTCCACAGGATGGATGGTTCGGATCTAGGACCATCCATTTCTCTCATAGACGCCTGGCCCACTTGATGACTGGAGAAGCATGGGTTCTGGGCCGCGCGCGGTTTGGCTGGTGACCCGAACACCAGCCAGGTGAGTGCAACTTGGGTCAGATCCCGGAACCATCGATGTGGGTGAGGGGCCAACCTCGATGTATGTATTGTGTATCCATGCCATCCATCTGTTTTCCAGCTTATTATACTATGCTGTCCAAAGAATGAAGCCGATACAAATTTCAGCTAGACCACACCATTGGAAACTGCTGAACTCCCAGTAAGGATGGACACAAACCAAGCCAGTTCGAAAGCTTGGCTTGAATTGGTTTGAAAAAGCTTGGCTAAGCCTTGGAGTCAAGCTCGTTTAAAAACACAAACCAATGTCAAACCAGGGCAGTACTAGCTCAACTTGGCTCAAAGCTTAGCTTGATTCAGCTCGGTTTGATTCAACTTGATTTAGCTCGTAGATTATATGCACACTGTTTCTTATGGTGTGATCCACTTCAGCGCTTTGTATGTGATTCAATTTTGAGATCATGTCCTAAAGTAATATATAAAAATGGATGGACGGCGTGGATAATACATATACATGAAGACAAGCATGAGGGTCAAGGACCCCAACCCCCCCCCCCCCCCCCCCCCCCCCGTGCATTGAAATGTTCCTTCCCCCTCCTTTCCTGCATTGAAATGTTCCTTCCCCCTCCTTTCCTGCAAATGTTCCTTCCATGCAATAATATTACTTTAGGTCATAGCCTTGTGTCATTGGGAACTTTGAGACTTGTATATTCTTACGTTTTAAGTTGTCACTTTTTTATTCTTTTGTTATTGCTCTGTGAAAGATATTAATTTTTTTTGTTATTTTTTAGTATTTTTTACTTTTGTAGTGGTCTTTTTTAATGTTATTTTGTATAATAAAAAATTTCATATCATATATATTATTTATTTAACAAAAAAATATGAGCTATTTGGCTCAGCTCAAATATTAGGACCAAACCAAATCAAGCTCAAGCACATATGATTAGGACCAAATCAAGCTTAAACAGTAGGGATGGGCTTGAAGCTCGACTTGTGTAAAGCTTAAATAAGGGGTACGACATAAACAAGATCAAGTTTGTGAATATCTTTAGTTCCCACCATAAACAATATTTTTGCTTCCACCGTAATGTTTATTGATCATCGAACCTATTGATAAGGTCATAAAGATCTAGACGACATAATATATATATATATATATATATATATATATATATATATATATATATATATATATATATATATATATATATATATCAGCTTGATCTACAACTTATGTGACCCACAGAAGGTTTTCAATGGTCATTAACCATGGTTTCCTATGTTGTAGTTCACCTGAAATTTGTATTTGTTTCATTTTTTGAACCATGGCTTATAATAAGCTAAAAAACCCGTTAAACGACATAGATATAAAATGCATACATCAAGATGGGCACCTAAGGTAAAGGTCTCGCCCAAATTGCTGGTTCCGAGGTCTCACCAAAGTTGCACTCTACCATGTCAAAGATTGGTGGGCTCTACAGTGATATATGTGTATTATCTATGCCATCCATTAATTTTTCTAGCTCATTTTAAAGTATGAGTCCAAAATTGAGATAGATCCAAAGCTCAAAGCTTGGTGGGCTCTACAATGATATATGTGTATTATCTATGCCATCTATTAATTTTTCTATCTCATTTTAAAGTATGAGTCCAAAATTGAGATAGATCCAAAGCTTAAGTGGACCACACCACAAGAAATAATGGGGATTAACTATTTACTATTGAAAACTACTTAGGAGCCACAAAAGTTTTGGATCAAGCTGATATTTGTGCTTTCTTTTCATCGGGGTTGTGTGACCTGTTGAATAGGTTGCATGACAAATAAACATTATTGTGAGCCTTAGGAAGGTTTCAACATAACTGTGTTTCCTGTGGTGTGGTCTACAGGAGCTTTCGATCAAAGTCATGTTTGAGCTCATGCCCTAAAATGGGCGGGAAAAAGGATGGACGGCGTGGATAAAATACATACATTATGATAGGCCCACTGAGCTTTGACACAGCTGATGTTGGGGTCACCAGCAAAACCGCACCCTGGCTTCTGGGTCAAAGAAGATATGCGGTGGGGTCCACATGATGTATGGGTTGGATCTAGGACATATGTGCCTAATTAACACGTGTAGAAAAAGTAGCATTGGATGGCAACTTGCATTTCTCTATGTCGTGTAGTGCCGTAGAAGCGTGGCTTCGTTGTAAAGGAAGTAAAAGGTTAGGTTGCATTAAGCTGTACTGCTCGGGTGCACCTTGAATGTGTCTCTCGGCTCACACATTCAAATGATGCATGCGTGTGAAAGATCACATCCGTTCATCAAGAGATCCCCAATGGGTAGATACCATTTCTTAAAATCTGCTCGATATGATCATTAGGTGGGCTACACCTGTGTAAAACAAATGAACAATTCAATGTATAACACTGGCACATCTGATGATCAGAGGAACCTGATATTCAGGAGTGATATCCACATAGTGAGTTTCTCTTGATGAACGGATTCGATCTCACACACGTGTTCATCTGCTTTCACGTGTGAGGCGAGTACACCTAGCGTATCTAGCTGCAGTCTACTGGAGATGGCTTCGGTGGTTTTGCATGGCTGTGAGCGCCCTCCGGAATTGTGACCGGATTTTCAAGCCTTGCTTCACCTCGCGCGCATTACCAGTCCGGGCAAACCTGTGGAGGGGCCACCGTGATGTATTCTTTTATCCACTCTGTTCATCCATTTGATAAGATTATTTTAAGGTATGAAACTATAAATTAGGGAGATCTAACGTTCAAGTGGGCCACACCAAATAGTGATGGGAACCTGGTGACAGTCATAGTGCGACTTCACCAGGGTCCACTCACTATTTGGTGTGGCCCACTTGAGCGTTGGATATGCCTTGATTTTGGTTCATATCCTAGCATGATCTCATAAAATGGTTGAAGCGGAGTAGATAAACGGATAGATCACGGTGGGCCCCTTCACAGGTCTTCCCCAACAGTAATGCGTCCTGGCGGGTCAGGACGCAATCCGCGCGTAAGTTTTCACCCACTTTCCAACGGAGATTTGCTAATTCCACGTGCTATAGAGCGCATCCCATCAGCCACACATGCCAATATGTAACACATGTGGGAGATCTTAGCTTTTCATGTAGCTTAAAATACTGCTTAGATCTTCAAAGGTAGTTTTCACTCCTCAAGTGGACCACAGCGTACGAGGGTTAAAACAATTTCTTTTAGCCCGTCCACTTGTTTTATATACTATATATGGACCAGAAGATGTAAACAGTAGTGTAGCCCACTTGATGGACAGCTCACATCAAGCAGTAATGCCCTGTTGATTATAAACAAGATTAAATGAATGGTCATGCTTTTTGGAAGCAAGCTGTTTTCCAAGATTCCACGTAAAAGTGATCCCATGCTTCTTAGACTCGTTCTTCTCTTCGGACTCGGCTTCGGGTGTCGGTGCTGGAAAACCCCTGTGGGAGCCACCATGATGTATGTGTCTTAGCCACACGGTCCATCCATCTTGTGAGCTCATATTAGGGCATGAACCAGAAAATAAAGTAGATCCAAATATCAGGTGAACCCCACCACAGGAAATAGTGGTGATTGAACGTTCACCATTAAAAACTTCCTAGGGACCAGTGCAGTGTGTATTTTCCATACAACCCATTGATTGGGTCACACAGACCTGGGTGAAGGGAAAACACAAATATCAGCTTCATCCAAAACTTTTGTGACCCTTGAGATGTTTTTAATGGTGAGTGTTCAATCACAACTATTTCCTATGGCATGGCCCACCTGATATTTGGATCTACCTCATTTCCGGGATCATGCACTAATATGAGATTGCAAAATGGATGAATAGAATGGATAAAATGCATGAATCCGGATCCTCTGTTGACTCCAAGCAGAGAATTACTGCTTGGAGCTTTTTATTGGACCACGTAATCCCTGTCACATCCTCATTGCAACCTGGTCACACCTTCATGGAACCTGACAATGCAGTATGATGTGGACCAATGAAAAGGCTCCAAGTAGAATTTTCCTTCTTCGAAGTAAACAGAGGATTAGACTAAAAATACATACACCATGGTGGGGCCCACAGATCTTTTTTTCCAGCACCAGCCAATGCCGAGCTTGGCACTGGAAGAGTCACTACCGAATCCCAGTCCCTTTTCTTGAGGGGTACCTTTTAGCGGAAGCTCCATGGGGGCCCACAGCAATGTCCAGAGAAATCCACTCTGTCATTAGTTTCACGGGGTCATATTAGGATATGAGCCCAAAAACTAAACGGATCCAGAACTTAAGTCGGCCACATGGAAGGAAACACTACAGATGGAAATAAGCACAGTTAAAACCTTCTAAAGCACACCATGATGTTTACATGCCATCCAAACCGTTCATTATTTGCACTGTAATGAACTGAAAACATAAAAACATTAGCCTGTTCCAAAAACTTCTGGCCACAAACATCTCGTGGCTGGGCGTCCAACATCTCAACTTGAGTTTTCATTTACCTCATTTTTAACTCACGTCCCAAAAACTGATGGATGGCGTAGATATCACACTAACACTGCCGTAGACCCCAGGCTCATCAATTGCCGTCCCAGGCAATAGTACCACAAGTACTGTACCATCAGTTCTCATAAAGGACATTTGTGGTCAGTACGGATCGATACATCTCTGTGGGGTCCACCACGATGAGCCACTCTGTTCACATGGTGAGAGCCTTTATGATCATCGTTCACATAAAATATTTGGGAAACAATGTAAAAATATACCTAAAACCTTTATGTAGGGTTGCCCGCATGAGTTTTGGGACGTGCTTTTTTTTTTTTTTTTTAATCTTCCTTTCATCATGGTGGGCCAGGGCAGACAGACAGGTTTGATGAAAGATGCATGCCATTGCAGCCCCACCCACAAACCTATGGTTGGCATTCTATCCCTATTATTCTGGGTGGGCTGATTTGAGGGGTCTATTTGGTTATTTTTTACCCTCGGTAGCTAAGATTGAGGAGTGCACTTAATGGACGAATGAATGTCACAAAGATATCATTGTAGGCTCACAGCTGTTGTAGAGGATCCTGCTCACTTCCTTAACATGGAAATAGTAGGTTCCACTTAGGTAGGCCACACCATATAAGTTAAAAGGGTTTGGGCATGACTTCAAATTATTTTCTATTTTGGTGGCCCCTTTATGCTGATGAAATGACCCCATTGTTGGGCTTACTGTGATGTATGTATTATATCTATTTTGTTCATTCATTTCACTAGTGCATTTTAGGACATGGGCCCAAACATGAGGTATATCGAAAGCTCTAGTGGTTCACACCATATGAAGCACAAAGGATTAAACGCCTGCCATTAAAACTTTTTTATTGCACATGATACTTTTATATAGGTCATGTCATCAGGACTACAGAGGATTGCTGCAGCCCCAATTTTAGGCAATTTACATCTCACTTGATGAATGGTTTGAATTCCACATATATTGCAACAGGCCTCATGGAATCTCATCCTTACCATATCCTTCATGATATTCGATGGTTCAATAATAGAGAGGGCCACCGTCTGAAAGCCAAGCTGATCAACCTAATGTTGAAAGTTGGGAGTAAGGAAAAGCTTGTTAGTGGGCCATCCAATAACAATAAAATAAAAGGAAAAAAAAAACGTGCCAAGCACTTTCGGTGTGGGCCCACCCAGCCGCAATCTTCCAAGCATGACCATGACGACAGCGGCCATAAATCAGTTCAATATTCCCATGCAACACCCATGCAATTGTTAATGTTAATGCATTATTAATATATGGTTGGTGATGGGTCGGGTTGGACCGCGCTTAAAGGCCCAGCTTGGATCTAGTCCGATGGGCTGCACCTGGATTCACACATACCCCACTGGAGCCAGCCTGTATGTATGATTTACAGACAGGTCAAAGACTTTAAGTGGGTGGTGTAAGTTGGGTCTGGGCTCATGAATCTGCTTAGAGGGACTGGATTCTAGGATCCGTTTAGCAAATAGGTCGGGTTCGGCCAGAATGCATGCCGGACCTTTGTACAGCCCAAACCTACCTATTATAGTTCCCAGACTGGTGAATCTTGCCAGGTCTTGGTCTCGATTTTTAGGACCCAGATCCGGATCTAATTGGATTTTAGGTCTCCGGTATAGATCATGTCCACGCCCAATAAGGGCATTTACAATGCATGGCAGGGCCAATTGAATGGATGGATTAGATTACACAGGTGTGATCACTTCACACTTGTGAGGTGTGTACTTGTGACTTTGGAAACGTCATCCCGTTGCCAGAATATTAATACATACGCCCACGAGAGCAACTCACAAAAGACCAAGCTTGCCTGGGCTTGTTTGAGAAATTGCGAGTAGAGGAAATTGGGAAATGGAACTGGAGGGGAGGTAAATGAATTGAGAGTTAATGGCCTACTCGGTTGAGTTTGGATGGGAGTAAATGAAATGCGGTAACACCTTAGTGAGTGTTACCCAGTGTGAGGCCCACCTTGATGTATTTTTTTGTATATCCACGCTGTTCATCGGTTTTTCCAATTCATTTTAGGATGCGATTCTAAACCTTAAGAACATCCAAATCTCAGGTACTAGAAACAGTGATGAATGACTATTAAAAACTTTTTATGTGGGCCACAAAATTTTTGGATCAAGCTGACAGTTGTATTTTTTTCCTTCATCCAATCTTCTTGAAATTATCAACAGGTTGGATTGCAAATGAACATTACGAAAACCTTAGGATGGACCCCTTGGAATTTTTAATGGTGGTATGGTCCACTGATATTTGGATCTGTATAATTTTTGGGACCCAGTCCTAAACTAGGCTCGAGAAACGGATGGATGGCCTGGATACACAACATATCATCAAGGTGGGCCCCATAGTAAGGGTAACACCCACTAAGGTGTTACACAGGTAATACGAAATCCACTCCCCTGTTTACTTCCAAATCTTCTACCAGAGAGGATTTCATTTACATGCCCACTTACTCCTACTAATTAGGCACAACCCAATTCCATTATAATTAGTGCTTAAAGATATTGAATCTAACCTGACTCGACTTGCTTTTCTTTTAACTTGTTCCATGTGTGTCCCGCATGCAACCACGTTTGAATGCCACACATGTCCAACCCAACAGCATGTTGGCCAGATGAATCAGGCTGCCATGACAAGTTAGGTGTTATCACCAATGGATTATCCGTTCACTATGTTTACACCTATTTCCAGCACCATGATCTGGACCAATCAAAGGCCGCCACGTGTTAACATTATGTGATCACAACTGGTGTGAAACCTACTCTTACCCAAGAATATCTTCATTTAGTTTTCCTTTGGCGATATGCATTCGGTTATCAATGTGAAGCATGACCCCTTACATTGCTTTTAGGAGAGCGAATCAGCGCATGCCACGTGGCTACATTTATCGTGCTCATTAACAAGGCAACGTGACTAGGCATGTCTATAAGAGAACTACTGAGAGAAAGGATCTTATCATGAATCCAGCTATGATATTCTCGGTGAGACTGTCTTTTATAGTTCTTCCAAAATGGGAGATCTTCCCAAATACGTTAGGAGTAATCTATAACGTTTGAGAAAATTCCAAAGATCCACTGGTCAAACCAGTGCCTAAGCAAACCCAACTACAGCTTGGATCCAAATCAGGACAAACAGATACATCATCTCAGTTGGGTCTACAACTATGCCCCGATAGGAATAAAAAGAATAGGAAGAGGGTCTGAACAATGATATAATATGTCCAGTAACAGATTAGTATCGAGCATATCCAGGCCACTCATCAAGTTGATAGGAAGAGACATAGAGATCGCCCAAATGCCCTACTAGATGATTCGATGGCCGTTGTACCATTTAAATCAAAATAATGGGAGATCTGGATGTGACGAATCTGAGCCATCTTCGATAACAGATGGATATTTAGTATTAAATCCCACTCCTCTTATAAAAAAACTGAGTGATCTAGACCAAGTCACTCAGATACATGATCGTGATTAGTGAAGGATGCCCCTGTGATGAAGTTAGAAGAGTCTTATAGGGGAGAATCTATGTGTAGGAGTGAAAATTAGGAGTGAAAATTTGAGATTCTGACATTTTTAGACTTTTCAGAGATCTTTTTGGTTTAAAGATTCTGAATTTGCAAAAGAGATTTTCTTAACCAGAAAGCTAGCGACATGAGAGAGAAAGATCATCGAAGAAGAGTTTGGGGCCCTACACCAAACACATCAATCTATTTTTTAAATTATCTTTCATTTTCCCAACCTAGCCTAATTTTACATAGCCACTGCCTAGTAGCTCCCGCTACAGCACCTTAGCAATATGATTAGTTTTTTCTACAGCCTTACATTGTAAGACCATGATCACCTGAGTTTCGCTTTAGTTGATCACACTCACCTCGATCATCTGTTCTGATAGATGCATTAGGTGTTTATCTTTTATGTTTCATTTTCTCGCTTATTATTATTATCTGGTTGTCTTATAACTTGTCAATTGTAACAAACTCCATTTCTACATATTAATGAAATCGGCAGCGTTTCGTCTTTCTTCAACCTGCTTGTGTATTACTATTCCTTTGAGAAATATTGAACTAAGAGTACTGGTAAAAGAGAAAGTCCTTAAGTTGTAGACTCATGTCTATTGTCACAAGGCAAAAAAACTCATTCGGAATGCTTAGCCTCCTACCCTTTCACAAATAGCCTGAACAGAGCGTAATATAAGTGGCTAGGAAGACTCTGGACCCATGTCTAGTCTCCAATCTGTTCGTCTCAATGCAGGGGATACCAACAATTCAATTAATCCTTGAGTTAGGCAAACTTTGTCACACCCACACATCTTACTTACACATAAAAATATAATCCAGGCCCTTGATCACACATATAGCCCAATTTGATTAAATTGAGAGTAACATATGAGAAATGTATCATACCTTACCATTTCTCTAAGGATAGTTTGAAGTAATAAATCCTCTGAAAATTTTGAGAAGACAAAATGGAGAGTCAAATCTTTTCTAACCAGTCTCTAGATTATATATTTTATAAACTATCAAGCGAATTATATGATTCCATCCAGTTGGTTTCTCTAACCTCTTATTTTTCACCTAACATGGGTATTTTATAGGAAATAGCTTCCATTTTCACCGAACGTGGGTATTTCGTAGGAAATACCTCACTTTATATATCAAATCATCTTTAATGCTCAAAAATGATATACATGTATAACATTTTAGATAATTTGCAATAACTCCATTGGATATAATTTAGGCCAAAATGTGGTAATTTCTAGCCTAAGGTGAGCCATAAAAGTGGAACCACTAATTTTGTAGTTGAAGATATAACTTGGGCCTATTAAACAAGCCCATTTCCCTTCTTCCTCACCACTTTTTCTCCCTTATTTATCCCAAAACAAGCCATGCCTACATTACCAAACACTAGACCCAAAACTCAAGCTCCAATTCTATTCTTTCATCTTCTCTTCTTGTTAGGGTTTATAGAAAAACCCATATACATTGCTTGATTAGGAGAGAAGAAGAGAAAAGAAAAGGAGAATGAAGCCGCTTATTGTACCGGTGTAATGGTGGTGGCAGTGGCTACCAGTCAGTGTAACGACAAAAGAAAAGAGGAGAAGAAATAGAAAATGGAGTTTTTAGGGGGTGGTTAGACACTTGCAGCTGCTGGCAAGGATCATTGCTATTGACAATGAGAGAGTACAACAGTCTTATTTTCAAACATTAGTTGGATTTGATATGAATCTAAACCGTATTCTTAACATTTTGCTAAGATTTCAAAAGTAACAATTTTAAGGTACTTGAATTTACATGGAATCTAATTCATATAAGATACAACTTACCAAAAACAATGAAACCATCCATTTACCATCAATTCACTTTCAAATACAAGTATCTAAAGCACTCCTTAAGATGATTGGCTATGTCTATTGTACTCTAATTTTTACCGTTCCTAGAAGAGCTAATTAGGAGGAGGCACGTGTCATTGTACAAGAATTGTACAACATGCATGCAATCTGCAAGGATACATGGAACGTATAATCTAGAGCACCAACTCACACTTGTCAATTGGGACATGTCATCTGTGGATAGGTAGTGGCCGACTGAGGCGTGCAGACTGGTAAGGAAGAGGAAGAGTTCGAAGAAACGTGGTGATGCTAAACAATCATCGTAACGGCTGAATAAAGAGGGGCATCTAAATTGTTTTATTTATTTAGAAAATCCTATAAATAGCAAAGGAAATCGATGTAGTAAGAGGTCTCACACCAACCAAATTGAATGAAACTTATCAATTATCTTATTAATTATCCTTTATTTAATTCCCTTAACATAATCGGTAACCTAGGATTAGCGTTAATCTTTAGTTGTAATCTAAGTCTATGCTCATACACTAGATTAAGTTATCTCCACGCAAGCAGTTATCCATTCAGAAGTGTTTTTATAGTTGATACTTGTGACCGACTGGAAGTATCTCTTTTCGATTTCTTACTGAATTTGAAAAGTCATTTATGTGGAAGGCAAAGTGCAATCCATTTACGGTGGACAAACCCTACCCTTTGATAATCGCCTTATCATCTTAAACAACATCTTGCAAGTGGCTAAATAGGTGACTAATTTTCTCAAATCTCGATAATATATGATCGACTTCAACGTATCTGCCTATATTAGCACTTGGGGTTGCAGTTATTTGGTTGGAATCGAACCGCACAATTGGTTCTAGCATGCCTGCGCACGTCACACGTGACCAGAAGAGAAATAATGAGCCAATAATATTCATCGTGCCTCCATGTGCTTTTATGAGTAATTGTTCAAGATCATTGGCATCCCCATTAGGATTCAATAAATCTATACAATCTAATCTTACACATCTTTACAAAACTGAAGATATGGATGCCTCTACAATAATCTACCAAGATTAAGGAGGTTGTTTGGTAGTACCGATTTGGTTATAACTAGTGGTAATAGCAAAAAGTGGTTGCATTTGGCAAGGTGTACAATGGTGATTCATCCGTTTTAAAATGTTTGAGAGGAAACATGATTTCAAAACCAATTAACATAAAAGATTCCAAGGGGTGAGTCAGGCATGAAACTCACTCGAATTCAACTTTAAGAATTTAGTAGCCCCAAGTGAAATCTACTCTGATCACCAAGTGCATCGTCTCCTTTTAGTAGTAGGGCCTAAACATCAACAAAGTCCGTGATTTTGGTGATCTATACGAAGGGGAAAGAGTTAGTAAAGGGAGGTGCACCCTTGATTTTTTAAGGCCTACTATAATGATTATATGAAATCCACTTCAACCGTTAAATGCCAAATTAAAATTTAAGTCATGGTACTAAAAAATTAAGCTCATTCATGATTTAAGTGGGCCACACGATGGAAAGCAATCTTAAGGGTGAGCATTGCCGCCATATATTGTTTTCAACATGTGTGGTCTACCTAAATTATCAACCAAGCTAAGTTTTGAGCCCTACGGGCAAGATAAGGAGATGCACTTAATGATTAGGATGCATTTTCAATTAACATCAATGGTGGGAGACATGTGAGAATTTTTTAGCTGGGCAATTGCTTCATGCCAGTAACTTCTACGCAAAATCCACTTCAAGAATTAGTGAG